>CM035839.1:389463898-390663898 GCA_020510985.1 Pholidichthys leucotaenia | reverse complement strand
ATACAAGTGATCTAGACGAGCTGAGTTTTGTATAAATAGTTTGCTGTTATTCTCAGCTTAGTTTTCACTAAATAACTATATTTTATTTGTCTGAATCAAGTCTTAAGAGTTTAATCTCTATAAACTAGATTCCATACTTTGATTTGGGTTATAATTAAAAATAATTAAGGATGATTAAACATTATCATTTCATCTACATCCAAGTCATATCAGATGCAAAAAGATTCTAAACGTTGTTTTCCCAGTAACATAAGACACACTGTTCCATTATTCTGTAGGACAGTGCAGTGAGAAATGTCTTGTTCAGCATGACAGTAATGATTGGATGATCGTTGATTGAACAACTCACATAGGATCAGATGGATATAATTCTGATTTTTATTGCTTTGACATGAAGTGTGTACCTTGCTTCTGGGTTAGGGTGCAGAGTTGGAAAAATAAGGGAAAAAGTAATCTTTATTTCCACACTTTACTGTGAATTTTAGCTAGAGTAATTTTTTTATTGCTTTATACACATACATTTTAAACTCAAGTTGTTGAAATGTGTAATACTCTGCAAAGTGGGAGAGTCTCAGCTCAGTGCAACATGGATATGTACAGTTTTGAAAGCAGATCACAGCGCTCATCTGAAATCCAATTTCAGGTGTATTTTATGCCATAGTTGTTTAAAAATAATGCCATTCCAAGACAGTAAAAATGTTTTTTACAACATAGTACTACATTCAGGCTTATGCTGTGTCTTCGTGTTGGTCGCTGCAGAAGAACCCTGCTGCACAACTAATCTGATTTTTTCCTCTCACACACAGGAACATTCTGGGTTTTTTCCTCTTCTCTTTCTCTCTTTTAGACTTTTAGTGAATGAAACTGCTGGTTAGTTACTGTGAAAAGTGACTTTAGCGGTAGTTTTAGGCATCAGTTATGCGATCTTCAATTCTCGTGAACATGTGCTGACTACAGATGATTCACGAATGCTGTTTATTGCATGCTTGGAGAACTTTTGAGCAGTTTGTTGAATCTGGAGTGGCTTGTTAGTACTAACACAGCTTACTGGCAAAATGTGCATGATTTACACAGACACAAACACTAAAGTGTCCTTGAATGAGATCCAATATTTGAGACGCTATCAGAAAAGTAAATGGAAAACAACAATATAATGTATTTTACTTGTGGTCGGTTTGATCATCTTTGTCCCGTCACTCAATGTCCCTTCTTTTTTTTAAAGTCTTTTACTGTAGTCACAGAGGGAGGAGGGGGTCGTTAGGCGATGGCGTGGAGGGGGTGGCCGCAGCCAATTCAAGTGGGTCTGAAGAGGAACTCACATGGTCGCTGGGATAGGGAGGCGGATCCGGCCCAGAACCACAGCCACCACCATTGTCTTGGATTAATGGAGAAACAGACAGACCATTACACAGCGTCTTTTTTTCTTTTTTCCTTTTTGTCATGCTTGTTATTTTATCATTCCACCTTTGCAGCGTCAGTCTCTCATTCTTACGTTTTTTTTTCTTCCCTTCTTCCAATCACTTCTGCGTTTCGGTCTTTTCCCTTAACTCCTGTACAAAACTTTCACATTCATCAGCCTTCAATTTTCCTCTAAAACCAAACTTCCTTCTCCATTTCTGTCCACTCTCAGCATACAAACTTCACTTCACCATACATGCACATCTCCACCACATTTATTTTTCTTCTTATTTTTTCCTTTTTTCTTCAGTAGTGTTTTGAATTAACCATATTTTTATATATTCTCCACCTAGGATTTTCACAACAACACATTCCCTTTTATAATTAGGAATAAATCTACTTATTCTCTCCTCTGCCCAGATTAAAGTTAAACCTCTTCACTCTCCAGCTGATTGGGGGTAGCCTCTTTGTGTGCCTCACTGCACCAAACCCGCTATTGAGCAGGTGTGGAAGGTCTTTGTTTTTTGCCTTGCACGGTCTTAAAGCTTTTCTTTCAGCCAGAGAGATACTAAGGTCCCCAAAATTGTTGGAAACATTTCCTTTTAAGTTAACTTAGAAGCTCGATTTGGAAATAAATTTTTGAAAGAATGCAATCCTCATAGTTGACCACAAGATGGAGGCAGTTCCTTCTCTACTCAAGGAGGAGGAGACACAGTGATGTCACTTAAAGGTGTTCTAGCTGCCACAGCTCCAAGATGGCACCCAGGAGTGTTTCACCCTGGTAATTTTCAAGATGGCGTTTTTGCTTAATCTGCACATGCGCAGTTCTCATGCAACGGGATGCCGTGTGGCTTTTTCAGTCATGTGCAAATGTGAACGCGCAACGTGGTCGCGAAGTCTGTTGACCACAAACCACGCCTTGTTTTTTTTTTCAAAGAAACTGGAGCACCGTCTCCTTAACTGAGTATTATTCATGCAAGAATAATCTTACAGCTTTAACTCTGTGTACAATTCAGCACTGTTACTTCAAACAATCTCCTCTCAGTAACTTTTACCATGCTTTAAACCCAATCTCAGCTCAACTCAGGAGAAGGGGTGAACCAACCCCTCTCTGTCACGCCGCGCCGCTCATCAACGGCGCCACCTGCTCACACACCTGCTAATCATCAGCGGCGAGGGATAAAAGCCGCCTCGCCCTGAGCTTCGGCCTGAAGCCGTTAGACTTCATCTCCCTTCCATGAGAAGCGACTACTCTTTCTTCAGCACCACGCCAAGCGGTAAGAAGATCACTTACCTCTCCTTTTCCAGTCTGCTCCCCTGTGCACAGGTGGATTCCTCGGCGGCGGACAACTCCGTCCCTCGTCCCTCCTCGCTGCTGCACCGAGTCCTGCAGGTGGCTGTCTCCCGGGGTCCCGTCCTTGAAGTGCCTACCATCTGTCCCATACAAGTAAGCTTCTCTCCCTCGCCTATTCTCCTCCTGTGTTGGTGTGTGCCCGTCACCCTGTGTCTGTTCTTTCCCATAGGGTTGCCGGCTGAACGGTCTCCTGCCTCTGTGCCCGAAGCAGACGCCACCACCAACACATTTACATTCCGCTGACACACACCCATACATCCCTGTTGTTAATAAACAGTTTGAACTACTCTGAGCCTGTGTGTGTGCATCTCCTGAGCCGAACGTTATGTCAGTACGGCTTCAGCAGAGCGGCTCGGCAGACGGCGGGCTCGCACACCGGTTTACCATCCTCGAGGCTCGAGTGGATCAGGTTGTTTATCAGCAACAGGTGATCCTAAATCAATTAGTAAATTTAACTAACCGATTGAACTGCCTGGACCCCCAACAGCCGTTCCCCCCGGCTCGCCAGGGTGGCGCGGCTCCTGCTGTTCCAGCGGCCGTCCAGCCGGCTCCAGTGGCACCGGTTCGGCTCACACCGATTCCGACCCCCGCCCGCTTTAGCGGTAAGCTCGGTGGAGCGCGGGGGTTCATTATGCAATGTGAGTCCATGTTCCACCGTGTGCCCGGAGATTTTCCCTCGGATCACAGCTGAATTGGTTACATAGGGAATCTTCTGGAGGGGCGTGCGTTAACTTGGACCTATGCCGTAATGACGAGGCCCAGTTATGCCACCCTCACCTATGACCAATTCGTGAGGCGCTTTCTGGAGGTCTTTGACCATTCTCAAACCGAGACGGTCCAGACCGATCGGCTTCTCGCGTTCCAGCAGGGAAGCCGGTCGGCAGCGGACTACGCGGTCGACTTCCGGGTAGCGGCGGAGGAATTGGGCTGGGAGGAACGCTCCCTCTGTGGCCTGTTCCTCCGCAGCCTCAATGATGATCTGAGGGATGAACTGGCTGGACGGGATATCCCTGAAACGTTAGCGGAGCTAACTTCTTTAGCCATCAGCTTGGACAACAGGCTGCGCGAGTGCTCCTCAGGATGGAAGTCGTCTACTTCGCGCCCTCGGGGAGCCTCGCTGCGCCTCGCTGCGCCTGCCCCAAGCTCGCCCCCTGGCGGCGCCGCCACCATCGTGCCCCGAGGAGTCGGAGCCGATGGTGACGGGCTGGACAAAGCTCTCCCCGGCAGAGAGACAACGCCGCCGTGAGTTGAATCTCTGCATGTATTGCGGAGACAGTCAACACACGGTGGAGCTTTGTCCACAAAAAGCCAAACGGCGGGGTCCGCGAGTCACTGTAGGGGGCCTCGCGGACGTCAATCGGTTAGGTCCACTCACCCAATTAAAGCTGCCCATCCGTTTCTGCCACAACCCCACTGGGCATCTCACCCACGCGCTGGTGGATTCGGGTGCAGAAGGCAGCTTTATTTCACAAAGCCTGGCAACCCGTTTGGGCATTCGCTGTCAGGCACTGAAGAATCCCATCTCCCTTGTTAACCTCTCCCGTGCCTCCCTTGGGAGAGTGTCACACCAAACCATCCCCGTTCCGGTCATCATCTCGGGAAATCACCGGGAGGAGATGACCTTCTATGTCCTTCCCAACTCTGTGTCGCCCGTCATCCTGGGGTATCCCTGGCTTCGTCTTCACAACCCGGTCCTGGATTGGAAATCAGCTGGGGTATCGGCATGGAGTACATTCTGCATGGGCACCTGCCTTCAGTCCGCTGCCTGCTCTCCGTCCGCTCCTCCCCCTGCGACGGACGTTGCACCCCCGGACCTGTCTCTGGTGCCTCCGGAATTTCACGACCTGGGTATGGTGTTCAGCAAAACGAAAGCTATGTCTCTCCCCCCTCATCGGCCCTATGACTGTGCCATCAACCTCCGCCAGGGGGCTCCCTTACCTTCTGGTCGCCTTTATAGCCTGTCTGCGCCGGAGAAGGAGACGATGAACGCCTACCTGAAAGAGTCATTAAGTGCTGGGATAATCCGCCCATCATCGTCACCCGTGGGGGCAGGGTTCTTCTTCGTGGGAAAAAAAGATGGGTCCCTCCGCCCTTGCATTGACTACCGGGCCCTCAACGATTTCACGGAGAAGGACCGTTACACCCTGCCTCTCATGGACACCGCTTTCCACTCCCTCCAGGGGGCGACCTGGTTCACCAAGCTGGATCTACGCAGCGCTTACCACCTCGTCCGGATCCGGGAGGGAGATGAGTGGAAAACAGCCTTCCGTACCCCGAACGGCCACTTTGAATACCTGGTTATGCCGTTCGGGTTGACCAACGCTCCTGCAGTCTTCCAGCGCCTCATAAATGACGTCCTCCGGGACTTCATCGGCCTTTTCGTGTTCGTCTACCTGGACGATATTCTCATCTTCTCCAAGTCCAGGGACGAGCACCAGGTCCACGTGAGGCGGGTCCTCCAAAGGCTGCTGGAGAATCGTCTGTACGTAAAGGCAGAAAAATGTGAATTTTACGCCAGGACTACATCCTTCCTGGGGTTTATCATCGCCCACGACAAGGTGCTCCCAGACCCAGAGAAGGTAAAGGCGGTGGTGGAATGGCCTACACCTGCATCCCGGAAGCAGGTGCAACAGTTTGTTGGCTTCGCCAATTTCTACCGCCGCTTTGTTCCCAACTTCAGTTCCATCGTTGGACCACTGACCCGCCTCACGTCCCCGAAGGTCCCGTTCCGGTGGACCGAAGAGGTCGCTGCCGCCTTTGAGGCGCTGAAGGCGGAATTCTCCTCCTCCCGGGTCCTTCGCCAGGTCGACCCCGCGCTGCAGTGCATCGTTGAGGTAGACGCCTCGGACACGGGAGTGGGGGCAGTGCTGTCCCAGCGGTCGCCGGACGATGGCGCCAAATGACCCTACGCCTTCTTCTCCCGGCGCTTGTCCCCGGCGGAGAGGAACTACGATGTGGGGGACAGAGAGCTCCTGGCCATCAAACTCGCCCTGCAGGAGTGGCGTCACTGGCTGGAGGGGGCGAACCTGCCGTTTGTGGTCCTCACGGACCACAAGAACTTAGAATATCTACGATCTGCCAAGCGCCTGAACGCCCGCCAGGCGCGTTGGTCTTTGTTCTTCGCCAGGTTCCAATTTTCAATCACCTTCAGGCCTGGCTCTAAGAACAGCCTGCCTGACGCCCTCTCCAGGCAGTTCACTCCCGTGGAGTCGGAGGAGGCGCCCCACTCCATCCTGCCCAGGTTGTGCATCGTGGGAGCCATCTCGTGGGACATCAAGAGCAAGATCCGGAAGGCACAGGAGGTGGAACCTGACCCTGGCGGCGGACCGGAGGGGAGGCTGTTCGTGCCATCTGCGGTCCGAGGAGAGGTCATCCACTGGCTACACACCTCCAAGCTCACCTGTCACCCTGGCACCTCCCGGATGATAGACCTCCTCCAACGGTCCTTTTGGTGGCCAGGCCTGCGGAGGGATGCAGCCCGCTACACCCGGGCTTGCCCAATCTGTGCCACCTGCAAGTCGGGAAATGCCCCTCCAGCGGGTCTGCTCCAGCCCCTGCCCGTCCCTGGCAGGCCCTGGTGGTCATGGGCGCATGCGCACGCAGCGACCAGCAGCTTGGTGATATAGTGCGTGTGTGCGTGTGTGTGTTTTTTGTACTTTTTTACGTTTTTAGAAAATCCTCTGTGTCGTTTCTGCCCTGGAGCGTTGGTGGAATATATGGCGAACAGCTCCCTGGTATCTGCAACATGGATTTCCTGTCATATCTCGCATTACTGCTTTCTGTGCTGTGGCTCTTTGTCTCTGAGGTAAACGCGTTCGGCTCCATGGCGAGCAGAATAGCGGGCAGAATACAATATTCCAGGGACATGTTGCTGCGCTTTAACACAGCTGGTGCAGAGTCTCTGATTGCGCCCAGATTTCAGCTGCCGGACTTTATTTTGAGAGACGGACACAGCGGTGAAAAGAGAAGCGGCAGGAGGAAGCGTGGAAGACGTGGAGGTGTGAAATTGCGCCTTAGGAGACGTCAGTTTGGTAACATTCCTCTTCCTTCGATCATTTTTGGGAATGCACAGTCTGTGAGAAACAAGGTGGAGGAAATTCAAGGCAATGTACGTTACCAGAAGGATTTTAAGAACTGCTGCGTCATGGCTTTCACTGAATCTTGGCTTACTGCGCATGATCGAGACGCAGACCTGTGGATTGACGGCTTTGGAGCTCCGCTGCGCTCGGATCGGCAGGAAGAGGTAACGGGGAAACGTCAGGGGGGCGGAGTATGTTTATACATTAATAAGCAGTACTGCACATCTGTCACGGTCAGAGAGCGCATCTGTACACCCCATGTGGAGCTGCTGTCTGTGTCGCTTCGCCCCTTTTATTTGCCTCGAGAGTTTCCCCAACTTTTCATCACAGTTGTGTACATTCATCCGAGGGCAGACGCTGACTCCGCCTCCAGCACCATCTCTGATGTGGTGCAGCGGCTGCAGTCAATTTCTCCAGAGGCGCCAAACTTCATTCTTGGGGATTTTAACCATGTTTCTTTAAAGAAGACACTTAAAAACTTTCATCAGTATGTCTCCTGCCCAACCAGGCGAAAAAAGACATTGGACCTGTGCTATGGATCCATAGAGAGGGCCTATAAATCACTCCCCCTTCCTCCTTTAGGATCCTCAGATCACAACTGTGTTCATTTGCTGCCCACATATAAAACTGCTCTCAGAAGAGGCAAGGTGGAGACGAGAGACATTGATGTGTGGACAGAAGATTCAGAGCACAGCCTCCAGGAATGCTTTGACTGTACAGACTGGAAGATGTTCATAATGGCCTGCGGGGATGATTTGGACTCTCTGGCTGAGCTCACATGCTCATACATGGCTCACTGTCAAAATAAGTTTGTTCCACGTAAACGTGTCAAAATATATCCCAACAACAAACCATGGGTTACTAAATCAGTTAAATCCTGCTTACAGAGGAAAGCACTTGCCTTTAAACAGGGGTCTGTTTCTGCGCTACAGGTTGCCACTAAGGAGCTAAAGGCCGAAATTTTAAGAGCAAAACAGAATTATAAATCAGAATTGGAAAGCAAGATGGCAGCAAATAAACTTGGTTCGGCCTGGGCCAGTATGAAAAAAATTGCAGGCCTTCAGAGCACAGAGCGCAGTAATCGTGTGTTTTTAGATGGTTTTAGTTCAGACACAGAGCTGGCTAATGCTCTTAATTGTTTTTATGGTCGTTTTGACTCCTTTGATTTTAGCACAGAAATCCAAGATTTGAAACAGAAACTCAAAGACAATCAGCACTTTAATATTGAGATGCAGGATGTTGAAAGGGAGTTCCGCGCTGTAAAAGTGAACAAAAGTCAGGGCCCTGATAATATATGTGGACGCCTGGTAAAGTCCTGTGCACATGAACTGAGTCCTATATTTCACTACATTTTCAATAAGTCCTTACAGACACAACATGTGCCTAAGATCTGGAAAGATGCCGTGGTTGTTCCCGTTCCAAAATCCAGCTGTCCTAAAACGGTAAATGACTTTAGACCAGTTGCTTTGACTTCAATTTTAATGAAAATTTTTGAAAAACTGGTCAGATGTGAGGTCCTAAAGCAGACTGAACATGCATTGGATCCTCTGCAGTTTGCCTATAGGCCTCACAGAGGAGTGGAGGATGCCACTGTCACTCTGTTTAACATGCTTTTTAAACATCTGGATTTTAATGGGACACACGCCAGGCTTTTATTTGTGGACTTTTCTTCTGCCTTTAATACAATCCAACCTCATATTTTAGTTGAAAGGCTCCTGCAACAATTTGATTTAAGCAATAATCTGGTGGGTTGGATTCTGGATTTCTTAACCAACAGGACGCAGAGAGTAAGGGTCAATGGTACATTGTCTGACCTAAAGTGCTCTTCTACTGGCTCTCCTCAGGGGTGTGTGTTGTCACCACTACTCTTCATCCTGTACACAAACATGTGTCGGAG
The DNA here is from genome assembly GCA_020510985.1 of Pholidichthys leucotaenia. Taxonomy (NCBI): domain Eukaryota; kingdom Metazoa; phylum Chordata; class Actinopteri; order Cichliformes; family Pholidichthyidae; genus Pholidichthys; species Pholidichthys leucotaenia. The sequence goes on along the minus strand of CM035839.1, from coordinate 390,655,170 downwards.
CAGACATGACAACAGACACATTATAAAGTATGCTGATGACTCAGTCATTGTCAGTCTCCTCCAGGATGGTGAGAGTGGCCATGGCCCAGTAGTTGATGACTTTGTTCACTGGTGTGAGGATTCCTACCTGCAGCTGAATACAACAAAAACGAAAGATATGATTATTGACTTTAGGAGGAAAACTCCCAGGCACAAAGTCACCATACTAAAAGGCCAGACCACCGAATGTGTACAATCGTACAAATATCTTGGGACGATTATTGATAGTGGATTGAACTTTGAGGTGAACTGTGAAAGGGTATGCAAAAAGGGTCAGCAAAATTTGCATTGTTTGAGGAAACTTGCACGCTTCCAAATTGACCGAACCATAATGACTATGTTCTATCGGGCTTTTATTGAATCTGTTTTATCCTTTTCTTTAATGTCATGGTTTGGTCAGATAAAACTGAAACAGAGGAAATCCTTGGATCAGGTAGTCAGATGGTCCAGTCGTTTGCTTGGTGAGTCACAGCTGAGCCTGACATCCCTGTACACCAGACAAGTACAGAGGATGGCCGACTCGATTTTAAATGATGACTCCCACCCTTTGCACTGCAACTTTCAGCTTCTTCCCTCCAGACGGAGGTTTGCTGTCCCAAAAAGTAGAACCCAGCGCTACAAAAACAGCTTTGTCCCTGCTGCTGTCAAAGAGTTGAACAAGCTATAAAAATTATATTGTACATATTTTATATTTACCTATTTTGTAAGATGTGTGCCTGTGTTTGTGTCTATGTTGAATGTAATTGTGGCTTGTAAATATGGATGTCACCAACTGCAAAACAAATCTACCTACGGGTACAAATAAAGTAACCTGAACCTGAACCTGAACCTGAACCTGGTCGCACATCGCGTTGGATTTCATCACCGGACTCCCTGTCTCCAACTCCTATGACACCATCCCGACCATCGTGGACCGCTTCTCCAAGGCTGTGCACTTCGTCCCCCTGCGAGGCCTCCCTACTGCCCTGGAGACGGCGGACCTCCTCGTCCAACACGTGGTCAGGCTGCACGGGATTCCGGTGGACGTGGTCTCGGACCGGGGCCCCCAGTTTTCATCTGAGGTTTGGAGGTCTTTCTGCAACGCCATCGGAGCCAAGGTGAGCCTCTCCTCCGGCCATCACCCCCAATCCAACGGGCAGTGTGAGAGGACCAACCAGGAGCTGGAGGCTGCGCTCCGCTGTGTGTCCAGATCCAAACCCACGTCCTGGAGCAACCATCTTGCCTGGGTTGAATATGCCCACAACACCGCTCGCTCTTCTGCTACAGGGATGTCCCCCTTCAAAGCGTCCCTGGGTTACGACCCCCCGCTGTTTCCGGAGCAGGAGAGTGAGGTAACTGTCCCGTCAGTTAGGGCCCATCTCAGGCAGTTCCGCTCCACCTGGACTGCCGCGCGCAATGCGCTCTTACGCACAGCGGAGCGCAACAGGACTGTGGCGGACCGGCGTAGAAGACCTGCCCCGGCGTACAGAGTTGGGCAACTTGTTTACGTTTCCACCCAGGACGTCACTTTAAAAGGCGAGAGGAGAAAGCTGGCACAGCGCTTCATGGGTCCCTATCCCATCACCCGGATCATCAATCCGGTGGCTGTGCGCGTGGCTATTCCCCCCTCCCTCCGCATTCATCCCACTTTCCACGTGTCGAAGGTGAAGCTGGCAGTCACCGACCCCCTTTGCCCTCCTCCTGCAGCGCAACCCGCGCCCCGGATGATTGGTGGCCATCCGGCCTGGTCCGTCTCCTCCATCCTGGACTCCCGGCGCCGGGGTCGTGGGTTGCAATACTTGGTGGACTGGGAGGGCTATGGGCCCGAGCATCGACAGTGGGTGCCCCCGTCGTTTGTGATGGACCCATCGCTCATCGCGGACTTCCACCGAGCGCACCCGGATAAGCCATCGCCAGGAGGCGCTGCTAGAGGGGGGAGTACTGTCACGCCGCGCCGCTCATCAATGGCGCCACCTGCTCACACACCTGCTAATCATCAGCGGCGAGGGATAAAAGCCGCCTCGCCCTGAGCTTCGGCCTGAAGCCGTTAGACTTCATCTCCCTTCCATGAGAAGCGACTACTCTTTCTTCAGCACCACGCCAAGCGGTAAGAAGATCACTTACCTCTCCTTTTCCAGTCTGCTCCCCTGTGCACAGGTGGATTCCTCGGCGGCGGACAACTCCGTCCCTCGTCCCTCCTCGCTGCTGCACCGAGTCCTGCAGGTGGCTGTCTCCCGGGGTCCCGTCCTTGAAGTGCCTACCATCTGTCCCATACAAGTAAGCTTCTCTCCCTCGCCTATTCTCCTCCTGTGTTGGTGTGTGCCCGTCACCCTGTGTCTGTTCTTTCCCATAGGGTTGCCGGCTGAACGGTCTCCTGCCTCTGTGCCTGAAGCAGACGCCACCACCAACACATTTACATTCTGCTGACACACACCCATACATCCCTGTTGTTAATAAACAGTTTGAACTACTCTGAGCCTGTGTGTGTGCGTCTCCTGAGCCGAACGTTATGTCACTCTCCTTTGTGAAAAAACACACAGACTCACCTTATTTTAGTCTCCTGCACGTCTAGAAGTACGCTGTTTTCGTTAAATCACCTATATATACTATGGGAAAAAGAGTTAGTAGATATTTACAGCCCCCCAGGCTTTCACCATTATTTCTCAATCCACACATTTATCCCCTCAAGATTCACAGAATCAGCACAAATATCAGCATGAACAATATGGACAACATCTACAGAGGTTATTGTGTATTTGAGTGTGTGTCTTTCCCTGCCGCTCTAACTCACTTTTTAACCTTAACCAATTTAACTATATGTAGAGGCTATTTACATTGAGCTGCGTCCAGTCATCAATACCAGTGTCATATAAGATGGCAGTGCGCATGGACGCTGCGGCCCCTCTAGGCATCAGTGAGTGTGAGAGTTTTGAGTGTTTCGATCATCCCAGACGTACATTCTGTAAAACTTACAACCGTGAGACCTTATTAAACATCAAGATACTGCATGCTGCAAGAATTGTGGCACTCGGATGTGACTTGGACATTCTACGCCAGCATGGAATACTGTCGGAGATTCCGCTGGCAGCTACCCGGGAGAGGAGGAAGCGTAAGCGGCGTGAACGTAAACAGAGGCGAGGAAAAAGAGCCGGGATTCATGCTAGGCTAAAGCCTAACCCCTCCAGACCAGCAGTACCGTCGCTCCTTCTTTCCAATGTCCGCTCCCTCGACAACAAGCTGGACGAGCTGCATCTGCTGAGAGAAACCCGGAGAGAGTGGAGGGACTGCTGTGTGTTTGCGTTCGCGGAGACATGGCTCCACGACAACATCCCTGATGTGGCCATTCAGCTGGAAAGGATGACATTGTTCCGGCCGGACAGAGAGGCTGCTAGCTCCGGTAAGAGCTGGGGGGGCGGGGGGGGGGGCTATGCATCTATATTAACAAGAACTGGTGCATTAACGCCACGTTAGTATCTAAACACTGCTCTCCGTTGGCGGAGTTCCTTATCGTGAATTGTCGGCCATTCTATCTGCCAAGGGAATTCACCAACGTGTTTGTAGCTGCTGTTTACATAGCTCCTAGTGCTAATGCTAAAGCTAATGCTAACGAGGCACTCGGAGAGCTGCACGATGCTATCAGTGAATTTCAAACTTCACACCTGGACAGTTTTGTGGTGGTTGCAGGTGATTTTAATCACACCAGTTTAAAGACTGTGCTCCCCAAGTTTAAACAATGTGTAGACTTTAAGACCAGAGGAGAGAATATGCTGGACTTGGTGTACACAAACTTTCCAGATGTTTATAAGGCATCATCTCGCCCCCACCTCAGCCATTCTGACCACTTATCCGTGATGCTGGTGCCTGCCTACAAACCTTTACTGAAGCGCAGCAGGCCACTAGAAAAACAAATCAGGATTTGGCCAGAGAGTGCAGCCTCGGCACTTAAGGACTGTTTTCTGCACACAGACTGGGAGATCTTCAAAATAGCAGCCTCCCAGGGAGACAGGACAGATGTGGAGGAGTATGCTGAAATGGTCACCAGCTACATCGCGAAGTGCACAGAGGATGTCACTATAGTGAAGACTATCACTGCACGGGGCAACTATAAACCCTGGATGACAGCAGAGGTGCGCTCGCTGCTCACAGCCAGAGATGCAGCCTTCAGAGCGAAGGACAGGATCGCCCTCCGCTCAGCCAGGTCTGCGCTCTCAAAGGGAATTAAGACGGCGAAGCACGCCTATGCGGAGAAAATCCAAGGACACCTCTGTGACACAAGGAACACCAAACGGATGTGGCAGGGAGTTCGGGCGCTGACGGATTATAAGTCTAGGCAAGGGGTCGATGATGACGACGCTTCGCTTCCAGACAGGCTCAACAACTTCTTTGCATGTTTTGAAGCGTCAAACCCGACAATCAGAGGGAGGGCTGGCCCATCTCCACCATCTGTTGGGCCAGCTATTATCATCAACACAGTGGACACACGGAGGACCCTAATCAGGGTCAACCCACGTAAAGCTGCAGGTCCGGACAACATCCCGGGACATGTGCTCCGAGACTGCGCGAGCGAGTTGGCGGATGTCCTGACTGACATTTATAACATCTCCCTGAGTCAGGCCATCGTTCCCAGATGCTTTAAGACCTCTACCATAGTACCGGTGGTAAAGAAACCAGTTGTGTCCTGTCTGAATGACTATCGTCCTGTTGCACTGACACCAATTGTGATGAAGTGTTTTGAACGGCTTGTCAAACCACACATCACAGCCTGCCTCCCTGCATCACATGACCCGCTCCAGTTTGCATATCGTTCAAACTGCTCCACAGAGGATGCTATAGTCACCACCCTGCACTCTGTCATCACCCACCTGGATCAGAAAGACACCTATGCCAGACTCCTGTACATTGATTTCAGTTCAGCATTCAACACCATTATTCCCCAGAGACTGATGGAGAAATTACTCCTTCTCGGTCTGAACACCGCCACGTGTCTCTGGATCCTGGATTTCCTGACTGAGAGACCTCAGTCTGTCCGTGTTGGAAATAACATCTCCAACTCTATCACGCTGAGCACCGGATCCCCTCAAGGCTGCATACTCAGTCCACTGTTGTTTACACTTCTACGGTGGGGCAAAAAAGTGTTTAGTCAGCCACCAATTGTGCAAGTTCTCCCACTTAAAAGATGAGAGAGGTCTCCAATTTTCATCATAGGTATACCTCAACTATGAGAGACAAAATGAGAAAAAAAAATCCAGAAAATCACATTGAAGGATTTTTAATGATTTAATTGGTAAATTCCTCAGTAAAATAAGTATTTGGTCACCTACAAACAAGCAAGATTTCTGGCAATCACAGACCTATAACTTCTTCTTTAAGAGGCTCCTCTGTCCTCCACTCGTTACCTGTATTAATGGCACCTGTTTGAACTCATTATCAGTATAAAAGACACCTGTCCACAGCCTCAAACAGTCAGACTCCAATCTCCACTATGGCCAAGACCAAAGAGCTGTCAAAGGACACCAGAAACAAAATTGTAGACCTGCACCAGGCTGGGAAGACTGAATCTGCAATAGGTAAGCAGCTTGGTGTGAAGAAATCAACTGTGGGAGCAATTATTAGAAAATGGAAGACATACAAGACCACTGATAATCTCCCTCGATCTGGGGCTCCACGCAAGATCTCACCCCGTGGGGTCAAAATGATCACGAGAACGGTGAACAAAAATCCCAGAACCACATGGGGGGACCTAGTGAATGACCTGCAGAGAGCTGGGACCAAAGTAACAAAGGTTACATCAGAAACACACTACGCCACCAGGGATTCAAATCCTGCAGTGCCAGACGTGTCCCCCTGCTTAAGCCAGTACATGTCCAGGCCCGTCTGAAGTTTGCTAGAGAGCATTTGGATGATCCAGAAGAGGATTGGGAGAATGTCATATGGTCAGGTGAAACCAAAATAGAACTTTTTGGTAAAAACTCAACTTGTCGTGTTTGGAGGAGAAAGAACGCCATACCTACTGTGAAACATGGGGGTGGAAACATCATACTTTGGGGCTGTTTTTCTGCAAAGGGACCAGGACGACTGATCCGTGTAAAGGAAAGAATGAATGGGGCCATGTATCGTGAGATTTTGAGTGAAAACCTCCTTCCACCAGCAAGGGCATTGAAGATGAAACGTGGCTGGGTCTTTCAGCATGACAGTGGTCCCAAACACACCGCCCGGGCAACGAAGGAGTGGCTTCGTAAGAAGCATTTCAAGGTTCTGGAGTGGCCTAGCCAGTCTCCAGATCTCAACCCCATAGAAAATCTTTGGAGGGAGTTGAAAGTCCGTGTTGCCCAGCGACAGCCCCAAAACATTACTGCTCTAGAGGAGATCTGCATGGAGGAATGGGCCAAAATACCAGCAACAGTGTGTGAAAACCTTGTGAAGGCTTACAGAAAACGTTTGACCTCTGTCATTGCCAACAAAGGGTATATAACAAAGTATTGAGATGAACTTTTGTTATTGACCAAATACTTATTTTACCGAGGAATTTACCAATTAATTCATTAAAAATCCTTCAATGTGATTTTCCTGATTTTTTTTTTCTTATTTTGTCTCTCACAGTTGAGGTATACCTATGATGAAAATTTGAGACCTCTCTCATCTTTTAAGTGGGAGAACTTGCACAATTGGTGGCTGACTAAATACTTTTTTACCCCACTGTAACACATGACTGTGTATCCAGACATGACGGGAACCAGATTATTAAGTTTGCAGATGATACCACAGTGGTGGGACTTATTTGGAGGGATGAGGAATCAATGTACAGGGAAGAAGTTAGAGACCTGGAGGGCTGGTGCAGGGAGAACAATCTGGTGCTCAATGTGGACAAAACAAAGGAGATGATTATCGACTTCCGGCGGTCATGGCCTGAACACATCCCTCTCAGCATCGGCGGCCGTTTGGTGGAGAGAGTGGAGAACATCAAGTTCCTCGGAGTGCAGATCTCGCAGGACCTGACCTGGAGCAAGAAGAAGAAGAGACTGCACTTCTTGAGGAAACTCAAACAGGCCTCTCTCCCCATCTGTATCCTCAGGACCTTCTACAGAGGTGTAGTGGAGAGTGTTCTGACATACTGCATTGCAACATGGTACTCCAGCTACAGTATGTCAGACAAAAAAGTCCTGCAGAGGATAATTAAGGGAGCTGAGAGGGTAATTGGAGTTTCCCTCCCCTCTGTCCAAGAACTTTTTCAGAACCGTTGTAGGAGCAGGGCACTGAACATTGTCAAGGACCACTCGCACCCTCTGCATAAACACTTTGAACTACTGCCATCTGACAAACAATTTTGGAGCATCAGAGGCAGAACCACCAGACTGATTAACAGCTTCCTTCCACAAGCTGTTAGGATGCTGAACAGTTGATCTGGAATCTTTCATACATACTACTGCACCTTATGGACATTATGTATATTATTTGTATATTATAGTTCTAGTTAATTTTCAAGTATGTCTCAGGGATGTGTGAATGGCTGTGTTGGGGTGGGGGGTGAGGGTGTGTGTGAGTGTGTCTTAAATTATGTTCTTTTTACTTATATGGATGCCGAGAGAAACACAATTTCATCTTGCCTGCACTACAGTTGTATGTACAGCAACATGACAATAGAGGTTGATTTGATTTGATTTGATAGCTTATCATATAGATTAGTCCAACTAATTTTAACAAACTGGCTGACACAATTACTCACTATTTGCTGATACTTAAGTTTCTTGTATTTGTGTCGTATATTCCTTATGGTGACACAGTTCACTGACTATTTGTTTTTACTTAAGATTCTTGTGTCCCTGAAATTCCCATTTTCATTCATATATTACTCAATCGTTGATTAAAATTGATATTCTTGTAATATATAGTACTTTATATATATATTAGTCATTGATTAAAATTGATATTCTTGTAATATATAGTACTTTCTTCTTATTTCTCTATAAAAGCAGCTCTTTAATCTGTCCCTAACATGTGAATGCATGCATAATTTTGACTCCCTGCATGTTCTTACAATCAAAGAACATAGCCACAAAATTATCATTATCTTTATATTGTTTTCCAATAGAATTTAAAAACAGGACCAAAGACTTACTTTGATTGAATGTCGCAGACAATCCTACAGAGATTTTTAGAAAAGGTTCTCACCTTCTGATCAGTTAGGGCCCCAGATTGTCCGTGACACCCAGACAAAGGCTTGTGTTCCAATGATGTCTGTCATCAAAATAGTTGGCAAACTGCCCGCATCCTCCATCAAAATTGTAAAAATTAATTTTTGGACGGTTAGCGGAATCTTTTCAGTTAACAAACCAATGATCACAGAAGAAATACTATTTCTCAGCTTAACTTTTATTGAACCATGCAGGGAGTCAGAGTACATGGCCATGGGACCTCCCAGCTCCCTCTCCTGGAAAGGACCCTGCACAAAGGAATTCACAGCTATTAAAAAGGCTTCCAGTTGTGGGCGTTTCCCAGTAACTTTCCAACAATACATGTCCATTGTCCAAACTGTCCTCTTGGCATCCAGATGGCTCCTCCTCTATCCTGCTAGTTCCTGCCTTTATGGCTTCCTTTCAGCATCCATATGTCTTCTCTTTTGCCCTACATATGCCCACATATGGAAACAGGAACAGAGACTTTCCTGGGGAGTTTGTGTGTGTGTGCATATGTGTATGTGTAGAGCTAAAGCACTTTGTGTGTGTGTGTGTGGATCTAAGAGATATGTGTATGCAAGCACTTTGTGTAATATGTAATTAACTAATCTTCACTATTTATTTATCATAACATTACTCAAACACATATGGGTGCATCTCAATAAATTAGAATGTTTTCGAAAAGTTGATTTATTTCAGTAATTTAGTTCAAAAAATGAAACTCATATAGATTCTTTACTCACACAGTGATATATTTGAAGTGTTTATTTCTTTTAATTTTGATTATTATGGCTTACAGCTAATGAAAACCCAAAATTCAGTTTCTCAAAAACTTTAAATGTTAGACTTCTAGTTTGCAGCCTCATGGAGTAGAATCAGCCTCAAGGGCTCCTGCAACTTTTCATCCTTTATATTTGAAGTGTTTATTTCTTTTAATTTTGATTATTATGGCTTACAACTAATGAAAACCCAGAACTCAGTTTCTCAAAAAAAATTGAATGTTGGACTTTGCTTGCAGCCACATGGAGTAGAAGCAGCCTCAAGGGCTCCTGTAACTTTTCATCCTTTTCATACTCTTTACTCAATAATATTTTAAGTAAAAGTGTGATATATTTTTTTTTTCGTTTAACTCATTTACTCCCAAGTTATCACTATTATGGCTGCTAAAAGCACTAAAACAGCAAAAAAAAACTTATCTGGACTGATGATGGAGGCTATTGTTGAGCTACTTGACCAGCACTGTGAAGCGCTAGCTGCTGACTTTAAAAGCTCTTTCACCTCGCTGGAAACGAAGTTTGACCAGGTCCATCTCATTATACAGGAACACGGGCAATGAATCTCATCCTTGGAACTTGCCACAGACGACCTGAGCCAGCATGTAAGTGAGCTGGAAAATTTGTGCTGTAGCCTACATGAAACCAACATCAAGCTAACAGCTAAAGTGACTGACCTCAAAGGACAGAGTTGGTAGCAAAACCTGTGTATCCTCAGCCTGGCAGAGACCACCAAAGCTGGTCGCCCTACCGAGTTCTTTTCTGGTCTGCTACGTGAGGTCTTTGGCAGCAAGACACTTCCATCTCCACTGGAAATAGCGCCGATCGAGGACTATGTCATCAGTTTTCGCGCTGGTAGTCACGTGGTACACAGCACTACACAAGGTCGGACAAGCAAAACCCTGTCCTACCGGTGGAGCAATGGCGAGTGATACTGCATTCCCACTTGTAAAACTGTTAGAAAGCGAAGTCCCAGGGGCTGCCTTTGTTTACAGTGACATTTCTCAACATTCTGTGGTCCAACTGAAGCGATGGTTGGAATGTCGTGGGTTGCCAGTGTCGGGAAACAAGCCTACTCTTGTGAAAAGGTGAGTACTGCCATGTATGTTTTATCATAACAACATAGACTAGGTCGCTGTATCTGCTATCACTGTTGCAAAGACCATAGCAGCAGTGTCTAGTCGCACCTGTCTTCTTCATAGTCCCTTCAGTCTCACTTGACACCATTTGCATAGCCATTGTGAAGTTAATTCCCCTCAGGCACACCTGCCTTGCTCCATTCACGCGATGCAGTGGCCCAGAAAGTTTGTCCTACTTCAGCCAAGTAAACACACGCATGCGCAGTAGTGAAAGCTATTTTTAGCACTTTGGCTTGCTCCTCGATCGGCGCTATTGATAGAGCTGACCGCTCCCTGGCAGCCAAGCTGGGGAAAGGACAGCGGCCACATCCAGTTATCATCCGCCTGCACCGCTACAAGGTAAAGGAGCTACTTATCCGTGAAGCCTGGCATAGAGGGAGACTGGAGTACTGTGGGCAGTAGGTTCATGTGGTGGAGGATTACTGTCCCAAAGTCCTTAGCCGGCAAGCAGAGTACAGAGAAGTGATGTTGGAGTTGTATAACCAATGATTCAAGCCATCCCTTCTGTATCCCGTATGGCTCTGTGTTACCCTTTCAACTGGAGAAAAAAAGTGGCTTTGTTCGGCAGACAAGGCGAACAAATTCATAGCCGGATTACCTGTTACATCGCAGCCGACTGTCTTAACGGTATCTCTGGCTGACTTCTGATTTTGAACTGCCTTGTGAGAAATGCCTGCCATACAGGTATGACCTGGGGGACTGGTGCATAACACCAGCTGGCCCTCACGCTGCTGTGACTGTTGACCTATTATTGCCCACTTACATCAACATGCAGTTAAACATGTAACTCTAATGTAAAAGTCACGATAACTTGCCACCTATGAAGGTGGAGACTTCTTATGCTTTGTTTGTAACTACATTGTTGTATACCATTTGAGTTTAATTTTACTCTGAGTATTGAGTGAGTTTCCTTTTCATTTGTGGAGCAGAAGACTTGTGTCTGAACGGGAAGAGTTTTTTGTTATGTGTGATGGATGTTTTAAAGAGCTTGCTGCTATGTTTTTGGGCAGCTGTCTTGTTGCTGGGGTGGGGGGAAAGGGTGTGTGTTCACTGCCGGTATATGTAAAGTAACATCTATGAAAAATAGTGGTGTAAAGCTTTTCCATGTTACCATATCAGACTCTCTTATGTTCGTCATCTGGAGCTTTGAAGCCATTTGTGCCATTGAACCATATTTATCAACCACAGGCAATGCACAGTTCTCGTAACCTCTTGAGCTGGAATGTCAAAGGTTTGAACAACCCTGTTAAAAGGAGGAAGGTGTTTTCATTTATAAAACAATTGATAGCAGGAATTATTTTCCTACAGGAGACACATTCGTGGCTCTGACAACTTACATCTCATGTCTCGGTGGGCAGGGCAGCATTTCCATTCCTCTTTCCAGGCCAAGGCCAGGGGTGTCTCAATTGTTATTGACCAAAACATACCATTTGAACAACACAGCGTGATTTCAGATCCAAATGGGCGATTTATTACTGTTTCAGGAAAACTGGGTGACGTTAAAGGAGTGCTGGCAAATGTGTACGCCCCTAATTTTGATGACGCAGGATTTTTTGAAAAGTTCTTTTCCTCTTTACCTGATCTCAGTTTATATCCTCTCATTCTCGGTGGGGATTTTAATTGTTGTCTGGATCCTGTGCTTGACCAGTCTTCCTATAAACCTGGTATATTGAGTAAATCGACCTCTATAATTCTGTCCTTTTTGTCAGACTATGGTGTCTCTGATGTGTGGCACTGCCTTTATCCACAAAAGAGAGAATACAGTGATCCCTCACTTATCGCGGTTAATGGGTTCCAGAACCGACCGCGAAAAGTGAAAAACCGCGAAGTAGCGTCACCCCTAATGACGTCACCCATAAATAATACGTACGTTCATTCTCTCACTCTCTCTCTCATATGATACGTGTGTGTGTGTGTGTGTAAGTGTACATACATACATAGATGTAAATAAAGTGTACATAAATATGTTTTTAGAACTCTTTTATTCTTATAACAAGATACGTAACTCAAAATGAAGATGATTTACTGCACAGGTTAATGAGAGCTTTACTGCTCCTCAGGTGACGCCTCATCGTCAGGTGCTAGAGGCGCAGCATCGTCGAGGGCAGCTTCTGATAGAGCTGGAGAAGCTGCAGGAGGCGGCGTAGTGGCTCGATGGGAAGACTATTTCGCACAAAATGGCACAAGAGAACAGCAAAAAGTTCCACGCGGCGAGACTAAGCAACACGAGCAATAAAGAGCAATGAATGCGGTCTTCCTTCGCTGGGTGGGCGCTCGGCAGGGAGAGAAGCTGGGTAAAATGTCTCGGCCAATCAGCTTGCGGGGTGAAACGTCTCGGCCAATCAGCTTGCGAGATTCCCGAGCCGAGCCAACACGAGAACAGCGAACAGAGAGGTGGATTTTGAGTTGTGCGGCTCTCCGTGTTGATACCTGATGTTGTAATGTAGTCTCCCTGCCTTCTGCTAGCGCCTGCCCATTATTTCTCAATTTTGAATTTTTGATGAATATTTTTGAAAAATCCGCGATGCACTGAGGGCGCGAAAGGTGAAGTGCGAAGTAGCGAGGGATCACTGTATTCTTTCTTCTCCCATGTACACCATACCTATTCTAGGATTGAGTATTTTTTTTTATTCAAAATGAACTCCTCCCATCAGTGCGCTCATGTGAGTATGAGCCTATTATAATATTAGACCATTCACCAGTTACATTAAAAATAATTTTTTAACCCCTTGCACTCTGGTCAATTTCCCTAAAAACGCCTAAAAATAACGTGCCCAAAGTAAATCAAAAGCTGTTCTTCAACCCTTTGCAGCATCTTCATGGGGTTGGTCTCATTTAAAAGAAAACACTGAATTTTTTTGCAAAACAGTCATAATCTCTCTAAGTGCTCCGGCCACTGAGTAACAGTCATCTAAACATAGTGAACTTGAAGAAAATAAATTTCGCTTGGGTGTTTTTTTTGGATACAAATGCTTGCAAATAACGCACAGCTTCAGATCCGGGCTGGAAAATGCAACAGAAATGTAGAACCAAATGTTATCCAGCTGAGGTCAAAATTTTGTAACAATACCACAAAAAATGAATATATTACACAGTTTTGTTCTCAGGTTGTTCCCAGGCGTTTTTGAACTGTGCCAAATTGTGCCAAATGGCACAGTTTGGAAAAACGTCTGTAACTTTTGAATGATTCAATATAGAAGCTTGATCTTGGGCTCTAATGAAAGGTGACACTCAGGGCTCTGTGTGTGTGTGGGGGGGGGCGGGGTGCGCCGCGGTCTAAGACGCACAGTTGTAATTTACCGATCGGTCAAAAGTCATTTTTGATTACAATTTTCAGGGATAAAGAATAATTTAGTTTATAACACTTACCTGTTCACAACAGCAGCGTAGCTGGCGAATTTCTCTTCCTCATTGTCAGACGAACATGAAGCTGGTCTGCTTGTTACGGACTCGTGGTTCTGGTCTCGTGACCCGGTCAAACCATAATTCCATTATTGCGGTTTTGCGCTTCCATGATTGCGGTTTTGGCTAACGATTTTTCAAAACAAATAAGAACAGTAGTTAGAAAAAAAGACTGGCGAACGCCTGTGTGTCACCCAGCCTTACACAAAACAGCTTTCGAACTTCTGTGCTTCAATTGGCTGGCTGTATTCGCAGCCGTTGGTAGGCGGGTCCTTCTTGCTAGGTTTTCAGTCATTGGTTCTTCAAGGTTTCAGAAACCCAATTCAAGGCTCTTATTAGTCGAATGAGAGGTCAATCACATCTAAACCAATCAAAGCAGTCCTTTGGCTTTTTGTTTGTGACTGTGTCTGTAGTGGAAGAACGGAAATGCAGCTTTTTTTTTTCAGTGCCTCCTAGGACGCACAGTGTGCGTACTAGGACACCCTCGTGCGTCCTAGGACGCAGAGACGTGCCCGCCCGCGGTACACCGAAGTGCAACAGGTTAAAATCTTTGCCCCCATAGAAAACATTGGTGCTTCAATGTAACCTTATTATCTGACAATACTTTTATAAAATTTATAGAAGAGCAGATAACCTTTATGGATACAAATACTTCATCTGAAATCTCTAGTTTAACTATTTGGGGTACTTTGAAAGCCTACCTTAGGGGGCAAATTATTTCCTACACTTCTAACATGAAAAAGACAGCCTGGAAAGAGCGACAAGATTTAACATCTCAGATTAAAAATATAGATCAGCAGTACGCTCAATTTGGTAACCCAGAACTTCTCCAAAAGTGAGTAGAGCTACAAACTAAATTTGATCTCCTCTGTACATATCCAATTGAACAACAACAACAACTTAAAAGCAAAAGTCAGTTTTACACACATGGGGACAAGTCTGGCAAGATGCTAGCTAACTGTCTGAGAGGATTCAAATCAAAGCAGCTTCTTACCTAAATTCAGATAGATAAAGGCAAAATAACACCACATCACACTGAGATAAATAATGCATCCAGAGACTATTACTCCAATCTATACACTTCTGAATTTCAAAATGATATCATGCAGATGGAAAACTTTCTGGATAATTTAAACATGCTGTCTCCGGATGACAAAAATAGTACTTGATGAGCCAATATCACAGCAAGAAATAGCTCTAGCTATCTCTTCTTTACAATCGGGAAAATCCCTTGGACCTGATAGGTTTCCACTGGAATTTTTCAAATGATTTCCTTCTTTGCTTATACCCCAATTGAGTTTGGTCTGATTCATTTAAGCAAGGCAAACTTCCTACATCATTCAGTGCAGCAACTATGACATTAATTGCCAAAGGACAAAGATCCAACACAGTGCTCCTCCTACAGACCAATTTCTTTATTGAATGTAGATATTAAAATTATTGCTAAAATTATGGCTCATAGATTAGAGAATGTTTTGCCATTGGTTATATTCACAGATCAAAATGGTTTTATTAAGAACCATCATTCCTACTTTAGCACACGTTGTTTATTGAGTATTTTGTACTCCCCTGCCACCACAGCCCCTGAATGTGTTCTTTCTCTAGATGCTGAGAAAGCTTTTGATCGGGTGGAGTGGGTGTACGTTTTTGCAGTTTTTAAAAAAAAATTGATTTTGGACCAAATTTTGTCTCATGGATAAGACTTATATTCAAGCCCCTCTGCTTTGGTACTCACTAATTCACAATTATCCCATCCATTCACCCTCCAAGGGTGCCCCTTAAGTCCTCTACTTTTTGACCTTGCTATAGAGCCACTGTCAGCTGCTCTCCATGGTTGTAAGGAGATTCCAGGGATATGGAGTGGGCAAGTAGAACATAAGGTGGCTTTATACGCAGACGACCTTTTACTTTTTCTGTCAAAGCCCAGTGTCTCCTTGCCTCATGTACTGTCCCTATTGAGTAAATTTAGCCAGTTCTAAGGATATAACCTAAATTTAAGCAAAAGCAAACTCCAGTGAATGAACCAGCCCTTAAAATACAATACACCAATTTGCCATTTAAAGTTGTGAAAGAACATTTTACCTACCTTGGTATTAAGGTTACAAGAAAGCACAAGGATCTTTTTCAAGAAAACGTTCTTTCTGTCATGCGGTGACCCTCGCGGATCACCATAAGTTGCCAGGAGTTCACCGGTGAGTTTTGCAATGATGGTAATTTATTAATACAACAAGACAAGACAAGACTATGAGCCGCTCAGGGCAAAAACACACATTAAGCAATACAAGGGCTCGTAGGGCGAACCCCAGCCACTATGAGCTAAACTATGACAAGACCAAAGAACACAAACCTGACATGAAGGTCTAACGAGGTTTAGACCATCTGACTATGTCTGACGATGTTTTGACGATGTCTGACGACGTTTTGACGATACTCCTGCGATTTAACTGCCGCTAGTGCCCTCCTTATAAAGGCGAACACTAACGAGCAGTAATGACAAACAGCTGACCAACCTTGACAGGCGGAAGCCCCACCGAACGCCTTCACAATAAGAGCCCGGTGAGGCCAGAATACAACCCACAGCTGTCAAGGCCGGCAGCGAGCTGTGCGTAGCCCGAGCACAGACAGAACCCAGCGCTCGGGTTGTAACAGTACCCTCCCTCCAAGGACGGGCTCAGAACGCCCACGGACCACCCTGCCCCCCCCCCCCCCCCCAGGGTGGGTGGCTGGGGGTAGGTGCGGAGGGAGGGAGACCAAACCTAGAAACAATCAAAACCCGGCAAGAGCAACTAAATACAGGACAGTGACAAGAATACCAACTACTCAGATTAAATCAAATATTCAACTAACAATCACAAAAAATCGCACAGGAAAACATGGAGAAAACCAAACAGAATTACAGGGTCAGAAAAACTAAATACGGGACAATGACAAAATACCGCACTTACTGACTCATACCTGACTACCCACAATACAAACTAAGGCAACTGCAAGACATAACCATAACACAAAGCACACAGGATAGCAAGGAAAAAAAAAACAGAACAATCACTGGGACAGATCAACACGAGAAAACGGCCACTACCCCCCGACAGTTTATGCCGATCGGCGGAGACCAAGCGCCACAGGAACAGTTCAGGTGGTCTCCCCGCGTCCAACAGCCGGCGGATGGTCATGGGAGGCAGAACATGACCAGGTGGCTCACCATAGTCCAACGCCCAGCACGTCCGCTCCTCTGGTGGTCGAACCAGGTCGCCCAATGAAACACACAACACGTCGGGTGGCCGACCCGAGGCGCCGAACCGGCGAAGCAGTTCCTCAGGCGGCCGACCCGTGTCCCTCAGCCACCAGTCCCGGGGAAAAACAGCCTGCGGCGGCCTCCCTGACGAGGACAAAACTCGGGAGAGCCGGGGCGAGCAAAGAGGAACCCCCACAGCCCCCGGCGATGATGCGCTGGGGCGGTGACTCAGTGGAGAGGAAAGAAGGCAAGGATGAGCCCGTAATCCACCCGACGGCGAAAAGTCTGCAGCTCCTCCCCCGTCCGCGGACCACACCGGCGCTGCACCTCTGCTGGACCCCGATTGGGTCCCAGCTGCACCCACATCGGGCCCTGATTGGGCCAGAACCGCACCTGTGGTGGACCCCGATTGGGACTCTGGCGCACCCACGTCGGACCCCGATTGGGCCTGAACCACACCTGCGGTGGACCCCGATTGGGCCTCTGGTGCACCCACGTTGGACCCTGATTGGGCCACAGCAGCCTCCACGACGGACCCTGACTGGGTCGGTGCAGCTCTGCTGACGATCTCCACCCCCGAACCTGGGACCTCCAACCCAGTGACTCCGACTGGTTCCATGTCGGCGACACTGCAACGAGGCTCACAAACAAGAAAGAAACCGGGATCAGAATCACCGGTAGCAACAGAACCCAGCGAGACGAGCTCAGGCGCAGCAGGCGGCTGCTCCTCACTCGCCTCCCCGAGAGGCAGGCAAAAATACTCCAAAAGAGGGGACAGAGACACAAGAGGGAGCACTTGCCTACACTCGGGTTCTGTTGCCACCCAGGACTTCGACAATCCAGGTTCAGGGCGGCGACTCTCGTCAGCAGGCTCCAACTCAGCTGCGTTGGGCTCCGCAGCTGGCAAGATGTCGTCTGCAGCCTGAGGTTCCTCCCGCGCTGCTGTCCACGCTGATGACCCGTATGGCGTGGGGGTAGAGGACACTCAACCCACTGGCTCGGACCGCTCCGGCGAGGAGACCCGGGGACGCTTCATTGTCGGCTCAGGCTCCGGGCCGCAGTCCGCTCTTCTCCTCCGTCCACGACGTGGCTGCAGGGCCTGATCCAGGCTTTCCAGCACTGCAGGCCCCCTCATCATCCGACGACGTTAGCCTGGCATCACGGACCGCTCAACCGGGGGGGACACAGAGGCAGCAGGTTTAGTTATTATCACTACAGCAGGTGGAGGGAGCTCGGGGCGCTGCGAACCCTGAACTCCGCCCCCAGGAGTCAGACAAGGCAGGTAACAATTGTGATGTAATAAATTAACTTGCACTTGCCTTTCTCCCGGAGGAAAAATGGCGCCTGCTGTAGGGGACGCTGTTCCTCCTTCTCCCCGCTGGATGGCGACAGAGGGCCCCCTGGAAGGACGAGGTGGAGCTGCACTCAGAGGCTCGCTGACGGGCTTCGCCGGCAGTGGGTCCAGCTGGAGATTCTGCCGAGGTTTTCCTTGACCATGGCGCCGACGTCGTCGACGACCTCCAGATGGCGCAACCTCCTGGACCGGGTCAGGGACAGGAACCCAACACGGGGAGCGAGGATGCCTCCTCCTCTGCTTCCTGCTTTCCTCCTCCTCCAGCCCGTGGAGTATCTCGCGCTGCGTGGCGAGTTCATCTCTCCTCGTCATCACCTCCGGGTGATCGTAGTAGTGGAGAGGAAGGTTGCCCAGGAGAACCTCTGCATAGTCCAGGTGCCAGCGCATATAGCTGGAGTTGACGTCAAAGGTAGCGGCGAGGAGCGCCCCATCGACGTACTCCAGCGCGCTTGCTAACTCTTTGCCCAGGCGCCGACCGCGGCCCCTGGGTGACGGCATTGTCCCAGCAAGTGACACCCAGACAGGGAAGAACAATAGTCCAATTACAGCAAAAACTCACGGTGAAAAAGGCGTCTCGGAGTGGCGTCTCCGTTTAGACGTCTGGCAGGAGTATACTGTTATGCGGTGACCCTCGCCGATCACCATAAGACGCCAAGAGTCCACTAGTGAGTTTTGCAATGATGGTAATTTATTAAAATAACAAGACAAGACAAGACTATCAGCCGCTCAGGGCAAAAACACACATTAAGCGATATAAGGGCTCGTAGGGCTAACCCCAGCCACTATGAGCTGAACTATGACAAGACCAAAGAACACGAACCTGACATGAAGTTCTAACGAGGTTTAGACCATCTGACGATGTCTGACGACATTTTGACGATGTCTGACGACGTTTTGACGAGGATAGTTTGATGATACTCCTGCGATTTAACTGCCGCTAGTGCCCGCCTTATAAAGGCGAACACTAACGAGCAGTAATGACAAACAGCTGACCAACCTTGACAGGCGGAAGCCCCACCGAGCGCCTTCACAATAAGAGCCCGGTGAGGCCAGAATACAACCCACAGCTGTCAAGGCCGGCAGCTAGCTGTGCGTAGCCCAAGCGCGGACAGAACCCAGCGCTCGGGTCGTAACACTTTCTTTGTTAAACAAGGTTAGACATTGTCTGGAACAGTGGTCACCTCTATCAACTTCCCTAGTAGGCCAAATTAACTCTGTTAGGATGAATATTCTCCCTAAATTTTTGTGTCTTTCAAACTGTACCAATCTTTATACCTAAATCTTTTTTTTGATTCATTAGATTCAGTTATTTCATCTTTTATCTGGAAAAGCAACCACCCTTATCTGAATAAAGCCCACCTTCAAAAATCAAGAAATAAGGGAAGCCTGGCAATGCCTAACTTCTGTTTTTATTACTTGGCAGCTAATTTGCGGTGTCTAGCTTTTTGGTTTCACTCTCACAACCGAGCCAGCTGCCCGCTCTGGCTTAAGATGGAGCTGAACTCTGCAGAGAAGTTTTCTATCCCTGCACTGCTCGGGTCCCCACTCCCTTTATCCCCAAACATCTCAATTTCTAATTCTGTTGTTAAACACACCATGAGAGTGTTGACACAGTTTAGGAGACACTTTGGTTTTCTTACCTTTTCCGTACTCAGCCCTATACTTAATAACAATTTGTTTCAGCCCTCGGTGTAAGACTCTACCTTTGTGGAGTGGCATAGAAAGGGCTTGGTGTGTTTCAAAGACCTTTTCATAAACAATTGTTTTTCCTCATTTGAACAACTTTCCACACAGTACAATTTATCAAAATATTATATATATATATTAGATATTTGCAAATCAGGCATTTTCTTAAATCTGTTACCCAACTTTCCTGATTTACCTAATACAAATGTGACTGATGATATTATCTCCCTAAATGCTACACATAAACGCTTAGATCAGTAAGACCTGGGAACAGGACTTAAACAGTTCTTTTTCCAGACAGTGAATGGGACTCTTATTTTCAACCTAATTAACTCATCATCTCTTTGTGCCCATCACTGTCTATTAGAGTTCAAGGTTGTACACAGGGTGCATTGGTCTAAAGTTGGACTGTCAAGCATTTACCCAAATGTGGACCCTCAATGTGACAAATGTTTGAGAGATAAGGCTTCCCTCATCCACATGTTTTGGATGTGTCCAAGTCTGGAAGATTTCTGGAAAAGTGTCTTTCAAACCATATCAGCCAACCCAACCCTTTGGTTGCCCTCTTTGGCACCACTGGGGAGAACAATACACACCTGTCACCAACCCAGTGCCGTATTGTGTCTTTTGCCTCTTTGCTTGCTAGGCAGGCTGTTCTGATCAGATGGAGGGATGCTGCCCCGCCCACCCATACTCAGTGGCTTAGGGATGTTATGTCTTGTCTTACTCTTCAGAAAATTTTGTACTCAATCGGTAACTCAGACAGAAAATTTTGAAAGGTATGGGGGCCATTTTTGAACTATTTTCACAGTTCAATGGAAATGAGATCTCTGTACTTATTTCTTTGTGTCTGTTTACCATTCTTAATTCCTGCTGTGTACATCTGTGTCTCCTGTCTTTTGATTGTTAATTTTTACTTCCAGCTGATTTGTGATTTTTTATTTTTTGTCATGCTCCAGGGATGAAGATCAATCATGTAGTCAGTAATCCAGCTGTTACAGGTTAGGGGGCATGGGGATAATAGTGGGTTGGTTTTTTTTTTTTTTGTGTGTGTGTTTTTTAATTTTGTATGCCTAAATGTCAAAATTCAATAAAATACTTTGGACAAAAAAAAATTTAAATGTTATGTAAGATCAATTTTTTGAGGTATTATGGAAGCCAAGGTTCCTTGGATAGCGGCCTTCCGCTTGTCAGTACAGTGGAGATACATTGGAACAGAATTCTTGGCAGTTACAGGACAGTTACCATAGCAACACAGCACTGAGTGGCAGTCACATGTGACAGCTTTATTTTGTATACACCAAAACATAAAATATTTAGTCCCAGCAGTGCACAGAGTACCTTTTTACTTTTTTGCCCGTAGAACACAAGTATTCCTGTCCGAAACGGGTATCCCAATTAGGCTTTACAGGACCAAATGCAGGCTGTGTTTGAAAGTGGAATACAAAGAGGTGTAGCCTATATGTCGGCAATCACTTTATACTGTGACAAATGTGTATAAAAGGGACTAAATAGCACTAAGATTTATTTGATTGTGTGAATATTGATTACAGAATACCTAATTTTTGAAAATGAATGGGACATCCAATATTAGCGACTGTTTCAGATCCCTTGTTTTTTTGTTTGTCAGATCACATATTTGTGTGATCTTTAATCACTTATATTCATAATAGTGTATCTTGCACTTTGGGAACGGGAGTTGTTCAGTCACCATTTTAATTATTTTAGTTTTTTCACTTTTCAGTGATGGAGTTAAGTGTAATAGTGAATTTCTTCTGTGTATCATCAATAAACTCATGCAGTACTATAACAGGACATGTTTACAAATATTTGAGACCATTGTAGTGCATCTGTTTATATTTTAGCAGTATTTTGTTATTAAAATTAGCTACAATGCTCCGCACTGTGTGTTTATATACCCATATATTTATTCCATGCAGCTACAATGCTCTGCACTGTGTGTCTGTGTATATATATATATATATATATATATTTATAGTAATATGTACATATGTATATTAGCTGCTCTTGCTTGCTTGCTTTTTTTCTTGCCTTCTGATTGTTGCTCTGAGTGTTGCTATCCCTGTGCTGTTGCAATCCTGGAATTTCCCCGTTGTGGGACTAATAAAGGCTTATCTTATCTTATCTTATCTTAAAAGGGTTTTTAAAACTGTAATCAACTGAATTAACTACAAAACACCCAACATCAATAAAGTACATCTATCTATTATTATGCACAGCAGAAGGACCCGTTTGATTACAGCCGTTGCATCGGTGTTGCCCATTTGTCAGTAAATATTTAAAAATGATTTATTTTGCTATTTGGGTGTTTTTTTGTGTCATGCATTTGGTCGTTAAGTCATTCCAGCCATTCTGCTCCACAATTATGGCGGTATTTTTTAAATTTTTAGATACTCATGCGGGAGGGGGGACTCGCAGTCCTGCAAAGTACAGTGGTACCACACGGGTGAAGCAGAAGCAGGTACTCCCGTCTACTACTGACTGGGCAGGTTGGGCATGCTTCCGCACGAGTGACCGTGGTCCGCCCGGTCAGGCTGCTGCTTCTCCCGGCATGTTCTGTGTTGATACACCGGTATTCTTTGTCAGACCCGGTCCCCGCTGACGTTCCACCCAGTCTGCTCACGCACCTCATGTTCTCCACATATGGTGAATTATCCTTTAGACCTACGCAATCACGGCAACTTTATGGTATAATTTTTTTTAAGCATTAAATCTTCAGTATTATATTTTTCTAGTCAAATTTGTCGTTTTTCACTTCCTTGTTTTGCCCAGGGAACACTGTGGTGACTGACAGGTCGTGATGCCACGTATTATCCAATCAGCATTGTTGTGATGCTGTATATTAGCCAATCAGCATGGCCGTGATGCTGCGTGTTATCCAATCAGCACGGAGTCAGTCCGAAACCCTGTCCACATTTCTTGAAGCCAGGGCATGAAAAGACAGAGCAGTGACAGAGCAGTGGCTAAACTTTTACTGATAAAAATTACATATGTTGACTGAGTGACTCCATACTTGGGGATGCACACCCTTGTATCCTCAGCAAAACCCGTATAAAATCTTAAGTCAGTCTGAGGAACGGTTCAAGAAATATGTGTGGAATAGACACACACAGACAGAGAGTTGCTGCATTTATAGATAGATGTGAATACTGTACCATTTACTTGCCTTTAGTGATGTGTAGGCAAAGACCAAGGAGCACATGGTAAGTGAGGAACTGATTCAGACCCTTTAATTATTTATTTATTCAATTTTTTGCCAATTAATGCAAGATGGAATAATAAGATTAGCTCTCCGCAATGCAAGCAGGTGCTCTGTGTACTGCTGTGATTGAATACTGTGCATATTTTTTGTGTTTTAATGCATACCCCCTAATGCTTCCACTTATTTTTGGCACTCAGTGCTTTTTAACTGCCAAGAGTTCTGTTTGGTGACATCATATGCATACCCTCAATTGTTGGCTCTGGTGTCTCTCATCTTCCTCTTGACAATACTCCATAGATTCTCTGTGGGGTTTAGGTCAGGAGAGTTGGCTGGCCAGTCAAGCACAGTGATACTGTGATAATTAAACTAGGTACTGGTACTTTTGGCAGTGTGGGCAAGTGTCAAGACTTGCTGGAAAATGAAATCAGCATCTCCATAAAGTTTGTCAGCAGAGGGAAGCGTGAAGTGCTCTAAAATTTCCTGGTAGGTAGCTTCGCTGAATTTTTAACTTGATAAAACACAGTGGACCATCAAAAGCAGATGACATGGCCCCCCCAAATCATCACTGACTGTGGAAACGTCACCCTGGACCTCAAGCAACTTGGATTCTGTGCCTCTCCACTCTTCCTCCAGACTCTGGGACCTTGATTTCCAAATGACAGGACTTAGCACCTGATTTGGGGAGCCATGTCATCTGCTAGTGTTCGTCCACTGCAGGGTTTCCTCTGGTAATATTTCTTGGTGGCGGGCCACCGAGAAATGTTATATAACCAAGCGTTATAAAATTTACCGCCACACCAAGAAGGAGATATGAATTTAAGAAAAATATATGAAGCAATGACTTTCCGCAAGCATGCACACAAACAATGCGTGTGGCCGTCATCCGCGCAGAGCTTAGAAGCGCCCCGCCAACGCAAGCTTTCCAGTCAGTCAGCAGGTAGTGTCTCGCTAGTGGCAGCAGCATCTTCATGGAAAGGGAGTGAAAACAGGGACATCAAACAGCAGAAATGGACTCTATTTGAAGATAAACTTTGTGAAGAAGTCCGCCGTTTCTTCGTTGGTAAAAATCCTGATGCGTCAGCGCCTTGGCGCTACCTATCGGGCGGGAGTGAAACTACAAATGATG
The DNA here is from genome assembly GCA_020510985.1 of Pholidichthys leucotaenia. NCBI lineage: Eukaryota > Metazoa > Chordata > Actinopteri > Cichliformes > Pholidichthyidae > Pholidichthys > Pholidichthys leucotaenia. The sequence goes on along the minus strand of CM035839.1, from coordinate 390,631,040 downwards.
GTTGTGTGCATGTGTCAACCGCTTGGCCTGGGTAGATGAAAAAAGTGAGCATGTACAGCGCCGCGTGCGTGCCGGGCTCGTCCAAAGCGTACGCAGACCAAGGCGGACTAGAGAGGAAATGCAGCATGACTAAGGCTTGACTGTCTGACAGAAACATGTTTATTAAAGTACTTTAAATGCGGAAAAAAAATCAGAAGAGGTATGTAAGCACTGGAGGCATTTATCATCGTTTTAACCCGCTGGAAACGGAAGCAATAACGAAAGAGTCGCTTAGCAAAGAGATGTGGTTAGAATTCAAATGCAGCCGGCTTCATATAAAGGGAAAGGCAAGGGGGACTGATGAATTGCTGAGGATATATTTCACCAGCCACTACAATATTAAGTTATGTTCCCAATTATGTACCTGGCAAGTTAAGATGATCGAAATTCACAAAGTCAGTGACTTTATTCCATCAGCAGCCTTCAGACAAACTGAGCGTGCCAGCATTTGGATTTCAAAATTGGGGAGGTTTTTCTTGGCGGTGAGGAGATTTCTAAAAAAAAACAAACTATAAATATATAGAAATATTATAACAGAAATAACGGCATCCTTGGTCATTTAAGTTAATTTAAATCATTTAATGCAATTTTATTATTTTTTTCTTTGTAATGAGAGTTAAATTATTGTTCTGACTGCAAAGTTATGGTCAAAAATAGAAATTGTTATAAGGAAAAAGTAAAAAAAAATACCACAGTCTGTTTCAAATTTATTTAAAAAACAGTAATTTTATTTTAAAAAACACAAAAATAAGCCATAAAGTAATAAATAATTACTACTAATAAAGTTTCAAATGTACAAGAAAAGTCAATTTTACAAGAGGAAATTACAAATGTGAGGAAAATGGTTTCAAATTTAGATAAATTTACAGAGAAAAGTATTTGATAGAAAAATTCCATATTATCCATTATTTATTATTATTAATATTATTATTATTATGTTGTATCATGCCTTTTCTATTTCATGTCTGATCTTTATATGTGCATTCCATGTAGACTAAGTTCATATATTCCTTTGTATTATTCTTTCATGTCTGTGAGCAATTATTGTCTAACTGTGGCCTTCAGAGAATGTGTGTGAGACTGAGGGTCAGATGTCTACACTGATAATGTCTTTGGCATGCCCTGCTCTTCTGTGTCTGAGAAATGTGCTGAACTTCAAGTTTATGTAGATTAGGTTTATAGACACCCTGTCTGTCTCTGAAATGTCCCTGGATGGTTCTGCAGATGGCTCTCCCCCTTCTTTCTTTCCTCCTCCTCCTCGTTTACCCATAGTTATAAATACTGAACATAGAGAATGTTTGTTCAGAGACTTCGGTGACAGTGTGCTGTAGGCCACGCTCTGTAGTCTCTTCCTGAAATGGCCATTGAGGTGAATAAATGTACATTAAATGCCATAGATCACTTCCGCCCTCCAAAGAGAGCAGATTCTTTTCTTCCCAGCTCCGGCTCCTTATCTCTCTCCTTCCCTAACTGACTGGATCCCAGCTTGCTATCGTCTGTCTGCGTGTCTTTACTGCTGATTTATCGAACGAAATTATGGATTTAATAAGCTGGGCTTTGAACGCAATTGACACTGTTTTTTCAACGAGAAAATCTGGCCTGGGGGAGCTGATCTGTCCCGCAGGCACTGCTGCTGCGGGTTATTTGAAGGACACAAGTAATTGGAAACTCTTGTGCCTGTGTGATCTTTCTATTGAAGATATTGAAGATTTATATCTTTTCGGAGCAATGGTCATCGGAATTCTACTGATTGGATTTGGAATTGTTCTGGTGTACCGCAAACTGAAGAAGATGGATAGAGCTTATCAAAAAGCGGACCCGGCGAAGCTCACCCATCAAATTGACCAACTGGGCAGGACTCTGACAGCGGCCAATGGAGAACTGTACAGGAAAATGGATTACATCACGATCATGCTGAGAGCTGTCCATGAATCGATTTCAACACCTGGCCATGAAGGATTGGAGCACTGAATCCGTAAGAGAATAGAAAGTTTTTTCTCTGAAGTCAGTGCTATTCGACTTGTTTCTTTCGGCTCCCTCAGCACTCAGTCCTCCAGATAATCAACAGTATATTTGTTTTCATAACACTGGTGGGCAGCATTTGACTCTCAAGGACAGCTGTCTGGCAAAACTATTCCATCTGCTGTGTTCAAGGACACGGGCCTTTGCTTCAGACTGTAGTCATAACATCTGCTGAGGAAGAGACTATTGTTGTCCTCCAACTGATTGCCACTGATTGCACCCAACTCACACAAACTGATCCACTATACTGACTCGAAGATATACACTCACTGCTCTCTTTGTGTCATTGTGTGGATTCTATTGTCTGCTAATTGTGCATTGAGAGTTTTTTTCTTGTAATCATAATATCGGTCATATATGAACTTTATTCTGATTAACAATGCTTTTTTCTCTCTCCTACTGTGTCCACCCCTCCCTCCTCCTCATTGCCTTCTGTTCCCCTCCTGCTGACAGGCGCCTCCACGGCTCGCCACGTCACTGAGAATGTCATTTATGACGTTCCAGTGTCAAGTCAAATTCCTCGTATATTTACCAGTTATTTACTTGTAAATGTGCTTGGCAATAAACTTATTCTGATTCTGATTCCTGTGCCATAAATTCCTGAAAACAGAGATTAGGTCTACACCTGCAGTTACTAATTCTAAACGCTGCATTGGGTTAAGGCTTCTAATATATGACACTGTTTTGTTTGAACATAATCCTAAATTAGTGATTACCCATGTCAATTAGTAAAACATTTACTGATTCACAGAATATTTAACGAATACTTGTTGTGAATAGCAAAAACACATTCAAGTTGTGGAAGCTTTAGGTGTAATTTAAAGGTTTTTCTGCTATTCTTCATTCTTTGTTTTTCAACAGGAAAAAACAGGAAACTTCATTCACAATTTTTTTTTAGCTTTCAGCAGGAATTAAATTTGCCTAAATAACAAGGAATCATAACATCACCATTACCTTTCAATTTAATAAATCCTTGGTGACGTATGCAATATGTAATAAAATAATAACAAAACAATAATTCACTTGTGTTTCTTAACATTACATGTTATAATAAACAACTGGGATAAATATTTAAGGGACACAAAACTAATGATGATCACTGGAACATAAGTAAAATCAATTTATGAGGTTAATGATGATCACTGGAACATAAGTAAAATCAATTTATGAGGTGATAAAATTTGCACTCCTGTTGATATAAATACTGAGGTGCAGACGGGGAAGCCATAAGGCTTTCCACAAAATTTTCTTTGCAGGATGGCACCGAGATTTGATCTTTGTGGGAGATGGAGGGAAGCTGGACAGTGGGTGTGTGGGTGACGGGCTCATTGGCTGGAGGGGGTGACAGTGACCACAGGGGGAAGGACCCCTCAGTTGACAAGCATTTTTTAAAGCTAAGTAGAACAAATGACATTGCAAATGGCATAAAGCATAACCATTTGAATGACTCTGACTTTAAAAATGCAGTGTTCATATGACTTCACACTGCAAGATACATCTGATGCCACTCACCACATAATGGTGTGACAATATCACGTTTAAGAAATGTGACAGTAATAAGGAATGTGTTTTCCCGGTGCTCAGCCGTGGCCGAGCTGGGCCTTGGGACTACAGTCCACCCCATAATTTACCAAGGAATATATAACATGAGGCATTCCTGGTACAAAATTAAGCCAACTTCTAATTAGGCAATATGTCCACCTTTCCATTGACTGAAGGAGTGTGACACAACCTTTCACAAGGATTCACTTACACAAATTCAACCTGTCTGTGTTCATCTGGACAAACTGATCTTAGTTATCAATGCTAAATCATATCAAATCTGCACAGACAGCTATATTGCTTTTTCCTAAATGGACTTTGTAAATTAGTTCGAGAGACGACACAAAAGAAGCCATGATTATTGAAACCTCATTTTGAAGGAGCTATACTACTCACAGATTTTCATCTAAATTAACTATAATACATAAAAAGTGGTAACACGCTTCCTTCTAGTAAAGACACTACCCATCAAGCAAATATCCTTTAACTTTGATGCATGTGCGTCTCCATGCACCGGGGGGGGGGGGGGGAGCAAAGAAATTAATTAGAAAAATCCTGAGAAAAATAGATAGTACATAAAAAATTATCAATAAATGATCAGTAGTGTAGAGAAAAATACAGATGAAACCGTTTGGTAATGAAATCACAAACATTCAATAGGAGAAGTTAAAAGTTACATCAATAAATTTCCAGATATTTAAGAAAATATTTGCAGATTATTGTAAAAGAAATATCATGTTTATAAGAAACAAGGTAAACTGATAAGGAAGAAGGAAACTATGCAGATTTATGAGAAAAGTTCCAATTGTCTAAGAAAGGTCCAATTTATGCTGAATTTATGTTTACTGTGGGACTTGATTTAGAATCTACTACAAAGACAATACAGATTTTTACTCAATTAAGGGAACAATGCTTTAGGGAGCTCAAAGCAAAAAAAAAATAAATAAATAAATAAATAAAAAAAATATATATATACACTACCGTTCAAAAGTTTGGGGTCACCCAGACAGTTATTTTGTGTTTTCCATGAAAAGTCACACTTATTTACCACCATGAGTTGTAAAATGAATAGAAAATATAGTCAAGACATTGACAAGGTTAGAAATAATGATTTGTATTTGAAATAATAATTTTTTCCTTCAAACTTTGCTTTCGTCAAAGAATCCTCCATTTGCAGCAATTACAGCGTTGCAGACCTAACATGATTGCACGAGGGTTTTCTAATCATCCATTAGCCTTCTGACGCAATGAGCAAACACATTGTACCATTAGAACACTGGAATGATAGTTGCTGGAAATGGGCCTCTATACACCTATGTAGATATTGCACCAAAAAACAGACATTTGCAGCTATAATAGTCATTTACCACATTAGCAATGTATAGAGTGTATTTCTGATTAGTTTAAAGTTATCTTCATTGAAAAAAAAATGCTTTTCTTTCAAAAATAAGGAAATTTCTAAGTGACCCCAAACTTTTGAATGGTAGTGTATATATATATTGTAACGTTGGGGCCATGTTAAGGGGGGCAGGGATTTTCCAGCATGCTTTGCCAGTTGAAAACGTTACTGTGTGTGTGTATTAAATGTGTTATTACTGAGTTATACTGCTGTGTCATTATAACTGCGTTATAATGACCCAGCAGTGTTTAGCAGGATTAGGGCAAGATGTATCATGTGTGTAACCATGATTCAAACAGGGGTCTGGGAGAATGACCTCCCCTCCTCTCTGTGCTCAGAAGTAGTTTGGGGGTTGGGGTGTGAAAAATAAATGCGGTTGATCACAACCATCTGCTCCATCTTCTTTGTGTGAACCCTGCAAACGTCACACTGGTGTCAGGAGTGGGATATGGAGCAAGATGAGGATCCAGGCGGAGGTCCAGCGGCCGGAGCGGTTCATCGCTCGGCTGGGAACGGAGTGTAGAGCTGAGACGCCGGCCCCCGGAGAGCTTCGCCGCGATGGACGGAGTAGAGCAAACCAGCCCCGTTTCCCGCCCTTTTCAGGGCGGGACGGGCTGGCGATTCCAGAGCGATTAGGAGCGGCAATCGACCGGGAGATGACCGTCCCATCCATCCAGCAGCGGGCCAAGATTCCCCGCTACAACGGCGAGAACCTGTTGGATGACCGCCTGGCCCAGGTCGAGTTGGCTGCCGCGCTGATCATCGGAGGAAACCACCGTGCTGAGAGCGAGTGGAGGAGGAGCTACGGCAGATCACAGCAGCGCGTGCACGAAGGAGACAGCCGTGGCGACGCGAGGAAGGACGGCTTCCGCTGCCCAGAGCCAGGGTACATGGCATGGTACTGCCCCGCACACAGCGCATGACAAACTGGCCCCTCGCCGACGTTAAATTAGAGCGAGGTGGCATGGACGGGGAAAAAGCCGCCTCCTGCAGATGCTTCCCCCGGCAGGTGATGTCACAGAGGCCTTTGGAGCGCAGCAGCAGTGGAGCGAGCAGGACAGATCCGGTCTTTTCTCGGGATCGGCAGGGGCTGGACGCCTGGACGTGGGCCAGCGGCCGACTGGGAGGTCCTGGCAGCGGTGGGAGTCATGGGACTCCCGCTGCCAGAGGAGGAACTGTGCGTGTCCTACCGCCACCCGATGCTTTCCCTTTCGGTGACGTCACGGAGGCCCTCGGTGCAGGAGCGACGCAGCGGAGCAAGCAGGACGAAGATGCGGCCATTTTCCAGGCGCGGCAAGGGCTGGACGCATGGACGCGGGCCAGCGGCCGCCTGGGAGACCTGGCAGCGGTGGGAGTCGGCCGGAGCGGGCCTGGGACTCCCGCTGCCAGGAAAGGGACTGTGCGTGGTCCTACAGAGGCTGTCAGATGTGTCCATCCGCCCGCTGGTGGCCAAACCGGAACCTTACCCCAACCAGATACTCCGACCGAGACTCAGATGGCCCGTGCATGCCGCCCTGGCACCGGGCTGACTCGCATTGGATTTCTGAAAGTGGACTTTGAATTTTCTGGGGACAGAAACCAGTCCGGGGGGGGGCAGTGTAACGTCGGGGCCATGTTAAGGGGGGCAGGGATTTCCCAGCATGCTTTGCCAGTTGAAAACGTTACTGTGTGTGTGTATTAAATGTGTTATTACTGAGTTATACTGCTGTGTCATTATAACTGCGTTATAATGACCCAGCAGTGTTTAGCAGGATTAGGGCAAGATGTATCATGTGTGTAACCATGATTCAAACAGGGGTCTGGGAGAATGACCTCCCCTCCTCTCTGTGCTCAGAAGTAGGTTGGGGGTCGGGGTGTGAAAAATAAATCCGGTTGATCACAACCATCTGCTCCATCTTCTTTGTGTGAACCCTCCAAACGTCACAATATATATATATATTTGATCCTCCCTGCAAAAACTTGGTCTTTTCAAAACCCTTGCATGAATCTCATTGAGCTAAATAAGAGTGGAGGTAAAAATGTTTAGAAACTATTTAAGCACTTAATGAATATACAAAGGCTTTCCCCTACACTAATTTAAATACTGCTATGGTGACACTGAAACCCTTAACTGAAATATCAAGATTTAAAATAGCTGAAATGATTTACTTAGATAATGGAAATGGAATACGCTTTGTAAATCAAATCATGTCACATTTAAGTGCAGTTCCTAAATTATTAACCACACATTTACCCAGGAAACCATTTAGCCTACCATCAACAATCTACAGGATTAGCATAATACACAAATAAGGAAAATAGGGAAATTGTGAATGACAAACCCTATTATCAAAGCCATTATCTTAGGTGATGAGGAAGGGTTTCTGGGTGATTACATGCAAAGGATGACAACTGACAGTGATGCTATCCATGCTGCCCTTCCCAGGAGGGACCATGTGACGAAGGAACCGTGGAAGGTCCACCCATCTCTTGGGCAAACCAGAGGATCTGGTCATCAAAGGAAACTGGACCAAAACTCCCTGGCAAGGACAGCACAAAGGTTATCCTGCTGACCTAAACAGCCGCGGAAAATGAAAGATGTGGCACTTGGGTGCATCTAACGTCTACTCCACTTGAAACCCTCAGCAACAGACTGTTTAATTTAAATTGTATACTTATTTTAAAAAAAGACAACAAATGACTGTTTAACTGTTTCTCTATGCAAGTGTCAACTGATGGCATTTGCGTCCAGTAACGACCTCTGCTAACAGAGAAGCAGGTTGTTTGTTTATCATGACAAGGGAAAAGAAAAAATACAAGGGAAAGAAAAGGTAACACTTACTGTATCATCCTCATCATCCTCTAGTAATACTTAATATTGGTTATTAAGTTGTTCCATTGCTTTTACTCTGTAGAGAATGTTTACTCCTTAATAACATTAACAGTTGGACAAATGATCTTTTATTGCTAAAATAATGCAGCTACTACAGGCTGTTTAGTTTTTTTTTTTTTTAAAGAGAGGCTATATACAGAAATAACATAGCAAACTTCATTTTGAATCACACCTGACACAACACAGCACTCCACTGATTAGAAACATGGTGATACTCCTTACTCTGCGAATGTAAGGTTAATTTCATCAGGGACCTCCTCTTTTTGAAGTGGTGATGTCCCCTTTCCAACAGCTTAACACTCTCTGAGTATGCAATGGCTTACAGTGCGTCTCTCCCCTGTACTGCTACCCTGCTTGACCAAGAAGCGAGCAAGTGTTATACCAAGGATCTACATTGACAAAGGTCATTGAGTCATTGGGCGTATTCGCATTTGGCCAGGACTGGGCAGATCTGTGTACCCCATTTTGACAACTGACCGTACCCTCATCATGTCAGCAGGGCAGGTGGGCAGGGTGAAGAGAGATGCTATTCTACCACTTGATGCCATTTATGAAGCATGAATGCAATTTCAGATGGAAAGGACAGGAGTGAGGTTTTCGTTAATTGTTTCTTTGAGTGAGAGTGGAAACAAAATACCTTAGGGATTAAAACACTTAATTGTAGACCACAATCATTTACAAAATTATAACAGAGGATACACACAGCTTCATTGCTTTGCAGGCAATGATAACCAAACTAATTAAGCTAGTGTTTCTCTTCATGGAGAAGCCTCATCATAAACTTGGTAATGATTTTATAGTGATCACTTTGGACTTTTCTTAAGATAAGATAAGATAAGCCTTTAGTAGTCCCACAATGGGGAAATTCCAGGATTGCAACAGCACAGGGACAGCAACACTCAGAGCAGTAATTTAGAAGATATTCCTGTGTGAGTCCTTAATATGATGATAAGGCTGGTTATTGTAAACTTAGTAATATGTCTTCATACAACTGCTGCAGATGATGAGGATGGTGAAAAAGGATTGTACTAAGGAGCCTGAAGGATGCAATATGGTTTAAGGCTGTTTCGAATGTTTTCACATTTTCTATGTTCTTATTTGACAATGTCTGAGGTTAATTTTGATCATATTGCACATATTCACTCTTGATATGTTTTATATACATTTTTAACTTGTGAAGACACACAACAGCACATAAATTCTTACACATATCCTTATATTAATTCATTCACTTTATTTTATTACTGCTTTTGTTATTTTTCTTTTAATCATGATGCTTTATTAAGCATCAAGGGGGGTTATGATAGAAAAATTCCATATTATCCATTATTTATTATTATTAATATTATTATTATTATTTTGTATCATCCCTTTTCTATTTCATGTCTGATGTTTATATGTGCATTCCATGTAGAATAAGTTCATATATTCCTTTGTATTATTCTTTCATGTCTGTGAGCAATTATTGTCTAACTGTGGCCTTCAGAGGATTTTTTTTTTATTTTTTTTATTACTTATTTTGTACCCGTAGGTAGATTTGTTTTGCAGACTGGTGACAAACCAGCAGCTGCCGGTCGCTGCGTGCGCAAGCGCCCCTTAACTCCCTAACCTGTGTGGGCTATATTAATCATACATATATTCCATAACCTACATATGTTGAAGCATGTGGAAATGTTTGGTAATTACATATGTAAAGCAACTTCACACCTCTGAAAGGACAAAGACTCTCAACCGCCAAGTGAAGAACAAAGACGTTCCCAGACACTGTGGTGGAGACCGCAGGAGCTACCCTCACCCCCCTAGGGCGAAGAGAGGAAGTACCAAGACAATGGGGGGATTAAGATAATGAGGGAGGTCAGCCTTTGTTATGCATGTCTTTTGTTATGTGCAAGTATAAAGTCAGTGAGCCGGAGATATTCGGCCTCTTTTTCCTTCTGCTACCTCTGCACTAGATGAGACTTGTTAGAGAGCTGATAAATAAACTTTGGTTTATATATCAAATCGCCTCATCATTTCAAGCTCTTCTACAACCTGCATGTTTTTGGCATGTGGGAGGAAACCGGAGAAATCCCGGAGTAAACCCACGCAAACATGGGGAGAACATGCAAACTCCACATAGATCACTGTTGGCCGGGGGCAGGGATCGAACCCACGATCTCACGGTCCCCGCGATACCCCGGCCGAGGGTAAAACTGTGGTGCCACAGTGCTAACCACTGCGCCAGTGTGAGACTGAGGGTCAGACGTCTACACTGATAATGTCTTTGGCATGCCCTGCTGTTCTGTGTCCGAGGAATGTGCTGACCTTCAAGTTCATGTAGATTAGGTTTATAGACACTCTATCTGTCTCTGAAATGTCCCTGGATGGTTCTGCAGATGGCTCTCCCCCTTCTTTCTTTCTTTCTTTCCTCCTCCTCCTCCTCCTTGTTTACCCATAGTTATAAATACTGAGCTTAGAGAATGTTTTTTCAGAGACCGGTGACAGTGTGCTGTAGGTCACGCTCTGTAGTCTCTCCCTCAAATGGCCACTGAGGTGAATAAATGTACATAAATCCAACTTTCCGCCTAATTTTTTAACTTTGAATAATTTAAGCTCAAAATTATTCTAACAAAATTGTTATAAATTTTGGAGAAAAACCTCAATCCTTCAAGACTGAAGTCATTACTCAAGTTTTAAGTGGGTGCTCTTTGTACCCTTAACTAGAATTTTTTAGTTGTCTCCTTTAATTTACATGGCACTTGATATTTTCTAACCTGTTTGTATACCACCATAGACAGAGAGAGAACCTGAATTAGACAGAGCTCAGAGAGGGCAAGATTAGACAGAAGAGAGGAGCCAAGGAGAGGGAAGTGTTCAGGCAGAGGGTCCAGGAGAGGTGAGAGCAGAGGAAGGAGAGAAAGATGACACCAGTAAAAAGTCCAAATACAGGACGTCTGGGTGGGACCCCAAATGGCCCAATATTCCAACATTCAAGCCTTGGTTGTACAATACTTCAAACTGTAAGTTCTATATGCACGGCAGTGGCTCAGGAGGTACAGCTGGTCGTCCAATAACCGGATGGTTGGCGGTTTGAATCTCGCTCTCCCCAGATAGCCTGCCGCTGTGTCCCTGGGCAAAACACTTTACCCACCTTGCCTCCAGTGTCCATAACATTGGGTATGAATGTGTATAAATGTTCGGTGGTGGCTGGAGGGGCTGTTGGCCTGGATTGGCAGCCACGTTTCCATCAGCCTGCTCCAGGGCCGCTGTGGCTACAGTAGTAGCTTGCCACTACCATTGTCTGTCTGGAGTGAATGAATAATGTATCTGTAAAAAGTGTCTTTGAGTGTCTATGATAAAGCACTATATAAATCTGATGCATTATTATTTGCAAAGTTACTGTGCAAAATTTAAAAAAAGAAATAAATAGTATAAAATTAACATATTCATACATATGTGTTTTCTGCCCCCCCCCCGAAAAATATGTTGCCCCCGCACCAAGGTCTTTAAGCCAGAGGAAACACTGCACTGTGTTTTATTTAGTCCAAAGTCAGTGCAGCTATCTACCAGGAATTTTAAAGCACTTCTGACTTCCTTCTGCTGACAAGCTTCACGGGGGTGCTGATTTCATTTTCCAGCAGAATTTGACACCTGCCCATACTGCCAAAAGTGCCAAAACCTGGTTGAATGACCATGGTGTCAGTGTGTTTAATTGGCCAGCAAACTCTTCTGATCTAAACCCCATAGAGAATCTATGGTTGTCAAGAGGAAGATGAGACACCAGACCCAATAAGGCAGACGAGCTGAAGGCCACTATCAAAGCAACCTGGGCATCCACAACACCTCAGCAGTGCCACAGTCTGATTGCGTTCATGCCATGCCACATTGATGCAGTAATTCATGCAAAAGGAGCCCCGACCAAGTATTGAGTGCATACATGGACATACTTTTCAGTCAGCCAACATTTCTATTAAAAATAATTTAACAATTTTATGTAATAGTTTAATTTTTTGAGAAACTGAATTTGTGGTTTTCATGCACTATAAGCCATAACCATCAAAATTAAAAGAAATAAACACTTGAAATATATCACTCTGTGTGTCATGAATCTATATATGATTTTCATTTTTTGAATTGAATTACTGAAATAAATCAACTTTTCAATGACATTCCAATTCATTGAGCTGCACCTATATGCATAAATAGTAAAACCAGCTAAATTGATAATTTTGTAGTGGTCTCTTTGGTTTCACCCATTTCTTGTAAAACTACAGGCTCCACTTCCTTTTCTACCCTGTACTTGAACCCATTTGTTCAGGTGTATTTTCATGAAAATATCGCTCAAATGGTGCACAACACATTAAAGTCCCATGACATCCAGTTTAATGCATCCTAACAGTATAGTGTTACTTGGCGTACACACACATGCACAGAAACACTTTGTGCCTAACACTTTAATGTGGGCCTGTCACCTTTTTACACAGAACACCTAAATCAGTCTCAATAGATGTGCACTGAGGTTAACTCATATTTACTTCAATTGGGATGTGACACAAGTTCGACCTGTTCTTGGCCCCACAGTGCCTGTGTTTTGTGTTGTACGTGATTTTGTAATACTGGTGTGTAACCTTTGTGCATCACACCAAAACTGTTTCACTGATGATATCTGAGAAAATAACACTTGTTCCTTTTTATTTTCATTGCTGGTGCTTTCTTGGGTTAGTTGAAAGGAATGATATCTATATCGTTATAGTGAATATAGTGGATGATAGGGGTGTGCCATATCATATCGTTCACGATAACACTGGTATAATTTTTGATACCGATGTAAAAATGAATATCGCGATATTTGGGGTCCGTTGCGGTGCCAACGCAAGTTACATGTTACCGTAGAAACGACAAAAAAAACCCAAAACAAACAAACCATGGTGTGAGAATTGGCGCTCTGTGCTTGGAACGTCTGCGTCTAGTTGTGAGGAAGTAAGTTAGTTTTAAGGCCATTTCAGACTGCTGCCTTCTTTTAAAAAGCGGTGCAGTGATGTGGATAATCTGCCCGCATTTTTTCCCGCACGTCAATAACACAGCTTCAATGAAAAGTTTTACTTCACCCTGAAGGAGTGCTGTTGACGTGTGGACTCCAAAGTTTCCAGAGGTTTATTTTCATTCCCTTGAGGCTGCTCCAGATTGATTTATTCAACCAAATGAAGGAAAAAAAAAAATCTGTTAACAGCCCCGGGACTTGTCTGTGCAACGGAGATTTCTAGCGCGGGTAAACTGAGAGAAAGAGCAAGAGACGGGAAATGGCAGACAGGTAGGCCAAATGATGAAATAATACTTTTAAATGACCCCGCTCCCTCTCTGTTTTATTTAGGCCCTCTTCCTGACTCAGTGAAATAACAGACTAAATTAAGTTAATATGTTAAAATGACCAAAATCCCCTCATGCCCCAGAGCATAGAAATGAGATGAAGACGGAAGTAATGTGGTGAATGATATCTGTGGTTAAATTATACTGCTGTAGTTTAGGGTTTACATTTTTAAATGTAATAAGTAGGTTGCATTAACCATAGCTAAATTGCTCATACATTCATAAGGCAGTGATTTCAGGACTATTCAGATGTTTTAAGAAAAACCTTTTTAATTTTCAAAACTACAGGCTATATGTAGTCTGCTGTACCAACTTCACTCTCATCTGCTTATCGTTCTCTCCTAAATTTGTTTTATTTTCTCATTTTTTTAAACATCTTTTCATAAGGGTACATTTTTTAAAAATTTTGAACGTTTTTGGTGACAAATTCATGACCTTTTTCATACAGAATTGTAACTTTTTACGTAAAGCCTCTTACCTTGTGTTTTTATTCAGATTAAAATTAAGATTTGTTAAGATCTATTTGTTTATAATCTAAATAAAACAGATCTCAAAACACCAAGGCTAAACCAAAGGGGATCCTCGGCGGACATTTAAACATACGGAGCATAATCCCCAAAAGAGATGAGATTTCGGTGTTGCTGTTGGACTCAAATCTGGACTACCTTTGTCTCTCAGAAAGCTGGCTACACAGGAACATAGACACTAATATGATCGATATTGTGGGCTATCAGTGTTTTAGAAAAGACAGGCAGGTAGGGAGGGGAGGAGGTGTTTTAATTTACATCAAAGAGAAATATAAATGTCAACTGGTTGATTTGAATACTTCACTCGAATGTTTAGCTGTTAATGTATGTCTCTCTCCGGTAATGAATTTCAACATTGCAGTAGTGTACAACCCACCGTCACACAACTCTTCCTTTTATAATGAATTAAGTGATCTGGTTAAACAACTTGAGAAGAACAGAGAAACAATAATTCATGGTGACTTTAATATTAACTGGTCTGATAAAAAGGACAAACAGAAACTGAAAAGCCTCATGACTAAATTTAATTACCAACAAATGATCAAAGGACCCACCAGGATAACCAAACAATCCAGAACACTTATTGACATGGTATTTACTAATAAACCAGAACGAATAACCAGAACCTATAATCTTGTAACTGGTCTCTCAGATCATAACATGGTTCTTGCTGTCAGAAAACTTACTAAAAAGCGACTACAGTATTTTGGGGGAGTCGATATTGACAAATCAAATTTTATTATTCCCAAATCAAAAACTGCGGAGTTTGAACATCACTTAGAGAATCAAAATTGGGAGCAGCTCATGTCAACATATGAAGTAGATGATTGTTGTAATTTTATAACTGCAACAATCACAAAGTCTATAGAAAAATTTACAAAGCAAATTAAAAGTAGACAACAGAAGATTAGCCTACCATGGTTAAATAATGAAATAAGAAAACTTATGAAGAGGCGAGACTATGCATTGAAAACATCATTAACCTCTAAACTACAAAATGATCACCTTGTGTACAAAAGTTTAAGAAATAAAGTGGTACATGAGCTGTGAAAATCAAAAATATCCTATTACAATAAACTGATAGATCATGCAAAGGGTAACAACAGTTCCCTATGGAGGCATTTAAATAACTTAACTAATAAAAAAAACGATCAGAAGGGGATAAAGGAACTTAGAATCAATGGCAAGACCGTCAGTGACAAGGCTACTTTGGCAAATGAATTTAATTCATACTTTGTGGGCTCTGTGGAAGACTTAACAAAAATTTTTGTGCTGCCAAATGTGCTCAACAACACAAATTCCATACTTCCAACAGATACTTTTCACATCGATGAGGTAAATGAGGAGTTAATTGCTGGTATTGTTAAAACACTGTCAAACTCAAAAACTAATGATATCTACAATATGAGCACCTCCTTTCTCAAAATGCACAGCAAAATATTAATCAAACCACTGACTCATCTCATTAATCTCTCCATTAGGTCTAGTACATTTCCATCTGGCTGGAAAAAAGCTGTCGTCATACCAGTTCATAAATCAGGCAGTAAAGACGATATATGCAATTACCGCCCAATCTCTATTTTACCAGTCCTATCTAAGGTTCTTGAAAAAGTTGTAGCTACACAGCTGATAGACTACTTACAAGACAGTCAACTTCTTCATCCACATCATTTTGGTTTTAGACCAGGATACTCAACAGAAACAGCAAATTGTTGCCTTATTGAAAACGTCAAACAGTCCTTGGACAGGGGTAATGTGGTAGGAGCTGTTTTTCTAGATCTCAAAAAGGCTTTCGATACTGTAAACCACAGTTTGCTTTTATCCAAAATGGTATCTTTTAACTTCTCCCCAGATACATTAGAATGGTTTGCATCTTATCTCCAGAATAGAGAACAGTGTGTAAAAGTTCACCAGGATAAATCCTCATTTTTAAACAACCGCATGGGTATCCCACAAGGGTCCATTCTTGGTCCTTTACTTTTCAGCATTTTTATTAATGACTTGCCGTTACACTGCTCAGCTGCAACATACCGACTTTATGCAGATGATGCAGTTATTTACACAGCTGCCAAGACTCCAGCACAGGCTGCAGATGTACTGTCTACAAGTATGGTTGATGTCCAAGAGTGGCTCCTCCAGAACCATCTATTGCTGAACCTTCAGAAAACAGTTTCAATGTGCTTTTCAATCAAAAAATGTAACCTGCAACGTTTTAAAGTTAATATACATGATCATGACATCAGTTTAGCTACAGAATTCAAATACCTTGGCATTGTACTAGACCCTCAACTCAAATTTAATCTTCATATAAAGAAAATTTCAAAAACAGTAAAAAAAATCTGAACTGCTTTAAATTAATTAGATATTACATACCTTACGAAGCAGCTGCACTGTTTATGCATTCTATGGTTTTTTCTCATATATCATACTGTTTGACAGTCTGGGCTCAAGCAGCCCCTTCCACAATAAGACATATAGGTTCATTATATAATCAAACCCTAAAAATCTTGGACAAAAAGCCCATTAGGTGGCATTACTGTAATGTTTTAAAAAAATACAACCTATTGAGTTTTGAGAGCTTCATTGACCTCTGTTTTCTGAAATTAACGTTCAAATGTTTCCATAAATCAGCACCCGAGCCACTTGCTGGTTTCGTCCAAAGACAAGACAGCAGCAGAGCCACCAGGAGTTCTGTTAACAATAACTGTAAAATATTCCACCGCAGAACCACATTTGGACAAACAGCTTTCTCTATAAAGGGCAGTCACATCTGGAACACAATGCCAAATGTAATTAAAATAATAACGGACTTTAAAACATTCACTAAAAAGGTTAAAAACTGGCTGAAAAATAAACAAGAATGTACTCATGTATGAATTAATTGTCTGCAAAGTGAGAGCGAATGAAGGGAAGGAATAAATGTGTTTGTTTATAGTGAGTGACGAAGGGAGGGAGGCCTGAAATAGGCAAATGTGAGTTGTGTTATATGTGTTAAATGTGAGTCAGGCTGTTATATTTGTGTATTTATAATATTTATGTTAAATGTGAGTCAGGCTGTTATATTTGTGTATTTATAATATTTATAATATTTATAATTGTGTATTTATAATCTTTCTGCATTGATGTATGTGGTTATTGTGTATTTTTTTTTTCTTTACTTGATTCTCTTTTCTAAAGCCCATCCAGGGACAAGAGTTGCAAATTAGCTAATAGTAGTAGTAGTAGATTAGTTTATTTGACAGGGACAGTGCAATAAACATAGACAATTAATCAAAGACAATCAATCTGATGTGTTGCACATAGAGTGTATAGCTATTAGCTAATTTGCAACTCTTGTCCCTAGATGGGCTTTAGAAAAAAGAATCAAGTAAAAGATGGAAAAAAAAATATACACAATAACCACATACATCAATGCAGAAAGATTATAAATACACAATTATAAATATTATAAATATTATAAATACACAAATATAACAGCCTGACTCACATTTAACATAAATATTATAAATATTATAAATACACAAATATAACAGCCTGACTCACATTTAACACATATAACATAACTCACGTTTGCCTATTTCAGGCCTCCCTCCCTTCGTCACTCACTATAAACAAACACATTTATTCCTTCCCTTCATTTACTCTCACTTTGCAGACAATTAATTCATACATGAGTGCATTCTTATAATAGCTATACACTCTATGTGCAACACATCAGATTGATTGTCTTTGATTAATTGTCTATGTTTATTGCACTGTACCTGTCAAATAAACTAATCTATCTATCTATTAGTCAATCAGTTGTTTTAATAATCAATAGATCAGTTGACTATTAAAATCCAAATTTATAATTTTCCTCCCAGCTGAAGGTTATAATTACATTTATAACTAGTTTGATATCTGTTTTTTTTTTTTTAAATGTTGCCCTACTAAAAATGGTGGTTTCAGGTTTTCAACAACAAGGTGGCCTAGGATGAAATCAAATTCCCGGCCTGAATTTTTGTCCCAGTCCACCCCTCGGTGCACGTAAGATGTGGTGGTTTATAGTATTTTCTGGTAGTATAACTGCTTTTTATAAGCTGGAGAAATAAGAGTTTGTTTTTACTGAATATGTTGAACATAATTAACGCTGGCCTGTGAAACTGTACTTTGTAAATTTAAAAGAAAAAACTGTATTCTGTGATATCGTGAAGAATATCGTTATTGTGAAAATTCAGAAATATTGTGATATAATTTTGGGGCCATGTCGCCCACTCCTAGTGGATGAAATTCAAAAGATAGACTTAAGTTGTGTCTTAAATCACACACTGATGTAACATACAGTGATGAGAAAAAGTGTTTGCCCCTTCCTGATTTCTCATTTTTTTGTATGTTTGTCATACTTAAATTGACATGGCTGTTTGACCCAGGAGACAGACACTGACACAAGTAGACTATTTCGACAATTATTTATTGAATCAGGTGTGTAATGTGTGTGAAGGTGTGAGTGAGTGTGATGCTGAGGAACCGCTGGGGCTGAGCGAGTCCTGCCGCGACCTGGCAACCCTGGAACACACAAGCACAGATGGGTTAGTGCTGTTCGCAGTACAGAGATGTAATGATGAGTACTGCTTACTTGCAGGTGGCGCTGGAAGGCTCGCGCTGGCTCTGCGGCTCGCAGTGGCTCGGTGTGGGTGACGCTTGGTGCTGTGGAGAGGTGGAGGAGGAGGAGGAGTGTCTCCGTTATTCGGGGAGACTGGTCCGCTGCCAGGGAGGTCCACCTGTGCATAGGGGATAACACTTTGACAAGGTAAGTTACTTTGGCTCTTACGTGGCGAAGCTTGGCAAGACTGCGTCGTGGATGCTCTGACGAGAGGATGAGTCCGTGATGCATTGCGTGGCGAAGTAGGCAGACGACTCCGTGCTGAGCCATCAGTGACGCCGGCTTTTAAGGTCCGCTGATGATTGGGGGCAGGTGTGTGCGCAGCCGAGGTTGATGACGGCCCAGCGGCCGCCATGACATAAATGTTTCAGCTCATCAAACAAATTTAAATATTAGACAAAGATAACACAAGTAAACACAAAATGCAGTTTTTAAATAAAAGTGCTTATTATTAAGAGAAAAAAAAAATCCAAACCTACATGGCCCTGTGTGAAAAAGTGATTGCCCCCTAAACCTTATAACTGGTTGGGCCACCCTTAGCTGTCATGCGGTGACCCTCGCGGATCACCATAAGACGCCATGAGTCCACCGGTGAGTTTTGCAATGATGGTGATTTATTAACAAGACACAAGACGTAACACAAGACTATGAGAGACTGTGGCGAAGATACACTAAACATAGAGCATGGGACCGTAAGGCTAACCCCAGCCACTTACGATCTAAAACATGACATGACATGAGCAAGCATAAGCGCGAGAATATACACACGAACCTGACATGACGAGGACGATGAATGTCTGACGAGGTTTAGACGATGTCTGATGATACTCCTGCAATCTAACTGCCGTCAGCGCCCGCCTAATATAGCCGAACGCTAACAAGCAGTAATGACAGACAGCTGACTGACTTTGACAGACGGAAGCCCCACTGAGCACTTTCACAATAAGAGCCCGGTGAAGCCAGAATATAACCCACAGCTGTCAAAGCCGGCAGCGAGCTATACATAGCCAGAGCGCGGACAAGGCCGGCGCTTGGGTCATAACAGTACCCTCCCTCCAAGGGCGGACTTCCAGAACGCCCATAGACCACTCTGCCCCCCACCCCCACCCCCTCCAGGGTGGGCAGCTGGGGGCAGGTCCGGAGGGAGAGAGAGACCAAACCCAGAATCAGTACAATAAGCACACAATCAAGACCAGGCAAGGGGAAAAAAAACCTAACACAGCACAATGACAAAAAATATACCAAATACTCAAATCAGATTAAATGCCCAAATAACAATTACAGCAAACAGCACAGGACAGCAAGAGAAAATTAAATCTTTGCCCACGTGTTTCACAAGAAAATGGCTTCTCACCTGTGTGAATGCTCAAGTGAATCTTCAAAATAACTATGTACAGAAAACAGAACAATTACTGGCTCACCCCTAACTGCACACAGAACAAAATAAGGCAACTGCAGGACATAACCACAAATACCCACAGATACCCAAATAACCATTACAAAAACACACAGGATAACAAGAAAAAAAAAACACAACAATTACTGGGACAGATCATCACCAGAAAATGACTACTACCCCCCCCCCCCGACAGTTTATGCCGACCGGCGGAGACCAGGCGCTACAGGAACAGTTCAGGTGGTCTCCCCGCATCCAACGGCCAACAGGTGGTCATGGGAGGCGGGACATGACCGGTCGGCTCACCACAGTCCAAAGCCCAGCACGTCCGCTCCTCTGGTGGCCGAACCAGGTCGCCTAGCAAAACACATAACACGTCGGGTGGCTGACCCGAAGCGCCGAACCGGCAAAGCAGTTCCTCAGACGGCTGACCCGTGTCCCTCAGCCGCCAGTACTGGGGGAAAACAGCCCGCGGCAGCATCCCTGGCGGAGACAAAACTTGGGAGAGCCGGGGCGAGGAAAAAGGGACCCCCACGGCCCCTGGCGATGATGCGCGGGGCGATGACTTAGTAGAGGGACTAGAAGGCAAAGATGAGCCCGTACTCCGTCCGACAGCGAAGGGTCTGCAGCTCCTCCACCGTCCGCGGACCACACCGGCGCGGTACCTCTGCTGGACCCCGATTGAGTCCCGGCTGCATCCACGTCGGACCCCGATTGGGCCAGAACCGCGCTTGCGGTGGACCCCGATTGGGCCTCTGCAGCCTCCACAATGGACCCCGACTGGGTCGGTGCAGCTCCGCTGACGATCTCCACCCCCGAACCTGGAACCTCCAAATCAGTGACCCTGACTGGCTCCATGCCGGTGACACTGCAACGAAGCTCACACACAACAAGAAAACCGGGATCAGTATCACCGGTAGCAACAGAACCCAGTGAGATGAGCTCGGGCGCACCAGACGGCTGCTCCTCACTGCTCTGAAACAGAGGACAGGGACACCAGAGGGAGCACTTGCCTGCACTCGGGTTCGGTTGCCACCCAGGACTCCGTTGATCCAGGTTCAGGGCGGCGACTCTCGTCCGCAGGCTCCAACTCAGCTGCATCGGGCTCTGCAGCCTGAGGTTCCTCCCGCGCTGATGTCCATGCCAATGACCCGTATGGCGTGGGGGCAGGGGACACTCGACCCGCTGACTCAGACCGTTCCGGCGAGGACACCCGGGGACGCTTCTCCGTCGGCACAGGTTCCAGGCCGCAGTCTGCTCTCCTCCTCTGTCCACGACGTGGCTGCTGGGCTGGATCCAGGCTTTCCAGCCACGCAGGCTCCCTCCTCCTCCCGCGACGTAGACCTGGCGTCGCGGACCACTCGGCAGGGGAAGACACAGAGGCAGCAGGTTTAGGAATAACAGTTACAGCAGGTGGCGGAAGCTCAGGGGGCTGCGAACCCCGAACTCCGGCCCCAGGAGTCAGACAAGGCAGATCATAATAATGGTGGGAAGAAATAACTTGCACTTGCCTGTCTCCTGGAGAGAAGATGGTGCCTGCTGCAGCGGGTGGAGTTCTCCTTTTATCCCTCCGGGAGAAAACGGCAGGCTCCTCGGGGCCACGAGGAGGAGCCGCTCGGGATGGATTACTGACAGGCCTCACCGAAGCACGACTCACTGTACTCCCAGCCGCAGGGGGTGACGTCAAAGAGGAGGACATGGCAGTCGGGGCGACGCGGGCACGAGGAGCTGACAGCACATCTGGAACAGATGACCCGTGGGCGGCGACTGCGGGGATTCCCTTCTGTCGTGACGTGAATGATGTGGCCAACAGGGAGGCTGGGTCCCTCCGCCGACCCGGAGCTGGATCCGGACGGGATTCTCATTGGGGCTTGGTAGGAGCATGGCTATGGGGCCTACTGGCCGATGGAGTGGCGAAGGGCCCAGGAACACATGACGCTGGGACTGGGCGGGCTACAGGTACTGGATTCCGATCCACAGGTCCCCTGCCAGGCTTTCCCTCCAGCCAATGGATCTCCACTCTCGCCAGGGACGCTGTCCTCGCGGGAGGTGGAGGGGTTTCCTGGAGCGCCTTCTCCCTCAATGTGCGCTGTGCAAAAATCCATGATAACCTCTTTCTCCCTTCCGGAATATAGGTAAGATGGTAACGGTGCACGGCCTGCTGGGCGAGGTCTAAGTGATAACCAGCCGCTTTAGTGGGCATGAGACAGGCGGCTTCTGCCAGATAGCCGTCAATCTCCTCCAGCCACTCCGGGCAATAATCACACTCGCTAGTGGGCATCTCCCTACCAAGTCCAACTACAGGAGAGAAAACGCCACACAATGGCAAAACTCACGGAAGAAAGGCGTCTTGGTGTGGCGTCTCCGTTTAGACGTCTGTGGCAGGAGTATACTGTCATGCGGTGACCCTCGCGGATCACCATAAGACGCCAAGAGTCCACCGGTGAGTTTTGCAATGATGGTGATTTATTAACAAGACACAAGACGTAACACAAGACTATGAGAGACTGTGGTGAAGATACACTAAACATAGAGCATGGGACCATAAGGATAACCCCAGCCACTTACAATCTAAAACATGACATGACATAAGCAAGCATAAGCACGAGAATATACACACGAACCTGACATGACGAGGACGATGAATGTCTGACGAGGTTTAGACGATGTCTGATGATACTCCTGCAATCTAACTGCCGTCAGCGCCCGCCTAATAAAGCCGAACGCTAACGAGCAGTAATGACAGACAGCTGACCGACTTTGACAGACGGAAGCCCCACCGAGCGCCTTCACAATAAGAGCCCGGTGAAGCCAGAATATAACCCACAGCTGTCAAAGCTGGCAGCGAGCTATACGTAGCCCGAGCGCGGACAAGGCCAGCGCTCGGGTCATAACATTAGCAGCAATAACTGCAATGAAGCGTCACTGGCAGTGAGCCTTTTACAGCACTATGAGGGAATTTTGGCCCACTCATCTTTGCAGAATTGTTGTAATTCAGCCACATTGGAGGGTTTTCAAGCACGAACCACTTTTTTAAGGTCATTCCACAGCATCTTAATTGGATTCAGGTCAGGATTTTGACTAGGCCACTCCAAAGTCTTCATTTTGTTTTTCTTGAGCCATTCAGAGGTGGACTTGCTGGCATGTTTTGGATCATTGTCCTGCTGCAGAACCCAAATGCGCTTTAGCTTGAGGTCACAAACAGATGGCCGGACATTCTCCTTCAGGATTTTTTTGGGTAGACAGCAGAATTCATGTTTCCATTTACCACAGCAAGTCTTCCAGGTCCTGAAGCAGCAAAACAGCCCCAGACCATCACACTACCACCACCATATTTTACTGTTGGTATGTCTCTCTGTGTTGGCCCTGCAATGGACTGGCGATCTGTCCAGGGTGTACCCTGCCTCTTGCCCAAAGATGCTGGGATAGGCTCCAGCCCCCCGCAACCTGAAAAGGATTAAGCGGAAGAAGATGGATGGATGGATGATGTTCCTTTTCTGAAATGCTGTGTTATGTTTACGCCGGATGTAATGGGACACGCCTTCCAAAAAGTTAAGCTTTTGTCTCCTCAGTCCACAGAGTATTTTCCCAAAAGTCTTGGGGATCATCAAGATGTTTTCTGGCAAAACTGAGATGAGCCTTTATGCTCATTTTCCTCACCAGTGGTTTTTGTCTTGGAACTCTGCCATGCAGGCCATTTTTGCCCAGTCTCTTTCTTATGGTGCAGTCATGAACAATGACCTTAACTGAGGCAAGTGAGGCCTGCAGTTCTTTGGATGTTGTTGTGGGGTCTTTTGTGACCACTTGGATGAGTCGTCACTGCACTCTTGGGGTAATTTTGGTTGGCCGGCCACTCCTGGGAAGGTTTACCACTGTTCCATGTTTTCGCCATTTGTGGATAATGGCTCTCACTGTGGTTCGCTGGAGTCCCAAAGCTTTAGAAATGGCTTTATAACCCTTTACAGACTGATAGATCTTAATTACTTTGTTTCTAATTTGTTCCTGAATTTCTTTGGATCGCAGCAATGATGTCTAGCTTTTGAGGATCTTTTGGTCAACTTCACTTTAGCCCCTTTTCCACTAGTACCCACTCAGCCCTACTCTACTCTACTCTATCCGGTTTGTAGGGTTTTCCATTAGTACCTAGTACCTGGTACCAGGTACTTTTTTCATCCCTATTCCAGGGTAGGGTACAACTGTGCTGAGGCAAGCTGGAAATGTGATGTAAACAGACTGCAGGCCACTGATTGGTCAGGGTGTAATGTCATGAGTGCGCCCGTCTTCTGCAGAATCTCCAAATCGCCATTTGCAAAAGTTCATGGAGTAAACACGGTCACCGAGTAAACACAATATTAATAGAGATGGCTTCGCAGGTTTCATGGAAATCTACACCGTGGTCCAACGAAGAGGTGCGGAGTTTTCTGTGCTTGGTGTCAGATAGTATCCAGAGCGACATGGAGCGACCCCGCAACAAAACAGATGGCAGCCCAGGATAACTACGGAGAAGCTGAAGATGAAAGTGAGAGAACCATCAATGGTGAGTGATTTGTGATGTGCATCTTTTCGCTTATTTATCCTGTTGGTGGTAAGATCACTTTTTTTGAGCAATACAACGCCTTCCTGTGCTGGCTAATGTGTGTTAGCTAGTAGCTAGCTAGCTAGTAGCCAACTCTGCTGATTTGCGCTTGCTTTGTCTGAAGTATTCGCTTGTGAGAGCAAAACGATGAAATATGTTAATCCTGGTTAAAGTCCTGGATTGTGTACGTGTTGCACCTTGGTGCTGTGCATTAAGTTGTGTGTATTTTCTTTCTAGAATCTGTGTCCACATGCCAGGGGTCCACCTCCCTCAGCATGTTGTGTTTATGTTTTGGATACAGGTCAAGAGGACCCCAGGCTCCAAAATCTCAACATATTCAAGTGCGTTTTCAAACCAGTGATTCATAAAGTGATTTATAAAGTGATTCATATAATTTTCTAAAGCCTCATAATAGACCCACATACCTGTTCTGTGGATTTTCCAAAAAAGTGTTGGAACAGTGTTGTTGTGCTGTTTCTGTTCCACCATAAATCCCTGGATTGAAAATGTACTTGAACATGTACAGAGTGAATCCTGGGGTGCTCACTTGTCAGGGAAACAAAGCATTTTTGTCACATCCCACCACTGACTTTCACAAGTGTATTGCCCTAATACAGGTACATCTCAAAAACTTTGAATATCATGAAAAAGTTCAATATTTTTTTGTCACTCATTTCAAAAAGTGAAACCCATATATTATATAGATTCATTACACAAACAGTGCTATATGGGTGTTTTTATTTATTAGGGGTCCAATGTGTGACATTGGTGGCAAAATTTAAAATTGATCAAATCTGCACATGAAATTGACTAATCACTATCCAATTGTGTCAGGTTTACGAAACTATTAACTATTTTCGTAACAGCATTCGTGTTCAGGAACTCTTGAGGATGAGCGCTCACTTCAACTACTTGTTAATGGAGACGTAAACGGGACACTCGGGCTTTTGTTTCCCCGTGTGCCATTGCAAAGTGCATTGGCACACGGTTGTGCTATTCATGTTTTGGGTTCAGTGCTATGTCATGTTTTACATGAAACAACTTCAACACTTCCAGTATTTTTCACGCATCAAAACTCATCAGCAGCTACATTTTCATGACATATTAAGATGTGATAACGTGTATACATACCTTCAAATTCTCCCTGTTTGTTGGATAAGACGTAAAATCACAAAAGGCGTAAATGCGGGACACGGAAGTTTGGACCTTCGATAACTTCAATATAAAGTGACCACGGTTAATCCTCTCCACATGGGTTGAGCACATCCGGGGTAGAGAAAATAAAAGTGCTTTCCCAGGGCGGTCACCTTGCCAGACGGGGCTGCGCACGGCCGACCAAGACCGAAGACGTAAATTTTTTAAAGGACACCATATTCGATGTGTCATAAATGTTTGAGATTTTATTGAAATATTCTACATCTGAGCTTCACAAAGACTGATCTCCTTTTTACGTGTATGGTTTGGGATTTGAAAGGTGCAAAGTGAAAAGCATCAGCACTTCCTGTTTTCTGGTTACTTTACCAAATAACTTGCATGTTGCTGCGTAAATATGGGGACACGGAAATTTACGTCGTATGAGTAAATTTGCAGGGGTCGCTGTACAAAAACCATAGATCCGATCACATTGGGGAATGGTTTATTTTGAATTTGCATTACAACTCTGTTATCTCTTGCATTTTGAGTAGAAAGAGTTACTCAGAGATCACGTTACAGTACTTTGAAATTGATGCGATTTTCATGTCACACAAAAACTGGGAAAAATGAGGGGACACGACCAATAGTTTCGATTCTAACGGCAAAATCAATGATTTTTTTTAAAAATTGCAATGCAAGTCTGAAACTCTTTTATGTTCCCTTGCATATTATAAAAACGAAACCGACATCTGCAAATTACAGAAAAAGAGAGAGCGCTTGAAAGTCGGATACCCCTGATATAGTGCACTGGACCCCCCCCCCAAAAAAAACACCCATATTTCAAGTGTTTATTTTAATTTTGATGATTATGGCTTGCAGCCCATGAAAACCCCAAATTCAGTTTCTCAAAAAATTAGAATATTACATAAAATTATTTTAAAAAAAATGTTTTTAATATAATTATTATTAATAATTAATTAATTATTAATTTTAATTATTATTTTAATAATAATTAAAATGATTAATTATAATTATATTTAATTAATAGTTAAAAACTATTTTACTGAAGCCAAGCTACATGAAAATTGTGGTTAAATACATCAACGAAGCACTTTTTTTTGTCACATTCCACAACTGGCTTTTAGCAACAAGTGTATTTCCCAAATATGTTTTAAACTTGCATTAATTAACCACCACCCATTTCTGTCTTTGGTTTAGGCAAGAGGAAAACGATCCACCCAAACCGAACCGTGCGTCACTATTAACAGAGATGCAGGCTGAAGATCTGGTGAACCGGAACTAGTGTGAGCGGCACATCCAGTTGCTTCTCAGTGAGGCAGCATGGCCGGCGTGTGTGACCCATTCTAAGTTTTTTTTTTTTTTTTTTTTTTTTTTTTTTTTACAGTTTGACTCTTGCACATTCTGCATAATCTAGAATTTGCTGCTGATTGTAATAAATAATTTAATAACTTATGTGTTTGCATCATGATTTTCTATTTTGTCTGTTAAGACAATGGTGGGAAAAGAGTCAACAGTACAAACTATGAAAATAGCTCATTTTTAAGAAAAAGTAATCAAAACAATTATTTTATTAACTGAAGGCTGTATTGTTGGATGTGTCACTGCAGAAGACCCTGCACATTTTGGTGATAGTACCAGTATATGGAGGAATTCTGGGCCATATTAGCATCTGTACTTTATCATAATGGGTTAGGGCAGGAGTGTCCAATCATGTACCACGGAGGGCCAAGACCCTGCAGGCTTTACCTCCAACCAGTGTCTTCAACAGCAGATTCCACTGAATTTCTTCCACTGACCAGTGAAAACACCTGCTGAAGAGAATGGGTAGAAGAGAGAACCTGCAGGGTCTTGGCCCTCCATGGCACATGATTGGACACCCCTGGGTTAGGGTTTAATGGGATTTAACATTTTAACACAAACTGCTTTATGGTTCATAATTCTGTTGACAGACTTACACCAAACCAAAAGTGATTTCTCAAACTGCTGGATTGTTCTTAGGCAGCTTTTCCAATCTTTTAGTATTTAATTTATATCACTTGGTGGTAACCTTCACATATAAAACAAAAGTGGAGACAGATCTGCAAAAAGTACAAAGGTTTGTTGTCAAAATTCCCAGTGCAATACTACATGAATACATGTATAGTATATTGTTGATTGTTGATTGTTCCAAGGTTGTCATAGCCAGGAGCGGCACTGGGGTTAAGCTCCCAGTGCTCATAAAATGCTCCTTATGGCGTGCGTCTCGAAAAGCCTCTGACAACTAAGTCCAACTCCTAGAAGGTAGAACACCGGATCACTGGAGAGGACACTCCAGCTTCGCCTTTGGCGTAGACAAAACACGGGGAATGACAGTTACCGGTTATAAGCCACCGCTCAATTGGCGTAGAGCGCGGCGCCAGGGGTTGTTCCCGACGGTGGGAGGGATCATCGGATCTCACTGGACAGCTACTGCCCGCCTCAAGCTGGGTAGCCCCCAGCCAATAAGGTGTTGTCCCACCACAGCTTGCTTTCCTCATTGGCTGCATGGGGATGAGGAGAAGTCCAAACAGCAGGCTGAGAATCTTTGCACCAGGCAAGACAAAAAAACAAAAGAGACCAACTCTAAAACTGGGAACTTGAAACGTCCGCACTATGATGACAGGACTCGCTGCTAACCTCAAGGACATCAACAACACCAGGAAGACTGCCATCATCAATAATGAGCTGAAGAGACTGGGAGTGGATATCACCACTCTCCAGGAAACACGGTTGGCTGACGCAGGCACACTGAGAGAGAAGGACTACACGTTCTACTGGCAGGGAAATGGCAGTGACGAACACAGGGAATACGGAGTGGGCTTCGCAGTGAAGAACACCTTGCTGAAGATGCTGGAACCGGGCAGCAATGGCTCTGCACGACTCCTCACCCTCCGCCTCAACACCACTCAAGGCCCAGTCACCCTCGTCAGTGTGTATGCCCCAACACTGACAGCCACACCAGAGGCAAAAGACGAGTTCTACGAGAATCTCGCAACAACTGTCAGGATCATCCCCAGCTCTGAACAACTCATTCTCCTTGGAGACTTCAATGCCAGAGTGGGTGCTGACCACGACTCCTGGCCCTCCTGTCTTGGACCATTTGGCCTGGGCAGAATGAACGACAACGGACAGCGGCTGCTCGAGTTCTGCACATATCAAGATCTGTGCATCACAAACTCGTTCTTCAAGACCAAGCCCCAACACAAGGTTTCCTGGTGACATCCGCGCTCAAAGCACTGGCACCAGCTGGACTTGATCCTGACCAGGCGCACCTCACTGAAGAACGTGCTAATCACCCGTTCGTTTCAGAGTGCAGATTGCGACACAGACCATTCATTGGTGTGTTGCAAGGTCAAGCTGCAGCTGAAGAAATTCCATTGTGCTAGACAGCCTGGAAAGGCACGGATTGACACCAGCAAGATGGCCCAACCAGAACTTGTTGAGCAGTTTGCCTCCACCTTTGAGAAGGAACTTGATGTACCACAAGAAGGAGAATCTGCAAAGCAGAAGTGGGAAGAGCTGCGAAACACCATCCACCACACAGCCTTGGCTACCTTTGGGAGGAAGACCTCGAAGTCACAGGACTGGTTTGATGCCAAGTTGACATCCAAGTTGCCAAGATGACCCCCGTCATTGAAGCCAAGCGCTCAGCACTTGCTGAGTACAAGAAGTACCCAAACGAGAAGAACCTCCAGATTCTCAGGGCTGCGAGAAGCAAAGTTCAGCAGACTGCTCGGCGCTGTGCCAACGAGTACTGGACTCAGCTCAGCCAAGACATTCAAACCGCTGCCATAACAGGGAACATCCGTGGTATGTACGATGGCATCAAGAAAGCACTTGGTCCGGCTCACAGCAAGACAGCCCCCCTCAAATCCTCCACTGGGAAGATGATCACAGAAAAGAACAAGCAGATGGAGAGATGGGTGGAATACTACTCTGACCTCTACTCCAGACAGAACACCATGACACCGTCAGCCCTTGATGCCATCGACTGCCTGCCATCCATGGGCGAACTTGACGCCGA
Source organism: Pholidichthys leucotaenia (assembly GCA_020510985.1). Lineage (NCBI taxonomy): Eukaryota > Metazoa > Chordata > Actinopteri > Cichliformes > Pholidichthyidae > Pholidichthys > Pholidichthys leucotaenia. The sequence continues at coordinate 390,601,482 of CM035839.1, read as the reverse complement.
GCCAACCATCGACGAACTCAGCAAGGCCATTGATAGCTTGGCTGCTGGCAAGGCATCCGGCAACGACGGCATACCCCCCGACCTGATCAAGCACTGCAAGACCGCCCTACTGCTGCCATTGCATGACGTCCTCTGCCAGTGCTGGAAGGAAGGTGCCGTACCACAGGACATGAGGGACGCCAAGATCATCACCCTCTACAAAAACAAAGGGGAGAGAAGTGACTGCAACATCTACAGGGGCATCTCCCTCCTCAGCGTTGTTGGCAAAGTCTACGCACGAGTTGTTCTCGTTTGTCTACAGAAGCTTGCCGAACGTGTCTACCCTGAGTCTCAGTGTGGCTTCCGCGCTGAGCGATCGACGGTAGACATGATATTCTCCATCCGCCAACTCCAGGAGAAATGCAGAGAACAGAACATGCCCCTGTACGTCGCCTTCATCGACCTCACCAAAGCGTTCGATCTGGTCAGCAGAGAGGGCCTTTTCAAGATCCTGCCAAAGATAGGATGCCCACCAAAGTTGCAAAGCCTCATCGAATCATTTCACACCAACATGCAGGGGATAGTGCAGCACGACGGCAACGTCTCAGAGCCATTCAACATACGCAGCGGAGTGAAACAGGGCTGTGTACTTGCGCCAACCCTCTTTGGGATTTTTTTTTGCTATGCTCCTGAGGCATGCCTTCAGCACAGCAACAGAGGGAATCTACCTGCACACAAGATCTGACGGCAGGCTTTTCAACCTCGCCCGCCTGAAAGCCAGAACCAAAGTACGCGAGGCTCTAATCAGAGACATGCTGTTCGCAGACGACGCTGCAGTCGCAACCCACACACAGCAGGAGCTTCAGACCCTGATGGACCGCTTCTCCCAGGCATGCAAGGACTTCGGGCTTACCATCAGCCTGAAGAAGACTAACGTCTTGGTGCAAGGCACGGAAGCACCACCAACCATCACCATCGACGACTACGATCTGGAGGTCGTGAATCAGTTCATGTACCTGGGGTCCACGATCAGCAACAACCTCTCCCTTGATACAGAGATCGACAAGAGGATTGGAAAATCAGCCTTCACACTCACCCGCCTCACCACACGAGTGTGGAAGAATCCCAAACTCTCTGTCAAGACGAAGATGGCAGTGTACAACGCCTGCGTCATCAGCACACTGCTCTATGGGAGTGAGACATGGACAACATACGCCCGGCAGGAAAAGAGACTGAACTCCTTCCACTTGCGCTGCATTCGCCACATCCTGGACATATCCTGGCAGGACAAAGTGCCCAGCACAGAAGTTCTGTCCCGCGCCGGCCTTCCCTCGATGTTCACTCTACTCAGGCAGCGCAGGATCCGCTGGCTAGGCCACGTTCACCGTATGGAGGATGGCAGAATCCCCAAAGATGTCCTCTACGGAGAACTGGCGACTGGCAGGAGAGACGTTGGCCGCCCACAGCTGCGCTTTAGAGACGTCTGCAAGAGAGACATGAAGACCCTGGAGATCAACACAGAGCGCTGGGTGGACCTTGCAACGGACCGCTCCAAATGGAGAGGCACCCTGACCAGACAGCTCAAGGCGGGTGAAGAGAGACTGACTGCTGCAGCAGATGAAAAAAGGACCCGCAGGAAGAACCGCCACAGACCCAGCAGCACGGAGGCCACCCACAAGTATGACCTGTGTGACAAGGACTGCCATTCGCGCATCGGCCTGTTCAGCCACAGGCGGTGCTGTTCCAGCAGAGTAGACGTTTAGGATTCTCTTCCATGGTCATCATAGACCGACGGAGGCCGACGATATTGTTGATGCAGCGAATATACTGTATATTTCTACAGTATCTACCTGTATCTATCCAGTAAATGAAGTATTTTCCATGTAACCTTGTGACTGCATTATTTTAATTGCTTTTAATCCTAGATCAAGTTTGTTTTGGTCTAAAATGCATCATAATTGTTAAATATACACTACCGTTCAAAAGTTTGGGGTCACTTAGAAATTTCCTTATTTTTGAAAGAAAAGCACTTTTTTCAATGAAGATAACTTTAAACTAATCAGAAATACACTCTATACATTGCTAATGTGGTAAATGACTATTCTAGCTGCAAATGTCTGGTTTTTGGTGCAATATCTACATAGGTGTATAGAGCCCCATTTCCAGCAACTATCACTCCAGTGTTCTAATGGTACAATGTGTTTGTTCATTGCGTCAGAAGGCTAATGGATGATTAGAAAACCCTTGTGCAATCATGTTAGGTCTGCAATGCTGTAATTGCTGCAAATGGAGGATTCTTTGACGAAAGCAAAATTTGAAGGAAAAAATTATTATTTCAAATACAAATCATTATTTCTAACCTTGTCAATGTCTTGATTATATTTTCTATTCATTTTACAACTCATGGTGGTAAATAAGTGTGACTTTTCATGGAAAACACAAAATAATTGTCCGGGTGACCTCAAACTTTTGAACGGTAGTGTATCTTATTATACCTAACTCAGTACTGTTTACCTGATGAAATATATATTTTATGGCTAATATAACTCCATAACTACAACCTGGCGATCAAGTTTTGGCAGCTGAATAGTTTTTGCCATGAGACTCAGTGCTGCTGGAGCAGGTCCATCCCATGATGTTTCAACATGATGTCTGTCCATGATTTTCACACAAATCAGAGCAGTTTGTTGCACAGGAAGCTAAACATTTCTACAGACATTCTTAAGTTCTGTAACCACTGATCGTTTGTGAAGCTGGGGTGACATCAGTGACAGACTGTATTGAACGCCAGACCGACGGTTTGAAGCGGAATTTTTCCCACAGGAGAGCCATCTGAAACACACACACAGCATACTGTATATATTTTAGTACCTAATAGAGATAACTTGCAGACATTACAATGTAGTGCGGTGGACTGAAAGCAAACTAGTGTATAAGCAATCATTAGCTTACCTTCATATGTGATCTAGTTCGTATCCTCACGTCTTCGGCTCTATGGCTTCGTAAACGCGCCAGTACTTTTCCAGAGTGTTTTGTCTTGCTGCCTGTACCCTTGTCTGGCTCTCATTTTTTGCCTTTACTCTGACAAAAGCCACACACCAAGCAGACACCGAGCAGTCACCTCATAAGCCGCCATCTTGTGTTTTTGTTGTGTTGCATACAGCAATACAGTCTTCAGTAAATAAAATAATTGTTTTTGGCTCCTTTTTCTTAAAAATTCAATTCAATTCAACTTTATTTATATAGTGCCATTTCACAACAAGAGTCATTTCATAGCACTTTCAACTGTAGGGGAAACCCCCACAATTGCAAAAAGACCCCAGCAATCAGGCGATCCCCTGTGAGCAAGCGCTTGGTGACGATGGAGAGGAAAAACTCACTTTTAACAGGAAGAAACCTCCAGCAGAACCAGGCTGAGGGAGGGGCAGTCATCTGCTGCAACTGGCTGGGGGGGGGGGGTGAGGGGATAGAGAAGATGAAAAGAACAGACATGTAGAGAGCAAACAGCATGATGGGGACTCAATCTATGGGAGAGAACAAATGGATGTTAACGACCAGCAAAAATATTTCATTGCGAGTGAAGAAAGGAGTGAAGTTCAATGCATTGTTGGAGGTCCAACGGCTGTCTAAACCTATTAGCAGCATAACTATGGGAGGGTTCAGAGACACATAATCCCTCCCTAATTGTAGGCTATATCAAAAAGGAAGGTTTTAACCATATTCTTAAAAACAGAAATCGAGTCTGACTCCCGAATCCAGATTGGCAGCTGGTTTCACAGGAGAGGAGCTTGATAACTGAAGGCTCTGCCTCCCATTGTACTTTTGGAGATTCTAGGTATTACAAGTAATCCAGCATTTTGGGAGCGTAGTGCTCTGTTAGGATAATAGGGTAGTGTCAGATCTTTTAAATAAAAAGGGGCCTGATTATTTAGAGCTTTCTAAGTGAGAAGAAAGATTTTAAACTTAATTATAAACTCAATGGGAAACCAGTGAAGGGAGGCCAGAACCGGAGAGATATGATCTCTCTTTCTAGTACCTGTTAAAACTCTTGCTGCAGCATTTTGGATCAACTGAAGACTTTTTAAAGATGTTTTAGGACAGCCTGATAATAAAGAGTTACAATAATCTAATGTAGAGCTAACAAAAGCGTGGATCAGTTTCTCAGCATCACTCTGAGACAAGATGCTCCTAATCTTGGCAACATTATGCAAATGATAGAAGGCAGTCTTAGAAACAAATTTAATATGTGAATTGAAAAACAGATCTTGATAAAAAAAAATAACTCCAAGGTTCCTCACAGAACTATTCAGAGAAAGAGTAACCGCATCCAAACTAAGAGTTTGATTTGGAAAGGTATTTCTAAGGTTTTTTGGACCAACAAGAATGACTTCAGTCTTATCTGAATTTAATAGCAGGAAATTACAAGTCATCCAAGCTTTGATTTCCTTAAGACAGGCTTCTAACTTGGCTAATTGATTACTATCATCTGGCTTCATTGACAGGTATTGTCACGCCGCGCCATTCATCAGCGGCGCCACCTGCTCACGCACCTGACAATCATCAGCGGCGAGGGATAAAGGCCGTCTCGCCCGGAGGCTCGGCCTGAAGTCGTCAGACTTCGTCCCTCACCGTTGTGAGCATACTTCTCTTCAGCATCACCTTTTTGGTAAGAAGATCGCTTACCTCTCTTCTTCACTCTTCTCCCCTGTGCACAGGTGGATTCCCCAGCGGCGGACATCTCCACTCCATCGCCCAATCCTCGCTGCTGTACGGAGCTCTCCAGGTGGCTGTCTTCCGGGCTTCGCCCCCTTGTTGTGCCAGCTGTCCTGACGCACCAAGTAAGTCCTTCTCTCGCCATAAATCCCTCCTGTGTTGGTGTATGCCCGTCACCCTCTCCCTGTGCTCTCTCCATAGGGTTGCTCGGCTGTACGGTCACCTGCCTCTGTGCCTGGAGCAGACACCATCACCAACACATTTACATCCTGCAGACACGCACTCATTCACTCCTGCTGTTAATAAACTCTTTGAACTACTCTAAGCCTGTGTGTGTGCGTCTCCTGAGCCGTGCATTATGTCAGTACGGCTTCAGCAGAGCGGCTCGGCGGACGGCGGGCTCGCACACCGGTTTACCACCCTCGAGGCTAGAGTGGATCAGATTGCTTATCAACAGCAGGTTATCCTCAATCAATTATTGAACTTAACTAATCGGTTGGGCCGCTTAGATCCTCAACAGCCGTTCCCCCCGGCTCGTCAGGGTGATGCGGCTCCTGCCGTTCCAGCGGCCGTCCAGCCGGCTCCAGTGGCACCGGTTCGGCTCACACCGATTCCGACCCCCGCCCGCTTTAGCGGTAAGCTCGGCGGAGCGCGGGGGTTCATTATGCAGTGTGAGTCCGTGTTCCACCGTGTACCTGGAGATTTTCCCTCGGATCACAGTCGGATTGGTTACATAGGGAATCTTCTGGAGGGGCGTGCGTTAACTTGGACCTACGCCGTAATGGCGAGGCCCAGTTATGCCACCCTCACCTATGACCAGTTCGTGAGGCGCTTTCTGGAGGTCTTTGACCATTCTCAAACCGAGACGGTCCAGGTCGATCGGCTTCTCGCTCTCCAGCAGGGAGGCCGGTCGGCAGCGGACTACTCGGTCGACTTCCGGGTAGCGGCGGAGGAATTGGGCTGGGAGGAACGCTCCCTCTGTGGCCTGTTCCTCCGCAGCCTCAATAATGATCTGAGGGATGAACTGGCTGGACGGGATATCCCTGGGACGCTAGCGGAGCTGACATCCTTAGCGATAAGTTTGGATAACAGGCTGCGCGAGCGCTCCTCGGGGCGGAAGTCTTCTTCTTCTCGCCCTCGTGGAGTCTCGCCGCACCTGTTCCAAGTTCGCCCCCTGGCGGCGCCGCCAGCATCGTGCCCCGAGGAGTCGGAGCCGATGGTGACGGGCTGGGCCAAGCTTTCCCCTGCGGAGAAACAACGCCGCCGTGATTTGGGCCTCTGCATGTATTGCGGAGGTGACCAACACACTGTGGAGCGTTGCCCGCGGAAAGCCAGTCGGCGGGGTCCGCGAATCGCTGTAGGGAGCCTCGCGGATCCCAACCGGTTAGACACTCTCACTCAATTAAAGCTGCCCATCCGTTTTTGCCACAATCCCACTGGGCACCTCACCCACGCACTGGTGGATTCGGGCGCAGAGGGCAGCTTCATTTCACAAGGCCTGGCAACCCGATTGGGCATCCGCTGTCAGGCATTAAAACACCCCATCTCCCTGGTCCATCTCTCCCGTGCCTCCCTTGGGAGAGTTTCTCACCAAACCATGCCTGTCCCAGTCATCATCTCAGGGAACCACCGGGAGGAGATGGTATTTTACGTCCTGCCCAACTCTGTGTCGCCCGTCATCCTGGGGTATCCCTGGCTACGCCTCCACAACCCTGTCCTGGACTGGAGGTCCGCTGGGGTATCGGCATGGAGTACCTTCTGTATGGGCACCTGCCTTCAGTCCGCTGCCTGCTCCCCGTCCGCGGCTCCCCCTGTGGCGGATACAGCACCTCCGGACCTGTCACTGGTGCCTCCAGAATTTCACGACCTGGGTATGGTATTTAGTAAATCGAAAGCTATGTCTCTTCCCCCGCATCGACCATATGACTGTGCCATCAATCTCCGCCAGGGGGCTCCCCTGCCATCTGGTCGGCTCTACAGCCTGTCGGCGCCGGAGAAGGAGACCATGAATACATACCTGAAGGAATCACTGAGCGCTGGGATTATTCGCCCATCGTCGTCACCCGTGGGGGCAGGGTTTTTCTTTGTCGGGAAAAAGGACGGATTCCTCCGCCCCTGCATAGACTACCGAGCGCTAAATGACATCACTGAGAGAGACCGTTACACCCTGCCCCTCATGGACACTGCCTTTCACTCCCTCCAGGGGGCGACCTGGTTTACCAAGCTGGATTTACGCAGCGCTTACCACCTCGTCCGGATCCGGGAGGGAGATGAATGGAAGACAGCCTTCCGTACCCCGAACGGCCACTTTGAGTATCTCGTCATGCCGTTCGGGCTGACCAACGCTCCTGCCGTCTTTCAGCGCCTCATTAATGACGTCCTCCGGGATTTCATCGGCCTTTTTGTGTTCGTCTACCTGGATGACATTCTTATCTTCTCCAGGTCCAGGGACGAGCACCAGGTCCATGTGAGGCGGATCCTCCAAAGACTGCTGGAGAATCGTCTGTACGTGAAGGCTGAGAAATGCGAATTCTACGCTAGGACCACATCCTTCCTGGGATTCATCATCGCTCAAGACCAGGTGCTCCCAGACCCAGAGAAGGTGAAGGCGGTGGTGGAGTGGCCTACTCCCGCATCCCGGAAGCAGGTGCAACAGTTTGTTGGCTTCGCCAATTTTTACCGCCGCTTTGTCCCAAATTTCAGCTCGATCGTCGGACCGCTGACCCGCCTCACGTCCCCGAAGGTCCCGTTCCGGTGGACTGAAGAGGTCGCTGCTGCCTTTAGGGCGCTGAAGGCGGAGTTCTCCTCCTCCCGGGTCCTTCGCCAGGTCGACCCCGCGCTGCAGTGCATTGTGGAGGTGGACGCATCGGACACGGGAGTGGGAGCATTGTTATCCCAGTGGTCACCTGACGATGGCGCCAAACGGCCGTGCGCCTTCTTCTCCCGGTGCCTGTCCCCGGCGGAGAGAAACTACGATGTGGGGGACAGAGAGCCCCTGGCCATTAAACTCGCCTTACAGGAGTGGCGCCACTGGCTAGAGGGGGCGGACCTGCCGTTTGTGGTCCTGACGGACCACAAGAACTTAGAGTACTTACGATCTGCCAAGCGCCTGAATGCCCGCCAGGCGCGCTGGTCTTTGTTCTTCGCCAGGTTCCGCTTCTCAATCACCTTCAGGCCGGGCTCCAAAAACGGCCTGCCTGACGCCCTCTCTAGGCAGTTCACCCCCGTGGAGGCTGAGGAGACGCCCCACACTATCCTGCCCAGGTCGTGCGTCCTCGGAGCCATCTCTTGGGACATTGAAGACAAGATCCGGAAGGCGCAGGAGGTGGAACCTGATCCTGACGGCGGACCGGAGGGAAGACTGTTCGTCCCATCTGCGGTCCGGGGAGAGGTCATCCACTGGCTCCACACCTCCCGGCTCACCTGTCATCCCGGCACCTCTCGGATGATCAGCCTCCTCCAACGGTCCTTTTGGTGGCCAGGCCTGCGGAGGGATGCAGCCCGCTACGCCCGGGCTTGCCCAATCTGTGCCACCAGCAAGTCGGGAAATGCCCCCCCAGCGGGTCTGCTCCAGCCTCTGCCCGTCCCCGGCAGGCCCTGGTCGCACATCGCACTGGATTTCGTCACCGGACTCCCCGTTTCCAACTCCTTTGACACCGTCCTGACCATCGTGGACCGTTTCTCCAAGGCGGCGCACTTCATCCCCCTGCGAGGTCTCCCTTCTGCCCTGGAGACGGCGGACCTCCTCGTCCAACACGTGGTCAGGCTGCACGGGATTCCGGTGGACGTGGTCTCGGACCGGGGCCCCCAATTTTCATCCGAGGTTTGGAGATCTTTTTGTAACGCCATCGGAGCCAAGGTGAGCCTCTCCTCCGGCCATCACCCCCAGTCTAACGGGCAGTGTGAGAGGACCAATCAGGAGCTGGAGGCTGCGCTCCGCTGTGTTACTAGATCCAAGCCGACGTCCTGGAGCAACCATCTCGCCTGGGTGGAGTATGCCCACAACACCGCCCGCTCTTCTGCAACGGGGATGTCCCCCTTCAAGGTGTCCCTGGGTTACGACCCCCCGCTGTTTCCAGCGCAGGAGAACGAGGTAACTGTCCCCTCTGTTAGGGCGCACCTTAGGCAGTTCCGCTCCACCTGGGCTGCCGCGCGTCATGCGCTTTTACGCACAGCGGAGCGCAACAGGACCGTGGCGGACCGGCACAGAAGACCTGCCCCGGCGTACAGAGTTGGGCAACTCGTGTATGTGTCTACCCAGGACGTCACATTAAAAGGCGAGAGGAGGAAGCTGGCACAGCGATTCATGGGTCCCTTTCCCATCACCCGGATCATCAACCCGGTGGCTGTGCGCGTGGCTATTCCCCCCTCCCTCCGCATCCATCCCACTTTCCACGTGTTGAAGGTGAAACTGGCAGTCACTGACCCCCTTTGCCCTCCTCCTGCAGCGCAACCCGCGCCCCGGATGATTGGTGGCCATCCGGCCTGGTCCGTCTCCTCCATCCTGGACTCCCGGCGCCGAGGTCGTGGGTTGCAATACTTGGTGGACTGGGAGGGCTATGGGCCCGAGCATCGACAATGGGTGCCCCCGTCGTTTGTGTTGGACCCATCGCTCATCGCGGACTTCCACCGAGCGCACCCGGATAAGCCATCGCCAGGAGGCGCTGCTAGAGGGGGGAGTACTGTCACGCCGCGCCATTCATCAGCGGCGCCACCTGCTCACGCACCTGACAATCATCAGCGGCGAGGGATAAAGGCCGTCTCGCCCGGAGGCTCGGCCTGAAGTCGTCAGACTTCGTCCCTCACCGTTGTGAGCATACTTCTCTTCAGCATCACCTTTTTGGTAAGAAGATCGCTTACCTCTCTTCTTCAGTCTTCTCCCCTGTGCACAGGTGGATTCCCCAGCGGCGGACATCTCCACTCCATCGCCCAATCCTCGCTGCTGTACGGAGCTCTCCAGGTGGCTGTCTTCCGGGCTTCGCCCCCTTGTTGTGCCAGCTGTCCTGACCCACCAAGTAAGTCCTTCTCTCGCCATAAATCCCTCCTGTGTTGGTGTATGCCCGTCACCTTCTCCCTGTGCTCTCTCCATAGGGTTGCTCGGCTGTACGGTCACCTGCCTCTGTGCCTGGAGCAGACACCATCACCAACACATTTACATCCCGCAGACACGCACTCATTCACTCCTGCTGTTAATAAACTCTTTGAACTACTCTAAGCCTGTGTGTGTGCGTCTCCTGAGCCGTGCATTATGTCAGGTATAATTTTTTGTCATCTGCATAACAATGAAAATATATACAGTGCTTTCTAATCATCATCATCATGTAGCAGCCTGAAGGGTCGGGGCACACTGAACAACTTGCTGCCACATCGTGCAATTTTCTATGGCTGTCGCCAAGTCCTCTCTCGCTATCCCTGAGTCCTTTGACAGTATCTCTGGGAATGTAAGTTTCCAGGACTGGACTGGGCCAATAGGCTTCCAAAGGAGCAGGGACTGTATTATCTCCCCGGTGGCCCGATGGCAATGGCCAGCAAATCTGAGTCTCCGTTTGGTGAGCCTCTGAGAGAGGGGTGGGATGTCACCATATATACGCTTGAGAGTGGCAGGGTCGGACCAATGGATGTTTTGTATACGCCTCAGTAAGTTTGTATATGTCCTGTCCAGACATTTTTCTTGACGTGCAGTTAGAGTCCACCTCTCTGAGCCATAGAGCAAAATTGGCTCTTTCAGCGTCCTGAATACGTGAATTTTCTTTTGGTTGTTGAGAGTCCAATGCCATATCTTATTAAACTTATTACATGCTGCCCATGCTAGAGCTTTACGAGACTCCATATCCTTTTGAGAGTCCATTATATTTTCTTTCCATTATATTTGCTTTCTAATAATGTTGCCGAACGGAAGCATATATGAACTAAAAAGAATATGGCCTAGCACAGATCCCTGTGGAACTCCATGACTGAGTTTTGAGTTGACATGAACATTATTGACATGAATAAACTGGAACCTATCAGATAAATAAGATCTAAACCACTGCAATGAAGTTCCATTAAGTCCAACATACTGTTCTAATCTATCAAGTAGAATATTATGATCGATATTATCAAAAGCTGCACTAAGGTCTAAAAGGACAAGTACAGAAACAAGTCCATTATCAGATGTGATAAGGAGCTCATTAGTGACCTTCACTAAGACTGTTTCAGTGCTATGATGGATTCTAAACCCTGATTGAAACTCTTCAAATAGACCATTTCCCTCCAAGTGGTCAAATATTGCATAGCAACAACTCTTTCTAAGATTTTTGAAATGAAAAGGAGATTAGAGATTGGTCTATAGTTAGCTAAAACTCCCGGATCTAGTGTTGGCCTTTTGAGTAAGGGTTTAATTACAGCAGTTTTAAAAGCCTGTGGTGCATGGCCTAATAATGAAGAATTGATTATTTGAAGAATAGAGCTCCCAATAAATGGGAAGACTTCTTTAAATAACCTGGTAGGAATAGGGTCTAAAAGATAAGTTGAAGGCTTGAATGAGGAAATTATTTTATCTAACTCTAAAAGCTCCCGAAGCAGCTGAGGTGTACCGGCAGGCCAAGCAGAGTGCAGCTCGGGTGGTTGCTGAAGCAAAAACCCGGGTATGGGAGGAGTTCGCTGAGGCTATGGAACAAGACTTTCGGTCGGCTTCAAAGAGATTCTGGCAAACTGTCCGGCGGCTCAGGAGGGGAAAGCAGCTCCCCGTCTACACTGTGTATGGTGCGGATGGGACACTGTTGACTTCGACTGGGGATATCGTCGGGCGGTGGAAGGAATACTTTGAGGATCTCCTCAACCCCACTGATACGCCTTCCACAGAGGAAGCAGGGTTTGGGGACGAGGGGGATGACTCGCCTATCACAGGGGCTGAGGTCGCCAAGGTGGTTAAAAATCTCCTTGGTGGCCGGGCCCCGGGGGTGGACGAGATTCGCCCTGAGTACCTCAAGGCCCTGGATGTTGTTGGGCTGTCATGGTTGACATGCCTCTGCAACATTGCGTGGAGGTCGGGGGCAGTGCCTTTGGCATGGCAAACCGGGGTGGTGGTTCCTCTCTTCAAAAAAGGGGACCGGAGGGTGTGCTCCAACTTTAGAGGGATCACACTCCTCAGCCTCCCTGGGAAGGTCTATGCCAAGGTACTGGAGAGGAGAGTCTGGCCGTTGGTCGAACGTCGGATTCAGGAGGAGCAATGTGGTTTTCGTCCTGGCCGTGGCACATCGGACCAGCTCTTTACCCCCTCGAGAATTCTTGAGGGTTCGTGGGAGTTTGCCCAACCAGTTTACATGTGTTTTGTGGACTTGGAGAAGGCATTTGACCGCGTCCCTCGGGGATTTTTGTGGGGGGTGCTTCGGGAGTATGGGGTATCGGGCTTGTTGTTACGAGCTATTCGGTCTCTGTACGACCATTGTGAGAGTTTGGTTCGTATTGCCAACATTCGGTCGGACTCATTCCCAGTGAGAGTTGGACTCCGCCAGGGCTGCCCTCTGTCACCGATCCTGTTCATAATTTTTATGGACAGGATTTCTAGGCGCAGCCAGGGAATGGAGGGTGTCATGCTTGGTGACCACAGGATCTCATCTCTGTTGTTTGCAGATGATGTTGTCCTGTTGGCTTCATCCAGCAATGACCTCCAGCTCTTGCTGGGACGGTTTGCCGCTGAGTGTGAAGCGGCTGGGATGAGAATCAGCACCTCCAAGTCCGAGTCCATGGTCCTCAGCCGGAAAAAGGTGGATTGTCCTCTCCGGGTTAGGGACAGGCTCCTGCCCCAAGTGGAGGAGTTTAAGTATCTTGGGGTCTTGTTCACGAGTGAGGGGAAAATGGAGCGAGAGATCGACAGACGGATTGGAGCAGCATCTGCAGTGATGCGGATGTTGTACCGGTCTGTTGTGGTGAAGAGGGAGCTGAGTTCTAAGGCAAAGCTGTCGATTTACCAGTCAATCTACGTTCCTACTCTCACCTATGGTCACGAGCTTTGGGTAATGACCGAAAGAACGAGATCGCGGATACAAGCGGCTGAAATGAGCTTTCTCCGTAGGATTGCTGGACTCACCCTCAGAGATAGGGTGAGGAGCTCAGTCATCCGGGAGAGGCTCAGAGTAGAACCGCTGCTCCTCCACATTGAAAGGAGTCAGTTGAGGTGGTATGGGCATTTGATTAGGATGCCTCCTGGACGCCTCCCACTTGAGGTGTTTCAGGCACGTCCCACTGGGAGGAGACCCCGGGGCAGACCCAGGACTCGGTGGAGAGGCTATGTCTCCCAGCTGGTCTTGGAACGCCTTGGTATCCCCTCTGAAGAGCTGGAGCAGGTGGCTGGGGAGAGGGAAGTCTGGGCTTCTCTGCTTGAACTGCTGCCTCCGCAACCCGGACCTCCGGAAAAGCGGTAGAAGATGGATGGATAACTCTAAAAGGTCAATTGGAGGAAACTCATCCAAACAGATATCAGTTGAAGGAGTTGTAGTAGTTACTGTATTTAAGTTGACGGTGGGAAGAATCTGACTGATTTTTATCTCTGATAGATGAAATTTTATTATTGAAAAAGTTCATAAAGTCCTGACTAGTAAGCTCTAAGGGAATGCTAGGATTGACAGAGTCCTGACTCTTTGTCAGCCTGGCTACAGTGCTGAAAAGAAACCTGGGATTATTCTTGTTCTCTTCTGTTAATGCAGAATAATAACTTGTTCTAGCCTTTCTAAGAGATTTTTTATAAACTGTACTTTCCCAGTTTGGGATCAATAAAGTACATCTCACTATCTAAATTAAAAGATGATTTCGCCAAGCTAAATAGATTTCATCAAAATTAGTGGAACACCATTTTCTTTCTAATTGACAAGTCTTCTGTTTTAAGCTACGAGTTTCTGTGTTGAACCAAGGAGTTAGAAATCTCTGATTTGACTTTTTCTTTTTTAAAGGGGCCACCATATCTAGAGTCTAATGCAGAGAAGCTGTAACACTATCTACCATGCTATCAGTTACAGAAGGAGCAAGCTCTCCATAGATTATCTCCATTGTGTTGACACATGGCATAGAGGAACCAATCTGCATAAATTTGGTAACATCATCTGAGAGGCATCTACTGTAGTAATATTTTTCTTTAGGAGCCAAATAGTCAGAAATAGTAAAATCAAAGGTTAACAGACGTTGGTCTGACAGTACAGGGTTATGAGGAGACACTACCAGACTTTCTATTTCTATGCCATATGTCAGAACAAGGTCCAACATGTGGTGGAGATAATGGGTAGAATTTCTTACTTTCTGAGAAAACCCCATCAAGTCTAATATTGAATTAAATGCCATATTAAGACAATCACTAGCTACATCTACATGTAAAAATGAGCCTTACTGTTGACTCTGTTCACACTGGTGTCTTAGACACATTTTGGATTACCAAAATGTGGATTTTGGTAGCACATTTTGGATTACCAAAATGTGTCTAAATATTTTTTAACTACAATGTCATGATTCACTGCATCACAAGATTTTGTTGGTCCAAAACTGCTCCCACAACCAACAACTTGACCTTGATCTATAGACTTTTAAAGGATGTTTAAGTAATTAGACTCCATAATATACTCCAATAAAATTGTCTAGCAACCCTTTTTTTCTAAAACTTTGGAGAAAGTTGGTAATGTACTACAGACACATAACCTGATTTACAGCTGAATTTGGTCAGAAGAGAGGATGTGTATATAATTTTTGACTCTTTTCCCACCAGTGTCATAACAGACAAAACACATTCATGATGCAAACACAGTCACTGGTTTATTACAAGTATCAGCACAATTACAGACCATTTTGTTTCATATGTACACAAGTTAAAAAAAAAACACTGGGGATGGGGAGCCGGCCACTCATCGCGTTCACAAGCTTGCCCAGTTCAGCCAGAAAAGCTTGATTGAAGGCAGCAGTTTGTCATCTCCTCCCTTCGGAAGGTGACTTCTTGCTCCCTTGCTTCACGTGTGTCATCGGCAAACCGGTTGATGGCTTGCATGTGCTGAGCAAGTGCTTCACAGTGCTGTTCAAGCTGCTGTTCATGGAGCCGCACCTCGTCACCATGCATCTGGGCAAACACAGTGGCAAGGTCTGTTGTGGGGTGGCTCCTTTTCCTCTTGCCTAGACGAAAGACAGAAATGGATGGTGGTTAGTTAAAGCAAGTTCAAAACATATATTGGGGAAATACACTTGTGAAAGCCAGTGGTGGGATGTGACAAAAATGCTTCGTTGTTGTATTTAAGCACAATTGTCATGTTGCTGTGCCTCAGTAGAGCAGATTTTGCAGGCACCAGGTTATTACCTCCACCAAGGAGGTTATGTGATCATCGGCGTTGGTTTGTCTGTCTGTTTGTTTGTTTGTTTGTTAGCAAGATAACTCAAAAAGTTATGGACGGATTTTCATGAAATTTTCACAGATTGTCAGAAATGGGGTATCCTACAGATGATTACATTTTGGTGGTGATCCGGATCACTGTCCAGAAGAAAACCGCCATTACGGAAAATGCCATTTTCGTCAATAAGTACTGAACCACTAATCCTATCATTGTGAATCCAATTGCTAGTCATATGTTTTCATGGTCAAGGAATCTGAAAACGTACACACAAATACTGTATGGGGGGAGCTGTGGTGCTTGGCGGAGGTCTGCGCTCTCCGAGTGCTTTTCTAGTGTTTAAAATAATTTGTTTTTATTGTGGCCTCAGAAATCTGAAGGAGTTAATACAGTCAGCTGACTTAAATCATTTCAATGAAGCACATTGACTGCAAGTACATTCGAAAGTGAGTTCATGTGCTACATCAGTTTTTCAAAAACAAGAATTATTTCAGTACTTCCTCCACCACAGCTAAAAATGGGATCAAGTTGTAGACCCCTGTCAAGTGAGCACCCCAGGATCCACTCTGTACATGTACAAGTACATTTTCAATCCAGGGATTTATGGTGGAAGAGAAACAGCAGGACAACACTATTCCAACACTGTTTTTGGAAAATCCACAGAATAGGTACAATGGGGTAAAAAAGTATTTAGTCAGCCACCAATTGTGCAAGTTCTCCCACTTAAAAGATGAGAGAGGTCTCCAATTTTCATCATAGGTATACCTCAACTATGAGAGACAAAATAAGAAAAAAAAAATCCAGAAAATCACATTGAAGGATTTTTAATGAATTAATTGGTAAATTCCTCGGTAAAATAAGTATTTGGTCAATAACAAAAGTTCATCTCAATACTTTGATATATACCCTTTGTTGGCAATGACAGAGGTCAAAAGTTTTCTGTAAGTTTTCACAAGGTTTTCACACACTGTTGCTGGTATTTTGGCCCATTCCTCCATGCAGATCTCCTCTAGAGCAGTGATGTTTTGGGGCTGTCGCTGGGCAACACAGACTTTCAACTCCCTCCAAAGATTTTCTATGGGGTTGAGATCTGGAGACTGGCTAGGCCACTCCAGGACCTTGAAATGCTTCTTACGAAGCCACTCCTTCGTTGTCCGGGCGGTGTGTTTGGGATCATTGTCATGCTGAAAGACCCAGCCACGTTTCATCTTCAATGCCCATGCTGGTGGAAGGAGGTTTTCACTCAAAATCTCACGATACATGGCCCCATTCATTCTTTCCTTTACACGGATCAGTCATCCTGTCCCTTTGCAGAAAAACAGCCCCAAAGTATGATGTTTCCACCCCCATGCTTCACAGTAGGTATGGTGTTCTTTCTTCTCCAAACACGACAAGTTGAGTTTTTACCAGAAAGTTCTATTTTGGTTTCATCTGACCATATGACATTCTCCCAATCCTCTTCTGGATCATCCAAATGCTCTCTAGCAAACTTCAGACGGGCCTGGACATGTACTGGCTTAAGCAGGGGGACACGTCTGGCACTGCAGGATTTGAGTCCCTGGCGGAAATTATATGAATCACTTTATAAATCACTGCTTTGAAAATGCACTTGCATATGTTGAGATTTTGGATCCTAGGTTCCACTTGACCTGTATCCATATAAACACAACATGCTGAGGGAGGCAGATCCCTGGCATGTGGAAACAGATTCTAGAAAGAAAATATACACAATTTAATGCACAGCACCAAAGTGCAACACATTCACAAACCAGGATTTTAACCAGGATTAACATATTTCTTTGTTTTGCTCTCACAAGCGAATACTTCGGACAAAGCAAGCGCGAATCAGCAGAGTTGGCTACTAGCTAGCTAGTGCTCCTCGCTAACACTTGTTAGCCAGGAGAGAACGGCGTTGTTATTGCACAAAAAAGTGAGCTTGCCACCATTAGGATAAATAAGTGAAAAGATGCACAATATCACAAAACACTCACCATCCATGGTTCTCTCACCTTCACCTTGAGCTTCTCCCTACATTGTTTTAATGTCCGGTTGTCACCAAGCACAGAAAAGTCCGCACCTCTTCATTGGGCCTTGTTGTAGATTTCCGCGAAACCTGTGAAGCCATCTCTATTAATATCGTGTTTACTCACTGACCATGTTTACTCGCTGAACAATTTGCAAATGGCGGTTGTAGATTCTGCAGAAGACGGCGCTCTCATGACGTTACACCCTGACCAATCAGTGGCCCGCAGTCTGTTGACGTCACATTTTCAGCCTGACTCAGCACGGTTAGAACCCCAGTGGAATAGGTACGAAAAAAGTACCTGGTACCAGGTACTAATAGAAAAGCCTACAAAGTGCGCCGAGTCGAAGTGAGTAGGGCTGAGTGGGTACTCATGGAAAAGGGGCTTTAATGTCTGTATGTTGTGGTATTTCTCCAAACTCTTTGTTCACCTGCCACTGTATATACTGTGTGGTTCACCAGGCACTATTAACAGTTCTCACAGTAGTAGTAGTAATAATAATAATAATAATAATAATAATAATAGGGCGGTGCGGTGGCGGAGTGGTTAGCACTGCGGCAGCACAGCAACTCACCCTTGGCCGGGGGATCCTGGGTTCGATCCCAGCCCCCGACCAACAGTGATCTGTGTGGCGTTTGCATGTTCTCCCCGTGTCTGCGTGGGTTTACTCCGGGATTTCTCCGGTTTCCTCCCACATGCCAAAAACATGCAAGTTAGGTTAATTGGCATCAAAACTGTGGATTCTAAATTGTCCTTAGGTATGACTGTGAGAGTGAATGGTTGTCCGTCTCTCTGTGCTGGCCCTGCGATGGACTGGCAATCTGTCCAGGGTGTACCCTGCCTCTTGCCCAAAGATGCTGGGATAGGCTCCAGCCCCCCCCCCCCCCCCCCGCGACCCAAAAAGGATAAAGTGGAAGAAGATGAATGAATGAATGAATGAATAATAATAATGATAATGATAATAATAATATTCACAATAAAGCTCCTCTGACAGAAATGATTTGTGTTCCACAACAGCAGCCCTATTCCAAGCAAGAAACTGTAATTTCAAACTGAACCATCCAAAAAAAACACCCATAAAAAAAAGTGTACATAAGAAATCCTGGAAATGTATGAAAATTAAACTCCTAAATGGTCATTAAAAACTCATGCACTTAGAAGGGGTGGATAAACTCCTGAATCACTTCAAACTGAAGCAAATAAAGCAGCTGGATACAGCTGATGCACATAAATGATGATGGTGGGGGTCTGTGCATTACCATGGTTACCGCCCCAATACAAAAACATGGTTACTGAAGAGAGTGACAGCCGTGGCTTTATCCCATCATGGCACACAACTCTTCAAAAGTGCATCTGGATAGGTATTTGTCCCACACCAGGATTTCATTCATGTTTTAATTTAGTTTTCCCAACTTTTATTTCCACGTTGACATTTGATCACATTGTTATGCAGTTTGATGTTACAACATCAAGTTAGTTAAGACGGTTGATGGTAACAGACACATCTTTAGATGAATTATCAGAAATGTGCATTAAAAATGAGAGTAAGTTAGATGGAAACCCAATAACTTGTAGAGCAGTGTACTGTGGTACAACACTATGCTGTGAGAGATCATCAGGTGTGCTGTGCGGAATTGTATAATTTCACTTAATTGGTCCAAAAAATTATTATGCAGTTGTTGCAAATAATTTGCTGTTGTCTGTTTGTGCCTGCAAAGTAGTGGCTCTTCCATGTCAATGGGTAGTAGTATGACCACAGTAATGATGTTGATATTCTTCTTTGCATTGTTTACAGAATTTCTTATTCATGAACTTGTAAAGCTGGCTTTAATGATGAGCTAGCAGCTATGATTCGCTACGAGAGTGTCTTCAGAGAGATTAGCATGATGTTGTTTACTGACACGTGGCTAACAGAACTAGCAACAGATGCTAACATCAAACTGGAGGGTTTCCACACAATACGGGCAGACCGGACACCAGACAGTAGGAAGGCAAGGGGCGGAGGAGTGATAATGTATGTCAGTAACAGCTGGTGTAAACTGGGGCATATCACGGTTAAAGAGCAACACTGCAGCAAAGACATTGAGTTGCTAGCTGTTAGCATGTGGCCTGTTTATTTCCCAAGGGAATACTCACACGTGATCTGCATTGTTATTTATGCAAATCTGACGGCGAACGCTGGGGCAGCGCGTGACGCCATCCACTCAGTAACTGGCAGGCTGCTGACACAACACCCAGATGCTCTCTTCCTCATTTCCGGTGATTTTAACAATATCTCACTGTCCCCCATTTTGCTCACATTCACCCAGTATGTCACATGCCACACTAGAGACAATAAAACACTGGACTTATTCTATGCAAACACTAAGGAGGTGTACACCTCATCACCACTCCCCCCACTCGGGAGATCGGATCACAACTTGGTTCATCTCCTGCTGGTGTACAAAACCCGAGTACACAGACAACCTCTGGTTATGCACACGGTGAAGATATGGTCTGAGGAGGCAATGGACACTCTAAAGGACTGTTTTGAAATCACTGCCTGGGAGCAGCTCTGCGATCCACATGGTGAGGACATCGACAGCCTCACTCACACCATCACGGACTACATCAACTTCTGTGTGGACAACACCGTACCCACCAAGATCATACGGTGTTGCTCGAACAACAAACCCTGGATCAACCCTGAGATAAAATCACTACTGAGAGAGAAGAAGAGGATCTTCAGGTCGGGGAACAGGGAGATGCTGAAGTCCGTACAGAGGGAGCTAAGGAGGAAGATCAGAGAAGGCAAGGACAACTTCAGAAAGAAGATGGAGGACATGCTGCAACAGAGCGACATTGGCGGGGTCTGGAGAAACCTCAAAACCATCTCTGGGCTCCAGAATACCTCCTCCCAGGCCGGCCACGGGGGGCAGGGAGTGGGTGAACAATCTGAACCTGTTTTTTAATAGGTTTGACCAACCACCCTCCCCCCCGCCTGCACAACCACTGCTGCCTCTACTGTCATCGAGACCTGCTGTCCACACACCCCCACTTACACCCCCCACTCCCAGCACACAGCCCCCCAACCTGACCCTCACTAAGACCCAGGTGAGGGCGGAGCTGAGGAAGATCGAGGCGAGGAAGGCCTCAGGCCCAGACTACATCAGCGCGAAGCTCCTCAAGTCCTGCGCAGACCAGCTGTGAGGGATTGTGGAGCACATCTTCAACCTGAGCCTGAAGCTGGGGAGGGTACCACATTTGTGGAAAACATCTTGTGTGGTACCCGTACCAAAGACTTCCCACCCCAGAGACCTGAACAGCTACAGACCAGTGGCACTGACGTCTCACCTGATGAAGACCCTGGAAAGACTGCTCCTTGCTCACCTCCGCCCCCTGGTGGGACCAGCGATGGATCCACTCCAGTTCGCCTACCAGCATGGCGTTGGGGTGGAGGATTCAGTGATCTTCCTCCTTCACCGTTCCCTGTTCCACCTGGAGAAGCCTGGGAATGCGGTGAGGATCATGTTCTTTGACTTCTCCAGTACTTTCAACACCATTCAACCAATGATCCTGAGGGACAAGCTGCTGTGCGCAGGGGTGGACCAGCACCTGTCATCGTGGATCCTGGACTATTTCAATTCAATTCAGTTCAATTCAACTTTATTTATATAGCGCCATTTCACAACAACAGTCATCTCATAGCACTTTCAACTGTAGGGGAAACCCCCACAATTGCAGAAAAACCCCAGCAATCAGGCGATCCCTTGTGAGCAAGTGCTTGGTGACAGTGGAGAGGAAAAACTCACTTTTAACAGGAAGAAACCTCCAGCAGAACCAGGCTCAGGGAGGGGCAGTCATCCTCTGCGACTGGCTGGGGGGAGAGGGGATAAAGAAGATGAAAAGAACAGACATGTAGAGAGCAAACAGCACGATGGGGACTCAATCTATGGGAGAGAACAAACAAATATTAATGACCAGCAAAAAAAAAAAAAAAGAAAAATATTTCATTGAGAGTGAAGAAAGGAGTGAAGCCCAGTGCAATTATTGGAGGTCTCCCGGCTGTCTAAACCTAATAGCAGCATAACAAAGGGAGGGTTCAGAAACACATGATCCCTCCCTAATTGTAGGCTATATCAAAAAGGAAGGTTTTAACCCTATTCTTAAAAACAGAGATCGAGTCTGACTCCCGAATCCAGATTGGCAGCTGGTTCCACAAGAGAGGAGCTTAATAACTAAAGGCTCTGCCCCCTATTGTACTTTTGGAGATTCTAGGTATTCCAAGTAATCCAGCATTTTGGGAGCGTAGTGCTCTGTTAGGATAATAGGGTAATATCAGATCTTTTAAATAAAAAGGGGCCTGATTGTTTAGAGCTTTGAAAGTGTGAAGAAGGATTTTAAACTTAATTCTAAACTCTATGGGAAGCCAATGAAGGGAGGCCAGAACTGGAGAGATATGATCTCTCTTTCTAGTACCTGTTAAAACTCTTGCTGCAGCATTTTGGATCAACTGAAGACTTTTTAGAGATGTTTTAGGACAACCTGATAATAAAGAGTTACAATAATCTAATGTAGGAGCTAACAAAAGCGTGGATCAGATTCTCAGCATCACTCTGAGACAAGATGCTCCTAATCTTGGCAATATTATGCAAATGATAGAAGGCAGTCTTAGAAACGAATTTAATATGTGAATTGAAAAAGAGATCTTGATCGAAAATAACTCCAAGGTTCCTCACAGAGCTATTAAGAGAAAGAGTAACTGCATCCAAACTAAAAGTTTGATTTGGAAAGGTATTTCAAGGTTTTTTGGACCAACAAGAATGACTTCAGTCTTATCTGAATTTAATAGCAGGAAATTACAAGTCATCCAAGCTTTGATTTCCTTAAGACAGGCTTCTAACTTGGTTAATTGATTACTATCATCTTGCTTCATTGACAGGTATAATTGTGTGTCATCTGCATAACAATGAAAATGTATACAGTGCCTTCTAATAATGTTGCCGAACAGAAGCATATATAAACTAAAGAGAGTAGGGCCTAGCACAGATCCCTGTGGAACTCCATGACTGAGCTTTGAGTTGAAAGAAAACTCATTATTGACATGAACAAACTGGAACCTATCAGATAAATAAGCTGTAAACCACTGCAACGAAGTTCCATTAAGTCCAACATAGTGTTCTAATCTATCAAGTAAAATATTATGACCGATACTATCAAAAGCTGCACTAAGGTCTTAAAGGACAAGTACAGAAACAAGTCCATTATCAGATGTGATAAGGAGGTCATTAGTGACCTTCACTAAGGCTATTTCAGTGCTATGATGGATTCTAAACCCAGATTGAAACTCTTCAAATAGACCATTTCCCTGCAAGTGGTCAAATAATTGCATAGCAACAACTCTTTCTAAGATTTTTGAAATGAAAGTGAGATTAGAGATTGGTCTATAGTTACCTAAAACTCCTGGATCCAGTGTTGGCTTTTTGAGTAAGGGTTTAATTACAGCAGTTTTAAAAGCCTGCGGTACATGGCCTAAAGTTAATGAAGAATTGATTATTTGAAGACTAAAGCTACCAATAAATGGGAAGACTTCTTTAAATAACCTGGTATGAATAGGGTCTGTGGTTGTCCGTATCTCTGTGTTGGCCCTGCAATGGACTGGCAATCTGTCCAGAGTGTACCCTGCCTCTCGCCCAAAGATAAGATAAGATAAACCTTTATTAGTCCCACAATGGGGAAATTCCAGGATTGCAACAGCACAGGGATAGCAACACTCAGAGCAACAATCAAGAAGACAAGAAAAACAAGAGCAGCGAATATACATATGTACATATAAATATATAAATATATATACACAGTGCGGAGCATTGTAGCTAGATGGAATAAACAGCATAACTGTCTACTTAGTTATCGTACATAGTATGAATATGTACCCATACATATTGTCACCCTCCGTAGCGACCGATATTGTCCTAGTTGTAAACTGGAGGGGACCAATGTGAAAGTCTATTGCGTCTTTTGCATTCAATACTATTAGGTCGTCAACCCTGCTTAGGTTATACAGTCTGACAGCCGTAGGTAGGAAGGACCTGCGAAACCTCTCGGTTGCGCACCTAGGATGATGTAGTCTGCTGCTAAATGAGCTCCTCAGTGCGTTCAGTATGTCCTGCATAGGGTGGGACTCGGACTCCAGCAGAGATGACAGTTTAGCCACCATCCTTCTCTCTCCTATCTCCTCCATTGGGTCAAGGTGTTGCCCCAGGACAGAGCTAGCTTTCTTGATCAGTTTGTTCAGTCTCTTCCTATTGGCTGCTGTAATGCCACTGCCCCAGCAGACCACTCCAAAAGTGATGGGTGATGCCACCACCGTGTCGTAGAATGTCTTCAGCAGCGCCCCTTGTACACCAAAAGACCTGAGTCTCCTCAGTAGGAACAGCCTGCGCTGTCACTTCCTGTAGAGTGCATTGGTATTGTGTGACCAGTGTAGTTTATTGTTCAGATGAACACCCAGGTACTTGTAGGATGTCACCATCTCAATGTCTGTTCCCTGTATGTTTACTGGTGCTGTGAGGGGCTGTCCTTGCCTGCACCAGTCCTCTGTACTCAGCTTCATCTCCGTTGGAGATGAGACCGACGATCGCAGAGTCGTCAGAGAACTTCTGTAGATGGCAGTGTGTTGTGCTGTGTGAGAAGTCCGCAGTATAAAGGGTGAACAGGAAGGGAGCCAAAACCATTCCCTGGGGGGCCCCCGTGCTACCGATGATCGTGTCGGACACACAGTCCTGGGTTCTCACAAACTGTGGCCGGTTAGTGAGGTAGTCCAGGATCCATGATGACAGGTGCTGGTCCACCCCTGCGCACAGCAGCTTGTCCTTCAGGATCATTGGTTGGATGGTGTTGAAAGCACTGGAGAAGTCAAAGAACATGATCCTCACCTCATTCCCGGGCTTCTCCAGGTGGGACAGAGAACGGTGAAGGAGGAGGATCACTGCATCCTCCACCCCAACGCCATGCTGGTAGGCGAACTGGAGTGGATCCATCGCTGGTCCCACCAGGGGGCGGAGGTGAGCAAGGAGCAGTCTCTCCAGGGTCTTCATCATGTGAGATGTCAGGGCCACTGGTCTGTAGCTGTTCAGGTCTTTGTGGTGGGAAGTCTTTGGTACAGGTACCACACAAGATGTTTTCCACAACTGTGGTACCCTCCCCAGCTTCAGGCTCAGATGCTGGGATAGCCTCCAGCCCCCCCCCCCCCACATACACACACATAACCCGAAACGGATTAAGCGGTAGAAGAGGGATGGATGGATGAATAGGGTCTAAAAGACAAGTTGAAGGCTTGGATGAGGAAACTATTTTGTCTAACTCTAAAAGGTCAATTGGAGTAAACTGATCCAAACAGATGTCAATTGAAGGAGTTGTAGTAGTTACTGTATTTAAATTAATTGTGGGAAGAATCTGACTGATTTTATCTCTGATAGATGAAATTTTATTATTGAAAAAGTTCATAAAGTCCTGACTAGAAAGCTCTAAGGGAATGCTAGGATTGACAGAGTCCTGACTCTTTGTCAGCCTGGCTACAGTGCTGAAAAGAAAACCGGCCACAGTTTGTGAGGACCCCGGATTGTGTGTCCGACACAATCATCGGCAGCATGGGGGCCCCCCAAGGAACGGTTTTGGCTCCCTTTCTGTTCACCCTTTATACTGCGGACTTCTCACACAACACAACACACTGCTATCTACAGAAGTTCTCTGACGACTCTGCGATCGTCGGCCTCATCTCCAACAGAGATGAAGCTGAGTACAGAGGACTTATCCAGGACTTCGTGGACTGGTGCCATCGGAACTGCCTCCAGATCAATGCGAGAAACTAAGGAGCTGGTGGTGGACTGCCGCAGGCAAGGACAACCCCTCACAGCACTAGTAAACATCCAGGGGACAGACATTGAGATGGCGACATCCTACATGTACCTAGGTGTTCATTTGAACAATAAACTAGACTGGTCACACAATACCGATGCACTCTACAAGAAGGGGCAGCGCAGGCTGTTCCTACTGAGGAGGCTCAGGTCTTTTGGTGTACAAGGGGTGCGTCCTGAAGACCTTCTACGATTCAGTGGTGGCATCAGCCATCACCTTTGGAGTGGTCTGCTGGGGCAACGGCATCACAGCAGCTGATAGGAAGAGACTGAACAAACTGATCAAGAAAGCTAGCTCTGTCCTGGGGCAGCGCCTTGACCCAGTGGAGGAGATAGGAGAGAGAAGGATGGTGGCTAAGCTGTCATCTCTGCTGGAGCCCGAGTCCCACCCTATGCAGGACATACTGAACGCACTGAGGAGCTCATTTAGCAGTAGGCTACATCATCCTAGGTGCGCGACCGAGAGGCTTTGCAGGTTCTTCCTACATATGGCTGTCAGACTGTATAACCTAAGCAGGGCTGCTCGCAGAGACAGCAAAAAAACGTGACGACCTAATAGTATTGAATGCAAAAGACGCAACAGACTTACACAAAATGGTCCTGTGACGACGGAGTGTCACCACTTTATGGTTCACTGTATATGTGATTATATTGTTTGGGTAATATTTGTAAATGTTAATTATTAAGTTTGCACATATTACTTTAAGATCTGCTTTTGACTAATTGGAATGCCTTTGTGAGATAATTGCTATGGTTAATTATTTGGGTAAAAACAATTGGTGATTAAATCCACATACCTTTGCCAACATGCTTCCTGAGGGTGTCCGGGCAAAAGACTCTGTTAGGGGTTGAATGCCTTTTAAAGGACACCAGCAGGAAGGAAGCATGTGATGGTGAGTCAGAGGGGTGATTTAAATTTGTAAATAGGGGTTTAAATTATTTATTGAATTATTTATGGTATGTAGGTAGGTTCCAAGGTTGTCATAGCCAGGAGCGGCACTGGGGTTAAGCTCCCAGTGCTCATAAAATGCTCCTTATGGCGTGCGTCTCGAAAAGCCTCTGACAACTAAGTCCAACTCCTAGCCTGCCCGTGTGGTTTAGTCTCTAAGAACGGCGGAACTGCTTTTACTAATAGGAGAAGGGGCAAGGGCGGATCTCTGGCGCCTTAAAACCAGATGCTTCGGGTAGATGGTGGCTCGTCAACCTGGGAAGGTAGCCCATCTAGGGGAAGGTAAACCCTGATTTCAACCTCTGCTGCCTTGCGGCATACCCGGTCACGGGAAAGGCTTCGGGAGTCAACCCTGAGGAAAAATCCGGAGTCGGAGCCCCTAAGGCAGTTCTCTGTTGTGCTCAACATCGTTCTGGCAGCTCCTGCAACGGCGCTGGTGCCAAACTGTAGCAGCCCTGCTGTTCCTTTGGATTCATCAGTGACGTGGAGAGGGGGGACATGCTGCATGGGCAACATCTTGTCCTCCATATCTTCCTGCCCAGGCTTGAATCCTACCAACGCCCAACGCTGGAAGGTAGAACACTGGATCACTGGAGAGGACACTCCAGCTTCGCCTTTGGCGTAGACAAAACACGGGGAATGACAGTTACCGGTTATAAGCCACTGCTCAATTGGCGTAGAGCGTGGCGCCAGGGGTTGTTCCCGACGGTGGGAGGGATCATCAGATCTCACTGGACAGCTACCGCCCGCCTCAAGCTGGGCAGCCCCCAGCCAATAAGGTGTTGTCCCGCCACAGCTTGCTTTCCTCATTGGGTGCATGGGGATAAGGAGAAATCCAAACAGCAGGCTGAGAACCTTCGCACCAGGCAAGACAATAAAACAAAAGAGACCAACTCTAAAACTGGGAACTTGGAACGTCTGCACTATGATGACAGGACTCGCTGCTAACCTCAAGGACATCAACGACACCAGGAAGACTGCCATCATCAATAATGAGCTGAAGAGACTGGGAGTGGATATCGCCACTCTCCAGGAAACACGGTTAGCTGATGCAGGCACACTGAGAGAGAAGGACTACACGTTCTACTGGCAGGGAAAGGGCAGTGACGAACACAGGGAACACGGAGTGGGCTTCGCAGTGAAGAACACTTTGCTGAAGATGGTGGAACCAGGCAGCACTGGCTCTGCACGACTCCTCACCCTCCGCCTGAACACCACTCAAGGCCCAGTCACCCTCGTCAGTGTGTATGCCCCAACACAGACAGCCACACCAGAGGCAAAAGACGAGTTCTACGAGAATCTCGCAACAACTGTCAGGATCATCCCCAACTCTGAACAACTCATTCTCCTTGGAGACTTCAATGCCAGAGTGGGTGCTGACCACGACTCCTGGCCCTCCTGTCTTGGACCTTTTGGCGTGGGCAGAATGAACGACAACGGACAGCGGCTGCTCGAGTTCTGCACATATCACGATCTGTGCATCACAAACTCGTTCTTCAAGACCAAGCCCCAACACAAGTTTTCCTGGCAACATCCGCGCTCAAAGCACTGGCACCAGCTAGACTTGATCCTGACCAGGCGCACCTCACTGAAGAACGTGCTAATCACCCGTTCGTTCCAGAGTGCAGATTGCGACACAGACCATTCATTGGTGTGTTGCAAGGTCAAGCTGCAGCTGAAGAAATTCCATCGTGCTAGACAACCTGGAAAGGCACGGATTGACACCAGCAAGATGGCCCAACCAGAACTTGTTGAGCAGTTTGCCTCCACCTTTGAGAAGGAACTTGGTGTACCACAAGGAGGAGAATCTGCAAAGCAGAAGTGGGAAGAGCTGCGAAACACCATCTACCGCACAGCCTTGGCTACCTTTGGGAGGAAGACCTCGAAGTCACAGGACTGGTTTGATGCCAAGTTGACCGAGATGACCCCCGTCATTGAAGCCAAGCGCTCAGCACTTGCTGAGTACAAGAAGTACCCAAACGAGAAGAATCTCCAGATTCTCAGGGCTGCGAGAAGCAAAGTTCAGCAGACTGCTCGGCGCTGTGCCAACGAGTACTGGACTCAGCTCAGCCAAGACATTCAAACCGCTGCCATAACAGGGAACATCCGTGGTATGTACGATGGCATCAAGAAAGCACTTGGTCCGGCTCAGAGCAAGACGGCCCCCCTCAAATCTTCCACTGGGGAGATGATCACAGAAAAGAACAAGCAGATGGAGAGATGGGTGGAACACTACTCCGACCTCTACTCTAGACAGAACACCGTGACACCGTCAGCCCTTGATGCCATCAACTGCCTGCCATCCATGGACGAACTTGACGCCGAGCCAACCATCGACGAACTCAGTAAGGCCATTGATAGCTTGGCCGCTGGCAAGGCACCCGGCAACGACGGCATACCCCCTGACCTGATCAAGCACTGCAAGACCGCCCTACTGCTGCCATTGCATGACGTCCTCTGCCAGTGCTGGAAGGAAGGTGCCGTACCACAGGACATGAGGGACGCCAAGATCATCACCCTCTACAAAAACAAAGGGGAGAGAAGCGACTGCAACAACTACAGGGGCATTTCCCTCCTCAGCGTTGTTGGCAAAGTCTACACACGAGTTGTTCTCGTTCGTCTACAGAAGCTTGCCGAACGTGTCTACCCCGAGTCTCAGTGTGGCTTCCGCGCTGAGCGATCGACGGTAGACATGATATTCTCCATCCGCCAACTCCAGGAGAAATGCAGAGAACAGAACATGCCTCTGTACGTCGCCTTCATCGACCTCACCAAAGCGTTCGATCTGGTCAGCAGAGAGGGCCTTTTCAAGATCCTGCCAAAGATAGGATGCCCACCAAAGTTGCAAAGCCTCATCGAATCGTTTCACACCAACATGCAGGGGATAGTGCAGCACGATGGCAACGTCTCAGAGCCATTCAACATACGCAGCGGAGTGAAACAGGGCTGTGTACTTGCGCCAACCCTCTTTGGGATTTTCTTTGCTATGCTCCTGAGGCATGCCTTCAGCACAGCAACAGAGGGAATCTACCTGCACACAAGATCTGACGGCAGGCTTTTCAACCTCGCCCGCCTGAAAGCCAGAACCAAAGTACGCGAGGCTCTAATCAGAGACATGCTGTTCGCAGACGACGCTGCAGTCGCAACCCACACACAGCAGGAGCTTCAGACCCTGATGGACCGCTTCTCCCAGGCATGCAAGGACTTCGGGCTTACCATCAGCCTGAAGAAGACTAACGTCTTGGCGCAAGGCACGGAAGCACCACCAACCATCACCATTGATGACTACAAGCTGGAGGTCGTGAATCAGTTCACGTACCTGGGGTCCACGATCAGCAACAACCTCTCCCTTGATACAGAGATCAACAAGAGGATTGGAAAATCAGCCTTCACACTCGCTCGCCTCACCACACGAGTGTGGGAGAATCCCAAACTCTCTGTCAAGACGAAGATGGCAGTGTACAACGCCTGCGTCATCAGCACACTGCTCTATGGGAGTGAGACGTGGACAACATACGCCCGGCAGGAAAAGAGACTGAACTCCTTCCACTTGCGCTGCATTCGCCACATCCTGGACATATCCTGGCAGGACAAAGTGCCCAACACAGAAGTTCTGTCCCGCGCCGGCCTTCCCTCCATGTTCACTCTACTCAGGCAGCGCAGGCTCCGCTGGCTAGGCCACGTTCACCGTATGGAGGATGGCAGAATCCCCAAAGACGTCCTCTATGGAGAACTGGCAACTGGCAGGAGAGACGTTGGCCGCCCACAGCTGCGCTTTAGAGACGTCTGCAAGAGAGACATGAAGGCCCTGGATATCAACACAGAGCGCTGGGAGGACCTTGCAACGGACCGCTCCAAATGGAGAGGCACCCTGACCAGACAGCTCAAGGCGGGTGAAGAGAGACTGACTGCTGCAGCAGATGAAAAAAGGACCCGCAGGAAGAACCGCCACAGACCCAGCAGCACGGAGACCACCCACAAGTGTGACCTGTGTGACAGGGACTGTCATTCGCGCATCGGCCTGTTCAGCCACAGGCGGTGCTGTTCCAGCAGAGTAGACGTTTAGGATTCTCTTCCATGGTCATCATAGACCGACGAAACGAAACTATTTATTCTGTGTGATGTATATTTATTCTGTAAATAGGTGGGGAATTATTTATGGACTTTTTAGATGTTAGTGGGTAGGTGTGGAAAATGAAGATGTTATTGTCTTACCTGGGGATATGGTATGTGCTAATTGACTTTGATTATCTCAGATAGTATATAACAGGTGTTGGTTGTTTTGGTGTGGTTATCGTTAAGAAACAATGTGGTCATCGACTGATGGATTGTTGATGAAGAGTCGTGTCGGTGTGAAGATGTCAGATATTATTTGGATTATTACCTGCAAGTGGTTTGGAATAAAAAGAAAAATTGCTGATTGCAAATTGCCTCAAAGCCTCCATTAATGAGAGACTGCTCTACGTTCGGCTCAGCTACGTTATATTTGGTGGCAGCGGTGGGATTCGAACCCACGCCTCGTTAGAGACTGGACTCCAATATACAACTAGGACAAGATCAGTCACTACGGAGGGTGACAATATGTATGGGTACATGTTCATACTATGTGGGGTAACTAAATAGACGGTTATGCTGTTTATTCCATCTAGCTACAATGCTCCGCACTGTATTTATATATTTATATGTACATATGTATATTCACTGCTCTTATTTTCTTATCTTCTAAATTTTGCTCTGAATGTTGCTATCCCTGTGCTGCTGCAATCCTGGAATTTCCCCATTGTGGGACTAATAAAAGCTTATCGTATCTTATCTTATCTTATCTTATCTTATCTTATCTTATCTTATCTTATCTTATCTTATAATGCTTTGTGCCTATGCTTTGGGTAAGGCCAGCATGCATGCGGCTGTATACATGCTTCATTTGCATCTACTGTTCAACGTTTGATGCATGGGCATGACCATCATCTACAGTTTCACCCCAACCTGATGGGTAGCACAAATATGCTGACATGCCAGTTGTTCATTGGCTATACAAAAAAGAAGACAAGCAAGAGCCACTTGCATTTTAGCAATGACAATGGGGACTGTATGTAGGCAAGAAGAGCAACTCCTGTGTTTACTACTTATGGTGAAAGAAGCTGATAAAGAAGAGAAAGTATAGCGTGACCACTGAACGAGAACGTCTTCATCTTTGTATGCTGTGCCGATGGCACCACTTTTTGAACAGGAAGTTGGATCTTTGCACATGCATAGTCAGATAACAGCAGCGTTTGACCCCCGCGGTGGTGCCCTTGAGCAAGGACCTTGGCCCCAACTGCTTCAGTGCAGCTGCTCAGTGGCCACAGGTCAGTCTGTGGTTGTACTGGGCAGCTTCCAGCTGTGAATATAACTGTGTAAATGTGAACAGGGTGTCCTTGAAAAAGAAAGTTCGCCTCTCAGTGGACCTTCGCTGTATATAAAAAAAAAATTTCAAGACTAAATTTGTCATGTACTGTATGTGCATAAATGCACACACACAAATCAATTAATACAAGCCCAAATGCCATTGAAGGTCAACGTGTTAATTAACAAAGGAAACATGTCCATAACACTGTCCGATTAGTAGCAATGATGGTATGGAGAAGGTGACAGGCTACAAGCTCAATAGGTAAGCCCCACGCGCTCCAGGACGGAACTGGCAGTAGAGAAAAAGGGCAGAAAATAATAAAAGAACAGACTTACATTAATGTTGGAGTGGAAAGGCTCAGAAAAACAATATAGTAGTCCGTGGAAGAGCAAGCCACATCAACCCAGGAAGACTGACTGATGCCAACCTGCCAGATGTTTCCACTGCCGGCCGGAAGTATCCCCAGATACTAATGAGCGGCAAGTGGAAACAGGTGTGTGGCAAACAGAGTAGATGAATCAGTGTGAAAGAGTGTCTGGTGTGTGTGTGTGTGTGTGTGTGTGTGTGTGTGTGTGTGTGTGGTGATACCATGCAGCCAGTGAATGTCTGGTGAGGAGGAGGCGTGACTGTATGGCTGGCAGAGAGCAAGGCTCAATCTGACAGCTGAAATTAATAAGCAGTAATCAAAGCCTACAGCCACAGGTCATGGATGGGGTAACGACCCCGAACATGACAAAATTGTCATGATGTAATAGGCTACAATGTGTCATTTTGTAACATTTTTGGGTGGTGGTGTGCGGTGGGATTTTTTTTATTGCCGTGGCTCAATAAAGGTTGAAAAATATGGTTATAGAACAGTGATGTGCAGTCATGGGAGGAAGGTGATGCTGAGAATAACAATAAGTGGCTGTGCAGTACCATTACTCCAATGAGAGGGGGTTTGCTTGAGCACCGCAAGCACAGGATTTTTTAAAACTAAATGTTTTAAGGACATCTTTTTAATCAAAGTCACAGTGATTTTTGTCCAGAATTTACTTAATTTACAAGTAAAGGAAAGACCACACATGCAGAGTAGTTGTAAATACTAATAATTTCTAATCATGAGTGCAAATTGTGGAGCTGCAACACAGAGAGAGATACAGCTCCTGGAGCCACTATAATTAGCATTATTCTTTGGCCAAAAACAAAGTATAATGAATTTTGTGCCCAACAAACTTATTAAAACTAGAAAAGAACTCAGAGAGCACATACCGCCACCAAGACTCCTTCCGTCCTTCATGGATCACTTCCAAAATGTAATGGCTTTGTGTGTAGGCCTAGAGTCACTTCTGGTGAAACTTTCATCCAAATCCATCCAGTAGTTTTGGAGTATTGTTACCAACACTCTGTGAGCAGATAAGTGCCTTGGCGAAAGTATGCATTCTCGGATCATCACCAAAATTTAATGGCTTCCTCTGTAATCCAAGAACCATCTCTTCTAGTTTTAAAAGCAATGGAAAATGCACAAGAGAGGTAAAGAAGAGAGTACAGGCAGGGTGGAGTGGGTGAAGACGAGGGTGAGGGGTGATTTGTGACAGAAAGATAACAGCGAGAATGAAAGGGAAGATTTACAAGACGGTAGTGAGACCCACTATGATGTCTGGTTTGGAGATGGTGGTGCTGACAAAAAGACAAGAAGCAGAGCTGGAGGTGGAATAGCTGAAGATGCTGAGATTCTCATTGGGAGTGACTAGGAGGGACAGGATTAGAAATGAGTATATCAGAGGGACAGCTCAGGTTGAGTGGTTTGGAGACAAAGTAAGAGAGGCAAGGCTGAGATGGTTTGGACATGTGCAGAGGAGGGATAGTGGATATATTAGACAAAGGATGTTGAAGATGCAGCTGCCAGGCAGGAGGAAAAGAGGAAGACCACAGAGAAGATTGATGGATGTAGTGAAAGAGGACATGGAGAGGGTTGGTGTTAGAGGAAGATGAAGGGATAGGGTGAGATGGAGGCAAATGATCCACTGTGGCGACCCCTAAAGAGAGCAGCCAAAAGAAGAAGTAGAAAAAGACTTGTGTAATCAAGGGTCTTTGCACATTGTTGATATTCAAGAAGAGCGCTAAAATGAAAACACAGACTTTTATTACTGCCTTTTCTGTGTCTTCCATTAAAGCTGGATTCGTGCTGCATCTCTGCTGTCCGCATCCGCTCAAGCGCAATGCTTGTGTGACGAAAATTACGTCATCATCTCCAGTCCGCTAGTGTCTGCAGAGCCCCTCTGCGGACTGCCGCATGCAGCCCAAATTTTGTGACCATGTTGCCTGAGCGCATTGACTGTGCAAGCACAAGATTGAACTTCCCATTCACGAGGTGGTGTTACTGACACAGCATACAAAGTCAAAGTAGATGAAGAAGACAAAGACAAGATTTAACATACACTGTACATGAATCGTTTTGCAGCAACAGCAGCAATTTGAGCGCAAAGAGCACTGAAAAATGGTAATTCCTTCTTTTCCTCGAAACGACGCCATTGTTGCTACAAAAAAATGTACATTGCTCTCACGCTTCTTCACTTTCATATAGCTAGTAAACAAACTAGCGTGTTAGTGCATTTGCACTACCCATAGGACTGGTATGATACTACAAATAACAGTTGTGCGCATGCATCAACGGCTTGGCCTGGTAGACGACAAAAGTGAAGTATATACACAACCATGTGTGTACCGGCCTCATCCAAAGCAGACACGCATCTCAGCAGACCAGAGCGGAAATGTAGCATGAATCCAACTTAAGAGGCAATTCAATAAAACACTTGTTTTGTTAAAATTACTGATAAAATCCCCCCTCGTGGATCGTCACCTTATCGTGGTGGGGGGTTTGCGTGCCCCAGTGATCCCAGGAGCTATGTTGTCCGGGGCAATTTGCCTCTGATAGGGTCACCCAAGACAAACTGGTCCTGGGTGAAGGGCCAGACTAAAAACGATCCAACAGACTCTCATGATAAATTCTATATCAAGGATTCAGTGTACCCCGCCCAGTATGGGGTTACCGGGGCCCCACCCTGGAGCCAGGCCTGGGGGAGGGGCTTGAAGGCTAGCATCTGGTGGCCGGGTTTCCACCCATGGGACCTGGCCGGGCTCAGCCCGAAAGAGTTACATGGGTCCACCCTCCAGTGGGCTCACCACCTGCAGGAGGGATCATGGGGGTCTGGTGCTATGTGGATTAGGTGGCGGTCAAAGGCGGGGACCTTGACAGACTGATCCCAAGCTTTCTAAACTGGCTTTTGGTACGTGGAATGTCACCTCTCTGGTGGGGAAGGAGCCTGAGCTGGTGTACGAGGTTGAGAGATACCGGCTAGATATAGTTGGCCTCACCTCAACACACAGCTCCGGTTCCGGAACCAGTCTCCTGGAGAGGGGCTGGAGCTTGGCCTTTTCTGGAGTTTCCCTGGGTGAGAGGCGATGAGCAGGTGTGGGTATTCTTGTATCCCCCCACCTTGCTGCCTCTACATTGGAGTTTTCCCCGGTGGACGAAAGGGTTGCTTCCCTGCGCCTTCGGGTTGGGAAACGGGTCCTGACCATCATTTGTGCCTATGCACCAAATGATGTTTCAGAGTACCCACCCTTTTTGGAGTCTGTGACTGGGGTGCTGGAGGGTGCTCCTCTTGGACACTCCATTGCCCTACTGGGAGACTTCAATGCGCACGTGGGCAACGACAGTGAAACCTGGAGGGGGGTGATTGGGAGGAACGGCCTGCCCGATCTGAACCCGAGTGGTGTTCAGTTATTGGACTTCTGTGCTTACCACAGTTTGTCCATAACGAACACCATGTTCAAGCATAAGGGTGTCCATATGTGCACCTGGCACCAGGACACCCTAGGTCACAGGTCGATGATCGATTTTGTTATCATGTCATCAGACCTGCGACCGTATGTCTTGGACACCCTGGTAAAGAGAGGTGCAGAGCTGTCAACTGATCACCACCTGGTGGTGAGTTGGAGCCGATGGCAGGGGAGGAAGCCATTCAGACCTGGTAGACCCAAACGTATAGTGAGGGTGTGCTAGGAACGTCTGGCTGAGGCCCCTTTCCGGGAGGTCTTCAACTCCCACCTCCGGAAGAACTTCAACCACATTCCGAGGGAGTCTGGAGACATGGAGTGTGAATGGGCCATGTTCTCCACCTCTGTTGTTGAAGCGGCGGCCCAGAGCTGCGGCCGCAAGGTGGTTGGTGCATCTCGTGGTGGCAACCCCCAAACCAAGTGGTGGATACCATTGGTGAGGGGGGCCATTAAGCTGAAGAAGGAGTCCTATCAAGCTTGGTTGGCTTGTGGGACTCCCGAAGCAGCTGAGGTGTACCGGCAGGCCAAGCAGAGTGCAGCTCGGGTGGTTGCTGAAGCAAAAACCCGGGTATAGGAGGAGTTCGCTGAGGCCATGGAACAAGACTTTTGGTCAGCCTCGAAGAGATTCTGGCAAACTGTCTGGCGGCTCAGGAGGGGAAAGCAGCTCCCTGTCCACACTGTGTATGGTGCGGATGGGGCACTGTTGACTTCGACTGGGGATATCGTCGGGCGGTGGAAGGAATACTTCGAGGATCTCCTCAATCCCACTGATACGTCTTCCACAGAGGAAGCAGGGTTTAGGGACAAGGGGGATGACTCGCCTATCACAGGGGCTGAGGTCGCCAAGGTGGTTAAAAATCTCCTTGGTGGCCGGACCCCGGGGGTGGACGAGATTCGCCCTGAGTACCTCAAGGCCCTGGATGTTGTTGGGCTGTCATGGTTGACACGCCTCTGCAACATTGCGTGGAGGTCGGGGGCAGTGCCTTTGGCATGGCAAACCGGGGTGGTGGTTCCTCTCTTCAAAAAAGGGGACCGGAGGGTGTGCTTCAACTTTAGAGGGATCACACTCCTCAGCCTCCCAGGGAAGGTCTATGTCAAGGTACTGGAGAGGAGAGTCCGGCCGTTGGTCGAACCTCGGATTCAGGAGGAGCAATGTGGTTTTCGTCCTGGCCGTGGCACATCGGACCAGCTTTTTACCCTCTCGAGAATTCTCGAGAGTTCGTGGGAGTTTGCCCAACCAGTTTACATGTGTTTTGTGGACTTGGAGAAGGCATTTGACCACGTCCCTCGTGGTTTTTTGTGGGGGGTGCTTCGGGAGTATGGGGTATCGGGCTTGTTGTTACGAGCTATTCGGTCTCTGTACAACCGTTGTGAGAGTTTGGTTTGTATTGCCAACACTCGGTCGGACTCATTCCCAGTGAGAGTTGGACTCCGCCAGGGCTACCCTTTGTCACCGATCCTGTTCATAATTTTTATGGACAGGATTTCTAGGTGCAGCCAGGGAATGGAGGGTGTCATGCTTGGTGACCACATGATCTCATCTCTGTTGTTTGCAGATGATGTTGTCCTGTTGGCTTCATCCAGCAATGACCTCCAGCTCTTGCTGGGACGGTTTGCCGCTGAGTGTGAAGCGGCTGGGATGAAAATCAGCACCTCCAAGTCCGAGTCCATGGTCCTCAGCCGGAAAAAGGTGGATTGTCCTCTCTGGGTTGGGGACAGGCTCCTGCCCCAAGTGGAGGAGTTTAAGTATCTTGGGGTCTTATTCATGAGTGAGGGGAAAATGGAGCGAGAGATTGACAGATGGATTGGAGCAGCATCTGCAGTGATGCGAACGTTGTACCAGTCTGTTGTGGTGAAGAGGGAGCTTAGTTCTAAGGCAAAGCTGTTGATTTACCAGTCAATCTACGTTCCTACTCTCACCTATGGTCACGAGCTTTGTGTAATGACCGAAAGAACAAGATCGTGGATACACGCAGCTGAAATGAGCTTTCTCTGTAGGATTGCTGGACTCACCCTCAGAGATAGGGTGAGGAGCTCAGTCATCTGGGAGAGGCTCAGAGTAGAACCGCTGCTCCTCCACATTGAAAGGAGTCAGTTGAGGTGGTATGGGCATCTGATTAGGATGCCTCCTGGACGCCTCCCACTTGAGGTGTTTCAGGCACGTCCCACTGGGAGGAGACCCCGGGGCAGACCCAGGACTCGGTGGAGAGACTATGTCTCCCAGCTGGTCTGGGAACGCCTTGGTATTCTCTCTGAAGAGCTGGAGCAGGTGGCTGGGGAGAGGGAAGTCTGGGCTTCTCTGCTTGAACTGCTGCCTCCGCGACCCGGACCTCCGGAAAAGCGGTAGAAGATGGATGGATAGATGGATGGACTTATAAAATCCAATTTGTAAATCTGACTCTGAAAGCATCACAGCATGACCAGCCATGAACGTCACCGCACATCACTGTTATATAGCATCATGTTGGGATGTACTGTGATCTTCAAGGGAAGAACATGCCCCTTTGGACAGACTCTAATTCAGTTTTGTTATGGTTTATGGTTGAAAGTCTACATATTCCTTTGCCCCTCAGTACCATGTATTGGAACACAGAGCAGGCAAGGGAGAACCCAAATGCCGGCAGAGTTCAGGTGAGGTGAGATTTAGTTAAATAATAACGAACAAAAGACTGTGGCAAACACCGGAAAAAAACTAAACTGAAATACTGAGATAACAATGAAAAACAAGAGGGCCAGAAAACACACTAACATGAACTGAAACAAAGATGAAATACAGTGCATCCGGAAAGTATTCACAGCGCTTCACTTTTTCCATATTTTGTTATGTTATAGCCTTATTTCACAATGGATTAAATTCATTTTTTCCTCAAACTTCTACACACAACACCCCATAATGACAACGTAAAAAAGTTTATTTTTGCAAATTTATTATAAATAAAAAACTAAGAAATCACATGTACGTACATAAACATTCACAGCCTTTGCTCAATATTTTGTCGATGCACCTTTGGCAGCAATTAGAGCTTCAAGTCTTTTTGAATATGATGCCAAAAGCTTGGCACACCTGTCTTTGGTCAGTTTCGCCCATTCCTCTTTGCAACACCTCTCAAGCTCCATCAGGTTGGATGGGAAGGGTCAGTGCACAGCCATTTTCAGATCTCTCCAGAGATATTCAATTGGATTTAAGTCTGTGCATTCACAGAGTTGCCCTGAAGCCACTCCTTTGATATCTTGGCTGTGTGCTTATGGTCATTGTCCTGCTGAAAGATAAACCGTCACACCAGTCTGAGGTCAAGAGCACTCTGGAGCAGGTTTTCATCAAGAATGTCTCTATGCATTGCTGCATTCATCTTTCCCTCTATCCTGACTAGTCTCCCAGTTCCTGCCACTGAAAAACATCCCCACAGCATGATGCTGCCACCACCATGCTTCACTGTAGGGATGGTATTGGCCTGGTGATGAGCGGTGCCTGGTTTCCTCCAAACATGACGCCTGGCATTCACATCAAAGAGTTCAGTCTCTGTCTCATCAGACCAGAGAATTTTGTTTCTTATGGTCTGAAAGTCCTTCAGGTGCCTTTTGGCAAACTCCAGGTGGGCTACCATGCGCCTTTTACTAAGGAGTGGCTTCCATCTGGCCACTCTACCATACAGGCCTGATTGGTGGATTGCTGCAGAGATGGTTGTCCTTCTGGAAGGTTCTCCTCTCTCCACAGAGGAATGCTGGAGCTCTGACAGCATGACCATCAGGTTCTTGGTCACCTCCCTGACTAAGGCCCTTCTCCCCCGATTGCTCAGTTTAGACGGCCGGCCAGCTCTAGGAAGAGTCCTGGTGGTTCCGAACTTCTTCCATTTACAGATGATGGAGGCCACTGTGCTCATTGGGACTTTGAAAGCAACAGAAATTTTTCTGTACCCTTCCCCAAATTTGTGCCTCGAGACAACCCTATCTCAGAGGTCTACAGACAATTCCTTTGACTTCATGCTTGGTTTGTGCTCTGACATGCACTGTCAACTGTGGGACCTTATATAGACAGATGTGTGCCTTTCCAAATCATGTCCATTTAACTGAATTTACCATAGGTGGACTCCAATTAAACTGTAGAAACATTTCAAGGATGATCAGTGGAAACAGGATGCACCTGAGCTCAATTTTGAGCTTCATGGCAAAGGCTGTGAATACTTATGTACAGTACATGTGATTTCTTAGTTTTTTATTTTTAATAAATTTACAAAAAATCTAAACAATAACTTTTTTCACATTGCCATTATGGGAGACATGAATTATTCAGCCAGTCATGCATTTGGGTCATTGCTGTTGTAAGAATACAGGCGGCTTCTTGTGTGTTTTTTGCAGGTGTAAATATTACCGTGTCATCTGCATAGATTTGTATATGAATGTTTCTGCATGCATTTGGTAAATCATTTATGTATAAGGAGAATAATACTGGTCCAAGTATGGAGCCTTGTGGGACACCCATTTGACATTTCAGATATGATGATTTGACACTGTTGACCATTACACATTGCTGTCTGTCGGTTAAATAGGATTTGATAGCGTGTTCTGAAAAATTAAACTGAGTAAATTTGGTTAAAAGGATGTTGTGGTCAACGGTGTCAAATGCCTTCTTCAGATCTAAGATCACAGTACCTACACAATTGCACTTATCTAAAAAAAGATTTAGTTTTCTCTAAAAACAAGCTTATTGCAGACTCTGTTGAATGGTAGGCACGGAACCCAAACTGTGTGTGGTGGAGGGGGTATTCCCATTATTCAGATGTTCACATAATAATGTAGCCACCCATTTTTCAATTATTTTGGAGATAACAGGATGCTGATTGGTCTGTAGTTGTTTATATCAGTTTTAATCCCTGTTTTGAAAATTGGTCTAACCACTCCTACCTTCCAAGCAGGTGGGACGACAGCATGTTTGACAGATTGATTAAATAAGTAATTGGACAAACGAGAGATTCATTATGTTCTTTTAAAAAAACTGGTGTTAAGACCATGTTCATCTGTTGCTTTTGAGCTATACAATGAGCTGATGATACCTGTGACTTCATTTTCATTTATCCATCCATCCATCCATCTTCTACCGCTTAATCCTTTTCAGGTCGTGGGGGTGGGGGTGGTGCTGGAGCCTATCCCAGCATCTTTGGGCGAGAGGCAGGGTACACCCTAGACAGATCACCAGTTCATCACAGGGCCAGCAAAGAGAGACAGACAACCATTCACTGTCACATTCATACCAAAGGACAATTTAGGATCCCCAGTTGATGCCAGTTAACCTAACCTGCATGTCTTTGGCCTGTGGAAGGAAGCCGGAGTACCCGGAGTAAACCCACGCAGACACGAGGATAACATGCAAACTCCACACAAAAGGGTCACTGATGGTCATTTTCAATTATTTCTAATATATTACAAACTGGTTGTGAGGGGTTAATAGGACTAGAATTATGATCAGGTGAATTAAATGAATGGGATATTTCTAGCACAGAGTTTACGAAAAAGTTGTTAAACTCTGTAGTAATGACCGTGGGATTCTGTACCAATTTGCTATTAATGTTAAGTTCCATGTCTCCGTCATCTTTTTTGTTCTGTTTGTCAATTTGTTAATATTATTCCAAATATTTTTGCCATCTCCTTTTGCATTTTCAATAATGGTTACAAAAAAGTTTGCCTTAGCCTTCCTCAGAATTTGCGTTACCTTATTTCTAGCAGATGTAAGTTTTTGTCCGTCTGTTGTTAAACCTGATTTTAGAGCTATTTTAAAAAGTTGATCTCTGGTCTTCATTAGTTGTAGACATTTGGAATTGAGCCATGGTAAGTTGATTATTTTTCTGTGGCTTCCTTTTTTGAAAATGCCGCGATAACCTCTTTGATTTTCATTATGAAAAATTCATTGCTGTGATTTAGTCATTTGAAGAGGTGATTTCCTTCCATTCAGTTTTGTTTATTGCCATCGTTATATTTTGTTGGTGGTTTTTTGGGATTATATACAGTAACTTATTATATAAAAGTGGTATATGCACGTAATGTAATAAATGATAACCAGGGCAATAAAAACCCACTGTAGATTATGTTACGATTTCTGTTATTTTCTCCCCAGAAATGCTTAAATACACAGTAGTCATCCTACTTCCTTTATTTACCTTTCCTGTTCTCACAGCAAAAAAGTCTGACCAATAACAACGGAGAACATTCTGACACAAGTCTCGTGGGATTTTAACGTGAAGCAATTTGGTCCGCTTGAATAACCTCCTTGCGTTTCATTAGTGATCCAAATCCGTTCTGCAGTGGTCTGGACCAAGTGGGGATTAGAACATACAGTCATGTGAAAAAAATTAGGACACCCTGTATAAGCCTGTGTGTGTGTGTGTGTGTGTGTGTGTGTGTGTGTGTGTGTGTGTTTTACATATTTGGACATATGGATATTTAATATTAATGTTAAAAATACTGGGAGATTCATGTAATACAACTAAACAATTAAAAATGAATGAAAGACTTTTTTCAAATTTTCTGTAAAGTGTAATTCTAAACAAATAGTGAGGAATAAATTAGGACCCCTCCCAATCTTTTTTAGGACACCCCCACATTCATTCCCACTTAAAATGGCTAAAATAAATGTTTAAAAAATGCAAATAAAAACAAAAACAAGGTTAGACATAGATATGTGAATGTTTCTTAATAAAGAACTGAATATTTAATGGGGGGGTCCTAATTTTTTCACATGACTGTAGACAATAATGGGAACTACGTATATGCTTCGGAGTCCGGATCGCAGCCATAGTGGA
This sequence comes from Pholidichthys leucotaenia, assembly GCA_020510985.1. Classification (NCBI taxonomy): domain Eukaryota; kingdom Metazoa; phylum Chordata; class Actinopteri; order Cichliformes; family Pholidichthyidae; genus Pholidichthys; species Pholidichthys leucotaenia. The sequence continues at coordinate 390,559,574 of CM035839.1, read as the reverse complement.
CCGGATCCGGGGTCAGTGTAAATTCAGGGTTAGAAGCAGAACTTCAGAGACAAAAAAGGGACTTGGGCATAACTACGAGAAAGAACATGAAACCAAGAATAAATGTAGCTGAAGAGAATTACCAGGCATTAAATCCAAAAGTAAACTGAAAATCATAAACAAGGATAAATAGGAAATGCATTTCAAAATAATACCGGAAATCAAGTTACATTAGAGGAACCAAGGGCACAAGAGGAAATACTTTCAACATGAACCTGGGACTAAACACAAGGAGATTATAATATTAATGAGTCCAAGATAACAAGATCTAAGATCACGCTCCCCATAACACTCAGAATCATCATAAAAGAAGAGGAAGAAGAAAATAAATAACCTGAAGTCACACTTGTTCATGTTCTTCTTCTTCTTGTAGATTTGATTGGCAATTGGCAACCAGCTTATAGGTGCATTACCGCCACTGACTTGATTATCATCACTCTACATCTCTGCACAAGGAGCTCCCACAAGGAGCTCTGAACAACTCCCCATGTGCAAAAAAACCCATCCGTCCCTGGACCGGTGAAACTCTAGTCTTTTTTGTTTGTTGTTCATTATTTGGATCTTTTCTAGTGATGGGCAGGCAGGCACCGGTGCTCCGAATGGTGATCCGATCTTATCCAGGAAATATTTGGCAAGGTGTGTCTTGTGATGTATGTGTTGATGTTGGACCACGTGACTGGGTCAGGAGAAATAAACTGAGCAGCGCTACCCAATGGAAATCCCCGTCCCTCATGTTTTGTTTTCTCTTGTCATGTTTGACTGTGTAAGGGATTTGTCACAGCCAATTTTCAGATGGAGCCAGCAACAAAAACATTTGAGCTCGTTTCTCCCATTGATGTATTTTTGACAAATAGTGGCTTAGTGTTGCAACTGAGGTGATGGCTTAGTGGTAGTATATTCATTTTGCAAGCGGGAGACCTGGGTTTGAATCCCAGCTGTGTCATTCTTTTAATTTCATTTTTATTTGCAAGGAAGAGCTTGGATCATTATTACGCATCATTATGTTGAGGCACTATTGCCATTGTGCCCTGTATGAGAATCAGGCCAGAGTTAAATATACTGGGACAGTATAAGACTGTTGAAAATGTATTATTTCTTAATAAAAATGGGTAAGTAGTACAAGCACACGAAGTAACGCAGACACATTCACTGTAGTCACCCCAGTTTTATTATTTGTTATTTCCCTGACGATCATTGATATTTCTTAAAAGACAGCACATTTATTGAAACTGAAAAATACACATTGTAAAAATCTGCATGCTGTATACTTTGTCGACTACATGGCCTAGTAGAGCAAATGAAGTTCCATATGAGGCCTTGTCTGTGTGAACCGGTTTGATGAAAGGCTCAAGTGTTCAAGAAAGCCTCAAGTGTTCATGACTAAGTAATAGTTTAGAGGTAAAATATGTCTCCTGTAATTAGGAAGCTAGGATTCAAGTCCCAGCTGGGTTATTCTAATAATTTATTTTTATTTGCACAGTGAAGTGTCTGTTGTGTTTCAAAGACCTTGGATGCAACAATAACACATCATTATGCTGAGGCACTATTGTGCCCTGCATGACAGTAAGGACAGAGATGAATGTACTGAGAAAGACAGTATGACTGTTGAAAAGTTATTATTTCTTTAAAACAAAATGGATAAGTAGCACAAGCACATTCACTGTAGTCTCCTCAGTTTTATTATTTTTCTGTCTTATGATCATTGATATTTCTTAAAAGACAGCATTTATTGAAATTGAAAAAAATACAAATTAAACCAACAATATACCCTTGTAAAAATCAGCATGTTGTATACATTTTGTCCACTAGATGGCCTGGTAGAGAAAATGAAATCCCACATGAGGCCTTGCCTATGTGAACCATTTTGATGAAAGGCCCCAAGTCCTCCAGAAAGCCTCATTTGGCCATCACTAATCTTTTCTGATCAGTGTCCCTTTCTTTTATTTTCTTGATCCTTCAAGTTTATTCAACTGTCATTTTCATTGTAGGGTGTAAGATGAGCCATCATTAACTCCTCTGGCAACTCATTGGTGCTAAGTTAATTACATGTGCTTTGTGGGGGGCGGGGCCGAGCTAATGAAGGATTAGAAAGAGTTTGTTACCTTGTTTCCTTTTGATGGGATTACCGTGCTGAGGGCTATAATGCTGGGTGGCTTTTAATACTGGTCATTTAGTGTCACTGGAAACAACAGCAGCTGTGAAAGTGTTCCTAATAGTGAAAGGAGAGGGAGAAAAAGGAGAGATGATGAACTGAAAAGAGAGAGGAAAAGACAAACGCAGTGACACCACGAGGTTAGGATAATTAACCTCATTCTGAATCTGTGCTTCTATGGGCTACCACCTTGCAATATGAGGCACAAATGACATCACCAGCAGTGTTTCACAGAAAATACTACTGTATGAAAACTTTTTCACTGCATAATTTAAGCTGTGTGAACAATGCTGACATGCTCCCCAAAAATTTGAAAACTACAACTAGAGAGATGTTACATGTTGTGAAAAAGATTCATTTTTCTGAAAGATGTTAGAGTTCTCATTGATATGCATGACACCTTATAATGTGGAGCTTTAATGATTTTCAAAACAGGATAAGTCACACCCACCAGACTTCACCCTCTATTACTCTTCTTTCACAAAGCTCTCTCGTGAGAACTTCAGACTGAGTTAATCTACATCTGGAAGACAAATCGTTCACCAGCAGTAAATTGACTCAAACTCTGCTTTGTTTCATTTTCACTATGCAGATACAGGTAAAAATGTCATAAACTCACCACTGGGAGCCAATCAGTATTATTTATGTTCACAGTAGATCTATGAGAAGGCCATTTGAAAATCCTTATCTGAAAAATAATCACCAGGATCAAAACTGCAACCAAACTGTGACATGTGAGCTTCATTTAAGTCTTTTTTTTTTTTGCTAACTGCTAAAATGCTATTGCATGCTTCCATTCCTAATACTAAAATAGCCATATTGAAAATATTTATTAATGTGCATGTAAATTAAAATTTTTCAAAATAATGTAAAAATTTGGACAATAAATTATAAATTTATTGTGGAGCTTCTGTGGGTCATCACCTTGCAATATGAGGCACAAATGGCATCACCAGCAGTGTTTCACAGAAAATACTGCTGTATGAAAACTTTTTCACTGCATATGTAACCTGAGTAAAGCCAAAATTGAAAAAAATAAATAAACTAGAAAAGCACTCGGAGAGCGCAGACCTCCGCCAAGCGGCACAGTTCCCCCCATAGAGTGTTTGTGTGTACGTTTTCAGATTCCCTGAGCATGAAAAGATAGGACTAGCAATTGGATTCACAATGATTATTTGTTTATTTGACATGGACAGTGCAATAAACAGACAATTAATGAATGACAATCAATGTGATAGTGATAGGATTAGTGGTTCAGTAGTGTAAAATGGGGCTATAAGGGACGGCGGGTTAATAAGGGACAGTTTTGTGGGAAATGTTTTAAATGTAGTTCTGCTTTTTTTATTTTGAGCAGGACGCTGAGTTGTGTTGTTATTGTCAAATATCCATGAATCCTTCATCAAATCTAGGCGGAAGCAAAATTAAAAAAGCAGAATTACATTTAGAAAAGTGTCCCATATTACCCCGCCGTCCCTTATAGCCCCGTTTTACGGTTGTAAAAGCATTGCCTCCTTGGCGGAGGTAATAAACTGAAGTGTTGGTGTGTCCATCTCCTCCACTGACGGATGCAGATTGGTTAGACAGGTTGCCGTGGGTTTTATATTATATTGGGGTTGCGCTCCGCGGCAAAACAGAATTTACAATCTTCCCCGGCAGAGAGGTCGTTTTTACGCAGCGCCTATAGCTGGGCGGGGAATTTGTGGCAAATAATGGGGCGGCGGACAGGTGTCCGTGTGAGGTTTTGCAGCGTGGCACAAAAACAGGCACGCTGGCGGGCCCAGGCCAGCAGTGTTTTCCGCGTGCTTTTGTGCCTAAAACGTTGAAGAACGCGGAGTTTGTGTTGGTCAGACACGACGACCAGCGCAATGTGCGCAGCGCCTATGGCTGGCACAGGCACGCTGGGGGTCCGAGGCCAGCAGCGTTTTCCGCATGCTTTTGTGGCTAAAACGTTGAAGAAGGCGGAGTTTGTGTTGGTCAGACACGACGCCCAGCGGCCTCCATTGCGCCTGCGCACATGTTGAAAATGGCCCTATGTCACAGTGTTGAAAAATGCTTTAAAAAAATTCCTGTATCCAGACGGTGAACCGGATCACCCCCAAAATTTAATCAGTTCTTCCTTGTACCATTTCCAACAACGCCTGAAAGTTTCATGCAAATCCGTCCAAGACTTTTTGAGTTATCTTGCTAACCAACAGACAAACAGACAGACAAACAGACAAACACACAAACCCTGGCAAAAACATAACCTCCTCCTGGCCTTTTCGGCCTGGCGGAGGTAATAAGAGGTGTAACTAATAAGATGAAGGGACTCAGTTGAGCTCCACAGTCAAAGAATAAAAAATGTTTATCATTTTTTTAAAAAATCGTCATCGGCCTCCGTCGGTCTATGATGACCATGGAAGAGAATCCTAAACGTCTACTCTGCTGGAACAGCACCGCCTGTGGCTGAACAGGCCGATGCGCGAATGGCAGTCCCTGTCACCCAGGTCGCACTTGTGGGTGGTCTCCGTGCTGCTGGGTCTGTGGCGGTTCTTCCTGCGGGTCCTTTTTTCATCTGCTGCAGCAGTCAGTCTCTCTTCACCCGCCTTGAGCTGTCTGGTCAGGGTGCCTCTCCATTTGGAGCGGTCCATTGCAAGGTCCACCCAGCGCTCTGTGTTGATCTCCAGGGCCTTCATGTCTCTCTTGCAGACGTCTCTAAAGCGCAGCTGTGGGTGGCCAACGTCTCTCCTGCCAGTTGCCAGTTCTCCGTAGAGGACGTCTTTGGGGATTCTGCCATCCTCCATACGGTGAACATGGCCTAGCCAGCGGAGCCTGCGCTGCCTGAGTAGAGTGAACATGGAGGGAAGGCCGGCGCGGGACAGAACTTCTGTGTTGGGCACTTTGTCCTGCCAGGATATGTCCAGGATGTGGCGAATGCAGCGCAAGTGGAAGGAGTTCAGTCTCTTTTCCTGCCGGGCGTATGTTGTCCACGTTTCACTCCCATAGAGCAGTGTGCTGATGACGCAGGCATTGTACACTGCCATCTTCATCTTGACAGAGAGTTTGGGATTCTCCCACACTCGTGTGGTGAGGCGAGCGAGTGTGAAGGCTGATTTTCCAATCCTCTTGTCGATCTCTGTATCAAGGGAGAGGTTGTTGCTGATCGTGGACCCCAGGTACGTGAACTGATTCACGACCTCCAGCTCGTAGTCGTCGATGGTGATGGTTGGTGGTGCTTCCGTGCCTTGCGCCAAGACGTTAGTCTTCTTCAGGCTGATGGTAAGCCCAAAGTCCTTGCATGCCTGGGAGAAGCGGTCCATCAGGGTCTGAAGCTCCTGCTGTGTGTGGGTTGCGACTGCAGCATCGTCTGCGAACAGCATGTCTCTGATTAGAGCCTCGTGTACTTTGGTTCTGGCTTTCAGGCGGGCGAGGTTGAAAAGCCTGCCGTCAGATCTTGTGTGCAGGTAAATTCCCTCTGTTGCTGTGCTGAAGGCATGCCTCAGGAACATAGCAAAGAAAATCCCAAAGAGGGTTGGCGCAAGTACACAGACCTGTTTCACTCCGCTGCGTATGTTGAATGGCTCTGAGACGTTGCCGTCGTGCTGCACTATCCCCTGCATGTTGGTGTGAAACAATTCGATGAGGCTTTGCAACTTTGGTGGGCATCCTATCTTTGGCAGGATCTTGAAAAGGCCCTCTCTGCTGACCAGATTGAACGCTTTGGTGAGGTCGATGAAGGCGACGTACAGGGGCATGTTCTGTTCTCTGCATTTCTCCTGGAGTTGGCGGATGGAGAATATCATGTCTACCGTCGATCGCTCAGCGCGGAAGCCACACTGAGACTTGGGGTAGACACATTCGGCAAGCTTCTGTAGACGAACGAGAACAACTCGTGGGTAGACTTTGCCAACAACGCTGAGGAGGGAGATGCCCCTGTAGTTGTTGCAGTCGCTTCTCTCCCCTTTGTTTTTGTAGAGGGTGATGGTCTTGGCGTCCCTCATGTCCTGTGGTACGGCACCTTCCTTCCAGCACTGGCAGAGGACGTCGTGCAATGGCAGCAGTAGGGCGGTCTTGCAGTGCTTGATCAGGTCAGGGGGTATGCTGTCGTTGCTGGGTACCTTGCCAGCGGCAAAGCTATCAATGGCCTTGCTGAGTTCGTCGATGGTTGGCTCGGCGTCAAGTTCATCCATGGATGGCAGGCAGTCGACGGCATCAAGGGCTGACGGTGTCACGGTGTTCTGTCTGGAGTAGAGGTCGGAGTAGTGTTCCACCCATCTCTCCATCTGCTTGTTCTTTTCTGTGATCATCTCCCCAGTGGAGGATTTGAGGGGGGCCATCTTGCTCTGAGCCGGACCAAGTGCTTTCTTGATGCCATCGTACATACCACGGATGTTCCCTGTTATGGCAGCGGTTTGAATGTCTTGGCTGAGCTGAATCCAGTACTCGTTGGCACAGCGCCGAGCAGTCTGCTGAACTTTGCTTCTTGCAGCCCTGAGAATCTGGAGATTCTTCTCGTTTGGGTACTTCTTGTACTCAGCAAGTGCTGAGCGCTTGGCTTCAATGACGAGGGTCATCTCGGTCAACTTGGCATCAAACCAGTCCTGTGACTTCGAGGTCTTACTCCCAAAGGTAGCCAAGGCTGTGCAGTGGATGGTGTTTCGCAGCTCTTCCCACTTCTGCTTTGCAGATTCTCCCTCTTGTGGTACACCAAGTTCCTTCTCAAAGGTGGAGGCAAACTGCTCAACAAGTTCTGGTTGGGCCATCTTGCTGGTGTCAATCCGTGCCTTTCCAGGCTGTCTAGCATGATGGAATTTCTTCAGCTGCAGCTTGACCTTGCAACACATCAATGAATGGTCTGTGTCGCAATCTGCACTCTGGAACGAATGGGTGATTAGCACGTTCTTCTGTGAGGTGCGCCTGGTCAGGATCAAGTCCAGCTGGTGCCAGTGCTTTGAGCGCGGATGTCGCCAGGAAACCTTGTGTTGGGGCTTGGTCTTGAAGAACGAGTTTGTGATGCACAGATCGTGATATGTGCAGAACTCGAGCAGCTGCTGTCCGTTGTCGTTCATTCTGCCCACGCCAAATGGTCCAAGACAGGAGGGCCAGGAGTCGTGGTCAGTACCCACTCTGGCATTGAAGTCTCCAAGGAGAATGAGTTGTTCAGAGCTGGGGATGGTCCTGACAGTTGTTGCGAGATTCTCGTAGAACTCGTCTTTTGCCTCTGGTGTGGCTGTCAGTGTTGGGGCATACACACTGACGAGGGTGACTGGGCCTTGAGTGGTGTTGAGGCGGAGGGTGAGGAGTCGTGCAGAGCCATTGCTGCCCGGTTCCACCATCTTCAGCAAGGTGTTCTTCACTGCGAAGCCCACTCCGTGTTCCCTGTGTTCGTCACTGCCCTTTCCCTGCCAGTAGAACGTGTAGTCCTTCTCTCTTAGTGTGCCTGCGTCAGCCAACCGTGTTTCCTGGAGAGTGGCGATATCCACTCCCAGTCTCTTTAGCTCATTATCGATGATGGCAGTCTTCCTGGTGTCGTTGATGTCCTTGAGGTTAGCAGCGAGTCCTGTCATCATAGTGCGGACGTTCCAAGTTCCCAGTTTTAGAGTTGGTCTCTTTTGTTTTTTTGTCTTGCCTGGTGCGAAGGTTCTCAGCCTGCTGTTGGGACTTCTCCTCATCCCCATGCACCCAATGAGGAAAGCAAGCTGTGGCGGGACAACACCTTATTGGCTGGGGGCTGCCCAGCTTGAGGCGGGCGGTAGCTGTCCAGTGAGATCCGATGATCCCTCCCACCATCGGGAACAACCCCTGGCGCCGCGCTCTATGCCAATTGAGCGGTGGCTTATAACCGGTAACTGTCATTCCCCGTGTTTTGTCTACGCCAAAGGCGAAGCTGGAGTGTCCTCTCCAGTGATCCGGTGTTCTACCTTCCAGCGTTGGGCGTTGGTAGGATTCAAGCCTGGGCAGGAAGATATGGAGGACAAGATGTTGCCCATGCAGCATGTCCCCCCTCTCCACGTCACTGATGAATCCAAAGGAACAGCAGGGCTGCTACAGTTTGGCACCAGCGCCGTCGCAGGAGCTGCCAGAACGATGTTGAGCACAACAGAGAACTGCCTTAGGGGCTTCGACTCCGGATTTTTCCTCAGGGTTGACTCCCGAAGCCTTTCCTGTGACCGGGTGTGCTGCAAGGCAGCGGAGGTTTGAAATCAGGGTTTACCTTCCCCTAGATCGTCTACCTTCCCAGGTTGACGAGCCACCATCTACCCGAAGCATCTGGTTTTAAGGCGCCAGAGATCCACCCTCGCCCCTTCTCCTATTAGTAAAAGCAGTTCCGCCGGGCTTAGAGACTAAACCACACGGGCAGGCTAGGAGTTGGACTTAGTTGTCAGAGGCTTTTCAAGACGCACACCATAAGGAGCATTTTATGAGCACTGGGAGCTTAACCCCAGTGCCGCTCCTGGCTATGACAACCTTGGAACCAAAAAAATACTAAAAAAATACTAAAAAAAATACTAAAAACCAATACTAAAAAAATACTAAAATACTAAAATACTAAAAATACTAAAATAGTAAAAATACTAAAAACCAAAAAAAAAAATACTCAAAAAATACTTTCTTGATATAAGATAAGATAAGATAAGATAAGCCTTTATTAGTCCCACAATGGGGAAATTCCAGGATTGCAACAGCACAGGGATAGCAACACTCAGAGCAACAATCAGAAGGCAAGAAAAAAAAAGAAAAAAAAAACAAAAACAAAAACCAAGCAAGCAAGAGCAGCTAATATACATATGTACATATTACTATAAAATATATACTGCTGGATGGAATAAATATATGAATATATGAACACAGTGCAGAGCATTGTAGCTAGATGGAATAAATATGTAAATATATAAACACCCACAGTACGGAGCGTTGCAGCTAGGTGGAATAAATATGCAAGTATATAAACACACACAGTGCGGAGCAATGTAGCTAGATGGAATAATATGTAGATATATAAAAACACAGTGCAGAGCATTGTAGCTAGATGGAATAAATATATAGATATATAAATATAAACACACCCAGTGCTGAGCATTGTAGCTAGATGGAATAAATATGTAAATATATAAACACACACAGTGCAGAGCATTGTTGCTAGGTGGGATGAAACAGTTAGATATAGATATACATCATACCCTGCTTGCATTTGCCCATTGCAGTTATTTACAGTTAGGCCCAGAAATATTTGGACAGTGACACAATCTTCATGATTTGGGCTCTGCATGCCACCACATTGGATTTGAAATGAAACAACTACAACGGAATTGAAGTGCAGACTTTAAGGTTTAATTCAAGGGGTTGAACAAAAATATATGATTAAACATGTAGGAATTGTAGCTATATTTATACAAACACTCCTCATTTCAGGGGCTCAAAAGTAATTGGACTAATAAACATAACCCTAAGTAAAATGTTACTTTTCAATATTTTGTTGAGAATCCTTTGCAGGCAATGACTGCCTGAAGTCTGGAACCCATGGACATCACCAAACGCTGGGTTTCCTCCTCTGTGATGCTTTACCAGGCCTTTACTGCAGCTGTCTTCAGTTGTTGCTTGTTTGTGGGTCTTTCTGCCTTAAGTTTTGTCTTGAGCAAGTGAAATGCATGCTCGATTGGGTTGAGATCTGGTGATTGACTCGGCCATTGCAGAATATTCCACTTCGTTGCTTTAAAAAACTCCTGGGTTGCTTTTGCAGTATGTTTTGGATCATTGGTGAAGCGCCGTCCAATCAACTTTGCTGCATTTGGCTGAATCTGAGCAGAAAGTATATCCCTATACACTTCAGAATTCATCCAGCTGCTTCTGTCTTTTGTCACATCATCAATAAACACAAGTGACCCAGTGCCACTGGAAGCCATGCGTGCCCATGCCATCACACTGCCTCCATCATGTTTTACAGAAGATGTGCTTTGGATCATGAGCTGTTCCAGTTCTTCTCCACACTTTCTTCTTCCCATCATTCTGCTACAGGTTGATCTTAGTCTCATCTGTCCAAAGAATGCTGTTCCAGAACTGGGCTGGCTTCTTCAGGTGTTTTTTGGCAGTCAATTCTGGCCTTTCTATTTTTGAGGCTGATTCATGGTTTGCACCTTGTGGTGAATCCTTTGTATTTACTCTCATGAAGTCTTCTCTTTATGGTAGACTTAGATACTGATACACCTACTTCCTGGAGAGTGTTCTTCACTTGAGTGGATGTTGTGAAGGAGTTGTTCTTCACCATGGAAAGGATTCTGTGATCATCCACCACTGTTGTCTTCCGTGGACGTCCAGGCCTTTTTGAGTTCCCAAGCTCACCAGTGCACCCTTTTTTTCTCAGAATGTACCAAACTGTTGATTTGGCCACTCCTAACATTTCTGCTATCTCTCTGATGGATTTCTTCTTTTTTTTCAGCCTCAGGATGGTCTCTTTCACCTCCATTGAGAGCTCCTTTGACTGCATGTTGTGTGTTCACAGCAACAGCTTCCAAATGCAAACGCCACACCTGGAATCAACTCCAGACCTTTTAACTGCTTAACTGATGACAGGTTAATGAGGGAAGAGCCCATGCAGCCTTGTTATTTTTTTTTGGCAGCCTTCTGAGTCAATTGTCCAATTACTTTTGGTCCCTTGAAAAAGAGGCGGCTACGTATTAAAGAGCTGTAATTCCTAAACCCTTGCTCCAATTTGGATGTGAATACTCTCAAATTACAGCTGACAGTCTGCACTTTAAGCCCATATTGATTATATAATTGTATCCTGAATATGTTTTCATAAACAGCTAAAATAACAAAACTTGTGTCACTGTCCAAATATTTTTGGGCCTAACTGTATATTGAATAAATGCTGCCACCTCTTTAGAGTTTGGATGTTTTTTAAATGTGAAAAGTTGCTTTTTTGTTGTTTTTTTCTGGTGCCATAAGGAGAGGCAGCCATAACAGCAGCAGCTCTTGTCTTTGTGTCTTTATTAGCTTATTCTTGTATATAGTGCATTTCTTTTCATCACAGCTCAGTAGTAAGACTCGGATTAACGACTGGACTAAGTTTTTCTATTTTTTCTCCTGCTCTTTCTTTTACTTTTCTTCCTCAGGACAATGGAGAACAATAGAAGTGGGGCCGAATGCATTGTGTCATGTACTGGGCCCCCGAGGGGCAGAGAAAGAGACCTAGGTGCTGAATACGTTTGTACATTTAATAAGTGAAAGAATTTAACAGTCAAATGGTGCATACGAGACAAAAAATGTGACAAGTAATAACTTACAAGAGGAAGCCTCGGAGCGGAGCATGCTCAGAGGCTGGGAGGAGATCAGAGATTGCCAGTTGACACAAACAATAACGCTGCAAAGACAAAGTGAAACGGCAGACCTTAAATACAGGTAGGAATGATTACATGAGTGGGCACTGGTGTGGGCTCGCATGAGCAGACAACGGGAACCACAATGGTAATTGGAATCAGCTGGATAAGTGAGGGGGGAAGTGGCTGGATTGACAACCTGGCAGGCGACGCCCCCAGCAGGGCACAACCCCAGAAATCACCTGACAGCTGTCAACCAAGAGAAAAACATAACATACAGTGGGGCAAAAAAGTATTTAGTCAGCCACCAATTGTGCAAGTTCTCCCACTTAAAAGATGAGAGAGGTCTCCAATTTTCATCGTAGGTATACCTCAACTATGAGAGACAAAATGAGAAAAAAAAAATCCAGAAAATCACATTGAAGGATTTTTAATGATTTCATTGGTAAATTCCTCAGTAAAATAAGTATTTGGTCACCTACAAACAAGCAAGATTTCTGGCAATCACAGACCTATAACTTCTTCTTTAAGAGGCTCCTCTGTCCTCCACTCGTTACCTGTATTAATGGCACCAGTTTGAACTCGTTATCAGTATAAAAGACACCTGTCCACAACCTCAAACAGTCAGACTCCAATCTCCACTATGGCCAAGACCAAAGAGCTGTCAAAGGACACCAGAAACAAAATTGTAGACCTGCACCAGGCTGGGAAGACTGAATCTGCAATAGGTAAGCAGCTTGGTGTGAAGAAATCAACTGTGGAGTGGAGAGCGTGAAAAGATGAGGCTGAGTTTATTTCTCAATTCAGGTTTATTAACATTCACGTATCTCCAACATCCTCTCAAACAGAAAAGAGAGCCATCCTCCCACATCTGTCCCTTTTATACCTGGGACATCAAAGTACAGAGTCACAATGTCTTTAATCCCAAGACACAATACATAAACCCCCAGGTCTTCTCCTCAACCCCAAAACCCTGGTGGTCAGGAAGTCTCTCAAGGCCATCTCAAAAGATCACATTTCGCATCCTCCTGTTATCCCCAGGAGACCCAGACTTATTGTTCATTCTGAGACGTGGGCAACAGTAATATACATATGCAGCCTAAGCAACTCAAATATGTGTGCCACATGACCCCCCTCAAACGTCTAAAATGAAACAATACAACACAGTCTGCACATTATGGTAAAATCACAAAAATCAGTCCAAGTGCTGTTTGGGTTTCAATCGTCTTCCGAACTTGCTGTAAGCGGGCTTTACCACTCCCGCGGCGCCATCCTGCTGTGAATCTGCTATCTGGGGATGAGAACTGTTAGTCAATCCCTGTGGGGGCTCTGGGGCATGCTCCCTGGGAGGTCTGCTGCGTCGAGGAGCTCTCGCCAACGGCACAACCTCGTCAGCCATCACAAAAGCAGGTTTGAGTCTGTCTATGCCAATTGTTTCCCTCCTGCCTCCCAAATCTAGCAAAAAATGCTTATCACCTGTTTCCAGCACTCTATATGGGCCATCATAAGGAGGTCGCAGGGTAGGGCGTTGAGCATCGTGTCTGACAAAAACAAACTCGGCATTTTTTAAAGCCTTAGGTACAAAAACACGCGGAAAAGTGTGATGAACGGGGACCAGAAGTGTGCTCACTCCCGTGTCACTCAGTAACCGCTGAGCAGGGGGGCACTCCGGCGCAGGATTATCTGGGAGAAACTCCCCAGGCAGCCGAAGCGGCTGCACAAACACCAACTCAGCTGGGGAGGCTTTTAAGTCCTCTTTAGGTGCAGAACGCAACCCCAATAAAACCCACGGTAGTCTGTTTACCCAATTTGCATCCGTAAGCGACGCTCTGAGGGCTGCTTTCAATGACCTATGGAAACGTTCGCATAAACCATTAGCCTGGGGGTGGTACGCGGTAGTGCGGTGGATCGTTATCCCCAGGTTGCGGGCCATCGCTGACCAAAGCTCGGAAACAAATTGAGGACCTCTGTCGGATGTAATATCCGACGGAACTCCAAAACGCGCTACCCAAGCCGTTAAAAACGCGCGCGCCACCTCCTCGGCTGTGGTTGATGCCAGTGGGACCACCTCAGGCCAACACGTGGTGCGGTCCACCATTGTCAAAAGATGTGTGCACCCCTGTGACGGCGGGAGGGGGCCTACAAGGTCGACGTGCACATGATCGAACCTCTTAGCCGGGATGTGAAACGGCTCTCAGGGGGCTTTAGTGTGTTTGTGTATTTTGGCCCGCTGGCAAGCCATGCAGGCTCTTGCCCACTCCTTAAAGTGTTTGCGCAGGCTCGGCCACACAAACTTCTCTCCTACCATTTTGACCGACGTGCGCACCCCCGGGTGCGCCAGAGAGTGAATGGAGTCAAAAACACGGTGGTGCCACGCGGTCGGGACCACCGGGCGCGGTCGCCCGGTGGAGACGCTGCAGATTAGTGGGGGCATACCATTTTGCAGCACCCTGCTCTCCAGCCTTAACCCTGTTGGCCCAGACTGGAGCGCGCACACGTCCGCATCACTAACCTGATCCGCGGCCATGGCTGCATAATCTATCCCCACGCGGACTGGGTCCGCGCGTACTTCCGCGCCGCTATTTTGCTCCGCGGCCATGGCAGTATAATCTACCCCTGCGCGGACTGGAGCAGTTATGGCACGCGAGAGACAGTCTGCCACTACATTAAGTTTACCCGCTACGTGTTGAATATCGGTAGTAAACTCTGAAATTGCAGCCAGCTGCCTCTGCTGCCGGCCCGACCACGGCTCCGAAACCTTGGCCATCGCGAAAGTCAGCGGTTTGTGGTCGACAAACGTGGTGAAACGCTGACCTTCCAACCAGAACTGGAAGTGGCGAATGGCTAAGTGGAGCGCTAACAACTCCCTGTCGAACGCACTGTATTTTCGCTCGGCATCACGCAAAGTCCTGCTGAAAAAGGCAAGCGGCTGCCAAGCCCCGGCAACATGCTGCTCTACAACCGCCCCTATGGCCACGTCTGATGCATCAGTAGTGAGTGCTATGCGGGCCGTTGGGTCTGGATGTGCCAACAACGCAGCATCTGCCAGGGCTGCTTTAACCTCCGAGAATGCACATTCCTGTTCCGGGGACCATTCGATTGCATTTGTGCGTTTTTGATTTTTTAGCGCGGCATACAATGGTTGCATGAGCTGCGCTGCGCGGGGGAGGAAACGGTTATAAAAATTCACCATTCCCAAAAACTCCTGTAATGCTTTGACCGTTTGTGGTTGGGGAAAATTTGTTACTACGCGCACTTTGTCGGGCAGGGGAACCGCTCCTTCTGGAGAGATGCGGTGCCCCAAAAAATCAATCTGCGTCACCCCGAACTGACACTTCGTTGGGTTGATTATTAACCCGTGATCCCCCAACCTCCGGAAAACTGCCGTGAGGTGTTTTTCGTGTTCCTCTTCTGACGCGCTGGCTACCAAAATGTCGTCCAGGTAGACGAACACAAAAGGGAGATCGCGCAACACCGCGTCCATCATGCGTTGGAACGTCTGCGCGGTGCCTTTAAGCCCAAATGGCATGCGCAAAAACTCAAAAAGGCCAAACGGAGTTATTACCGCTGTTTTGGGAATGTCCTCAGCGCATACTCGGACTTGATGGTACCCACGGACCAAGTCTATTTTAGAAAAAATGCGCGCTCCCGCAAGATGAACGGAAAAATCTTGAATATGGGGGATTGGGTAGCGGTCGTGCGCTGTAGCATTGTTCAACCTGAGGAAATCACCGCAAGGTCGCCACGAGCCGTCCGCTTTAGGGACCATGTGGAGCGGGGAAGCCTATGAGCTATTCGAACGCCGGATGATGCCCAACTTTTCAAGGTTGGCGAACTCCTTGCGCGCTATGGTCAGTTTAGCTGCATCCAAGTGCCGAGCTTTTGCAAAAACGGGGGGACCGGCGGTAGTAATAAAATGCTCCACTCCGTGTTTAGCGACGGCTGCTGAAAATGTGGGAACTGTGAGTGCTGGAAACTGAGTGAGGAGAGTGTGGAACTTACCGCCTGCCGTAGCGACGTTGGCTTGTGCTGTGGGCGGGGTCACTCGAGCTGCACAAGGGATAGAGTAAAAAGAGAGTGCATTAACCAAGCGTCTATTAGGAAGATCAACCAACAGCCCATGTGAGCACAGAAAATCAGCACCTAACATGTTGAAACTCACTGCAGCTATAATAAAAGTCCACTCATATGTACGGCCGTGCAGGGACAGAAGCAGAGTCCTTTCACCGAAGGTCTTAATGCTTGAGCCGTTCGCTGCTGATGCTCTGTGACTCCCGGGGCCTGCCAGCCGGTCAGCATAGGTTGGCATGATAAAACTCACTTGGGAGCCTATGCCACGAGGAATTGCCTCCCAGAACGCGCATCCGTCAAGTAGAGCAGCTTGTTCTGTTCACCGAGGGCCGCAGCTGCTACCGACTCCCGGTTCTGGCGTTTCCCGAGCTCTTGAACTGACTCAGTGGAATACACTTGCGTGCCCTCTCTGCGAAGCGGCGATGGTAAAAACAGAGGTCGTCTCCTCTGCAATGTTTGATCTTCACCGCCACCGTTGCCTGTGGTTCTGCCTCCGCCGCCTCTGGCTCCCTGCCATTCCCGGCCATCGCGCCGAGGTCTGTCGCTGCTGCGGTGGCCGTGTGCTGTCTGCTGGCGTTGAGAATCCGGTGCGCCTCCTGGGCCAGCGCACGGAAGTCCCGCTGGGCCACAAACTGTGAACCTGCCAGGGTCGCCCTCGTCTCCGATGGTAGGGTTCTCAGGAAAATGTGGGTGAAGAGGAAATCGTCATTGTCTGAGCCTCTCAGCCTCAGCATGTCTTCCATCAGGTTGACAGGCGTGCTTTCTCCCAAGTCGTTCAGGGCCAGGAGTCGCTCTGCTCTCTCCCGGGCTGAGGGAGTGAAACGCTGAATGAGCGCAGCCTTCAACCCGCTGTATTTGTCACCAGCGGGTGGGCGCTGCACCAGGCTCTGCACATGTCGAGCTTGGCGATAATGTGGTAGAATTTCGTGTCATCTGCCGTTATTCCCCTGAGAGCGAACTGAGCCTCGGCCAAGAGGAACCAGGAGTCCGGATTGTCCTGCCAGAATTCTGGTAGTTTGACTGAGACTGCGTTTGCTCGCCTGGTTCCTGGCGAGTCCGGTTCGGGGGAATCGCTTCTGCCCATGATACGTCGTAAGGTCACCAGTGTGGAGAGCGTGAAAAGATGAGGCTGAGTTTATTTCTCAATTCAGGTTTATTAACATTCACGTATCTCCAACATCCTCTCAAACAGAAAAGAGAGCCATCCTCCCACATCTGTCCCTTTTATACCTGGGACATCAAAGTACAGAGTCACATTGTCTTTAATCCCAAGACACAATACATAAACCCCCAGGTCTTCTCCTCTCCCCCAAAACCCTAGTGGTCAGGAAGCCTCTCAAGGCCATCTCAAAAGATCACATTTCGCATCCTCCTGGTATCCCCAGGAGACCCAGACTTATTGTTCATTCTGAGACGTGGGCAACAGTAATATACATATGCAGCCTAAGCAACTCAAATATGTGTGCCACAGTGGGAGCAATTATTAGAAAATGGAAGACATACAAGACCACTGATAATCTCCCTCGATCTGGGGCTCCACCCAAGATCTCACCCCGTGGGGTCAAAATGATCACGAGAACGGTGAGCAAAAATCCCAGAACCACATGGGGGGACCTACTGAAGGACCTGCAGAGAGCTGGGACCAAAGTAACAAAGGCTACATCAGAAACACACTACGCCGCCAGAGACTCAAATCCTGCAGTGCCAGACGTGTCCCCCTGCTTAAGCCAGTACATGTCCAGGCCCGTCTGAAGTTTGCTAGAGAGCATTTGGATGATCCAGAAGAGGATTGGGAGAATGTCATATGGTCAGGTGAAACCAAAATAGAACTTTTTGGTAAAAACTCAACTTGTCGTGTTTGGAGGAGAAAGAACACCATACCTACTGTGAAACATGGGGGTGGAAACATCATACTTTGGGGCTGTTTTTCTGCAAAGGGACCAGGACGACTGATCCGTGTAAAGGAAAGAATGAATGGGGCCATGTATCGTGAGATTTTGAGTGAAAACCTCCTTCCACCAGCAAGGGCATTGAAGATGAAATGTGGCTGGGTCTTTCAGCATGACAATGATCCCAAACACACCGCCCGGGCAACGAAGGAGTGGCTTTGTAAGAAGCATTTCAAGGTTCTGGAGTGGCCTAGCCAGTCTCCAGATCTCAACCCCATAGAAAATCTTTGGAGGGAGTTGAAAGTCCGTGTTGCCCAGCGACAGCCCCAAAACATCACTGCTCTAGAGGAGATCTGCATGGAGGAATGGGCCAAAATACCAGCAACAGTGTGTGGAAACCTTGTGAAGGCTTACAGAAAACGTTTGACCTCTGTCATTGCCAACAAAGGGTATATAACAAAGTATTGAGATGAACTTTTGTTATTGACCAAATACTTATTTTACCGAGGAATTTACCAATTAATTCATTAAAAATCCTTCAATGTGATTTTCTGGATTTTTTTTTTCTTATTTTGTCTCTCACAGTTGAGGTATACCTATGATGAAAGTTTGAGACCTCTCTCATCTTTAAAGTGGGAGAACTTGCACAATTGGTGGCTGACTAAATACTTTTTTACCCCACTGTACATATAATAAAGAATAAACATAATCGCTGCAGACAGATAACAAATAATAAATAGATATGAAACAAACTGAGCCTAAACAGAGCCACAAGAAGTAGTACTGAACTCAAAAGCACAAAATAAGATAAATATAAATAAATACCAGGAAAAAGCCACGAGACTGAGTCTGACAGAAAATTCAGACTCAGTTCGTGACAGAGCCCCATCCCCCCAAGGGGTGGATCCCAGACACCCCAAGGTAACATCAAGAGAAAAAAGCCCCCCCCCCCCAAAAAAAAGCAGGAACCACCACGATCTAACCAGGTCGGGTGGTGGGGGAACAGGCCAGGAGGGAAAAAAACAACCCTGCTCAGGACCCACACCTGAAAGATACAAAATTAGGCCCCCTGGCCCAGGGAGCTTGAAAGTTCGGGGGGCCGACCAGAGTCCCTGGCCCAGTGGATGGCAAAGTGGTACCAGTCAGGTGGCCTGCCAAAATCCCAGACCAGCTGAACAGCCAGGTGGAATGAGTCGGGTGGCCTGCCTTGGAGAAAGGGCCACCCAACCCAGCAATTCAGTCTATCAGGTGGCCAGCCTGAGTTCTTCAGCCACTATGACCGGAGGGGTGACCCAGGAGGTGGCTCCCCCATGGGGAGACCCAATGAGGGAATAAAGGGCTGAAGGAGGGGAACCCCAATGTCATCGGGTGGAGAAGAAAGGGGGACCTCGATGCCCTCAGTTGTCTTAGGCTGAATTAAAGTTGCACGCCCCGAGGGCCCCGGTCTGGAACATTGTTGCACCCGCGGTGGTGCCGGGTTGGAGCGCAGCAGCACTCTTGGTGGCTCCGGGCTGGAGCACTGCAGCACTCTCGGTGGACCCGGGCTGGGCCAGCGCTGCAGCACCCTCGGTGGACCTGGGCTGGGCTGGGCCAACGCTGCAGCACCCTCGGTGGACCCGGGCTGGGCTGGGCCAGCACTGCGGCACCCTCGGTGGACCCGGGCTGGGCTGGGTCAGCGCTGCAACACCCTCAGTGGACCCTGGCTGGGCTGGGCCAGCACTGTGGCACCCTCAGTGGACCCGAGCTGGGCTGGGCCAGTGCTGCAGCACCCTCGGTGGACCCGGGCTGGGCTGGGCCAGCACTGCAGCACCCTCGGTGGACCCGGGCTGGGCCAGCACTGCAGCACCCTCGGTGAACCCGGATTGGGCCAATGCTGCACCCTCTGTGGACCCCGGGCAGAGGGGTAGTGCCCATGGTGGGCCCATGCTGAAGCACAGCACCCCACCCACGTTGGGCTCATACTGGAGCGCAGCACCCACGAAGACTCAGGCTGAGGAGGGACTCACATGACGGCCTCGGGCGGAGGGGGAGCTGCACCCATGGAGGTCCCGGGCTGGAACAGAACACCCGCGACGAACTCCGCTGGGGAAGCTGGACCAGCGATGTCTTTGGGTGGTGAGCTTGGATCCATGGTGGCCTCTGGCTGGGGTGGATCTTCCCCGACGACCCTGGAAGAAAACTCAGAGACAGCAGACAGAGAAACATGGTCAGGGTCACCGGCAGCAGCGGAGCCTGGTGAGGTGAGCTCAGGTGCAGCTGGCGGCTGCACCTGGCTCTCCTCACCAAAAGCCAGGCTAGATTGCTCCAAAACAGATAAGAGGAAGACAAAAGAGTGCACTTGCTTGAGCTCAAGCTCCACCGCTGTGCAGGACTCCGTCGATCCAGGCAATGATGACAACTCGGGCTTGGTCCTCAGGAGGTCCAGCTCAGGATCCCACTATGCTGCAGAAGCCTCCGCAGCAGGCATGATGGTTACAGCAGTCTTTGGACCCCCAGGCGAAGTGACCCACGCAGGAGGCTCATCTGGCATGGCGGCTGGGGTCCGGCTCACCGCTGGCGCTGACCTCTGCGTAGGGAGCTCAGGTTCAGCACCATCCCTCGGTCCATGGTGTGACTGTGGGACCAGGATGGTGTCTTCCAGCACTGCAGGCTCCTCCATCGTCCGGCGATTGAACTCCGGGACCGGTGGACACCCAGGGGCGAGAAGAGGAGACACGGAGAGGGCAGGTGAGTATTCTCTTATTGTAGCAGGTGGAGAGAACTCAGGGGACCACATGACCTGAGACTCCATACCAGGGAACAGGCAAGGCAGATCATCAAAAAATGAAATGATGTGAAATTTGACTTGCCTGTTCTCCTGGTGTGTGATGTTAACTGCCGCATCGTCACCCCTCTCTGTGACTACAGTGGACGTAGACCCCTCAGTGGCTAGTGGAGGAGGAGCTGCCGCCGTAGATGCGGGAGTGGGTGGAACCGGGAAAGACGCAGCCGAACCCTCAGCAGCAGGAGGACACATCGAAGAAACAGGAGAAAACGCAGCAGGGAAGGAGGAGGAGACTGGTGTGACAGTCGGCAGTGAAGAACAAGAAGATAAATCTGCTGCGGGATTAGTCTGATTCAATGTAAAACAGGTTGCTGTCTGCGAGGTGGGGTTGTCTCTCCAATGGTCAGGAGCAGGGCGATGGTGCTGTCGAGAAGCTGGTGAACCACATGCTGGGGCTGGAGGAGAGTCGGGTGCAGCATAATGAGTGATGGATTTCAGCTGAGGAGTGTGCCTCCACCTCGACTCAGTGGGGAACGCCAAATCAGGAAATGACTGCTGGAGTGCGCAGACCGTGGACAGCAGATTTGCGTACTTTGGGTAACTCCAGAGTCCGGGATGCGCCTCCAGGATCCCCACTGCTCCATCCAAACATTCCCAAGTTCTCTTGGGTCCTCGGGCTTCCAGTGCCTCATCCACAAAATCCTGGATGAACACCGCTGCCCACTACTCCTTCACGCTGGGAGACCCCACTGCCATTCCTCCTTTAATTCGGCGAGGTCGGTGGGCCGGGGACATGATGAGCTTCTATGACAGGTGCATAAAAAGGGGAAAAAATGTCCAAACGTACAGCTAGATTGAGACTGGCGGCATTATTCTGTCATGTTCTGGGCCCCAGAGGGGCAGAGAAACAGACCTAGGCACTGAATACGTTTGTACATTTAATAAATGAATGAACATAACAGAACTGCTGCCAGAACTGCTGCCTAACAGAACTGCCGTCTTGAACTGCTGCCTCCGCGACCCGGACCTCCGGAAAAGCGGTAGAAGATGGATGGATGGATGGATGGATGAACATAACAGTCAAACGGTGCATACGAGACAAAAAATGTAACAAGTAATAACTTACAAGAAGAAGCCTCAGAGCGGAGCATGCTCAGAGGCTGGGAGGAGATCAGAGATTGCGAGTTGACACAAACAATAATACCGCAAAGACAAAGTGAAACGGCAGACCTTAAATACAGGTAGGAATAATTACATGAGTGGGCACCGGTGTGGGCTCGCATGAGCAGACAATGGGAAACACAATGGTAATTGGAATCAGCTGGATAAGTGAGGGGGGAAGTGGCTGGATTGACAACCTGGCAGGCAACACCCCCAGCAGGGCACAAACCTGGAAATCGCCTGATAGCTGTCAACCAAGAGAAAAACACCATAACATACATATAAAGAATAAACATAATCGCTGCAGACAGATAACAAATAATAAATAGATGTGAAACAAACTGAGCCTAAACAGAGACACAAAAAGTAGTACTGAACTCAAAAGCACAAAATATGATTAATATAAATAAATACCAGGAAGAGCCATGAGACTGAGTCTGACAGAAAATTCACTCAGTTCTTAACAATTGTTTACTCACACAACCAGCTGATTAAGCTGAGGAAGCCAGCACTGCTGCCCGGAGCAAAGCCCCATTTAGGAATTGAAAACACTGTCATCTACCTGCTGCAACGAGCCCATCTGCATCTGGATGGCAGAGGAGACACTGTGAGAATCACGTTCTTTGATTTCTCCAGTACGTTTAACACCATCCAGCCACTGCTGTTAGGTGAGAAGCTGCAGGTGATGGGGGTTGTCAGAAAGACTGTGGGGAGGGGTGGAACTAATGTTCGGGTTTTCTGTTCCTATCAGTACCCTTTTGACTGATGCACGGTTACTGCACTAGTGTTTGTGGTTGAGTGTGCGTTCATGTCAGAAAAGTATTATTGTGGATGCTATGCACATTAATGCACCAGATGAGTGCCTTTAGATCCCCTTAAAAGAATTTGTATTAAGATAAGATAAGATAAGATAAGCCTTTATTAGTCCCACATTGGGGAAATTCCAGGATTGCAACAGCATAGGGATAGCAACACTCAGAGCAACAATCAGAAGGCAAGAAAAAACAACATCTAGTAAACATATGTCCATATTACTATAAATGTATATATATAGACACACAGTGCAGAGCATTATGGCTGGTGGATGTGCAGCAGAAAGTCTAAGCTCTCTCTCCGCGGATGCAGCGGGCCAGCTGGAAGTCTTTGGGCATGATGGTGACCCCCTTAGCGAAGAAGAGACCACCAGGTGGGTCTCGCTGGTCTCCTGCAGAGCCATGACGGCGAAACTCAGGAAACGCAGGACGGTCTTGAAGTCCTGAGCGATCTCCCTCACCAGGCGCTGGACGGGCAGCTTACGGATGAGCAGCTCCGTGGATTTCTGGTAGCGACGGATCTCTCTCAGAGCACGGGCCTGTGACGGCGAGGCCTCTTCACTCTGCCGGTGGCCAGAGCGCCTCTCCGAGCAGCCCTGTGGCTAGCTGTCTCCTGGGGGGCTTCTTCCTCCAGTAGATTTTACGGGCGGTCTGCTTGGTTCTTGCCATCGCTCTTTATTATTCTGTCTTATATTTCTTTCACGCCGCCTAAACTCCAGCCTGAAATGCACAGTGTAAATTGTTTGCTAGCTTATGCTAATCACTATGCTAAGCTTATCGTGATGCTAAGCTAATCGCTAAGCTAGCTGTGCTAACTATGGCTAGTTACCTTTGAAGTTGTATAGTAGCCCTTAGCTAACACATAGTATGTTGTAGCACATTCTGTGCATTTGTTTATGCTGTTATACTGAGAGCTATAAGTTTTAGTGCATAAGTGTACTATGAGACATACTTTTGTGTACTAATTCTCCTCTCTCCCTTTCTTCTCTCCTTTACACCAGAAACCACAC
The DNA here is from genome assembly GCA_020510985.1 of Pholidichthys leucotaenia. Classification (NCBI taxonomy): domain Eukaryota; kingdom Metazoa; phylum Chordata; class Actinopteri; order Cichliformes; family Pholidichthyidae; genus Pholidichthys; species Pholidichthys leucotaenia. Next base: position 390,536,380 of record CM035839.1, on the reverse strand, counting down.
ACACACACACACACACACACTACATGCATACATGTCTGGACACGTGCTTCCACATCACCTCTACCTCCATGTACTCTTCCATCACTGTATGCATAGTATGGACTCATGTACCATATTCGGTGCTGAAATACCCTGTTGGTCTGTTACCTGCCAGTTGTGACGCTGTTTAATAAAGTGGACTAAAGTGAAACTCCAACTCTGATTCTCTGACTGGAATCTACTGTCCATGTTGGCCACTTCAACCAGATGAAACATTATCTGTAGTTGAGTGAGGAACACTGCAACACATTTTTTGGTCCTTCGTGCCGGATTGAAGCAACATTAATACAACATGAATAACACAGTAATAAGCACAGAGGAGGCATATGACAGACCCCAGAGAATGAACTGTCTTCCCCCCCATCTAACCAAGTTGGTTATCACCCCCACAGGAGCACAACCTCCAGCAACTTCTATCCGCACCAAAGAAAGGCAGAGAAGCGACTTGAGAAAATCCTCCAGCTGTGCATCCAGCCATAGTTCGCAGTCCAGCAGGCGGTCCCTCCATTCCATTAGGTGTTATCCAGCTGATGCCCTTTCCCTTTTCAGACTGCAGTACTTGAAGAAAACATAAAACAGTGTCAACTAGAGAGTATTGACTTCCGGTTATGGCTGCCACGTAGGACAGACGTGTCTCGCTCTGCTCTGCTCCTGGAGAAAAAAATCGGCAAATAACTCTCTCATTTGGGACAGAACGTATCCCAGCATTTGGGCGAGGATATGTCGGCGAAGCCTAAGGCTGGAAAACTAGGAAAAGGAAAAAGCGAGCCGCCGAAACAGTCCAAATTAACGGACTTTCAGGTCTGTGACGCAGCAAACAAAACTCCATATATGGCGGAGGAGGCTGGCAACGGTGCGATATCTGCGGGGAATGGCGCAGATGCGCTGATGGCTGCCATGAGTTCAATGAGAGCGGACTTTTCCTCTAGATTTGATGGGATTATGACAGCGTTGGAAGGAATAAGAAAGGAATTGGGTGACTGTGTAGAACGAACGGCGCAGATGGAGCTCCGTCTCGCTAGTGCTGAAGATGACGTCACCCGTCTTCAATTAAAGGTGCGCACTTTGGAAAAAAAAAATAAATCTCTGGAAGATAATATTTTGGATTTGGAATCTCGGTCGAGACAGAATAATTTGAGGCTGGTGGGTCTTCCAGAGGAATCAGAAGGTCGGGACGTATGTTCCTTTCTGGAAAAGTGGATTCCGGAGGTGCTGGGCAGCGAGGAGTTGCAATCAGCAGTGGTTCTGGAAAAAGCACATCGCATTGGCCCACGGAGAGATAAGGGACCGCCGAGGACCTTAATTATGAAGTTTCTTAGCAACAGAGACAGGATGAAGATCTTCAGCGCTGCACGAGCTAAGGGGGAGATTAAACACCAGGACCAGCAGGTGCGGTTCTACCCAGATTTGGCCACAGGAATCCAGCAATTGAGGAAGCAGTTTGATCCCGTACGTGAGGAGCTGCGCAACCTTGGGATTCGTCATGGTGTGATCTATCCTGCGAGACTGCTGACCACGTATGAGGGCAGAACCCACATCTTCAAGACCCCAGAGGAGGCGCAGGAGTTCATCAAGAAGATCAAAGAAGAAGAAGAGACTGGTGGGAGCTAAGCATGAACAAAATATAAGGTAGAATAATTAAGCATTTGCACAGGCATCTGACTGACTTGAAGTAAATAGTAAGGTTACAAAATATAGATTGTATTATATATTAAAAAAACAAAACAAAAACAAAACAAACAAAAAAAACCCCAAAACTATGATGTACAAAGTTGTTAAAAATTTTGGAGTTAAGTTGGAAAACTACAGAGGAGAGTTAATGTTACGTCATTAAAAGCAGTAGAGTTAGGGTGATTGGGAGGATGAAGAAGGAGTGGCTTAGGCTGTTCCCCGTGGGTGTGGAACGGTCGATGGCTATATCGGGAGACAGAATTTTTCTTTTGATTTTGGGGGGTTTGCCACAAGTGTGGGAAGGGGAAATTTGTTTGTGTGTAGTTTGTAGGATGAATGTTCAACCACTCATGTTTTTGCTTCTCTGTATGAGCGTGTTTACACTGCAAGGTAATCCCAAACTCTCTATTGATCATGGACCAAAGTGTTAATCTTAATTTAACTTCATGGAATTGCAGAGGTCTACAAAATTTAAAAAAACTTAAACAAGTTATGAATAAAATAAAGGACATGGGTTCAAGAATTGTGTTTTTACAAGAAACTCATCTGATAGAGGAGGATGTTAAAAGAATTAGGAGTAGATGGCAGGGAAGTGTATTCACCTCTTCATTTTCATCCCGAGCCAGGGGAGTTATGACTCTCATACATAAATCAGTTCCTTTTCAAGTGAAAAATGTAATTGGAGACAAATTTGGAAGATATGTAATCATTCAAGGTTCTTTGCTATTAGAAAATATAAATCTTGTGAACTTATATGGTCCCAATATAGATGATCAGAAGTTCTTTGCTAATTTATTTCTCATCTTATCATCACTTACAGGGCAACATATAATAGCAGGGGATTTTAATTGTACATTGAATCCAGGTGTGGATAGATCAACAGGACTGGATTGTACGCACATTGGATGTAGGATGACTATTAATCATTTTATGAAAGAATTGAGATTGTTAGATATATGGAAAGAAATGAAACCACAAGTTAAAGCCTATTCTTGTTATTCCAGTACCTACAAGACATTCTCACGTATTGATTATTTTTTGATTTCCACAGAATTAAGGTCCAAGATTCAAAACTGCTTTTATGATAACATCGTGATCTCTGATCATGCACCCTGTTGTCTAATATATGTAGATAAAAAATTGACAAAGGAATCAGGTAGATGGCAATTTCAGCATAAATGGCTTCAGGATGAGGAATTTGTCAAGTATATAGAAAAACAGATAGACGAGTTCTTTGACATCAATACTACACAAACATCAGCATGTGTAAAGTGGGAGGCTTTCAAAGCTTTTATTAGGGGACATATTATTAGTTATACAGGATCAAAATCTAAGAAGACTCGAGAGGAGAGAGCTAAATTGGAACATAAAATAAAAAGTCTTCAGGAAAAAGTGTATGCAGGAAGTGACCCAAGGTTGGAGAATGAATTACTAATTTTGAGAGCTGAATACGACAAAAAATCAGCGAATAGAGCTGCCTCGAGTCTTCTAAGATTGAAACAATCTTTTTATGAACAAGGTGAAAAATCAGGAAAATTATTAGCATGGCAGATTAAACAATTGGAAATTAAAACACCAATTACCAGTATTATAAGTAACGGACAGGTAGTTATAGATCCTTTAGAAATTAATAGAGCCTTTAGAGATTACTATGAAAAATTATATGATACCAAAAATGAACCTGATTTAACAAAACTAAATGGGTTTTTGAACGAACTATCTATACCGTGTATTCCAAATGAAAACAGGGAGATATTGGAGTCTAAAATTAGTCAAGAAGAAGTTGGGCTAGCCATTGATAATATGAAATCAGGAAAAAGTGCAGGACCAGATGGTCTTCCAGTTGACCTTTATAAAAAAATTTAAGAATAAATTAATAAAACCTTTTTTGGAAATGGTTTTAGAAGCATTTCAAAATAATAATTTACCATCATACATAAATAATGCCTTAATTATACTGCTGCCAAAACCAGGTAAGCCCTCTAATAAATGTGAAAATATGAGACCAATAAGCCTATTAAACGCCGACCTTAAGATAATCTGTAAAATTTTAGCAAGACGAATACAAGAAATTTTACCAAATATTATTAATCGAGATCAGAATGGCTTTATAAAGGGTAGACAAGGCTTCCATAATGTAAGAAGACTATTTAATATTATTTATTTTAATAAAGAAGCACCGGATACAGCTCTCCTATCATTGGACGCCGAAAAGGCCTTTGATAGAGTTGAATGGCCCTTTCTTTTTGAAGTCCTACAAAGGTTTGGACTTGGAAATAATTTCATAAAATGGGTTCAAATAATATACAATAATGCTACAGCAGAAATCCTAACAAATAACAATATTTCAAAACCAATAAAAATCAATAGAGGATGTCGACAAGGCTGTCCACTTTCACCTTTACTGTTTACTATGGCAATTGAACCTTTAGCGATAGCGATACGTTTACATTCACAAATATATGGAATTAAAGTTGGACCAACAGAACATAAAATCTCCCTGTACGCCGATGATATAATTTTGTTTATGTCGAATCTAAAAAAATCAATTCCAACCTTGTTGAATTTAATAAAGAATTTTGGGGAAATATCAGGATATAAAATAAATAAAACTAAATCTTCAATATTAATGCTAAATGAGACCCAGAGAAATTACCCAGCCCCTGAGGTAAATCAATTCAATGTTGTAAATCAGTTTAAATATTTAGGAATCCAAATTATGCCTAAGCTAGAATCAGTCGCCAGTGTCAACTATGAAGCCTTAATGTCAGATATCAATGAGTTAACTCAGAGATGGATGTCACTACCAATGTCGATGATCGGGAGAATCAATATACTTAAAAGTAATATTTTACCTAAAATACTTTATTTATTTCAATACATTCCCTTATCACCACCTTTAGATCTATTCTCAAGAATTAAAAAAAAGTTAGTGGAATTTATATGGAACAACAGGAGGGCTAGATTACGTCTGTCTTTATTATATTTACCATTTGATCGTGGAGGTCTGAAATGTCCAAATTTTATGTTGTATTATTGGTCGGCACAACTGAGGTCTATGACATATTATTTTTCATCAAATGATCTCCCTCACTGGACTGAAATGGAATCATACAATTTACCTTTACCTCTTTCCATATTCATATACTCAGATTCGGCAAAAAAATTACAAAAACAAGTTAAAAATCCATTTGTAAAGCATATGATCAAAATATGGTGTGAAGCTAAAAACTATTTAAAAGAACCACAGTTATTGTCACAATTTAGTCCAATATGGGGTAATCAATATTTTAAACCAGGGAGAGCGGACGCTGTATTTAAAGTATGGAATTTAAAAGGGATACAAAAGATTCAGGATTTATATTTGCCATGTGCAGACAACATAATGTCTTTTGAAGAGCTGAGGATCAAATTTAATCTCAATAGAACACATTTTTTTTAAATATCTTCAACTTAGAAACTTTATTCGATCAAATCAAAATAAAGCTCTCACTCGACCTATTTATTCATCCTTGGAAAAAATGATGATGAAAGATAGTAAAAGAAAGGGTATTATTTCAGAGTTTTATAACTCATTGACACTATCTTCAAGTGAAAATTCACTGAAAAGATTAAACTACTGGAAAGAAGATCTGCAAATTGAAATTTCAGAGGAACAATGGGAATTGGCTTGTACAGAAGCTCAAACCAAATCAATAAATGCACGCCTTAAATTGATACATTTCAAATGGTTAATGCGGATGTATGTTACACCGGAGGAGTTAAATAGATATAACAAAAATATACCAGATACATGCACAAAATGCATGGAAAGTAAAGGAACCCTATTTCATTGTTTATGGGAATGTAGATTAATAAGAATGTTTTGGGAAGAGGTGAGGGTAACAATTGAAAAAATAATCTCAAAACAAATCATATTGAATCCTAAACTGTTTTTGTTGGGTCTGTACCCAGAAAAGCATAATTTTAATAAAAGTGAAAGAACATTCATAGACCTCAGTTTGCTTAATGCCAAAAAATGTATTGCACTATTATGGAAAAAGACTCATAGACCAGATGTGACTCAGTGGTTAAGACAGATGTTAACAAACCTTCCATTAGAAAGAATAACATATATACTGAAATCAAAGGAAATTGTGTTTGAGAATATATGGAGACCTTTTATTGATTATGTAAAAAATTTAAACATAACTCTTGAAGAAGAAGGTGAATGATGTGTGTGGACCTTGTAAATTCCAAACTGGTGAACATAATATGTATACTTATGTATTGGATTGTCTAGACTAAACAGAGGAGCATTGTTAAAGACTTGATTTTGTTGGTGGTTGTTGGTGTTTTTAGTGCATTCTTTTCTTTTTTTGTAGTACTTTAGTGTTAGTGTTTGATTGTTTGTATCATGTTTGTTAAAAAAAAAAAAAAGGTTCAATAAAGATATTGTGGAAAAAAACTAGAGAGTATTAGTCAACAACTGGAAGAAGGTTCACTGGCAAACTTAGAATACTGACAGCTGCAGGCACAGGTGAGAGCAGTGCAGCAAGCCCAGGAGGAGGAACTCCAAGCCAAAGAGGTGTTAACTAAACGACTGGAGATGCAGCGCTGCCTGAAACAAGCTGAGACTGATCTGCAGTTAGCTAAGCTAGTTATGTCCATGCTCACAACTGACACTGTCACAGGCAATCCGGAGCCCCCGTCATCTCCAGTGAGTTTCGTACACCTAGTCATTCAGCCTCCTGCTGCAACAATATTATACACCAGTTGTAATATACAGCCCCCAGTCTCCTCAGCAGCGCCAACTCCTTTACCCCCCACTGTAGCATCAACCTCTGCCATTAGCCCAATAATGCAGACCCCCTTTGTACCAGCATCGTCGCCACCTCCTGCAGCGCTTCCTCAAATGGTGCCCCCTACAGACTCAGCTTCATTGCCAACTCCTGTTGCACCTCACCCAGTGGTAATGCCTACTACTACGATCATATTGCAACCATCAAGCCCTCCTGCAGTGCAGCCTCCTACTCTGGTATCACTGCTACAGTTCACAGCACCACAATCATTAGTTTATCCAGCCACATCCAACGACGGCCATCTCCCTGTGCATCCTACAACACGGCAGGCTTCCTCAACACAGCCAGTACCATTCCAGCCCTCATCAGCCACTCACCTAGGGCCCATAATGATAGATGCCATTTCCCATAATACCCAGGCCTTCCCAGTGGCAGCTGTTCCCCATCCTGGTCCTTCACCACAACTCAGAGCAGATCTGTTCATCACCTCTTCCTACGGCATCCCACAGCCCTTACTGCCAGTATTCGAGAGTGGATGGGAAAGTGACTTTGCCCTTCTTAAAATGACCCTGGACAATTTACTGAATAGCCACAGCCATCTCAGTGAGCAGTACAAATACCAAGTGTTACTCAGGCACCTGAAGATGCCTAGCGCCCTACAGCTAGCAAAGGCTTACATGCACCATTCTCACCCCTACACCACGGCACTGCAGGCCCTGCAGGAAAAATATGGCCAACCACATCAGCTGGTCCAGTCAGAGCTGGGCGCCATCGTAAATGCTCCACCCCTGAAGATAGGTGATGCCAATACCTTTGAGTCTTTCGCCCTATTAATCATTAGTTGGCATGCTGCGATCCTTGGAGGGTCAGAATGGCTATGAACTGATATGTGGCTCCCATGTCAACAGACTGCTTAGCAAAATGCCCCCTAGCTTATTGAGTACTGTCTCAACCGAGGCATTCTACAGTCGGGTACAGATAGAACTTACACCCTACTGGACCTGGCTACAAGTTAAATCACAGGCAAAGAGGATCACATCTCGTGCCACTGCCCTGTTTGCACCTGACACTCTCAAAGCCTTTAAGAAGGATCGTGGCCCTCCTCATCATAAGGAAAGTTCAACACCCGTCTTTCTCACCCTGGACAACAAAGCCACTCCATCTAAGCCTGCTCTCACCAAGTCTCCCTCCAAGTTAATGCCCTATTACCCATACTGTGACAATAAAGATCACTATCTGAACTCCTGTGAGAATTTCAAGAAGCTCACAACCAGCCAGATCATCAAATGGATAAAGGAGGGCAAGCGGTGCCGGAAGTGTGGCCGTAATCATGCTACAGACAGCTGCAACTTGAAACGTCCCTGCAAGATCTGCAATGAGACTCATCTCACAGTATTACATGTCTCAGTTAATGATGCAGCTAACACAGTCCTAATGGTGAGCTCACCTGCGTCCAGAGTTTACCTTGACCATCCAAACCGTTCCCAGAGAGTCATGTTAAAGGTAGTAAAGGTCCTTATCCACAATGGCAGTCAGGCTATGGAGGTTCACGCAATTCTGGACGACGGATCAAAATGGAGTATTGCTCTCTTGTCTGTCATACAACGCCTCCAGATTCAAAGGACCTCTGAAATCCTTCCACTCCAGACTGTCTACCAAACCATACAGCAGCTAAAAGGGAGTGACCGTCTCCTTCGAAGTATCACCTCTCATCAAACCCAATGAGAGGCATCGCATCTCTAATGCATTCTCGGCTAATAGGTTGAGTTTTGCAGAGCACAGCTACCCTGTAGCTGCACTCCAGAATACTTACACACGTGGACAAAATTGTTGGTGCCCCTCTGTTAATGAAAGAAAAACCCACAATGGTCACAGAAATAACTTGAATCTGACAAAAGTGGTAATAAATAAAAATTCTATGAAAATTAACCAATGAAAATCACACAATGCTTTTGAATTGTGGTTCAACAGAATTATTTTAAAAAACAAACTCATGAAACAGGCCTGGACAAAAATGATGGTACCCTTAACTTAATATTTTGTTGCACAACCTTTTGAGGCAATCACTGCAATCAAACAATTTCTGTAACTGTCATTGAGACTTCTGCACCTCTCAGCAGGTATTTTGGCCCACTCCTCATGAGCAAACTGCTCCAGTTGTCTCAGGTTTGAAGGGTGCCTTCTCCAGACGGCATGTTTCAGCTCCTTCCACAGATGTTCAATAGGATTTAGATCAGGACTCATAGAAGGCCACTTTAGAATAGTCCAATGTTTCGCTCTTTGCCATTCTTGGGTGTTTTTAGCTGTGTGTTTTGGGTCATTATCCTGTTGCAAGACCCATGACCTGCGACTGAGACCAAGCTGTCTGACACTGGGCAGCACATTTCTCTCTAGAATACCTTGATAGTCTTGAGATTTCATTGTACCCTGCACAGATTCAAGACACCCTGTGCCAGATGCAGCAAAGCAACCCCAGAACATAACAGAACCTCCTCCATCTTTCACAGTAGGGACAGTGTTCTTTTCTTGGTATGCTTCATTTTTACGTGTGTGAACATAGAGCTGATGTGCCTTGCCAAAAAGTTCCAGTTTTGTCTCGTCTGTCCATAGGACATTCTCCCAGAAGCTTTGTGGCTTGTCAACATGCAGTTTGGCAAATTCCAGTCTGGCTTTTTTATGATTTGTTTTCAACAGTGGTGTCCTCCTTGGTCGTCTCCCATGAAGTCCACTTTGGCTCAAACAACGATGGATGGTGCGATCTGACACTGATGTACCTTGACCTTGGAGTTCACCATGAATGTGTTTAGAGGTTGTTCTGGGCTCTTTTGTTACCATTCGTATTATCCGTCTCCTCCTGCAGCCACGTCCAGGGAGGTTTGCTACAGTCCCGTGGATCTTAAATTTCTGAATAATATGTGCAGCTGTAGTCACAGGAACATCAAGCTGCTTGGAGATGGTCTTATAGCCTTTATCTTTAACATGCTTGTCTATAATGTTCTTTCTAATCTCCTGAGACAACTCTCTTCTTTGCTTCCTCTGGTCCATGTTTAGTGTGATACACACCATGTCACCAAACAGCACAGTGACTACTTGTCACCCTTTAAATAGGCCATCTGACTGATTACAAGTTTGTAGACACCTGTGATGTTAATTAGAGGACACATTTTGGTTGAACATGTCCCTATGGTCACATTATTTTCAATCTTTTCTAGGGGTACCATCATTTTTGTCCTGGCCTGTTTCATGAGTTTGTTTTTTAAAGTAATTTTGTTTAACCACAATTCAAAAGCATTGTGTGATTTTCATTGGTTAATTTTCATAGAATTTTTATTTATTACCACTCTTGTCAGATTCAAGTTATTTCTGTGACCATTGTGGGTTTTTCTTTCATTAACAGAGGGGTACCAACAATTTTGTCCACGGCTGTACCACCACCAAAAGGGTCTCCCACTATTCCCCGTGAACCATGTGCAGCCACTGCTCCTAATAGGATTCAACATGCCTCACTTGATCACTCCCACTCAGTCTGTTCACCAAGGCCCACCAGGTGGACCCATCACAGTCTGCACACAATTTGGCTGGTCACTTCAGGGTCCGATGTCCCCCCCTGCAGACAACACGGGGTAAGCAGCAGTGCCTACATATCATCACTATATCACCCAATGTAGAGTTACGCCAACACGTGTAGCGCTTGTGGCAGATTGACACACTGCCATACTGTGAGAAGACTGCAACCAGATCCAAGCAAGACCAGCAAGCCCATACACTGCTGCAAATGGCTACAGTCAGAGTCAGCATAGCCAGTGTGCAGCGCTATGCAACCCCCCTCCTTAGGCGCGTTCCAGTCGTTACAGTCCATGCGCCTAAAGATGCAGCATTGCCCAGTCTCCACAGCACTGAGCGTAGGTTAGCTCAAGATCCAGCTAGAGCCCAGACCTACTGCCATAAAACTGACAAGTTGGAGTCAGCTGGATATATAACCAAAGTCCCACCAGAGGAGGCTTTCAAGATGGCAGAGTCCTGGTATATTCCCCACCACCTTGTTCATCACAACGGAAAGGACAGAACTGTATTCAGCTGCTCATTCCAGTACAAAGGTCAGTCTCTAAAGGCGACGGACAGACAAAAATTCAATATCGCTAAATCATATCTCAAATTGTTGTCTGAGACGAGCTAATTTGAACCCCACATGTTTTGGTGTCAACGTATGTCGCATAAGGTGACAATGCGCTCTCTAAGTACGCTGTTGTGGAGAGCTGTCTGACCCAGCCAAGAGATCAGCGGCTAAAATGGCCACTGACTGTGTGATGTCATTTCGGTTAGGCACACGGTCAGTGGCCAAGTATTCCGATATTTCTCGGAATACTTGTGGATTACAAATAGATTATTTATTAACATTAGGATTTCAGGAATCGAATTAATTATGGTTTGTCGTTGTGTTGTCTACGGGTGCAACGTTATACCAGAGGAGCATGCTGTGAGTGTTTTTGAATTTCCCGTCCCTGGGAAAATCAGAACGGCATGGGTGAAATTCGTTCAGAAAACACGAAAAAAAATGGACTGATGTCGGTAAAACACCCAACGTGCAGTAGACATTTCGTTGACAGCGATTTCGAGAATAAGATGCAATTTGTGTCACGACTCGCCGCTCCTCAGCGGCTTCAGCTGCGCGCACACCTGCGCCTCGTCAGCACATCCCCATACCGCATACATCCATTCACACACACCTGCTTGTTGAATAAAGCTGTTAAATCTATCCTGAGCCTGCGTGCGTGTTTCCTGGGCCAGACATTATGTCAATTTGAAATGAAATTTGCAAAAAGTTTGCTGATAAAGAAAACGGCTATTCCAACTATATATGCCTCGATTTCCAAGTGTGACTCTGAGAAAGGAGTCAGTGACAGTGGCGTGAAAAGCACGGGTGATCTACCGATGCGATCAACTGTCAGAACACGAGAAGTAAACAGGGTAAGTTTTTTTATTTTTAATATTCACTGCAAATGTTTACTAAACATCTTAAATGAATTCCAAGCCATGGTTTGCATTGCCTTACCAACTTATCAAATATTAGCATATTAGGGTGTTCATACTCATCAAATATGAAATATTCAGTGCTGTATAGGGAGGTGGTTGTGCCTGTTTGATCAATTTATATTTCTATGTATGTAATCCAATTTGAGACCTCTGGGATAAAATTATGATGATCTACTTTTTTTGCAGATTTTATCAACTGTCACTCAACCTTAAAATAGTGTTGATGTTTCTGACCAAGCAGAGGAAGCTTATGAACAGGACTTTTATGTAAATCCAAATTTATACCATAAAATGGTAGAAAAATTATTGAAATGTATATGACATGCGACTTTGATGAATGCTGAACTATGAGAATTATAACATTGACATGAACATTAAGAAACTCAATATATGATTTTACAAAACTTTATTTAAATAACATTGTTCACAAATCTAATCTTGGTAGGCAAAATCCCTTGTAGTGATGAGATGGGAAGGTTTCTCTGATGAGGCTCACAGCACAGGCAGGCAACATAACCCTCACTTCTTCCCCCAAAAAATCCCCAACACCAACGGACCAGTTGCCTGTAGACTATGAATCTGTATCGCCTGAAAAATATGGGGTTGGCATTGATTATTCCGTTTGCATTGATTATTGAATGTATTGAATGATTTCTTCATAATTCATCTGGGAAATTAAATCAAATGAATAAATATTGTTTATAAACTCACTCGTGTGGACGACGTCATCTGTCTCATCAGCTCCAGCTGCGCACAGACCAGCAGGTGCTAATCAGCGGCTGTTAAAAGTATTGAGAAGATGATGATTAACAACATGTCATCAGGCAGCGAGTGACCAATGGGTAGTTTTAGTTTGAAAATTAAGTGTGTGACCATGCATGTCGCCAAAGAAAAATATTTCTAAGCGTAGTTTACCAAGATAAAACTTCAAGCCGATCCTGGTCAACGTGGTCTGTTCCCGTCGCCGTTTCGTCTTCCTCCTCTCCCTCTGGCTCGAACAAATAAGGCTGAATACCCCTCTCAGCACCACCCAAAACTACTTCATCATCAGATTCTTCGTTGTCAATGTCATCATTTATATTGTGGTCGTCAAAGTCGAGAAAGTAATCGCTGTCGGAATCACTTTGCTCTCGTTCAGACATTTTCTCGGCCAAACCGAAATGACGTCACGACTGCCCGCACCTATCGGGAGATGGCGGTACTGCAGCATCACTGAGTGAAAGATGGGCTATGACCAAATAATGCCATTTATGGAGGATGGTGACACATATTAAATCAGGGGAATGGGCAGAATGGAATATTTTCATACAATCATTTGATTGGTTCAATAAAAAAATGTCACTGTCCGTCACCTTTAATGATCAGCTTCTGCCCAGGCCAGCATTGGGGCCATCGCTGCATGGTGTACTCTTGAGTTTCCGCCAGCATGCAGTTGCAGTTAGTGGAGACATAAAGAGTTTGTTCCACCAGATACGCCTGCTGTCCGGAGATTGACCACTCCTACATTTCCTGTGGAGGAATATGCAGTGGGAGGCAGAACCAATTATCTATGAATGGCAAGTGTTCCCGTTTGGCACAACCTGCAGCCCCTGTTGTGCTATCTACGCACTCCAGCATCACATGCAACGTCACAGAGCTGGCAGCCCACATCTCGCCAAGGTTGTAGAACAAGCCTTCTACGTAGACAATTGCCTCCACAGTACTCCAGATCTTGCTGATGGCTTGAGACAGCTGTTGACAGAAGGGGATTTTGAAATCAGACAGTGGGCAAGCAGTCTACCCTCTGTGATAGAGCACCTCCCACCAAAAGCCAAATCTGTCAACAGCGAACTGTGGTTAGTCCAAACCAGTACTGACCTTCAGGAACTGACATTAGGTCTCCAGTGGAGCTGCCTCGATGACATGCTGGGATATAAACACCGTGCCTCAGAGCCTCTTCAGCCTACACTGAGGAACCTGTACAAAACCCTTGCAAGTCAGTATGACCCCCTAGGGTTCATCCTGCCCGTTACCACCAAGACCAAGGTTCTCATCCAAGACCTCTGGAAGCAGAACCTTGGCTGGGATGACCTGATTGAACCCCAGAGTCTGTGGGATCAGTGGCTCGCTTGGGAACAAGAACTCCAGTATTTACCTCAAATACAGTTCCCTAGACCCTATACTCCAGCCTGCATTGACATGAAAACTGCTACTAGAGAGCTCCACATCTTCTGCGATGCATCAGAGAGGGCGTATGGCTCTGTCACTTACCTGCGCGCCACCAATGACAAAGGTGATGATTACACAGCCTTTGTCTTTGCCAGATCTTATGTGGCACCCAAGAAATGCTTCTCAATGCCACGCTTAGAGTTGAGTGCAGCACTGACAGGTGCACAACTTGTCAAGCTGATCCAGACTGAACTAACCTTTCCCATTAGCCATGTCATCTGCTGGTCAGACTCCACTACAGTCCTGCATTGCTTGAAGTCAGAGTCTTGCCGCTATCAGGTCTTCGTCGAGACAAGAGTGACAGAGATCCAATCCCTGACTGACATGTCCAACTGGAGGTATGTCTAATCAGTCCAGAATCCAGCAGACCACATTACCCGAGGCCTTCTTCTGACTGCACTAATTCAATCCCATCAGTGGAGAACGGGACCGGATTTCCTAGCAAAGACTCATGACCAGTGGCCAGTTATGTCCTTCACCCATGCTAAACCAGACCTCGGTGAGCTTAAAAGGGGAGCCTTCATTGGTAACACTACAGTAGCCTCCAGTGAGCTGTTGCCTGACTTCAAGCAGTTCAACACTTGGAGAGAGCTCACCAGAACTACTGCGAGGTCCCTTCATGGGGTGGTCACTCAACTCCTGACACCATCGTAGAATGTAACGCCTCCGACTACATCACTGCTGAGAGGATGCTGTTGGATCAGGCACAGGAAGACTCATTTCCACGGGAGGTAAAGGCCTTACAGGTGACCCAGCCTATCCCTTGTGACAGCTGTCTGAGCTCCCTAGCTCCTCAGTACGATGAAGTTACCGGAGTCCTTCGTGTAGGAGGAAGACTTTGTCATACAGCAGAGATGATGTGGAGGTACTCCACCCAATCATCTTCGATCCAGAACATCCAGTAACTAAGCTGCTGATCAAAGACTATGATGAAAGGCTCCATCACCTGGGTGCCAAGCGGGTGCTGGATAAAATTCGTCACCAGTACTGGGCCCTCCGAGGTCGCGAAGCCATTTGGAAGCACCAACACGCCTGCAGAGACTGCCAGCTCTGGCGGGCTAAGCCTCAAGGATCTAGAATAGTGGATCTGCCCCCCTCAAGGCTATCGCTCTACAAACCTCCATTCTACTTGTTAGGAGGGGACTGCTTTGGCCTTTTCTTGATGAAGATTGGGCGTCGCCAGGAAAAGAGGTGGGGAATCCTCTACAAGTACATGACAACAAGATGTGTGCATCTAGACCTTCTCGAGAACCTTGACTCGGATGCCTTTCTGCTCTCCTTATGCCATTTCATCACTTAGAGAGGCAAACCTTTCAAAGTACTCTGCGACAATGGGACCAACTTCACTGGTGGAAGTCGTGAGCTTTGAGAGGTTTTCAATCAGATGACACCTCAGCTGCAGGAGCTACTTGCTGAGGAGAAGCTGCAGTTCCAGTTCAATCCACCAGCTGCTCCTCACTTCCGAGGGACGTGGGAACGTGAAGTGAAGTCGGTGAAAACAGCGCTGAGAGCCATCCTTCAAGAGCAATCAGTCCCTGAGCCAGTCCTGCAGACACTTCTCGTAGAGGTGGAGGGCATACTGAACTGTAAACCTCTTGGTTGTGTCTCAACAGACATGGCCGACCTTGACCCAGTAACACCAGATATGCTGTTGATGGGTCACAGAG
This sequence comes from Pholidichthys leucotaenia, assembly GCA_020510985.1. NCBI lineage: Eukaryota > Metazoa > Chordata > Actinopteri > Cichliformes > Pholidichthyidae > Pholidichthys > Pholidichthys leucotaenia. Next base: position 390,520,980 of record CM035839.1, on the reverse strand, counting down.
ACTCATCGCTTCCGCAGGCCCTGTATGACAATGACGACCTGCTGGGCAGCTGATGCTGGTGACATAGACAGGTGTTGGCCAACAACTTCTGGTCTTCATTCGTCCGCCACTACCTGCCCACCTTACAAGCGCACTAGAAGTGAAGGACTGATGGTAAGGGACTCGCTGTGGGCCAAGTGGTCCTCATTGTTGATCCACGACTGCCCCAAGCACTCTGGCCGGTTGGTACTGTAACAGAGACTTTCCCTGGGTCAGATGGCCGGATGCGCAGTGCAACGGTGAAGGTAAGAGATAAGACCTTTACTCGTCCAGTGATCAGACTGCATCCTCAGTTGGAGGAGGATACTAGTGGTATCCTAGTTGCTAGTGGTAAAGGGTCCTATCAGTACCCTTTTGACTGATGTGCTGCTACTGCACTAGTGTTTGTGGTTGAGTGTGCGTTCATGTCAGAAAAGTATTATTGTGGATGCTATGCACATTAATGCACCAGATGAGTGCCTTTAGATCCCCTTAGAAGAATTTGTATTATGAGTTTATCCTGGCGAAGCTGTGAGTTGAAATGCACAGTGTAAATTGTTTGCTAGCGTATGCTAATTGTTATGCTAAGCTAATCATGATGCTAAGCTAATTGCTAAGCTAGCTGTGCTAACTATGGCTAGTTACCTTTGGAGTTGTATAGTAGCCCTTAGCTAACACATAGTATGTTGTAGCATGTTCTGTGCATTTGTTTATGCTGTTACACGGAGAGCTATGATATGTTTTAGTGCATAAATGTACTATGAGACATACTTTTGTGTGCTGATTCTCCTCTCTCCCTCTCTTCTCTCCTTTCCACCAGAAACCACTCACACACACCACATGCATACATGTCTGGACACGTACTTCTACCTCCATGTACTCTCCCATCACTGCACACATAGTATGGACTCATGAACCATATTCGGTACCCTGTTGGTCTGTTACCTGCCAGTTGTGACACTGTTTAATAAAGTGGACTAAAGTGAAACTTCAGCTCTGATTCTCTGACCAGAATCTACTATCCATGTTGGCCGTTCCAACCAGATGAAACATTATCTGTAGGTGAGTGAGGAACACTGCAACAGGAGATAACAGCTCTGTGATCTCCTGGATTACTGATGACCTGACAGGCAGGCCACAGTTTGTCCAGCTGTGCAGTGTCTTGTCTAATGTGGTGGTTAGTGATATGGGAGCTCCACAGGGGACTGTGCTTTCTCTTTTTCTCTTCACCTTATACACCACCGACTTTCAGTACAACACTGAGTCATGCCACCTGCAGAAATTCTCTGATGACTCGGCTGTTGTTGGGTGTATAAGAGGGGGAGAGGAGCAGGGGAGCACTAGTAGACAGATTTGGGGAGTGGACCGAGCAGAATCACCTAAGGCTGAATGTCAGCAAGACCAGAGAGATGGTGATTGGCTTCAGGAAGAAGAGGATGCCTTCACAGCCGCTGCAGATTAGAGGGGAGGATGTGGAGGTAGTGAAGGACTACAAATATCTAGGTGTCACGATCAGCAATGGACTGGACTGGAAATCTAACACTGATGCTGTGTACAAGAAGGGGGTGAGCAGACTCTACTTTCTGAAGAAGCTGAGATCCTTCAACGTGTGCAAAAAGATGCTGGAACTTTTCTACCAAGCCATTGTTGCCAGCGCCATCTTCTTTGCTGCTGTCTGTTGGGGTAGCAGTACCAGAGCCAGCAACACCAACAGACTTGACAAGATTATCAAGAAGGCTGGGTTTGTAATTGGTCTCAGGCTGGAGACCATTGAAAATGTGGTGGACGGGAGGACACTGAACAAACTGTTATCCATCATGGACAACCCTGATCACCCCCTCTACCACACACTGGACAGACAGTGGAGCACTTTCTCCAGCAGACTGCTACAGCTTTGCTGCCGAACGGTCAGGTACCTGAAATCCTTCCTGCCACATGCCATTTCACTGTGCAGTAACTCTCTAATGTTGAATTCTGGTCATAACAATGCTGGCATACTGCACCTTGCAGTCTAATTGGTACCTCACATTGCAACCTGCCCCTGATAGTCCTGTATTATACAGCGAGTATGATGTATTTATCTATGCGGGTCATCATCTGTGATGTATATAAAGTTATCTAGGCAGTTTTACTTTCCTGACTAATTCCTTTGTCTATTATGCTGTGTGTGGTTCTATTGTTTTGGTTGTCTACTGTCATGCTGCTGCTGTTACACTGTAATTTCCCAGTTTGGGATAAATAAAGTCTATCTGTTTATACATTTCTGTGGAATCATTTTCTGTCTGTACATTTCTGTGGAATCATTTTCTGTCTATACATTTGCGGTCTATACAGTCTGCGATGGACTGGCGATCTGTCCAGGGTGTACCCTGCCTCCCGCCCAAAGATGCTGGGATAGGCTCCAGCCCCCCCGCGACCCGAAAAGGATTAAGCGGAAGGAGATGAATGAATTAATGAATGAATGAAACATCATCAAACAAATTTAAATATTAGACAAAGATAACACAAGTAAACACAAAATTCAGTTTTTAAATCAAGGTGTTCATTATTAATGGAAAAAAATCCAAACCTACATGGCCCTATGCAAAAAAGTGACAACCCCCCCCCCCCCGTTAAAACATAAACTAACTGTGGTTTTGTGGGGCATGGTGTTGGACTTCTCCACCCAGGGAACAGTGGACCGAAAGAAGAGGCGTCACCGGGGGGTATCAGATGGAACAGTAAAGACTATGCGCCCCCTGGAGAGAGGAGTAAATGCTGGAGCCGCTGGGAGAAGAAGAGTGTTGAAGCGGCGCCGGTGTTATGTTATGTTAATGTGCCACATAGTTCTTTGTTCAAACAACTATGTGTTATGGTCGGAAGTTCCAGGTCTTGATGCATGGAAATAAAGATATAAAAGAAGAATGCACAGAGACCCGGGAATCTCTTATGCTGTAAAATATGTTGGAGAAAGAATAAAGTTACTGTGTCGTCCAGCTCATTGCCTCGCTTGCCTCCTTTTTCCACATTGGTGACCCGAAGATGTGCCATGGAAAGTGAGTCGAGCACCGCCCTGGAGACTGCCTGGAGGGAGAGCACAAGTGCCGCGTGCGTGGTCTCAATCGAGCTCCAAGGCTTCTGGCTTCACAACCCGACCGCGTGGTTTTTGCACATAGAAGCCCAGTTCACACTTTGCGGGATAACAACAGACAATACCAGGTATTACTATGTGGTCGCTGCGCTGGATGCGCGTGCTACGCAACAGTTGACGAGCTTGCTCCAGCAGCTGCCGGCCCAAGGAAAATATGAAGTGCTCAAGAGGATGCTTCTCCAGCACTATACCCTTTCTAACAGTGAGAAGGCAGAGAGACTCCTAACGCGTTCGGAGTTAGGGGACAAATCAGCAGTGGAGCTCATGGAGAGCATGTTGGTGCTGAGGGGGAAGGACGATGAATCTTTCCTGTTCGCCCACTTGTTCTTCAGGAACTTACCGGCTACAGCGAGGGCGATCCTGGCCAACTCGCCGTGGCTGGTTACTAAGGACCACTGCGCCCTGGCGCAGGATGTGGACCACATCATTTCGGTGACCAGACCTCTCAGTGTGCAGACAGTGGCACCGGCATCCATGAGTCACTCCAGCGACATACCTGCCAACTACTCCGGTTTTGCCGTAATGGTTACGGTTTTCAAGACCCCATTCCGGGTTACAGCTTTATTAATCAAAATTACGGTTTTTCACTAAAAATTCAGTCAAAAATTTTAAATCGTAAAAAAAACATGAAAACAATTCCAAACACGAGATCGCTAGGAATCGTATCTAAATTTAGAACACAGTAGCGTCAGTAGCGTTTCTTTTCGTGGTTCGCTGCTACGCTTTACCTGAAGCGTTTGCTAAGCTAACGCTATCGCTATTGAGGGTATTGAGGTTTCTATTCTCGCGCGAAATCCCGGAGAGGCGTGCGTACATGGCGAGATGTAAACACGATGTAAACTGCTGCAGACGTTCGCACGACTGCACTTCAGCCCTGGCAAATGGACCATAGATTCGACATCTAAAGGGAGAATACATTTTATATAATGCCTAAGATTCTGAAGAACATGTGCTGTGTAATTGCAAGCCTTGTCATGCTTGGTGTATCATGTAAACATAAAATATCAGAGCGATTTTGCCGTCTTTTACGCATGTGCCTGTTATACAGTGCTAGTATACCCTGCTGATATTTCTAGTCTTCTAGTTACCTCCGCCAAGGAGGTTATGAGATCATCAGCGTTGGTTTGTCTGTTTGTTAGCAAGATAACTCAAAAAGTTATGGATGGATTTTCATGAAATTTTCACAGATTGTCAGAAATGGGGTATCCTACAGATGATTAGATTTTGGTGGTGATCCGGATCACCGTCTGAATCCAGTAATTTTTTAAAGGATTCTTTTTTTTTTTTTTTTTTTTTTTTAATTTAACATTGCGAGATAGGGCCATTTTCAGTATTTTATTTATGATGTTAAACACTGTATGGGGGGAACTGTGGCGCTTGGCGGAGGTCTGCGCTGTCCGAGTGCTTTTCTAGTATTCATAATACAGCACATCTGGCCTATTCAAAGTTCTATGCAGTGTTAAGATAGTCTTTTGAATGCAAATTTAATGAATGAATGAATCTTTATTTCGGATAGATTAAAAGTAAAGATTAAAAAGAAACAGAATAATATAACAAAGGCGAAAAAATCCAACAAGGTCAAATTAAACAATAACTCCTCTGATTATACAGTTCAACATAAGTTATCTGAAATGGGTGATGGCTGAAGCCGCAGCTTATATTGCCCACTCATATTCCATCCAAGAATTCAAAAGAAAAACAAAACAAGAGCGATTACAATTCAGAACAAAGCTAAGACAAAATGTGACAAAAAAACCAACTAAGTAACAACACAACACAGACTGGATATGACAATCCTTATGTGATTTACATGTCATCTTGTATATATGTTTGGAGTATTTCTTCCTTTAGTTTTTGTTTAAATTGTCCAAGCGTTGTACATGATTTTAATTCAGGTCCAAAATCGTTCCATAATCTGACTCCTTGCGCTGAAACACAGTGTTGCTTGGTGGTAGTTCTCACTGAAGGTTTTTGAAATATACATGAGATGACTGTTGTTGTGAAATGGCACTATATAAATAAAGTTGAATTGAATTGAATTGAAATGTTCCTCTGAAATGATATTGTTTCTCCCTTATTTGGAACAGCTTTTGGATATTTGCGGGCAGTGATAGATTCTTAGCTTTAAACATTATTACTGCAGTTTTAAAGTCAACCAGATCTTTCAACTTGAGAGCTTTTAATTTAAGAAAAAGTGGGTTTGTTGGTTCCCTGTAAGCAGCTTTGTTTATTATTCTAATAGCTCTCTTCTGAAGCATAAAGACTGAATATATGTTTGTTTTATATGTATTTCCCCATACTTCAGTACAATATGTCATGTATGGGAGTATTAATGAATGATACAAAGTATATAATGTGGGTTGTTGATTCAGCAAATATTTCGTTCTGTGTAGTATTGCAGTTGATTTAGATATTTTACCTTTAATATAATTAATATGTGACTTCTATGTCAAATGCTAATATTTGTTTGACACTGCGGCCCCTGGACCCCGGCTAGCTACTAGGCTTTTCAGGTTTGAAAGTTGAAGAAATATGAGGTTGTTAGCTACATTCTAACTTGATTTAATGCTAATATTTGTTTGGCGTCGGGGGGCTTTGCCCCCCTGAACCCCCCACCAGGACTTTGTCCTGGACCTACCGGGGCCTGCGCCCCCTAGACCCTGGCTAGCTACTAGGCTTTTCAGGTTTGAAAGTTGAAGAAATATGAGGTTGTTAGCTACATTTAACTAGATTTAATGCTAATATTTGTTTGGCAAATATTAGCATTATTATTATTAGCATTAGCATTAGTATTAGCATTATTAGCATTAGCATTAGTATTGGCCCCTGGACCCCGGCTATCTACTAGGCTTTTCAGGTTTGAAAAGTTGGCAGGTATGCAGCGAGGTCGAGGAGCCATTTGTGGTAGCCAGGACAGACACCAGAAGACGAAGGAATGGGATGATCTGTTTTTATCATCGCCGTTTCAGCTCGAATGCCCAACGCTGCCTGTTGCCATGCCAATTCAAGAAGCTGGAAAGACGGCACCTTCGGAATTCAGTAGCAGCCGCAACCGATGGTGACATGAATAGACTGCTATATGTTACGGACACACGTTCAGGGAGACGGTTTTCGGTGGACTCCAGCTCCCAGAAGAGCCTCATCCTGCCGGTCAACGCAGACAGGGTGGCATTACGCAGTGGTCCCGAGCTCATGGCTGCCAACGGATCCACCATGAGGACATTTGGTGAGCGGACACTGATGATATGCTTACACAGATGCAATTACCAGTGGGACTTTGTGATAGCTGCATGTTCCGGCCCCATTTTAGGAGCAGATTTTCTATGCGCTTATGGGTTGTTAGTCATTGTTGCTAATAGGAGATTAGTGGACGCTGTCTCTTTTACCTCACTGCCCTGCACAGCTCGGGGAGCTGGGTCGACAACGCTGGCTAATGTTATAGCTCCAGAGGGTAAGTACCAACATTTTCTCACACAGTTCCCAGCACTCATGGTCCCGACTTTTTTGGCTACGGTAACGAAACACGGGGTCTAAAACTTTATAACGGCAAAAGGCCCACTGGTGTTCACGCGTTCTCGGCATTTGGACGCAGCTAAACTGGCCAGCGCACAAGAGGAGTTTGCCAGCTTAGAGCAGTTGGGCATCGTCAGGCGCTCCAACAGCCTTTGGGCATCCCCGCTACACATAGTGCATAAAGCTGACAGGTCGTGGCAACCATCCGATGATTTCAGGCACTTGAATAATGCCACAGAGCACAATCGTTATCCCATTCCACACAGCCAGGATTTTTCCCTGCACCTGGCTGGTGCACGTGTTTTTTCGAAAGTGGATCTGGTCCGTGGACACCATCAAGTCCCAGTGCGCGCGGAAGACGTTCCAAAAACAGCTGTAATAACTCCTTTCGGCCTTTTCTAATTTTGATGCATGCCGTTCGCATTAAAAGGCGCGGCGCAGACTTTCCAGAAGATGATGGATGCAGTGCTTCATGACTTGTCCTTTGTTTTTGTCTACTTAGACGACATTCTGGTAGCCAGCGCATCCGAGGAGGAGCACATCACCCAAGACGGTTTTCCACAGGTTGGAGGCACACAGGTTGATAATTAACCCAGCAAAGTGCCAGTTCGGCGTGCCAGTGATTGATTTTTTGGGCCACTTCATTTCGGCGGAGGGCGCAATTCCGTTACCGGATAAGGTGCGCGCTGTGTTGGACTTGCCACGCCTGCAGACCGTGAGAGCACTACAGGAGTTTTTGGTAATGGTTAATTTTTATAACCGTTTCCTTCCCTGGGCAGCCCAGCTAATGCAGCCGTTGTATGATGCGCTTTAAAAAAAAAAAAAAAAAAAAAGAAGCCCGCGGAAGCCATCGACTGGACTCCCGAGCAAGTCCGGGCTTTTACTGATGCCAAAACAGCACTTGTGGAGGCCACGCTGTTAGCCCACCTGGATCCGTCTGCACAGATAGCGCTCAATACGGATGCGCCTGATGTTGCCATAGGGGCAATGGTGAAGCAGTGTGTCTCAGGTTTGTGGCAGCCGCTCGCATTTTTCAGCCGCACTTTGCGCGACAACGAATGCAAGTACACCACGTTCGATAGAGAATTGCTGGCTCTCCACCTGGTGATGCACCATTTCCAGTTCTGGCTGGAGAGGCGCGAGTTCACTGCATTTGTGGACCATAAGCCACTGACGTACGCGATGTCAAAGGTCTCGGAACCGTGGTTGGCTTGGCAGCAACGGCATTTGGCCACAATTCTGGAGCTTACTACCGACATTCAACACGTTGCCGGTAAGCTCAACATCGTGGCTGATTGTCGCGCGCATTAGTCTCCCCGATTTACATGGGAATAGATTTCCCCACCAGGGACCCGGACATTTGTGCGCTCCAGTTTGCGCCAACTGGGTTAAGGCTGGACACCAGGGTGGTGCAAGAAGGATGCCCTCCCTTGCTCTGCGACGTCTTCACCGGCTGCCTGCGCCTGGTGGTTCTGAGCTCTTTGCACCGTCAGGTTTTTGAGTCGGTCCACTCCCTTTCGCATCCAGGAGTGCGCGCTTAAGTGAAGCTAGTTGGGGTGAAATTTGTCTGGCTGCGCTTGCGCAAGGATGTGAAAGAGTGGGCTGCAGCTTGCATCATGTGCCAGTGGGCCAAAGTGTACAAGCTTACCAGAGCCCCCCTCAAGCCGTTTCAAATCCCAGCTAGGAGGTTCGACCACATCCACGTGGATTTGGTGGGACTCCTCCTGCCGTCGCAAGGTTTCACATGCCTTTTGACAGTCGTGGACCACACCACAAGCTGGCCTGAAGTGGTCCCGCTGGTGTGCTTTTGTGTCGGCTTCAGTTGCACATTTCGGATCTCCATCAGACATCACTTCCGACAGGGGTCCACAATTCGTTTCAGAACTCTGGTCCTTGATAGGCCAGAGCCTGGGGGTCAAAATTCACCGCACTACCGCGTACAACCCCCAAGCTAACGGGTTTTGCAAGTGTTTTCATAGGTCACTTAATGCAGCGCTCCGAGCTTCGCTCACGGACACAAATTGGGTCGATTGCCTGCCCTGGGTTCTTTTAGGGTTGTGCGCCGCACCTAAGGAGGATTTGGCAGCCTCCTCAGCAGAACTTGTTTTTTCTCAGCTGCTGCGGATCCCTGGGGAGTTTTTACCGGAAAACCCTGCACCCGAGGCTGATTGGCCCACGCAATTTTTGCACTGTACAGAGACTTTTAGCGTACTGGGACCTGCCTACCATTGTTTTCCTCACACCTTCATCCCAAAAAGCTTGCAGAATGCCAGTTTTGTTTTTGTCAGGCACGATGCACACCAGACCCCGCTGCGCCCTCTGTACGATGGACCGTTCAGGGTGTTGGAACTTGGGGCGAAGCATTTTGTATTCGACTTGGGGGGATGTAGGGAGACCGTCTGCATCAACAGGCTGAAGCCCACTTTTGTGTTGGCAGATGAGCAGGTGGTGTTGGCTCAAGCTCCCCGGCACGGACCCCCGCTGTTGGTGGCTCCGCAAGTTGGTGATCCCTCAGCAGGGACCTGCACTCGCAAAGCTGATGTGCTTTCTCCCCCTCCCTTTTTCCCTCCACAGACTGACGTGCCCTCCTGTACACCCTGCTAGCAGGGCGGTTCAACTGGATCAGCGACCCCCCGCTACAGCCGCTATGGGCAGCAGCTCAAGCCCAAAAGACGGGGGGGTTAGTGCCCTTTCTGGGTGTTCGGGGGGGGGGGGGGCATGGTATTGGACTTCTCCATCCAGGGAACAATGGACCGAAAGAGGAGGTGTCACCAGGGGGTATCAGATGGGATAGTAAGGACTATGCACCCCCCAGGAAGAGGAGTAAATGCTGGAGCTGCTGGGAAAAGAAGAGTGTCGAAGCGGCACCGGAGTTATGTTATGTTCATGTGCCACACAGTTCTTTGTTCAAACAACTATGTGTTATAGTCGGAAGTTCCGGGTCTCGATGCATGGAAATAAAGATATAAAAGAGGAATGCACAGAGACCCGGGAATCTCTTTTGCTGTAAAATATGTTGGAGAAAGAATAAAGTTACTGTGTCGTCCAGCTCGTTGCCGCTCCTTCCTCCTTTCTCCAGTTTGTCACATTTTTGGAAAGCCGAGTTCAGTTTCTCTAGCCACACCCAAGCCGGATTACTGCCAAACCTGTTCTCAATCAATCAATCACTTAAATAGGACCTGTCTGACAAAGTGAAGTAGACCAAAAGATCTTCAAATGCTAGGCATCATGCTGTGATCCAAAGAAATTCAGGAACAAATGAGAAACAAAGTAATTGAGATCTATCAGTCTGGAAAAGGTTTCAAGCCGTTCCTAAAGCTTTGGGTCTCCAGCGAACCACAGTGAGAACCATTATCCTCAAATGGTGAAAACATGGAACAGTGGTGAACCTTCCCAGGAGTGGCCGGCTGACCAAAATTACCCCAAGAGCACAGCGACGACTCATCCAGGAGGTCACAAAAGACCCCACAACAACATCCAAAGAACTGCAGGCCTCACCTGCCTCAGTTAAGGTCACTTTTCATGACTCCACCATAAGAAAGAGACTGGGCAAAAAGGGCCTGCATGGCAGAGTTCTAATACAAAAACCACTGCTGAGCTAAAAGAACATAAAGGCTCATCTCAGTTTTGCCAGAAAACATCTTGATGATCCCCAAGACTTTTGGGAAAATATTCTGTGGACTGACGATTCAAAAGATTAACTTTTTGGAAGGTGTGTGTTCCATTACATCCGGCGTAAAAGTAACACAGTATTTCAGAAAAGGAACATCATACCATCAGTAAAATATGGTGGTGGTAGTGTGATGGTCTGGGGCTGTTTTGCTGCTTCAGGAACCGGAAGACTTGCTGTGATAACTGGAACCATGAATTCTGCTGTCTACCAAAAAATCCTGAAGGAGAATGTCCAGCCATCTGTTTGTGACCTCAAGCTGAAGTGCACTTGGGTTCTGTAGCAGGACAATGATCCAAAACACACCAGCAAGTCCACCTCTGAAAGGCTTAAGAAAAACAAAATGAAGACTTTGGAGTGGCCTAGTCAAAGTCCTGACCTGAATCCGATTAAGATGCTGTGGTATGACCTTAAAAAAAGGCGGTTCATGTGCGAAAATCCTCCAATGTGGCAAAATTACAACAATTCTGCAAAGATGAGTGGGCCAAAATTCCTCCACAGCGCTGTAAAAGACTCATTGCCAGTTATTGCAAACGCTTGATTGCAGTTGTTGCTGGTAAGGGTGGCCCAACCAGTTATTAGGTTTAGGGGGCAATCACTTTTTCACATAGGGCCATGTAGGTTTGAATTTTTTTCCTCTTAATAATAAACACCTCCATTTATAAACTGCATTTTGTGTTTACTTGTGTTATCTTTGTCTAATATTTAAATTTGTTTGATGACCTGAAACATTTAAGTGTGACAAACATACAAAAGAATGAGAAATCAGGAAGAGGGCAAACACTTTTTCACACCACTGTATGTGGTTATAATGGGAATCAGTGGGACCAAATTGTGCCTGAGGGTAAAGAGTGTAGGCATATATGAAAATCTCCTGTTCTATACACCTTGCAATAGAGAGGGTCATGGAATTTTAAAAATCATCATTAAAAAAAAAAAAAATGCTGGCCAAGTTTCATACAATGTCAACTGACCGATATATTGAGAATCAAAAATAAAATTAAAAACAAAATGTACACATTTGTGCCCCAAGGTACCTTGAGGGTTAATATAACACAAAATAGTTCTTCATTTTGAAACACAAATATCTATACAGACAGTATAAAAAAAAGTAGATCAATAGGAATGCCATCAAAAAGTGCACTATAGCAAAGGTAATACGTATGTATAATACACTGATTATTTTGCATGTCCAAACTCTGGAAATAATGTATTCACATTAACTCAGTTGATGTTAGTATTTTGTCAGTTTTGTTTTGCATTTACCAAGTGGCAAATAAATTATTAAAAATACTAGAGAAAATCACAAAAGAGAGAAACAAATATATGTGTATATATATATATATATATATATATATATGTACAGTATATATATATATATATATATATATATATACAAACAGAAGTCAGTATCATCATTCCGAAGGAGAAAACATCTAGCCTTGTGCACTACCACAGTCATAATGTGCACATATGGTCTGATTAACATGGCATGATGCATTATGTGGCACCATAGCAACAAGTCAGGCTCCTCCTTTTCGAGGAACAAAGGACACAGATGAGGAAGCTGCTGAAGTTCCTGCATGGTATAAAACTGACTCATCAACAAGACGGACATCACTCGTCAATATCTGTGTTACATATGTTGTCTCCTCTCTTCTCCTCCTTCTCCCCACTCCTCCCTCTCTGGTGTGCATCAGTGACAGACTCGTCCAGGGAGTAAATTTGCCCTCTTTGTTTTGTTTTGGGGGCTTTAATTTTGCTGCTGTTGGAAAATTACCCATAATTGCAGCCTGCAAATGCTTATCCCTCTCTTTCTCCCCTCCAACTACTCTCCAGTGTACACTAGCTGTGCATACACGCAAACATAACACACATGAACGCTGGCTCCTATCCTCAGCAGATAAAATGGGTTGTGCTGAAGGATAGAGCCACATTTTCTCGCTGTCACACTTGGACTCATTGCCACATTGAGAAAACAGACACACATGCACACTCGCAACGTACACACTCACTCGTCCACCCCGAGGTTGATAATGAGACTGGGGAAACATGATTTATGTTTCATAGAGCAATCTAATTGATTTGATTAATCACATTCTTTCTTAGCTAATTAAATTACCACAAACAGATTACAGAATATTTGGCCACAAACGAACCCGGCAGCCATCCTGTTTGTTTTCAGCTGAGTTACATTACGTGTTTTTGGAAAGCTGTGATCAATGAATTTTATGGTCAATAAATCACTCAAGATCCATTCCTAAAAGCAGGGTTTGTGCATTACAAAACAATGATTAATTTTGCAACATATTTGTCCTAACAGAAATATACAGTTTCAGATTGTGGTGATGCTATTGTGGAATTTAACCAATGCTCATAACACCTAATGAGTATTTAATTTCTTCTTCCCTTTCAGTGTGGTTGTTTGTCATTTGAGTTGATCTGGTTCTTCCTGAACAACATGTGCACATAGAATTACAAAGCATTTCATTGGACTGATTTCTGCATTTCTTGGAAAATGAACGGTTAGAATCTCATTAATTTGAGTTGGACCGCTCTGGGGTGGACTTTTATTTTCGACTCTTGAAGGAGTGAAAAAGAATGTTTTCAAAAATCTAATCACAAACCATGTTTCTGGCTTGTTAAAGGATCATCTTATCTTAAAACCAAATGTCAGAGCCTAATTTTACTGATTTCCCAGGAGTAATGCATTGTTGTCAAAAGCGTGTGCAGAATCACAATAACGAACAAATGTATCCCCTTAAAGAATACAACATAAGTGAAACACCATAAATTAAGAAGTCTTTTGAGTAGCAGATGAAAAAAGACTAGAAGAGGGTTGCTTGGATGCTTGTTGGACGGTCAAACTCAGAACCCACTCGTCTGACACCCACCCATCTGCTTCTGTAACTTTCCAGAACAGACAATTCAGTATATTCACACCCACTTAACGGTCCAGTGCTTAAGATTCAGGCAGATATACTGACAGAAAATAAATGCCACAACTAAGTTTTCCATTAATATGACTCTCTCTCTCTCTTTATTTATTTTATTTAAATAGAAAAAAGATATGTTATCTCGTGTAATGTCTCTATCTAGAGCAGTAATGCTATATAAATGGACATTATTAAGATGATTCAATTCATCCATCCATCTTCTTCCGCTTAATCTTTTTTGGGTCGCGGGGGGGTTGGAGCCTATCCCAGCATCTTTGGGCGAGAGGCAGGGTACACCCTGGACAGATCGCCAGTCCATCGCAGGGCCAACACAGAGAGACAGACAACCATTCACTCTCACAGTCATACCTAAGGACAATTTAGAATCCCCAGTTTGATGCCAATTAACCTAACTTGCATGTTTTTGGCATGTGGGAGGAAACTGGAGAAATCCTGGAGTAAACCCACGCGGACACGGGGAAAACATGCAAACTCTACACAGATCACTGTTGGTCGGGGGCTGGGATCAAACCCAGGATCCCCCGGCCAAGGGTAAGTTGCTGTGCTGCTACAGTGCTAACCACTCCGCCACCGCGCTGCCCAATTCAATTCAATTCAATTCAACTTTATTTATATAGCGTCATTTCACAACAACAGTCATCTCATAGCACTTTCAACTGTAGAGGAAACCCCCACAGTTGCAGAAAAACCCCAGCAATCAAGCGATCCCCTGTGAGCAAGCGCTTGGCGACGGTGGAGAGGAAAAACTCCCTTTTAACAGGAAGAAACCTCCAGCAGAACCAGGCTCAGGGAGGGGCAGTCATCTGCTGCGACTAGCTGGGGGGTGAGGGGATAGAGAAGATGAAAAGAACAGACATGTAGAGAGCAAACAGCACGATGGGGACTCAATCTATGGGAGAGAACAAACAGATGTTAATGACCAGCAAAAAAAAAAAAAAAATTCATTGAGATTAAAGAAAGGAATGAATCCCCGTGCATTATTGGAGGTCCCCCGGCTGTCTAAACCTATTAGCAGCATAACTAAGGGAGGGTTCAGAGACACATGATCCCTCCCTAATTGTAGGCTACATCAAAAAAGGAAGGTTTTAACCCTTTTCTTAAAAACAGAGATTGAGCCTGACTCCCGAATCCAGATTGGCAGCTGGTTCCACAAGAGAGGAGCTTGATAACTGAAGGCTCTGCCTCCCATTGTACTTTTGGAGATTCTAGGTATTACAAGTAATCCAGCATTTTGGGAGCGTAGTGCTCTGTTAGGATAATATGGTAGTATCAGATCTTTTAAATAAAACGGGGCCTGATTGTTTTGAGCTTTGTAAGTAAAAAGAAGGATTTTAAACTTAATTCTAAACTCTATGGGAAGCCAATGAAGGGAGGTCAGAACCGGAGAGATATGATGTCTCTTTCTAGTACCTGTTACAACTCTTGCTGCAGCATTTTGGATCAACTGAAGACTTTTTAAAGATGTTTTAGGACAGCCTGATAATAAAGAGTTACAATAATCTAATCTAGATTATTGTAACTAATTGTAACTAAAAGTTTGGATGCGGTTTTATTAATTTAAGACAGCACAAGTAATGTACAGGGCAATTAATAATCAACTCCCAACTAATATACAAAAAATATTTTTAAAAAAAGAGACAACGATCATAATTTGAGAGGAGACTTAAACTTTACAAAACCCAAGATACGAACAACCAAGAAAATTATGTGCATATCTGTCTGTGGGATGGATTTGTGGAACAGTCTGGAGCCGGAACTGAAACTATGTACAAACAGAAATCAATTCAAAAAGTGGTATAAACATTATTTGCTGAAAGGATATATGTTAGAAGGGTAGTATTTATATGTACGATTCACTATGCTCACTCTGGGACACTATGGAATGGTGGGTGGGACAGCACTGTGTATATCTGTGTTGTTTGAGGCTGGTTTTGATGTATGGACATCAATGTATGTTAGGATGGATGGGTGTTAATGTTGATATGTACAAAATACAGTTAATTGTTTACTTGGGGTCTTAAATGTGGTAATTTGTATATAATTCACATGGGTGTATTTATGGAAAAGAGGAGATGGAATTAATAAGTGTTCACTTCTTCCTTCTCCCTTTCAAACACTGTATACTGTTACTTTATTGCATTTGTCATTTGTTTTGTTTTTGTTATACTTTTTTGTTCGAAATAAAGTATCTATCTAAAGTTTGATTTGGAAAGGTATTTCTAAGGTTTTTTTGGACCAACAAGAATGACTTCAGTCTTATCTGAATTTAATAGGAAATTACAAGTCATCCAAGCTTTGAGTTCCTTAAGACAGGCTTCTAAATTGGCTTATTGATTACTATCATCTGGCTTCATGGACAGGTATAATTGTGTGTCATCTGCATAACAATGAAAATGTATACAGTGCTTTCTAATAATGATGCCTAACGGAAGCATATATAAACTAAAAAGAGTAGGGCCTTGCACAGATCCCTGTGGAACTCCATGACTGAGCTTTGAGTTGCAAGAAAGCTCATTATTGACA
Source organism: Pholidichthys leucotaenia (assembly GCA_020510985.1). NCBI lineage: Eukaryota > Metazoa > Chordata > Actinopteri > Cichliformes > Pholidichthyidae > Pholidichthys > Pholidichthys leucotaenia. The sequence continues at coordinate 390,505,169 of CM035839.1, read as the reverse complement.
TGAACAAACTGGAACCTATCAGATAAATAAGATCTAAACCACTGCAACGACGTTCCATTAAGTCCAACGTAGTGTTCTAATCTAACAAGTAGAATATTATGATCAATAGTATCAAAAGCTGTATTTAAGTTAACGGTGGGAAGAATCTGATTGATTTTATCTCTGATAGATGAAATTTTATTATTGAAAAAGTTCATGAAGTCCTGACTAGTAAGCTCTAAGGGAATGCTAGGATTGACAGAGTCCTGACTCTTTGTCAGCCTGGCTATAGTGCTGAAAAGAAACCTAGGATTATTCTTGTTGTCTTCTATTAATGCAGAATCATAACTCATTCTAGCTTTTCTAAGAGATTTTTTATAAATTAAAAGATGATTTCTCCAAGCTAAAAAGATTTCATCTAAATTAGTGGAGTGCCATTTTCTTTCTAATTGACGAGTCTTCTGTTTTAAGCTACGAGTTTCTTTGTTGAACCAAGGAGTTAGAAATCTGTGATTAGACTTTTTTCTTTTTTAAAGGGGCCACCAAATCTAGAGTCTAATGCAGAGAAGCTGTAACACTATCTACCATGCTATCAATTACAGAAGGAGCAAGCTGTCTATAGCTTATTTCCGTTGTGTTGACACATGGCATAGAGGAAACAATCTGCATAAATTTGGTAACAACATCATCTGAGAGGCATCTACTGTAGTAATATTTTTCTTTAGGAGCCAAATAGTCAGAAGTAGTAAAATCAAAGGTTAACAGACAATGGTCTGACAGTGCAGGGTTATGAGGAGGCACTACCGGATTTTCTATTTCTATGCCATATGATGAAAACCATGGACCTCCAATTCACCTACACCTGAGCTGTACCTGTGATACAATGATTGCGCTTGATAATAGAAATTAGTACAAAACACTATGATGATGAAAAAAGCTTTGTTACTTTACCTTTGAATGAGAGCTTACAATTACAAATCATGCAGGAGTATGACAATAAGTCTGGATTGTTGTACCATGTTTCTACAGAAGCCCATAATGGACAAACAATGTTCAGAGAGGTCTGTTTGATTTTTGCTGGTGCCTGGCTCCATAGAGGTGGGTAGCATTGCCAGAAATTGAACTAAAGTAACTGTAGTATTCCCACAGAGCAAAATTGTTGTGGCCCAGAGGTGGCCCAAACCTGACATTTCATCTGGCTCACATAGCACTTGGAAAGATGGTAATATGGCAGTCTGCTCCTGTTTGCTGGATCTGGACCATAAGTAAACCAGAACAACGCCACAGCAATTATAGAGCAATGCAAAATATGCCGCATCTGGATGCAACCAGACCCCTCCGTGGATCACCACCATATCATGTTGGAGGGATTTCAGGGCTGTAATGATCCCAGGAGGTATGTTCTTTGGGCCAACTTGCCCCTGTTACGGTCACCCAAAACAAATTGGTCTTGGGTGAAGGGCCAGACCAAGAGCAGTCCAGTAGATCCCTATGAAAAAAGTTACATCAAGGACTCAGTTTATTTAAAGGAGCTACATGGGATGGCCCTCCAGTGGGCTCACCACCTGCAGGAGAGATCAGTGGGATCATGGTGCTACTGTATGTGTACTAGACGGCAATTTGGGTTGCTGCCCCTGACCCGGACCCACAGATAAGCAATTGAAGATGGGTGGATGAATGGATGTAACCAGAGCCAGAAATGGCCAATATGTGGATGCTGACTCCTTGCTGTCTAGGCAGTTAACAGAATCAAACAGTAGTAACCAATAATTTACTTGAGCAAGTTTCGAAAGCACTAAAAACTACTTGAGCAGACTTTTATTATTTTGAATAATTAATAAATGATAGTGTTAATCTGAGAAAAATAAAATGCTACTAACAAGAACTCTCATATAGTCTATAGCATATACTGTAAATATACAGTTGATATTTATCTGAGAAAACCTGGATTCACAACCAGTTTAAATCAGTGAAATCAAAAGTATGCCAGAAAATAATATCAAATGTAGATGAGTAAATGTAAAAGGTATCCTGCAGTACCACACATACAACACATCGTCTGAAACCGGAGACCCAACAGATTACAGTGAGCCAAGTTTTCTCGCTGTACAACATTCACTGAGCCAGCAGCCAAGGAAGAGGAAAAACAAACTTCACTTTATACAGCCATGTAGTGTTAACACCGCATTTATATGAATATTATTATTAATAATTAATAACTGGAATAATTAATTAATAATTATTACATTACCTTTTTGTAACACTAGATGGGGCGCTGTCCCACTGGACGGAGCGCTGGGGATGCTATGAACAAATAATTAAGCTTAGGAATTTGGCAATTAACCCCTTGCACTCCGGTCAATTTCCCTAAAAACACCAAAAAATAATGTGCCCAAATTAAATCCAAAGCTGTTCTTCAACCCTTTGCAGCATCTTCATGGGGTTGGTCTCATTTAAAAGAAAACACTTTGAATTTTTTGGCAAAACAGTCATAATCTCTCTAAGTGCTCCGGCCACTGAGTTACAGTCATCTAAACATAGTGAACTTGAAGAAAATAAATTTGGCCTGGGTGTTTTTTTGGATACAAATGCTTGCAAATAACACACAGCTTCAGATCCGGGCTGGAAAATGCAACAGAAATGTGGAACCAAGTGTTATCCAGCTGAGGTCCAAATTTTGTAACAATACCACAAAAAATGAATATATTACACAGCTTTTTCCTCAGGTACTTCCCAGGCGTTTTGGAACTGTGCCAAATTGTGCCAAATGGCACAGTTAGGAAAAACATCTGTAACTTTTGAATGCTTCAATGTAGAAGCTTCATTTTGGGCTCTAATGAAAGGTCACACTCAGGGCTGTGTGTGTGTGTGTGGGGGGGTTGCCCCCTCCCCCGCTACAGAGGATGGACATCGTCCATCGCTACATGACAGATTAGCCTCATATGGCGATGTGGGACAGCAGCTCAGTCACCGCGCCCCCCCCCCCCTTGCTACAGAAGAATAGCGGGGGGGGCGGCGTTCATGGTCTGGACGCGACGAATGAATCATGTACCGCGGCGCACGAACTTCAGACTTCGTGTGCCGCACAGTTGTAATTTACCGATCGGTCAAAAGTCATTTTGGATTACAATTTTCAGGGATAGAGAATAATTTAGCTTATAACACCTTACCTCTTCACAGCAGTGTCCTGGCGAACTTCTCTTCCTCACTGTCAGACGAATGCGACGCTGGTCCGCTCGTGGTTCTGGTCTCCCGACCCGATCAAAACATAATTCCATTATTGCGGTTTTGTGCTTCCATGATTGCGGTTTTTGGCGAATGATTTTTCAAAACAAATAACAGTAGTAATAAAAAAAAGACTGGCGAAGGCGTGTGTATCACTCAACCTTCGTCGTCAGCCTCCGTCGGTCTATGACCATGGAAGAAATCATAACGTCTACTCTGCTGGAACAAAAACAAAATAAGCACCGCCTGTGGCCGAACATGCCGATGCGCGAATGGCACTCCCTGTCACACAGGTTGCATTTATGGGTGGTCTCCGTGCTGCTGGGTCTGTGGGGTTCTTCCCGCGGGTCCTTTTTTGATCTGCTGTAGCAGTCTCTCTTTACCCAGCCTTAAAAAAAACAGCTCGCAAACTTCTCTGCTTCAGTTGGCTCACTGCATTCACAGCCTTGGTAGGCGGGTCCTTCTTGCTAGGTTTTCAGTCATTGGTTCTTCAAGGTTTCAGAAACCCAATTCAAGTCTCTTATTAGTCGAATGAGAGGTCAATCAGATGAAATAATCTGTTCGCGGCTGTGTCTGCAGCTTTTATTTTCAGTGCGCGCTTGGACGCCATCACCATCTACATCATCAGCATCTCCATCATTCGTCCTAGAGCGCACGAGAGCGCCCTTGTGCACTCTAGGACACAGAGACTTGCCCGCCCGCGGTACAACGGAGTGCAAGAGGTTAATAAGCATTAATAATTTAATTAGCAATTATTTGATCAGTCTCATAACCTGGGTGTCAGTTCTTGACACTGCAATTCTGGAGTTTGGACAGAGAAAAATACACCTCTGAACAGTTTAGTAGTTTTAATAAAGAAAACCAAAGTGACAATATACATCTGTAGAGCTTGTAAAATGGGAAGATAACCAAAGGTAGCATGAACAGTAGTAATTTTGCATATATGAAAAAAACAGCAATGTTTACATATTTACAGGTCTTGCATATGTGAAATAAGGTTGAAATGTGATTGTGTAGCTGAATAGAGAATTAATGAAATGATAATAGTGGCAAAAATTAAGTATAACGCAAAGCTAATGAAAAAGGAATTTGAAAAAAATGCTATGGAAAAGAAAAAAACATTAACTACATTATGCTAAAAGAGGAACAGTAGTTACAGAAAAGGTTATGGCTGAGGGGGATAAGTCTGTCCCTGAAGCTAATGCCATTGGCTATCTTACTTTCTTGGAGTGGCTGGGTTCACAAGAGACTCAGACTGACACAGAACAGAATGGTCAAGCCTCAGGTGGTCATAGATGCTGGAGGATTGGACTTTGGTAGCCCTGCTTTGTCCAGTCTGGGTTGGAGATGGTCCTTGGAGGCAGGGGTCCTCTCTGTGGTTCTGTGCCCAGGAGATCTTGACCTAGGAATCTTCTGTGAGGTGGGGGCCCAGCCCAGGGCCTGGAGCTTGGGTCAGCTTACGTCTTCTTAGAACAATAGAGTGCCCGTTTGGACAGCATTGGACGTAGGAAGCCAGCTCAGAAGAAAGGTTTAAACTGGATTAGCTAGAGATGCTCTAAAATGTGTGGCTACACTTGAGAAAAATTAAGGTTAAAGAAAAATCACAGCTTGGGTTGCTTAGAAAAAAGGGAAAATTGAGTTTTAACTTCAACTGTTTACTGCTTTTGCAATAAAGAGGCAGATTTTAAGGAAAAATTCAAAAGTATAAAAGTTTAAGTTGTTAAAGCATGCTGGGAACAAAGAGAAAGCTTCATTTTACCTTGGGTAAAACAAAGAGCTATATGGAAGGCTTGGAGGCAGAGAGAGAGAGAGAAGCTTCTTTCTTGCTGAAAGCCAGAAGGGAAAAGAGGCAGAACTCAGGTTTTAGTCTGTGATAAAAGGGAGCAGATTCACACATGGGGCGGTCTTTACTATGAATCCACCAATCAGGGATTTGCATGACTTTCTACCCCATGTGTGAACTCGCTCGCCCAGATGGGATGTTTCTCTGTTTTTGCAAATTTAGCGTGCGCCAGTTTGAGGAAGAAAAAAGGGTTTGAACTAAATTCTCAGAGATGCTTAATTACAACAAAACTAGGCACAAGTTGTCTAAAACATATTTCTACATGACTTTCTAATCTATGAGGATTCATAATTAGGAAAATATGCACAAATAAAATATTTATGACAATGCAATAGAGTCAGCTGTCCATCTCTTAGTTTATCTCTTACAGGATTGCAGTCCTGCAACCTCTGAGGTCTTAGCAGGTAGTCTTTGTCCTCTGGCTCCTCACGCCGAGGCGTAGAGAGTCTGTGTGGTAGAGAGGGGGCAAGAGTGCCATGGAGTGGCACTGAGTCACAGCTGGATCTTATGGGGATGATGAGACTTGGAGCAGAGTTAAAACAGTGTTAAAAGTTCATAAATTGGGCAACAAAGTCCATGAGGGGGAATTTCAGAGTTCAATCTGGCTTGAGTGTGCTACAGCCACCACAATAAAATTTGGTCTACTCTTGCAAAAATGCGTCCACATTATTACAGGGGATTCTAGCAAAGCATGCTTAAAGACTGTACTCCCCAAAATCCACCAACATGTGAAGTGTCACACAAGAGAGGAAAGAACATTGGAGCCCCTCTTCCAATAGTACTTACTTAGCCCTGCTCGACTCGACTCGGTTTGTAGGGTTTTCCATTAGTACCTGGTACCAGGTACTTTTCTGGAACCTACTTCAGTGAGTTTCTAACTGTGCTGAGTCGAGCTAAAAATGTGATGTCAATAGACTGCGGGCCACCAAATGGTCAGCGTGTAACGTCATGAGAGCGACATCTTCAACGGAATCTTCAGCCGCCATTTGTAAAAATTCGTCAGCGAGCGAGTGTCATTGTAAACACAACAAGGAGAGAAATGGCTCAACAGAAATCAACACCATGGTCCAACAGACTTCTGTGCCTTTTGGCTGATGAGAGAATCCAGAGGGAACTAGACGGAGTGACCCGAAATGAATTTACGGCCACCGACCGGCAAATAACGGGAGGTACACTGGCGTCGACCCAACCATGGCAGTTGAAAATCGGGATGGTGAGTGATGTGATATGATGTGATATTATGCATCTTTTACGTTATTTATCCCAGTGGTGGAAAGCTCACTTTGAACAAACACTGTTGTCTCCTGTATGCAGACAGTGAGCTAGCTAGTTAGCCATCAATGCTAACTCCGTGCTCTGCTTGTATTTTGCGCTTGTGTTGACAACATCTGACGAAATAAGCTAGTGTCAATCCTGGTTAAAAAGTTGGGTTTTTACATGTTGTACTTTCGTGCTGTGCATGTACTTAAGTTGTGTGTATTTTTGTTCTAGAGTACGACCAGCATCTGCTTTGACACTGACAATGTAGCACAACACAACAATGTGTTATGACTGGTAAGTAAAGTTGCACACCCTGTTGTTTTTAGTAGTGGTGGACAAAGTACTCGAATCCTTTGCTTTTTAAGTTAAGGTACAGATAAAGTGTCAAAAGTAAAACAGCACAATTTCCATTTAAGTAAAAATATTAAAGAACTCACTTTTGAATGTACTTGAAGTATACCTAGTGCATGCCAACAGAAAGCAAGTATTCCTGTCTGAAACAGGTGGCTCAATCAAGCTTTTCAGGCCCAAATGTAGGCTGTATTTGAAAGTGGAATACAGAGGTGTAGCCTATATGTAGGCAATCACACATGTTAGACTTTGACAAATATGAAAGGGACTGAACTGAGATTTATTTGACTGTGTGAATATTAATTACAGAATAATTGAAAATGAATGGGGCATCCAATATTATCCACTGTTTAAGAACCGCTTGTTTATTTATTTTTTTTTTTTTGTCAGATTTTGTCAGATGGGACTTATTAATGACTGTGGCAATCATTAGCTTACCTTCATATGTGATCTAGTTCGTATCCTCTCGTCTTCGGCTTTATACTGCTCCATTGCTTCTTAAGCTCTCCAGTACTTTCCCAGAGTGTTTCATCTCGCCGCCTGTAGCTTTCTCTGGCTCTCCTTTTTTGCATTTACTCTGACAAAAAGCCAGCAAGCAGCTGGCTCGCCCCGATATCCTCCATATTGTGTTTTGCTTGTCACATACAAATGACATCACAGGAGTGTTGGGCCGCCTTGCTGTAAACATCCCACCCACTTTGAGGTGGTATTCAGCTGTAACTGAAAACAAGCCACACTGTGTCAAACTGAGTAGAGTAGAGTCGAGGCAAGGCGAGTTGGGCAAAGTAGGTACTAGTGGAAAAGGGGCTTGGCTCATGTTTACAGCAACATTAAACATGCTTACAGAACCAACCCCTCCCCCACCTTGGACAATCAGACCATCTCTCCCTGCTTCTAATTCCTGCTTACACCCTCCTCAGGAAGAGTCCTCCCCTCCCCCCAACCAAACAAACAATTAAAACCTGGCCTGAAAATGCACTCCTCAAGCTACAAGACTGCTTTGCCTGCACAGATTGGAGCATCTTTGAACAGCAGGACCTGGACTCCTACACAGAGTCTGTCCTTTTCTACATTAAATGCTGCTTAGAAAATGTGACAGCCACCAAACACATCCGGGTCTTTCCAAACCGCAAACCCTGGATGACCAGTGAAGTCCAGGCTCTGATCAGAGCCTGCAACTCAGCCTTCAGACAGAGGGACAACTCTCTGTACAGCACTGCCAGAGCCGACCTGAGGAGAGGCATAAAACTTGCTAAGAACACCTATAGGAGGAAAGTGGAGGGCTTCCTCACAGACAACAACCCCAGACAGATGTTGAGAAGCATCCAGGCCCTCACCAACTAGAGGGGCCAGGGCCCCTCCATCTTCAGACAGCAGCTTCACTCTGGCAGAGGGGCTTAGCAACTTCTTTGCCTGGTTTGAGCACATCTCCCTCCCAAACTTGTCCCCCATCTCCTCCCCTCTCTCCCCGTCCTCCCCCCGCCCCCCGCTCTCTACAGGTGCACGAGGTGAGGAGGCAACTAAGAGCAGTGAACCCCTGTGGATCTGCTGGTCCAGACGGCATCCCAGGAGCGGTAGTCAAAGCATGTACAGACCAGCTGGCAGAGATCCTCACCAAGCTGTTCAACCTCTCACTGATGCTTGCCACTGTTCCCTCCTTCTTCAAGGCCTCCACCATCATCCTCATCCCCAAAAAGTCTACAATTGACAGCCTGAATGACTACAGACCCATAGCACTCACATCTGTAGTCATGAAGTGTTTCGAGCGACTGTTGTCCCAGCACATCAGGGACTGTCTTCCCCCCTCCTTCAACCCCCACCAGTTTGCCTACAGGGAGAACCAGTCTACAGAAGATGCCATCGCCACCACTCTCCACAGAGCACTGAGCCACCTGGAGAACCCAAGGAGCTATATGAAGATGCTCTTTGTAGACTACAGCTTAGCTTTCAACACTATCATCCCAGACTTCCTGATTAACAAACTGCACCTCCTCCAGACCCCCCCCCCCACCTGCTGCTGGATAAAAAACTTTCTCACTAACTGCCCACAAACAGTCAGACTTGGCCCCCACCACTCCTTCATACTGTCTCTTAGCACTGGCTCCCCCCAGGGCTGCGTACTAAGCCCTCTACTTTACTCCCTGTACGCCTTTGACTGTATTCCAACCCACCCAACCACCGTCATGGTGAAGTACGCGGACAACACCACCTTGGTTGGGCTCATCATTGATGTCAATGAGAAGGCATACAGGGCGGAGGTAGAGAACCTGCTGCTGTGGTGCCAAGCAAACAACCTGAAACTGAACATCCAAAAAACCAAAGAACTCATACTAGACTTCAGGAAGAACAGACAGGACCCCCCCCCCCTCATAAATGGCGATCACTTGGAAAATGTCCCCGCCTTCAGGTTCCTGGACACCCACATCTCCTCTGACCTCTCATGGACTGTCAACACCGAGGCCCTGGTGAAGAAAGCCCAGCAGCGGTTGCACTTGCTCTGTGTCCTGAGGAAGAACAACCTGGATCAGAAGCTGCTGCTGGTCTTCTATTGGTGCTCAGTGGAGAGCATGCTCACCTACTGTCTGGGTGTGTGGTATGCCGGCTCCACGGCTGAGAACAGGAAGGCTGTGCAAAGAGTCATCAACACAGCCCAAAAAATTATCGGCGGCCCTCTGCCCTCCCTGAAAGACATCTCCAGATCCTCCTGTCTCAGAAAAATCAAGGTCATTACAGGAGACCCCTCATATACCACCCACCACCTGTTTGACCTGCTTCCCTCTGGACAGCAATTCAGATCAGGTCCCACACCTCCAGAGTGACAGTTTCTTCCCCTGGGCCATCCGAACTGCAAACAGTCGGCAGCCCCACCCCCTCCCTCCGAACGCTCACATGCACAGAACTGAGGACCTTTTTAATTATCGCAATAACACACCTGTCTTTGCACTCCACACTTTCATGTATATTGACCCATCCGTGAAACCTGTCATGCGGTGGCCCTCGCGAGCCACCTATAAGACGCACACAAGTCCACCAGTGAGTTTTTAGTGAGTTTTATTACGGTGAAAAGGTGTTTACACAAGCTGCTGAGCTGATGACAGAGTCCTTGCAGAACAGGAAGCATAGGGCAATAAAGCACACTACAGGTCCAGGGCAGGAAACAGTCACACACAGACAAGCTAGGTAATAAATGCACTCGGACTGCTAAGCAGGGACTTACAGCACAAATTACACCGGAGGGAATAAGGCTAATACAGCTCACTTACTAGTGCCGGTGAAAAGACGGTCAAGCCCTTAAGCAGCCGAGGTGAATATAGTCCAGGCATCCGTGACGATGAGTGAACAGAATAACGATCAGATACGTGACCATTAGCGATCAGTTTAACGATCCATGCGATCAGACACTGCTGCGTCTTAATGACGCCAGCACTCAGCTTAAATAACAAGGTACTTAATGACAGATGACACACAGCTGACCGACCGTTGACAGGTGGAAACCCCTCCGAGCACTTTCACAATAAGAGCCCGGAGAGGCCAGAATACCGCTCGCAGCTGTCAAGGCCGGCAGCGAGACATAACTTTAACCCGAGCGCGATCAGAACCGGCGCTCGGGTCATAACAGTACCCTCCCTCCACGGGCGGACTCCGGATGCCCCAAGGAACCACCCTGCCCCCCCCGCCCCCCCAGGGTGGGAGTTAGGGGGACAGGTACGGAGGGAGAGAAACCAACCAAAAAAAAACAAGACAAAGACCAAAACAAGAAATACATACAACCACATGACTCTGGGGAAAACAACAAAGAAAAGAACCCAAGAACAAGACAAAGACCAGACAAGAAAACCATACAAGAAATACATGACTGAACAAGGCTATGACAAGACTGAAACTCACGGGAAAAAAAACAAAACAAGAGACAATCAACAAAAATGCTCTAACTTGACTATGACAAAGATTCACAAGGTAACAAGAGGCAATCACAAATTGCTCAGACTTGACAAAGACAATGACTTACAAAGAACAAGAGGTAATCAAAAATTGCTCGGACTTAACTAAGACTATGACTCACAAGGAAACAAAAAAACAAGAGACAATCTAAAATTGCTCAGACCTGACTAAGACTATGACTTTGGAAACAAGAAAAAAAACAAGAGGCAATCTAAAATTGCTCAGACCTGACTAAGACTATGACTTTGGAAACAAGAAAAAACAAGAGGCAATCTAAAATTGCTCAGACCTGACTAAGACTATGGCTTGAATACACAACAAAAATTGCTAGACGTACAAGACAAGATTTGGCACCATATGGGCCCACAGAAAAATCCCACAGTACATGAACAGTCAGGTGGCCTGCCCCAGTCCCATGCCCCCAGGAATACGTCCTCTGGTGGCCGAACCAGGTCACCTCATAACACACACAGTTTGTTGGGTGGCCAACCCAAGACGCCGAATGCTCCAAGCAGTTCCTCGGGTGGCTGACCCGCATACCACAACCAACAGGACTGTGGAGGGATTGCATGCAGCCGCTCCCCTGAAAACAACAAAACAGGAGAGCGCCGATCTGTCAAACAAAACCCACTAATGGCCCCCAGCTGGTGGCTCCTGAGAGGGGGACAACCAAAAACCTGGACCCCCTCGAATCCTGATTGGGTCGCAGCCGCACCTGCGCTGGACCCCCACTGGACCTCGTCGGACCCCGATTGGGTCAGGACCGACCCAGATTGGGTCACCGCTGCACCCACGTTGGACCCCGACTGGGTCACCTCGGCCCATGCGTCGGACCCCGACTGGGTCAGGACGGGCCCCGATTGGGTCACCGCTGCACCCACGTTGGACCCCGACTGGGTCACCTTGGCCCAAGCAACGGACCCCGACTGGGTCAGGACGGGTCCCGATTGGGTCACCGCTGCACCCACGTTGGACCCCGACCGGGTCACCTCGGCCCAAACGTCGGACCCCGACCGGGTCACCATGGCCCACACGTCGGACCCCGACCGGGTCACCTCGGCCCACACGTCGGACCCCGACTGGGTCAGGACTGCTCCGGCAACGACCTCCATCTCCGAACCTGGAACCCCCGGTCCCGTGACCTTGACTGGCTCCGGACCGGCAACGCTGTGGAGGTGCTCAGAACACAAGGAAGAACCGTGATCAGTTCCACCGGCAGCGCCAGAGCCCAGCGAGACGAGCTCGGGTGCAGCGGCCGGCTGCCCCTCACTCGCCTCCCCATGAGGCAGGCAAAAATGCTCTAACACACCATACAGGAAAACAAGAAAGAGCACTTGCCTGCACTCGGGCTCTGGAGCCGTCCAGGACTTCGCCGATCCAGGTTCAGGAAGACGCTCGTCGTCGGGCTCCCACTCGGCTGCGTCGGGTTCCACAGCCGGCCTGATGGTCTCTGCAGCTGGATCCTCATGCGCTGGCGTCCACGCCAATAACCCGTATGGCGTGGGGGCAGAGGACCCTGGACCTGCTGACTCGGACTGCATCCCTGAGGAACCCTGGGGACGCTCTCTCGTCGGCTCTGGCTCCTCACTGCAGTCCGTTCTCCTCCTCTGTCCAAAACAAGGCTGCAAGACCGGGATGTCTCCCAGAGCTGCAGGCCTCCCCCTCGTTCGCCGGCGTGGGACTGACGCCGAGGACCGCTCCGCAGGAGGAGACACAGAGGCAGCAGGTTTAATATAACTGGCTACAGCTGGGGAAAGAAACTCAGGGAGCTGCGAACCCTGAGCTTCACCCCCAGGAGTCAGACAAGACAGATCACTATTATTACTGGAAAAGTGAACTTGGACTTGCCTGTCTCCCGGGGGGAGGATGTTGTCAGCTGTAGCGGGCGTTGCTCCTTCCCTCGCTCGCTGGATGGAACAGGATCCAAGGACGGAGCCCACCGGCACAGGACTCAGCTCACTCTCAGCAGCTGGCTGGTTGAGGGGGTCATCCCGGCGGCCCGGAACTGGATCCGGAGCTGGAGCTTGCCGAGGATGCGCCCGGCCGTGACGCCGACGCCTTCGCCGGCCCCCAGATGGTGCGAACTCCCGAAATGGATCCCTAGGCGAAGAGCAGGTGTGCCTCTTCACCTGCTCCATGCCGCGTTCCTCCTCCATCATCAGGAACAGTTCGCGTTGTGCGGCGATGTCCTCCCTCCTAGCGTCGACTTCCGGGTGGTTGGCGTAGCAGGGAGAGAGATTACAGAGTACATCTTCGGCGGCGTCCAGGTACCAATGTATGCCGTGGTCGTAGTCCAACATGGAAGCGGAGATGAGTAACTCATCTACCGCTTCCAAAACACACGTCAGCACGTGACTCTTCGGTGACGGCATTCCTCACATACACAGGTCCCAGACAGGGAAAACAACGTCCAAAACTCAAACTCACCGGTGAAAAGCGTCTCAAAATGGCGTCACCGTAAAACGCTGTTTGGGCAGCAGTGTACTGTCATGCGGTGGCCCTCGCGAGCCACCTATAAGACGCACACAAGTCCACCAGTGAGTTTTTAGTGAGTTTTATTACGGTGAAAAGGTGTTTACACAAGCTGCTGAGCTGATGACAGAGTCCTTGCAGAACAGGAAGCATAGGGCAATAAAGCACACTACAGGTCCAGGGCAGGAAACAGTCACACACAGACAAGCTAGGTAATAAATGCACTCGGACTGCTAAGCAGGGACTTACAGCACAAATTACACCGGAGGGAATAAGGCTAATACAGCTCACTTACTAGTGCCGGTGAAAAGACGGTCAAGCCCTTAAGCAGCCGAGGTGAATATAGTCCAGGCATCCGTGACGATGAGTGAACAGAATAACGATCAGATACGTGACCATTAGCGATCAGTTTAACGATCCATGCGATCAGACACTGCTGCGTCTTAATGACGCCAGCACTCAGCTTAAATAACAAGGTACTTAATGACAGATGACACACAGCTGACCGACCGTTGACAGGCGGAAACCCCTCCGAGCACTTTCACAATAAGAGCCCGGAGAGGCCAGAATACCGCTCGCAGCTGTCAAGGCCGGCAGCGAGACATAACTTTAACCCGAGCGTGATCAGAACCGGCGCTCGGGTCATAACAAAACCACTACTATGTATGTATATTTTCCATAATCCTTGGGCCATTTTACTCAATTGGGTGTTCAGTTGTGTGTTCTGCACTCTGCACTCTTATGTACATACAGTAGTTCCACCCGTGTAGCCACTACCATACCTGTGTGTACTGTATTTACATAATTCTGGCCCATATTTATTTTTTATTTCAGTTGTGTGTTTAATCGTGTGTTCTGTGACCGTGTTTTATCAAATCCTTCTCTCATACTTAATTGTGCAATAGCCTGGTGGAGCACCCACAATTTTGTTGTACTGTACAACTGACATTAAAGCCTATTCTGTTCTATTCTGTTCTAAGTGATATTTGAGAAGCAACACACAGGACCGTTGGCTCAAGCTGTTTGTTAGCCAGAGAGTTAAGTCCACACCGTCGGCCAGCCGGAGTTGGAATCACCACTGTTACTACTCGCACTGTTTATGCTGTTTAATCAGTCAGCTCTGTTAAAGCAGAGTTTGTCACAGTGGTCATCTGGAGTATAGAGGAATAAGCGAAGCTGGACTCCCTTCTCTCTAGTCAACTGGCATATTTATTTAATTTTACAAATCTCAACAGGTTCTTCTCTGCAATTTGTTTATAAGATGAGCACTGGTACGAGAGTGAGAAGTGTGGGTGGGTCCCTTTAGGGAGTTCTACAAAGGCCGGCCACGGTCATTGCAAACTCTCCACATTGTCACTGCTATAGTGATTCAAAGTTGGTCAGCCCTCAGGGGCCCCCTTCTGGCCTGGGTCTCCAAGCATTTGCCTGCCTTGTCTGCCAATACAGCACCTCTGACTATTATGAATTTTATTCTATTAATTAAAAATATTTTTTGAGGGCTTGCAGCAGCGCCTCCTTCAACAGGTAGTGCCCTAGGTGACCGCCTATATAGCCTGTGCCAAGGGCCGGCACTTCAAGTATCCAGTCTTTCATGTTGTCCGTCATTCTGTTCCAAAATTCAAGGAGAAGAAAATCATCAGAGTGGTATCTCGTACAACCATGCACATCCCTTTTGACTGGATTCTGCTCACACAGCTCAGCTTTCCAGAAACACCCCCCAACACAATACAACAAAATGGGCCTTGTGCAAGAACATATTATTATGTGTAAATATTTTGTTAGTACAGTGTTAATATGAATGAGCCACTTCAGATTCAAACGCTCGTATGTCTGACAAAAGTGTTTAAATAGCACGTGTAAAAATGATGAATTACACCCATGAGTACATGAGCGTGTGTTTACGAATACTGAAAATTTGCGTAATTGACACCCTAAAACTACTATATAAGGCCATGCCTCCGTAGTGTATGGTAGGAATTTCATTCACAAAAATGGCTTCAAAGTCTTAGAAAAAAAGTTCTCCAGTCTGAGATCCGTTTACCTTGTTCTGTGGTGAAGTCACATGGCATTCTAAGCAGGGGGTCTGCACCGACCATACTCGCATTTTATTTTCTTTAGTATGGTTCTCCCTGTTCTTGTCACGCGCAGGCGGTGTGTGTCATGCACAGACTTGACGTGGCTTATGTTTTCATGACAGGGTGTGCTGACAGTCAGCTGAGCACACAGTGTTCATTTTAAAAATTAATAAAAATTCACGAGCTTTGGGTAATGACCGAAAGAACGAGATCGCGGATACAAGCGGCTGAAATGAGCTTTCTCCGTAGGATTGCTGGACTCACCCTCAGAGATAGGGTGAGGAGCTCAGTCATCCGGGAGAGGCTCAGAGTAGAACCGCTGTTCCTCCACATTGAAAGGAGTCAGTTGAGGTGGTATGGGCATCTGATTAGGATGCCTCCTGGACGCCTTCCACTTGAGGTGTTTCAGGCACGTCCCACTGGGAGGAGACCCCGGGGCAGACCCAGGACTCGGTGGAGAGACTATGTCTCCCAGCTGGTCTGGGAACGCCTTGGTATCCCCTCTGAAGAGCTGGAGCAGGTGGCTGGGGAGAGGGAAGTCTGGGCTTCTCTGCTTGAACTGCTGCCTCCGCGACCCGGACCTCCGGAAAAGCGGTAGAAGATAGAAGATGGATGGATGGATAAAAATTTGAAGTTTGTGGTTTACATGCAGCATGAAAACATGTATAGAAATACATATTTTGTAGCCTACATTAAATTGAGGAGCATGGGGCTCCCCTTTTAGGGCTGCATTAACCCCTTAGTGTTCCAGCCCATTTCCCTTCGAAGCGCCTGAAAAACATACCCAAGCTAAATTCAAAGCTGTTCTTCAACCCCTTGCACTATCTTCATGGGGTTGGTCTCATTCAAAAGAAAACATTCTAAATCTTTTTAGCAAAACAGTAGTCATGTTTACATGGACACAAGTAACCGGATAAAAAGCCTGATCGGAATAAAAATGCTTCATGTAAACACACCAATCTGAATATTCTGACCTGATCACACTCATTCGGATCAAAATTTCCTTCCGATTGAGTGGGTGTGTTATGCCAATCGTTAATCCGATTGGTGCGTATATAAACACTTATTCCGAAGTTTGGGTAGAAAATATGTTTACTGCGCATATCTGTACGTCAGCCACACGTCGACGTGAAGTATTTCCACCTTTACAGCAGCTAGCGGAAGACATGGCGCAAGTAAAACAAAACTGGTCTGTATCGTCCTGCTGCCTCCCTCTGTTCGTCATATGCAGAAGTATGTACTGCTGGGGTTGTAGCTTCATTACAGAAACCAGCAGAAGCAAAAGTACAGTCTGAATAACACAATACAGGTCCATTTCAAAAAGAGAAAGACATGAAGCGGGGTTTGTTTACATCGGAAGTTGCATCTTCTTCTACTACTTCCAGAATGTCGGATAATTGTGTACATGTCAAAATGATTTAGTCCGTTCAAACGTGTGATACATGGAAACACACATCCTAATCGGATCAACTTTTTCAGGATCCATGTAAACAGTAAAGTTCTGATCTGAATTGTAATCAGATTGAAGAAAGTTTGCACATGTAAGTGTGGCTACTCAGAATCCCTCTAAGTGCTTCAGCCACTGAGTAGCAGTGATCTAAACATACTAAGTTTGAAGAAAATAAAGTTTACCTGGGTGCTTTTTTAGATACAAATACCTGAAAATAACATACAGCTGTTAGATACTGGCTGGAAAACACAATAGGAATGTAGAACCAAGTGTTATGAAGTTCAGATAAAAATTTGGTAACAACAGGACAAAAAATGAATATATTACCTTTTTTCTCAGTCATCTTCATGCGTCTTGAAACTGTGCCAAATGGAATCATGGTCACCCCCCCCCCCCCCCATCCCCTGTGATTCTTCAGCTAACAACCGGGTAAAGTAATTAATAATTTCTTCGTTGTTCAATATTAATTTCAGCTGTTTTTCAAAAAGGTGTGATGTTACAACGCTGACTGACACTCATGCAGTGACCAAAGCCATTAGAGAGCTATCAGATAATAAAGCGAGTGGTTTAGACTGTATTTCTGCTGAGCATCTTAAATATGCTAGCTCAAGAATTGCTCCTCTTCTTGCAATCTGTTTCACCAGCTTCATGATTCATGGGATGTTACCAGAATCATTATTGTCTGTTGTGTTGGTACCAGTCATTAAAGATAAGCTGGCAAGCTGTGTAGCCTGGACAATTACAGGCCCATAGCTATAGCCAATATAATATCTAAAGTACTGGAAAGAATCATGTTTGAAAAATTAAATGTATTCATCAAATCTACTGATCATCAATTTGGATTTAAACCCCATCATGGAACAGATCTGTGCATATATGCTTTAAAAGAAATTATAAATAAGTATAGAAATCAAAATTCTTCAGTTTTTCTGTGTTTTATTGACGCCTCCAAGGCGTTTGATCGTGTTAATCACAGGATATTGTTTAGGAAAATGATTGACAGGGGGGTTCCCAAATACTTAGTACGTATCCTGATTTACTGGTATGCACATCAGAAGATGCTGGTGAAATGGGGGAAGAGTCATTCATCCCCATTTGGTGTGAGCAGTGGTGTCAGACAGGGCAGTGTATTGTCCCCTATTCTATTTAATCTTTATATGGATGAGTTATCAAAACAACTGAATGCCTGTAAAACTGGGAGTCTAATAGGGAATAAGTTAGTGAATCATTTTATGTATGCTGATGATCTAGTTATTCTCAGTCCAAGTAGTGCTGGTCTTCAGGAGTTATTAAGAGTGTGTAGTGCTTATGGAGAGGAAAATGACATAAAATATAATACAAATAAGAGTTGTGTGCTGATTTGCCACACTAAAGAAGATTTGTTAATGAAATTCCCTTGTCAGGGATAAAATTAAATATTTGGGACATTTTATTAATGATAGAATGACTGATGATGATGATATTTTCAGACAACGCTGCAAAATCTACATGCAAGCAAATATTCTTGCACGCAGGTTTGGTTTTTGTTCAGATGAGGTGAAACTGGTTCTTTTTAAAACCTATTATACACCTTTATACACTGCTCATTTATGGATAAATTATAGGAAACAAAGTATGCAGAAATTACAGGTTGCTTACAATGATGCTTTAAGAATTTTACTTAAAAAGCCTCGATGGTGCAGTGCTTCCGAGTTATTTGTCTCATCACGTGTAAATACACTGCATGCAGTAATAAGGAATCTTATGTATGGAATCTTATGTATAAATTCATCTGTCGGCTTGATGTATCTAGAAATGTAATCATTCAAGTCATGTCTAGCATTAAGCTCAGTTCTATTCGCTGTCAGTCACAGTTTAGAAGGCACTGGTACAGTTGTCTTTTTAAGTCTTTTTAAAGTCTGTACTGTCTTTGTACTTCTCTTAGTAGTTGTGTCTTATTGTTTTTTGTAACTTTTTGATTGTTTTTCTTATTAATGAATGAATGAATGAATTTATTTCGGATAGTACATTACAGGTTAAAAGAAACTGTATAATATAACAACAAGGTCAAATTAGACAAAGACTCCTTCTACTATACAATTCCACGTGAGTTATCCGAAATGGGTGATGGCTGAAGCCGCAGCTTATATTGCCCACCCATATTCCATCCAAGAATTCAAAGGAGAAAAAAGAGAAAACAAGACAAGAGCGATTACAATTTAAAACAAGGCTAAGACAAAATATGACTGAGAGAAAAAGAAAACTGAGCTAGTCTAAGTTAAGCGGTTACTATTCAAAAACAAATCTAAGACATAGTGTCACAGAGAAAAAAGAAAAACTAAGCTATAACACAACACAGGCTGGAAATGTCAATCCTTATGTGAGTTTACATGTCGTCTTGTAAATATGTTTGGAGTATTTCTTCCTTTAGTTTTTGTTTAAATTGTCCAAGCTTTGTACATGATTTTAATTCAGGTCCAAAATCGTTCCATAATCTGACACCTTGCACTGAAATACAGTGTTGCTTGGTAGTTGTTCTCACTGTAGGCTTTTGAAATATACATGTTCCTCTGAAGTGATATCGTTTCTCCCTTGTTTGGAACAACTTTTGGATATTTGCGGGCAGTGATAGATTCTTCACTTTGAACATTATTATTGCGGTTTTAAAGTCGATCAGATCTTTCAACTTGAGAGTTTTTTGTTTAAGAAAAAGTGGGTTTGTTGGTTCCCTGTAAGCTGCTTTGTTGATTATTCTAATAGCTCTCTTTTGAAGCATAAAGAGTGGATATATGTTTGTTTTATATGTATTTCCCCATACTTCATTACAATATGTCATGTATGGGAGTATTAATGAATGATACAAGGTGTATAGTGTGGGTTGATTCAGCAAATTTTTCACTCTGTGTAATATTGCAATTGATTTGGATACTTTACCTTTTATATAATTAATATGTGGCTTCCAACACAGTTTGTTATCAATTATTACTCCAAGGAATTTAGTTTCGGATACCCTTTCAATCTCTACACCATTTACACTGAGTTTGGGTACTGGGTAGTTGTGATGGTTGTTAAAGACTATAAATTTTGTCTTGCTTAAATTGAGCGTTAATTTGTTTGAATCAAACCACAGTTTCAGCTTTCCTAATTCCTTTCCGAGTGTATCCAGAAGTTGTTCAAAGTTGTTTCCACTGCATAGCAGGTTAGTGTCATCAGCAAACAATATTAAGTCCATTTTTTCTGAAACTTTACATATATCATTTATATACATATTGAATAATAATGGTCCCAAAACTGAACCCTGTGGGACTCCACAGGTGACCTTCAGTAGCTCTGAGTTTTTGTTGTTAACACATACAAACTGATATCTATTCTTTAAGTAACTTCTTAACCAGGACAGTGCTACCCCTCTGATACCACAATTTTGTAGTTTCTTTAATAATAGATTGTGATCTACTGTATCAAATGCTTTTTTAAGATCCAGGAATACTCCAACTGAATACTCTTTATTTTCAATGGCTGTTGATATTTTTTCTGTAAATTCCATTAAGGCATATGCTGTTGTCCTTTTGTGTCTGAACCCATATTGCTGCTCACACAATAAATCATTCTTCAGTATGAAGTTGTCAATTCTCTCATAGAATATTTTTTCAAGTATCTTGGAAAATTGCGGTAATAGTGAAATTGGTCTGTAGTTGGAGAGTTCCCCTCTGTCGCCTGTCTTGTAAATCGGAATTACTTTAGCTATTTTCATTGCATTGGGAAATATACCTGATTGGAGAGACAGGTGACAGATATACGTCAGTGGTTTCACTATGCATTCGATAACAGTTTTGACTAGTAGCATATCAATACCATCGCAGTCAGTAGATGTTTTACTTTTGAACGATTTAACAATTTCAATGACCTCTCTTTCGTCTGTGTTCTTTATGAAGATGGTGTCTTTTACAGCAGTGTTATTGCATATTGAATCACCTGTTGGCACCGTAGTGGGTATTTCTCGGGCCAGTTTAGGTCCAATGTTAACAAAAAAATTATTAAATTCATCTGCAGGTGAAGCTATATTCACATTCGGAGTCGATTTATTATTTTTTGGAGTGTTAGTTGGGTAGCTGGTATTTCTGCTTTTATTTCCAAGGATACTGTTGATTATTGTCCATGTATTTTTAATATTGTCTTTGTTTTTTTCCAGTTCTTTACTGTAATAGTCTCTTTTACTACATCTTATTATATATGTTAACTTATTTTTGTATGTTTTATACCGCTGCTCTGCTTCTTTTGTCCTTTTCTTTATGAAAGCTTTATATAATAAATTTTTCTTTTTACACGCCTTTTGTAGTCCTTTGGTTAGCCATGGTTTGTCAGTAAATTTGTGTTTAAGCTTTTTTTTAACTAATGGGCAGTTTTTTTCATAAAGAGTGGTTACAATGTTTGTAAATGTGTCATAGGCTTCATTTACATCTGATACATAGACTTCTGTCCAGTCTTGCTTCAGCAAGTCCTCTTTAAAAGAACTGATTGCGTTTGGTGATTTGTGTCTGAACGATTTTGAGATTTTTTCTGGGTTGGGCCCCGTGTGGCCATGGATAAGTGCAAAGATTGGCAAGTGGTCACTTATATCATTTATCAATAATCCACTTTCTATTTTCTTTTCTTAACTGTATTTCAACTGTCTTGTTTTTATTTTATTTTATTTTATCTTTTTTTTTATGGACCATGAGTCTGGAATAAAGTCTTTGATTGATTGATTGCTTCTGCCTTGGATTCATGGACTGGCTTACGTTAGATTTAGCGCATGCATTATGCATGGGCTTTAGGGGGGGAAGGGGGCTGAATGCCCCCTTGTGAGGTATCCCTGAATTCAGAAATTAGTTGGCTAAGCCACACGTCCATCATCTGCTTACTCTGATACAATTGGCTCGTTGTGTTCCCGTTAGCCATGAGGCTGGATCTTCATGGACCTTAATCACTCATTGGGTTTCCACAGCTTTCAATCACAAAATGGAGGCTCTATTGGGTCAAATGAGTTGTCAATCACATAGGCCCACACCCCTGTCTGGGGGGGGTTTCCATTTCTGGTTCAACCTCCTGGAAGTGATGTGTTTTTAGCATAAAAAGCTAACCATTTTCGTCCAATTTTCAAACAAATGCTCCTATTTCATGGGCAGTTTTCCCCGTTGTCATCAAGATGGACAACAAATCATACTCAGATGCCTCTATTGGACCCTTTGCAATACAAATGGACCGTATTTGTTGAATGATCATTTAGGGACGGCAAGGAAGCTCCTTTGGTGAGTCACTTGTTCAATTTCATGCTAACGCTAGCTGGTTAAAAGTTCTACTTAAAATCCAGTATTATTTTTTTCTGAAATCTGTTTTAATAACTAAATAGACAAAATTCTAAGCTTTCAAACAATGTAAGACATGACTGCCTACTGTAAGCATGTTTAACACAATTCACTGTGTCGCAGCTGAGACTTTTAAACGGACATTTAAATATGGCTGCTTGTAGTATCCGGAACATTATTAAATGACCTTCTGCCAGAAAGAAAGACAACTGATGAGGAAAAAAAAAAGCCTCAAATTTACCAGAAAAAGTTTTAAATTTACATTGAAAAGTCTCACATTTACATGAAAAAAGTCTAATATAGCTACAGTATAGGTGGAAAAAGTAAAAAATGTACTAGAAACAAAGCTGTAAATTTGCGGAATACATATTGAATTTATGTAGGGGGAAAAGGCACATTTAGGAAGGGGCGCTGAAATGTTCATAGGCTGAAAAGTTCATAGTGGTCAAATTTGACCAAATGTGGTTTATTTTTTAACTGCAATGAGCCAAGCGCTGCAACACCAATGGAAGAAGTGTGTGGACCGAAGGGGAGACTGTGTTGAAAAATAAACCACATTTGGTCAAATTTGAACACCATGAACTTTTCTATGAACTCTTGAAAAGTCTTTAGATACTGAACTACTCATTGCCACGTTTGCTGGCATACCTGTATGGAATGCCTCGATCAGGCTGACAAACTTGTCTGTACAGCCATATTTCTTGAGTGCCTGCCAAAGTCCTTGTCGCGAAACAGTATCAAAGGCTTTACTGAAGTCTATGAAGACTACATAAAGCAGCATGTTCTGTTCGATACATTTTTCTTGAACCTGTTTCAAGCAGAAAATCATGTCCATTGTACTTCTTCCACTTCTAAAGCCACACTGGGTTTCCGGTAGTACATTCTACGAGATGTGTTCATTGAGTCTGTTCAATAGTACACGTGAGAGAATCTTACCAACAGTGGCTAGCAGTGATATACCTCTGTAATTTCCACATTCTTTCCTGCCACCTTTCTTGAACAAAAGCACAATACTTGCATCCTTCCAGTCTTGAGGTACTTTGTGGGCATCCCATATCTTTAGGATGAGCTTGTGCAGGCAGTTGGTCAGCTGAACACCACCAAATTTCCACACTTCTGCTGGAATTCATCCCTTCCTGGAGCTTTACCATCCTGTGTTGACCTGATAGCTGCCATTAGTTCATCAAGATTTGGTGGTTCATCCAGACTTGATACAGCTGGTCGCAGCACTAGAGCTTCTTTAGCCTCTTCAGTGAGATCTCCAGGGTTGTTTAGTAGTTGGTCAAAATGGTCGACAAATCTGTCCAGGATCTTGTCTTTCTCCTGCAAAACAGTTTGACCATCCATAGCCTTTAGTTGGATCAGTCCTCTTGGTTTAGGGCCATAGATTTCTCTCAAACCTGTGAAGAATATTTTCATGTCCTTCCTGTGTGCTGCAGTTTGAAGTTCCTCCGCTTTTTCATCCCACCAGCTGGACTTCATCTCTCTGGTGTACTTCTGTAGCTCACTCTGAGCCTTTGAGTATTTCTTCTTCTTCGACCTTGTGTTACACTGTAGATTTTCCTGCCTAGCTGTATTCCTCACTTCTAGTAGTTTCTTCAGATGTTCATCATGCTCATCAAGCCAATCTTGCTCAGAAGAAAACCCTTTAAACTTAGGAGATGACAACCCAAAACCATTAAATTCCGGAGGTGACAACATAAAGTTTTTAAACTCAGGAGGTGACAATGTAGAACATTTAAACCCAGGAGGTGACAGAGAATCTTTAAACTCAGGAGGTGCAGAGATTCTCTAAACTTGGGGGTGACAGCACAAAACCCTCAAACTTAGGAGGTGACAACATGGAAATTTTAACCTCAGGAGGTGTCAACATGGAACCTTTAACCTCAGGAGGTGTCAACATGGAACCTTTAACCTCAAAAGGTGACAACATGGACACTTTAAACATAGAAGATGATAGCATGGACACGTTAACCTCAGGAGGTATCAACATGAAGACTTTAACCTTAAACCCAGGAAATAGTGACAACGGTACTTCAACCTCAGGAGAAAATGACAACACAGGTGTTTTATGTTCAGGAGAAAACAACATGGGATTTTCTTGCTCTAGAGATAACACAGACGTTTTAAACTTAGGAGATAACATAGGTACCCCTTGCTCAAAAGAAAACAACATGGGGGCTTTAAACTCAGGAGATGACATTGGGGCTCTGCTCTGGAGACCACAAAGGAGACTTTTGCTCTGGGGACAACAACATAGCAGTTTTTAGTCCTGGAGATACCAGCACAGGAGCTCTCAACTCCGGAGTCCCCAACATAGGAACTCTTAGCTCTGGAGGCACCAATATAGGAGATTCTAGCTCTGGAGGTACCAATATAGGAGCTTTCCGCTCAGGGGACAATAACACATGAGTTTCTACTTCAGAAGATAGTACCTGAGGAGCCTTTGGTGCAGGGGCTAACAGCAGCTGAAAAGTGGTGACCCCAGACAGCAAAAGTGGAGTGGATTGCTCGACCTCTTGGACGACAGGTGGAGCGAACTGCTTGACCTCTAGAACAATGGGTGGAGCAAAACGTTTTCCCTCTGGAATTGCAATGGGTGGAGCAGACTGCTCAATCCTCTGGACAATTGGTGGAGCTCTCCTGACCTCTTGGACAACAGATGGAGGTCTTCTGACCTCTTGGACAATGACCGGCGGTCTCCCGACCTCTTGGACAATGGCTGGAGCATGGTCCTTCTGCGGCTCCATCCTGGACACAGTCACCTTGGATGATGGAGGGAAAAGGGAGGTTAGTGAAGCAACACCATAGTCGTAACTAGCAGAAACTAGTGGGGAGGACTCAGCAGCTGGTGGAAGATGCGCTTGGGTCCCCCCAACAGGTGCAAGGCAAGTCTTTACGAAAATAGTGGTTGTAAATAAATGAAAAGGTATTTGACTTAAGTTGTGGTCTCCTGCTGCTGGGGTGACAACCTCAAGATGAAAGGCTGGAGTGGGGGCCCCTGGGTGAGCTGCCGGTGGAACAGAGAAGTGCTGTGGAGTAAGTACTTGAGCTGGGAGGTGCCGTGGAGCAGGTACTGGAGCTGGGAGGTGTCGTGGAGCTGGTACTGGAGCTGGGGAGTGACGTGGAGCCAGTACTGGATGATCCTCCCGCTGCCCATACAGAAACACCAACCAGTGGGACATCAGGTCTGGGGGTTACAGCTGCAGCAGGAGGAGCCTCCAGGGCAGCTGGCTCATCCCAGACCAGAAGGTTGCCACCCAGTATAGCCAGTCTGTTGCAATATACAGAAGTGGCCACAAGAGCAGCAGGTAAAATTGCAGTAGTCAGCGAGGGCACCAATGCAGAAGATTTGGGAGCCGGCACTGCAGCTGCCATGGGGGCCAGCGTAACAGCTGTTGTAGGAGCCAGTGCTGGAAAGCCCTCCAGGGCTTGAACATTCTGTGGGGCTGGAATGGAGCAATGAGGAGCCAGCACCAGGTGTGGAACTGAGACTGGAGTAACAAGCGCCGGAGCCAGGGGACGCATATTCGTCGGCACAGGTTTCGGCGTAGATGTGTGCTCTCCTCCAGCTTGTGGGTGAGGAACTGGAACTAGTGGGTGAGGAGAGGCTGAAGATGTCGGGGCCAGGGGACGCTGTCTCATCAGCATAGTCTACGGCGTCTCAAGCAAACCCCTCTCTCTCCCGTGGTGTGGCGGCGAGGCTGGTGAGTGGCAAGGAGAAGAGGACGATGTCAGAGTCAGGGGACGCTGTCTCATCGGCACACACTCCAGGCTTTTCACCAGTCCATGGAACAAATTTTATCAAATCAGATAGTGAGGTGAACAGTCCAGTCAGACCGGGGTAGTCCCACAAGCTGGGGTAATCCAAAACCACTCCAGCTGCGGGGTCCAGGAACATCATGGCCCGCTCTGGAGTGTGGCATATCCAGACCTCAGAAATTAACTCCTCGATCAGCTGAGCTGCCGCACACTCAACCTCGTCCAGTCCAAGCTCGCTGTCGTCCGTGCCCACCGAGTCCTCATATGGTGGCGTCATTCTGTCATGGGCTTCCTCTGGTATGCAGGAACAAATGGACTCAGTTGCGGGCAGAACTTCAGCGTAACATAATTTATTCAACAAAGAATTCAAAGAAACAAAAGACAGGGGATCACACAGAAGACGATGACAGAGGACTCAGGGGAACACGGAGGGCGATAAATGCAAATGATAATCACTGTCTGTCTGACTGCCTGTCACGATCATAGGATATCATAGGACAACCTATGATCTTCCTATGAGGTTCCTTTGATGTCTGCATCAAGCCTGATGTCTTTAAGCCTGATGTCATATATGTAAACCATCACTCACCACGGACTGCATGATGCCCTATGATGCTGGCCTTGATGTCTTTATGATGTCATAGATCAATGATGTCATATAGACCAACCAGACACTACATAAATGGAGAGCAATAGAGTGAGGAGAACTGCTGCGCGTCAGGAAAGATCCCGAGAAGAGGACACAGCCGAGGTTTGAGCAGTATCTCCCAGGCATGACTGTGTTGCATGTCAGAAAAGATATGGTGAAGATGAAACACCTGAGGTTCGAGCACGTCAGGAAAGATCCCGTGAAGATGGCATAGCTGAGGTTCGAGCAGTACCTCCCAGGCATGACTGTGTTGCACGTCAGAAAAGATGCCGTGAAGATGAAACACCTGAGGTTCGAGCAGTACGTCGCAGGCATGACTGTGAACAACACACCCGTCTGAGACAGGAGGAGACCCTTCACCAGCATAGGGGACGACAGACAAGGGATGCACAGACAGACAGGAAATGTGTGGCAGTGCGCCATGCACGTGCTGAGTCACTTGAAGCCCGAAATGCCCGCAAAGCGAGCAACGCTGCATGCTAGGCAAGGCACAGACAAGCTGAGACCGAGGAGATGCGGAATAGTTGGCTGGCCGCTGACGCTGCACGCCAGGCAAGGCACAGAAAAGCATAGACCGAATAGGACACACAACTTTAAACCACACCCATTCAAAGCAGTAAATCTGGAAATCTCACTCAGTAAGGCAGAAGATCCCGTGAAGATGACACAGCTGAGGTTCGAGCAGTACCTCCCAGGCATGACTGTGTTGCACATCAGAAAAGATGCCACAAAGATGAAACATCTGAGGTTTGAGCAGTATGTTGCAGGCATGACTGTGAACAACACACCTGTCTGAGACAGGAGGAGACCTTTCACTTGCATAGGGTACGACAGACAAGAGATGCACAGACAGACAGGAAAGTGTGGCAGTGCGCCGTGCACTTGCTGAGTCACTTGAAGCCCGAAATACCCGCAAAGCGAGCAACGCTGCATGCCAGGCAAGGCACAGACAAGCTGAGACCGAGGAGATGCGGAATAGTCGGCTGGCCACTGACGCTGCATGCCAGGCAAGGCACAGACAAGCTGAGATCGAATACGACACACTACTTTAAACCACACCCACTCGAAGCAGTAAATCTGGAAATCTCACTCAGTAAGGCAGAAGGCACTCTATAAATTCCAGAAATCTCTGTCAGTGTGTCAGTCTGTCACCCGATTAAGAATAGGATACACTACTTGTGTAAAACCACACCCATTTGAAGCAGTACCCATGAAGAATGGCATTATATACTACAAATGTGTAAAATGCCAAGCAAAGCGCTGATTTTCTCCGAGTGCTCCAGTTTCTGGATTTTGATGGGCATACACGGGTCTTCCTGAACAGGGTCGAAAGCCACTCTTTGCTCAGATCTATTTTCATGATCCTGTCCATGAACTAGAATTACAACACTCCTATCCCACAACCAGTGGTCTGAACGAAGAAGAAGAACAACAAGAAGAACAAGAAGAACAAGAAGACCCACCAGATGGAGAGCAATACAGTAAGAACTGCTGCACGTCACAAAAGATGCCGTGAAGATGAAACACCTCAGGATCGAGCAGTATGCCGCAGGCATGACTGTGAACAACACAGCCGTCTCAGACAGGACACCCTTCAGCAACGGGCATGCAGAAATATTTGCTTATACTTGGTTTCTATGGGCATGGACGGGTATGCATGGGTATGTACTAGTCTATCTATAAATGCAGCATATCTTTGTCTGTCTGTCTGTGTGTGTGTCTGTATGTCTGTTCCACGCATATCTCTTGAACTGTTTGTCAGACTGGCCTAAGATTTTATATGTGCTTTGCTCAGGTTATGAGGGTGTGCTAGTATGGAGCTGCTCAGTCAAAATATATAATTTTTATCAATGAAAGTTTAGCCACTGCTCTGCCACCGCTCTGTCTCTTCATGCCCTGGCTCCAAGAAGTGTGGGCGGAGTTTCGGATTGACTCTGTGCTGATTGGATAATACTTGGCATCATGGCCATGCTGACTGGATAATACGCGGCATCACGACCATGCTGATTGGATAATACATCAGCATCAGCATGATTGGATAATACACGTCATCACGATCATGCTGATTGGATAATACATGGCATCATGACCTGTCAGTCACCACAGTGTTCACTGGATAAAACAAAGAAGTGGAAAAACGACAAATTTGACTAGAAGAACATAACACTGAAGATTTAATGCTTAAAAAAAATTATACCATAAAGTTGCCATGATTGCGTAGGTCTAAAGGATTATTTGCCATATGTGGAGAACGTGAGGCACGTGAGCAGACTGGGCGAAGCGTCAGTGGGGACAGGGTCTGACAAAGAACACCGGTGTATCAACACAGAACATGCTGGGAGAAGCTGTGACCCAACTGGGCAGACCACAGTCCTTCGCGGGGAGGCACGCCCAGCCTGCCCAGTCAGTAGTAGACGGGACTACTTGCTTCTGCTTCACCCGTGTGGTACCACTGTACTTTGCAGGACTGCGAGTCTCCCCTCCCACCAAGTATCTAAAAATTAAAAACTTAATAATAATACCGCCATGATTGCGGAGCGGAATGGCCGGAATGACTTAGCGACCAAACGCAGGACACAAAAATGCCCAAATAACAAAATAAATCACTTTTAGTTCAATATTTACTAACAAATGGACAACACTGATGCAATGGTTGCAGTCAAATGGGTCCTTCTGCTGTTTATAATAACACTGGTCAACACCAAATTTATTGTCTAAGTTTTTTTTGCTGATTTAGGACAATTTTGATGTGCTGAATCCAAAAATCACATTGGTTTTGCTCAATCAGGTCAACTTTTTGAACTATGGCCACATGTTGTTTTTTTTACATTTTTGTTTACATGTACAGGTATTTTCGCTTCATATGATGCAAAATTCTTTTTTTCAGAGTTTGCATGCGCCAATTTATGACATGATGTCATAAATTGTCATGATTGTAGAAGAGCTTGGAAATGAAGAGGCGATTTGGTTTATAAGCAAAGCTTTAATATTCAGCTCTTCCAACAAGTCTCATCTGGTGCAGAGAGTGGCAGAAGGGAAAAGAGGCAGAATCTTTCCCACTCGCTGATTATATACATGCACACAACAAAAGACATGCATAACAAAGGCTGACATCCCTCATTATCTTAATCCCCCCATTGTCCTGGTATTTCCTCTCCTCGCCTTGGGGGGTGAGGGTGGCTCCTCCGGTCTCCTCCGCCGCGTCCGGGAACGTCTTTGTTCTTCACTCGGCGGGTGAGAGTCCTTTGTCCTTTCAGAGGTGTGAAGTTCTTTACATATGTAATCACCAAACATTTCCACATGCTTTAGCATATGTAGGTTATGGAATATATGGTTAATATAGACCACAGGCCCCCCAAACAACTAAGAAAGGACAACAGGAAGGTTCACAGTCTAAGATAGTTATTATGACATACTAAGTGTTACATCTGTTGCCACGGAAGAAACTTTCTAGCAGCTATGCTCCTAAGAGAGTTCAGTGGTAATTATAACAGCATAGTAAAATCATAAGTCAGTCCTAAACTGTTGCAGCACAATTAGTGAAAAATTGTGGAGTGGTTTGTATCAGTCCCTGTGCTGTCTGGGTTTTAATCTTCTCCCAAAACTGCTGTAGGTTGGTTTAGGCGCCCTGCTGGGACCTTCTTGAGAGGGATCTGCAGTGTGGGAAGGAGAGAGGTTAACTGTTCCCTGCTGGGGGGCTGAGTCTTTTCTCTTGGGGAGTCTACCCCGCCGAGGTGCTCTCGCCAACTGTGCAGGCTCGTCTTTCAACAAGAAGGCAGGTTTAAGTCTGTCAATGCTGACTGTTTCTTTTCTATCCCCAAAATCAAGCACAAAGTGTTTATCACCATGTTCCAGCACTCTGTATGGCCCATCGTATACTGGGCGAAAGGTAGGTTTTAAAGCTTCATGCTTAACAAAAACGAACTCAGCGTTTTTTAAAGCCTGAGGGACAAAAACCCGTGGGAAGGAGTGATGAGCTGGACCGGGGAGAGAGTTCGGTCCGTTGCTGCCTAAAAACCTTGGGACTGGAAGGCGCCCTGGCTCTGGGTTCTCTGGTAAAAATTCACCTGGGAGCCTGAGAGGTTGTGCAAAGATTAATTCTGCGGGAGAAGCGTCTAGATCCTCTTTAGGCGCAGCACGCAACCCCAATAAAACCCAGGGAAGTTTATTTACCCAATTTGTGTCCGTTAGTGAGGCTCTGAGGGCGGCCTTTAAAGACCTGTGAAAACGCTCGCATAACCCATTAGCCTGAGGGTGATAAGCGGTGGTGCGGTGAATTGTTGCCCCTAAGCTACTGGACATGGCTGACCAGAGCTCTGAGACAAATTGATAAGATAAGCCTTTATTAGTCCCACAATGGGGAAATTCCAGGATTGCAACAGCACAGGGATAGCAACACTAATAGCAACAATCAGAAGGCAAGAAAAAACAACATTTAGTAAACATATGTCCATATTACTATAAATGTATATATATAGACACACAGTGCAGAGCATTATGGTTGGTTGGTGAATGTGCAGCAGAAAGTCTAAGCTCTCTCTCCGCGGATGCGGCGGGCCAGCTGGAAGTCTTTGGGCATGATGGTGACCCCCTTAGCGAAGAAGAGACCACCAGGTGGGACTCGCTGGTCTCCTGCAGGCCTGGCCACACAAACTTTTCGGCGACCATTTTAACCGAGGCGCACACACCTGGGTGCGCAAGGGAGTGAATTGCGTCGAAAATACGGCGGCGCCATGTAGCTGGTACTAACGGGCAAGGTCGGCCGGTTGAGATATCGCATATTAGGGGGGGCACGCCGTCGCGTAAACCCTTTTTCTCCAGCCTTAACCCTGTTGGTCCAGACAGGAGTGCGCGCACGTCCGCGTCACTGTTTTGTTCCTCCGCCATGGCTGCATAATCTATCCCTGCATGGACAGGTGCTGCGTATGTGTCTGCGTTAGTGAAGAGCTCTGCTGCTGAGGCAGTATAATCTGTCTCCTCACGCTCTGGAGGTGTCACAGCGCGAGAGAGACAGTCCGCTACTACGTTAAGTTTGTCTGCCACGTGTGGAATGTCTGTGGTGAACTCTGAAATCGCAGCTAGCTGTCTTTGTTGCCTGCCTGACCATGGTTCTGAAATTTTAGCCATAGCAAAAGTGAGCGGTTTATGGTCTACAAAAGCCGTGAAACTCCGCCCTTCTAACCAGAACTGGAAGTGGCGGATGGATAAATGAAGCGCCGGCAGCTCTCTGTCAAAAGTGCTGTATTTGCGTTCAGTTTGGTTTAGCGATTTGCTAAAGAATGCTAAAGGTTGCCAGAC
The DNA here is from genome assembly GCA_020510985.1 of Pholidichthys leucotaenia. Lineage (NCBI taxonomy): Eukaryota > Metazoa > Chordata > Actinopteri > Cichliformes > Pholidichthyidae > Pholidichthys > Pholidichthys leucotaenia. The sequence goes on along the minus strand of CM035839.1, from coordinate 390,473,539 downwards.
CCCGCTGACAAGTTGTTCTACAACTGCCCCTATAGCTAAGTCTGAAGCATCTGTGGTTAGTGCGATGCGGGCCAAGGGATCTGGGTGAACTAACAATGTGGCGTTAGCTAGGGCGCTTTTTACTTCTGCGAAAGCGCGTTCGCGCTCCGGGGTCCATTCGACCGCGTTGGAAGCTTTCTTTTTTTTGAGCGCGTCATATAGGGGCTGCATGAGCTGAGCTGCGTGGGGGAGGAAGCGGTTGTAAAAATTAACCATCCCTAAAAATTCTTGTAGCGATTTGACCGTTTGTGGCCGTGGAAAACTTTCTATCGCATGAACTTTGTCTGGAAGTGGAACTGCCCCCTTCGGAGAGACTTTGTGTCCTAAAAAATCAATTTGTGACACGCCGAATTTGCATTTGGCTGGATTGATTATTAGCCCATGCTCTTCCAGCCTCTGAAAAACTGTAGTGAGGTGCTGCTCGTGTTCTACCTCAGACGAGCTGGCTACCAGCATGTCGTCGAGGTAGACGAAGACAAAAGGAAGGTCGCGTAAGACCGCATCCATCATTTGTTGAAAAGTTTGAGCAGCGCCTTTGAGGCCGAAAGGCATTCGCAGGAATTCAAAAAGGCCGAAAGGGGTTATTACCGCTGTTTTAGGAACGTCTTCTGCTCGGACTGGGACTTGGTGATAACCGCGGACTAAGTCTATTTTTGAAAAAATGCGCGCACCCGCTAGATGTAGTGAAAAATCTTGAATGTGAGGGATTGGGTAACGGTCATGCGCTGTAGCGTTGTTTAATCTGCGGTAATCTCCGCACGGTCTCCAAGAACCGTCGGATTTCGGAACCATGTGAAGTGGTGAGGCCCAGGGGCTCTTCGAGCGTCTAACAATGCCCAATTTTTCAAGAGTTGTAAACTCGTCCCGTGCTATGTTGAGCTTGGCCGCGTCTAAGCGGCGCGCTTTGGCAAAAACGGGAGGTCCCGTTGTCGGAATGAAGTGTTCAACCCCGTGTTTAGCCACAGTGGCTGAGAATTTGGGGATTGTGAGTGCTGGAAATTGGGTGAGGAGTTGCTCAAACTTACCTCCTGCCGTGGTGATGCTAGCTTGCACAGGTGGTGGAGAAACTCGGGCTGAGCATGGAATAGAAGCAAAGGACAGTGCATTAACCAGGCGCCTATTTGCTAGATCCACTAATAACCCGTGTGCACACAAAAAATCTGCGCCTAATAAGTTAAAACTCACCGCCGCTACAACAAATGTCCATCTGTAGCTGCGGCCGTGGATGAGGAGGTGCAGGCTCTTTTCGCCGAATGTGTCGATGCTAGAGCCGTTGGCTGCCACGGCTCCGTTGCCCCGGGTGCCCGTGGCTCGATCTGCGTGGGAGGGCATGACGAAACTCAGCTGGGCTCCTGTGTCGATGAGGAACTGCTTGCCTGAGTGTCCATCCGTCACGTACAACAGCTTGTTTTTCTCGCCGAGAGCCGCTGCTGTTAACGGCTCTCGGCTTTGGCGTTTAAATTTGCAGGGGGGAACGCATTTGTGAGCCTTCTCGGCGAAGCGGTGGTGGTAATAACAAACATCGCTCCGTCTGTTATGTCTTGGCCGTGTCGCTGTCACCGTGGGCTGGATCTGCTCCGTGGGTTGTGGCTCCTCGTGGCTCGGGGCGTCAGCGTTGAGGTCTGCGGATGCTGCTGTGGGTGTCAGCTCCTTGCAGGCGTTGACGAGCCGATGAGCTTCATTGGCCAGTGCGCGGAAGTCTTGGTGGTTGTTGCACTTCATGCTGGCGAGTGTCCCTCTCATGTGTGGCGGAAGCGTGCTGAGGAAAATAAACTGGAAGAGGAAGTTGTCATTGTCCTCTTCTTTGAGCTGTAGCAAATCCTCCATGAGGGCCTTCGGTTTGCACCCTCTGTGGCCGTAGACCGCCAGGATCTTCTCGGCTCTCTCTTCCGCTGATGGGACATAGTTCGCCACGATGGTTGCTTTGAGCGTCTCGTATTTGTCCCGGGCCGGTGGTCGCCGGATCATGCTCCGCACACACTTCGAAGTGGCGGCGTTGAGTTTGGAGACGATATGATAAAATTTGGTGTCATCAGCTGTGATGCCCGCCAGCGCAAATTGGGCTTCAGCCTGCTGAAACCAAGAGGCGGGGTCTTCTTGCCAGAAGTCTGGCAGCTGGACAGCGACGGCATTTGTGCACACCATCACTGTTGTGCCCGCCGAGTGAGAGTGCCTTGCCTCGGCTCTCGCGGCGGTGCTGGTGCTCGGTTGAGCCCTCTCAATCTCTTCTGCCGGGGGGAACAGTTGTCCATCTGCTCCCTCGTCTGCGTGGCGGCTGGCGTCTGCCTGGGTCGCCGCGGATGAGTCGATTGCGGGGGAACGCCTCAGGTCCATACTCGCGTCAAGGTCACCAGTGTAGAAGAGCTTGGAAATGAAGAGGCGATTTGGTTTATAAGCAAAGCTTTAATATTCAGCTCTTCCAACAAGTCTCATCTGGTGCAGAGAGTGGCAGAAGGGAAAAGAGGCAGAATCTTTCCCACTCGCTGATTATATACATGCACACAACAAAAGACATGCATAACAAAGGCTGACATCCCTCATTATCTTAATCCCCCCATTGTCCTGGTATTTCCTCTCCTCGCCTTGGGGGGGGAGGGTGGCTCCTCCGGTCTCCTCCGCCGCGTCCGGGAACGTCTTTGTTCTTCACTCGGCGGGTGAGAGTCCTTTGTCCTTTCAGAGGTGTGAAGTTCTTTACATATGTAATCACCAAACATTTCCACATGCTTTAACATATGTAGGTTATGGAATATATGGTTAATATAGACCACAATGATGGCTAATTACTGTTGGACTCTGAAGAGAGACATCCCTGCTGCTGAGCATTCTAGAGGTTTGAATAAACGGAAGTTGAAGCTCGGAATTTTGAACAATGATGATGTAACATTCAATTTACATGTACTTACCTTTATCAGTGTCTACTATTCAATTTACAGTAATTGAAGTTTGTAACATTTAATCAATAAATTGTGTTAGAAAATGATTTTTTCTCTTAAAAATCTATTTTGGATGAGAAATATTAACAAAAATCAACTGATACACACAAAAATGTAATCGATTTAGTCAGAAGATCAGATTTTTTAAAAATCAACTTAGCATAAAAACCTGACCTGATCGAGAGAAACGGATGTCATTTTCGGATTCAGCGGTGCAAAACTGTCTTAAATCAGTTAAAAAAACATAGACAACTTACAAAAAAAATTATTTTTGTAACCTGTGTAATAGATAGATGTACTGTACTTTATTGATGTTGGGTGTTTTGTAGTTAATTCGGTTGATTACAGTTTTAAAAAACCTGTGCCCTGTTATAGTACTGCATGGGTTTATTGATGATACACACAAGAAATTCACTATTACACTTAACTCCATCACTGAGCAGTGATATAAACTAAAATAATTATAATGGTGACTAACAACTCCAATTCCCCAAAGGGCAAGATACACTATTTTGAACATAAGTGATAAAAGATCACACAAATAAGTGATCTATGTCATGAACTTGGGTTTGAGGGTCTCAAACCCAGTTCTGACACTGTGGCTATTTTGACCAGTTTGTGTATTGTATGCTTATTTTCCATCAGGCACTTCAGGGAGCCCTTTGGGTCCTTCGCTCCCTGACAGCTCGGCCACGCGTCCTCCTCCTGTCAGTGGCACCAGCTGTTTGTTGTTATTGGGTTTCACTTACTCACACATACACACACACACACATATACATCCATCTACATGCACCCTCCTGTACACATACACACACACACACACACACACACACTTCCATTCATCTTCTCTCACATGCTCAGACACTCACTCATGCACACCTGTTTTCCATTCACATCCACTCAGTCCAGCCCACACATTTCCACACCGGCGGTCTCTTCCCTCATCAGTATGGTCATTACTTAAGCTCTGTTTGAGTGGGAAGAGATTGCCGGGGCATTGTGCATTTTACACAGTAGCAGCTCTCCTCTGTGTATGTTGTCTCCACTCCCTAAATTGTTACTTTCAGCCTGACTGTTGTAGTCTTCTCTAACATCACCTGATGCCCATTCGTTACCTGTTGTTAGTGGCTGTTGCTGTTCACTTGCTCATACCGGACAGCACTGACTGCCTCCAGCCCATAAGTTCATGTTTGCGTTTCTCTTTGTGCTGTTCAGCTGTTCTGCGATACTAGGCATTCTCTCCCTCGGGCTGTTGAGCGTCCTAGAGGCGTCCCTGTTTTTCCAGTGCCCTTCATGACTATAACCCATCTAACTGTTGGCTTGTCTAGATCGTTTGCTGGACTGAAAACTTACTTTTGTTCAAAAAAATTGCACGCAACAATCTCTGCACGTGGATGTTCATTCCTTCCTCCGTGTGCTGCGTAATGGCGCATGGGGGATCATAACAATCTGATAAACAAATAAACAAGGGATCTGAAACAGTCACTAATATTGGATGTCCCATTCATTTTCAATAATTAGGTATTCTGTAATAAATATTCACACAGTCAAATAAATCTTAGTGTTCAGTCCCTTTTATATTTGTCAAAGTCCAACATGTGATTGTCGACATCTAGCCTACACCTCTTTGTATTCCACTTTCAAACACAGCGTGTATTTGGGCCTGTAAAGTCTAATTGGGATACCTGTTTTTATACAAGAATACTTGCATTCTGTGGGCAATGTACTCGTCTTGCCAAAAACAAAGGCACAAATGTCAGACTAGCAGAAGATCAGTCTTAGCAATGCGAGCTGCTTTGTTAGTGACAGTGGCTTTATATTTACATTATGAAATTTTTAAAAGATCATGAACTGAATACCGCTTTGAAAATGAAGCAAAACTGCTGCATTCGCTTTCAAAGTAAAAACTATGCCTTCACAATATAAAAGCATGATGATTTTCAATTATGAACGTAAATCCATTCTCTTGGAAAAACAAAGTAAAATTGAAGTCATAATAATTATAAACAATTTAAAGCCATGCATACATATGCATCTATACACATACATACTCTTACAGAAATAAGAACTTGCATCCTCCTTAAACTAACCAAAAAAGATGTAGGCCAAAGCCTTTCCTTAATCTTTCTACCTGTTTACATTAACTGTTTAGTGCAGCTCGTTTATATTAACATGAGTAAAGGGAAAAAAAAGAACCAGAAGGAACAAAAAGAAACATATTTATGTATACATGATAAAATTCATACCTCAGCCTTCCAGTATTCATATATTTTCTGCTTAGTTTTTAAAATCTGTTAAAAGTTTTACAAGATTTCATTTTGTCATCAAAAGTATTCCATAAATTAACTCCTGTGACTGACGCACATCTTTTTTAGCTCATTCCGGCAAAGCCAAAAGGAACTAATGCGATGTGGTGTCTGCCACCCATCCATCCATATTTCACGGGAATCACTACTCTTCTAGGCAAAGGTCAGGAAATCTGGGCACTCATGTGATTTCATGAAAATTGCTATTTTTTGTATTCAATTGTCTCAATGCTCACCAAATTCATTCACAATGATCCTTAGGTGGCTCTCCATGGTGAAAAATGTGGATATGCATTCAGGTCGTGCTCAAGGTAAAATATTCTTTACTTTAAACATCATTTGAGAGATGCTGAAGTTTATTTAGTCGTTAAACTTCAGAGCATTTGCATTAAAGCTCCCATTCACTCAAACATGGTATGTTTGTGGGCTTTAACCTTCTAAAATGCTGTCTTCGGTCATACTGTATGATTATAGAAAAATATTAACATTTCTCTTCACTTAGAAATAATTATATTTCAATATTTTGGGAGAACTGGCAAAAGTCGGTTTTACTCCTCTGAAGCATTTCCACTACATTGCAGACAAATGCAATGGTCTTCAGTAACAACCCATCATCGTGCTACTGGCCATGATGATTCAGTCTCCATTCAGAATCAGAATCAGAATCAGAATCAGAATCAGGTTTATTGCCATTGTTCATGTAGTACACAAACTAGGAATTTGTCTCGGTACAATGCTGCAACATTAAACATGATAAGATAAGAGAAATAAACTATACATGTAATAAAGTGTAGGATAAGATTAAGTGATACTGGTCAACAGTTAAAATATATATTAGCCAGCAGCAGATACTGTGGAGAACTATATAGTGCAGTCGGTAATGCAGGAAGAAAACAGTGATGATTGACATGAGTCTGGTTGAGCTGCTGTACATGGTGCACGAGAGTCAATAAGTCACTTAGTGTTCAGCAGTCTAATGGCAGAGGGGAAGAAGCTGTTCATGTGACGGGAGGTTTTAGTCTGGATGGACCGAAGTCTTCTACCAGAGGGGAGGGGGGCAAACAGTACGTGACCAGGGTGTGAGGGATCGGCTATGATCCGGCCAGCACGCCTCCGGGTCCTGGAGATGTACAGATCCTGGAGAGATGGGAGCTTGCAGCCGATCACCTTCTCAGCAGTGTGCACGACGCGCTGCAGCCTTAGTCTGTCCCTGGCAGTGGCTCCTGCGTACCACACGGTTATGGAGGTGGTGAGGATGGACTCGATGATGGCTGTGTAGAACTGCACTAACATCTTGGTGGGTAGCTTGAGCTTCCTCAGCTGCCGCAGGAAGAACATCCTCTGCTGGGCTTTTTTGATGAGTGAGCTGATGGTCAGCTCCCATTTGAGGTCCCTGGTGATGGTAGTGCCTAGGAAGCGGAAGGAATCAGCAGTGGTGATGGGAGAGCCTGAGAGGGTGAGGGGGGGCAGAGGAGTAGTGACTTTCCTGAAGTCTACAATCATCTCCACTGTCTTCAGAGCGTTCAGCTGCAGGTTGTTATTGCTGCACCAGGACGCCAGCTGGGCCACCTCTCTCCTGTAGGCGGACTCGTCGCCGTTGGAGATGAGCCCGATGAGGGTGGTGTCGTCCGCAAACTTGATCAACTTGACAGACTGGTGGCTGGAGGTGCAGGAGTTGGTGTAAAGGGAGAAGAGTAGGGGGGAAAGTACACAGCCCTGGGGTGATCTGGTGCTGATGCTAGTATAGTCTGAGACAGTCTTTCCCAGCCGCACATGCTGCCTCCGGTCCGTCAGGAAGTCGATGATCCACCTGCAGAGGGAGTCAGGCACGTTGAGCAGGGACAGCTTGTCCCGGAGCAGAGCGGGGCGGATGGTGTTGAATGCGGAGCTGAAGTCCACAAACAGGATCCTGGCGTAGGTTCCCGGGGAGTCCAGGTGCTGCAGGATGGAGTGGAGGGCCAGGTTGACTGCATCGTCTACAGACCTGTTGGCTCGGTAGGCAAACTGCAGCGGGTCCAGGAGAGGGGTGGTGATGGACTTGAGGTGGGACAGGACCAGGCGCTCAAAGGACTTCATGACTACAGAGGTGAGCGCTACAGGTCTGTAGTCATTAAGTCCAGTGATCCGTGGCTTCTTGGGGACAGGGATGATGGTGGAGGATTTGAGGCAGGACGGCACGTGGCATAACTTAAGGGAGGTGTTAAAAATGTCTGTGAATACAGGAGCCAGCTGTTTCGCACAGAGTCTCAGGGTGGAGGGAGACACGCCGTCTGGGCCGGGGGCCTTGCGCGGGTTCAGTCTGGAGAACTGTTTGAGCACATCCTGCTCACTGATGATAAGGGGAGGGGGGGAGGAGGGGGGGTGCCTTAAATGAAGTAGGGAATGTGGAGGCTGTGGAGCTGGAGGGAGGGGGGGAGTTGGACACAGATGACGAGGTGTCAAAACGGGCATAGTGTTGGGACAGTCTTTGACAAAGGGCTTTGTCATCCTGACCTTTAGGAGCCTTAGGTCGATAGTTGGTGATTTGCCTCAGTCCTCTCCACACGGAAGCCGAATCATTAGCAGTGAACTGCTGCTGGAGTCTCTCTGAGTATAGAGATTTAGCCCTCTTCAGCTCTCTGTTAAACCGGTATTTAACCTCCCTGTAGCAGTCCCTGTCTCCACTTTTCAGCGCTGCTTCCTTCTCCTTCCTGATCTGTCTGAGCTTAGCTGTGAACCAGGGTTTGTCATTAGAGTAACTCACCCTGGTGCGTGATGGAAGAATGTTCTCTTCACAAAAGTGGATATATGAGTTCACAGTGTCCGTGTACTCATCCAGATCATGCGTGGCTCCTTTAAGCATGTCCCAGTCAGATATTTCCATGCACGTTTCCAGCTTCTCCTCAGCATCACTGGTCCGTATCTTCGTAGTGCTCACAACAGGTTTAGTGAGCTTCAATCTCTGTCTGTATGTGGGAATGAGGTGAACCATCACGTGATCAGATAATCCCAGCGCAGCTCGAGGGACAGCGCGATATGCGTCTTTCACTGTGGTGTAACAGTGATCCAGTGTGTTTAATCCTCTAGTGGGGCATTTAATAAACTGTTTGTAGCGGGGGAGATCGTGGCTCAGATTGCACTGATTAAAGTCGCCAGCCACAATAATCAGCGAGTCTGGAAAACTCCGCTCTGTGTGTTGAATGTGATCCGCGAGCACGCGCTGAGCTTCGCGCGTGTCCGCGTCGGGAGGGGCGTACACAGCGATCATTATGAAAGAAGCAAACTCCCGCGGGGAATAGAAGGGCTTGCAATTGATAACAAGAAATTCCAAGGCAGGAGAACAGTGTTTGGAAATTACCGTTACATCAGAGCACCAGCTGCAGTTGATGTAGAAGCAGACACCGCCTCCTGTGGTCTTGCCGGAAAGCTCTGTGTCACGATCAGCACAGAAGAGCTGAAAGCCGTCGAGGCGCAGCGTGCTGTCCGGTATATTTTCCCGGAGCCAGGTCTCAGTAAAGCAGAGGACAGCTGAGGAGGCGAGGTCCTTAAAACGCATCAGCAGTCTCAGTTCATCTACCTTGTTAGAGAGAGAGTTGGTATTGGACAGAAATATGCCAGGCAGCGCCGTTCGCGAGCCTCTCCTGCGAAGTCGTACGAGAGCGCCCACTCGTCTTCCTCTCTTCCGCCGTCTCACTTTCCGAGCCAAACAATAAACCAGATCGGCGGCAGGGGCTAGAAAAACTGGGAGGAGGTCCGTGGGGGTGAAAGTCCTGATATTTAGAAGTTCTTCACGGGTATAAGTGCAAGCAGACACACAATTGACAAACAAAAACAAACAAAGAGCGCAGCGAAGCACCATGTCGACCGCTGTGGGCGCCATCTTGGGCCATCAAGATCATTCAGAGTTTCTCAGCACAAGGCGTTATCTTCAGAGCTAACAGTGCTACTAGGGAGTTAAGACTAGACTAGTCATACCTAAACACAGAAAAAACAATAAATGGACATAAAGTGTGGGCTTGATCAAGCCCAGATTATGACACATGCAACCAAGCACCTCACAGCAACAACAAACAACAGCAATAGCATAGAACAGAGCTACAGTTTAAAAAGAGCAGGGAGACTATTTTTGACAACAGTGGTGAGTTTGACTTCAGTTTACTTCTATTATTAAGTTTTTCTGTCATCAACTTTGCCGACAGCCATAGCGGCCTGCCATCGGAGGCATGCATTTAAATAATTAATTAAAGGATTGTAGGGGTTTTTGTGTGTGTGTGTGTGTGTGTGTGTGTGTGTGTGTGTGTGTGTGTGTGTGTGTGTGTGTGTGTGTGTGTGTGTGTGTCGGGGGTGGGTGGGTGGAGGGTTACCCCTTTCCTGTCCAGCATGGTAAGCAGAACAAATATGTATCTGCTTCCCTTATTGTGCCAAACATATTGTAATGTCGGGGCCATGTTAAGGGGGGCAGGGATTTCCCAGCATGCTTTGCCAGTTTGAAACGTTACTGTGTGTGTGTATTAAATGTGTTATTACTGAGTTATACTGCTGTGTCATTATAACTGCATTATAATGACCCAGCAGTGTTTAGCAGGATTAGGGCAAGATGTATCATGTGTGTGTGTAACCATGATTGAAACGGAGGTCTGGGAGAATGACCTCCCCTCCTCTCTGTGCTCAGAAGTAAGTTGGGGTCGGGGGTGTGTAAATAAAGCCTGTTCGTCACAACCATCTTGCTCCTCTTTCTTTGTGTGAATCCCGCAAACGTCACACTGGTGTCAGGAGTGGGGATGGAGCAAGATGAGGATCCAGGCGGAGGTCCAACGGCCAGAGCGGTTCATCGCTCGGCTGGGAACGGAGCGTAGAGCTGAGACGCCGGCCCCTGGAGTGGATCGCAGCGATGGACGGAGCAGCGGACTCGATGGGACTGCTCTGCCTTTTTCAAGGCAGAACGGGCCGAGCAAAACAAACCAGCCCTGTTTCCCGCCCTTTTCAGGGCAGGACGGGCTGGCGATTCCAGAGCAATTAGGAGCGCCGATCGACCGGGAGATGACCGTCCCATCCGTCCAGCAGTGGGCCAAGATTCCCCGCTACAACGGCGAGAACCTGTTGGATGACCACCTGGCCCAGGTCGAGTTGGCTGCCGCGCTGAACGACTGGTCATCGGAGGAAACCACCGTGCTGAGAGCGAGTGGGAGGAGGAGCTACGGCAGACCGCGGAGGAGACAGCCGCAGCGACGCGAGGAAGGGGGGCTTCCGCTGCACAGAGCCAGGGTACTTCACACGGTTACTGCCCCGCACACAGCGCACGACAAACTGGCCCCTCGCTGACGTTAAATTAGAGCGAGGTGGCATGGACGGAGAAAAAGCCGCCTCCTGCAGATGCTCCCCCCGGCGGTGACGTCACAGAGGCCTTTGGAGCGCAGCAGCAGCGGAGCGAGCAGGACAGATCCGGTCTCGGCAGGGGCTGGACGCCTGGACGCGGGCCAGCGGCCACCTGGGAGGTCCTGGCAGCGGTGGGAGTCGTGACTCCCGCTGCCAGAGGAGGAACTGCGTAGTTCTACCGCCACCCGCAGATGCTTTCCCTTTCGGTGACGTCACGGAGGCCCTCGGTGCAGCAGACGCACAGCAGCGGAGCGAGCAGGACGAAGATCCGGCCGCCAGCGGCCGCCTGGGAGACCTGGCAGTGGGAGTCCCATGCCCGCTCCGGCCGACTCCCACCGCTGCCAGGTCTCCCAGGCGGCCGCTGGCCCGCGTCCATGCATCCAGCCATTGCAGAGCCTGGGAAAAGATCGGATCTGTCCTGCTCGCTCCGCTGCTGCTGCGCTCCAAAGGCCTCTGTGACGTCACCGCCGGGGGGAGCATCTGTGCGTGGGGGAAGGGACTGTGCGTGGTCCTACAGAGGCTGTCAGATGTGTCCATCCGCCCGCTGGTGGCCAAACCGGAACCCTACCCCAACCAGATACTCCGACCGAGACTCAGATGGACACTGGATGGCCCGTGCGTGCCGCCCCGGCACCGGGCTGACTTGCGTTGGATTTCTGAAAGTGGACTTTGAATTTTCTGGGGACAGAAACCAGTCCAGGGGAGGGCAGTGTAACGTCGGGGCCATGTTAAGGGGGGCAGGGATTTCCCAGCATGCTTTGCCAGTTTGAAACATTACTGTGTGTGTGTATTAAATGTGTTATTACTGAGTTATACTGCTGTGTCATTATAACTGCGTTATAATGACCCAGCAGTGTTTAGCAGGATTAGGGCAAGATGTATCATGTGTGGGTGTAACCATGATTGAAACGGAGGTCTGGGAGAATGACCTCCCCTCCTCTCTGTGCTCAGAAGTAAGTTGGGGTCGGGGGTGTGTAAATAAAGCCTGTTTGTCACAACCATCTTGCTCCTCTTTCTTTGTGTGAATCCCGCAAACGTCACAATATTTACTTTGCCTAAAGGAGCTTTGCTTGTAATTGATATCTATCTACAGTATATTAGGGATGCAAGTTATCGATTAATTCATTAATCATTAGTTGAGTCACCTTATCAGTTGATTAACGATTAATTGATAAGTGTCAGTTTTCCTGAAAATCTGAATTTCCCTCGGTATGATACAGTCTTTCTATCTTTAACATATAAGTTAATGACTGTTTTTGATATACTGAATAAAACATGAACATCATTTTCCTCAATGATTTATTGCACCATTTGCAGTTGTTTTTTTACTAAAGACAATGGCATTTTTTGTAGTTTAACAAATTTTGTACTGTATAGTGTGTATTATGTGCTGGCACATTTCAGTAAATTACAAATGTCATGATTTTTAATTTATTTTAAAATTATTACCAATATCATAAAATTTCTTTTTCAGTTATATTAAAAAAAAAACTTTCATGTTCCAATTTACTGAGATGCACTAGCAGACTGTTTTAACAGGAAAATAAACTGTGAGCTGCTTCATCTGTTGCATGTTAAACATTATCACAGTAGCAGATCCTGGTAGGAGCAGAGGTCAAGGAAGAAGAAGACCGAAGACATGGCTGGAGGGTGTCCGTATGGACCAAGTCAAGCTACAACTTGCCCAGGTTAAACCAGTGGACAGGAACCACTGGAGTGGGACTCTAAGAAGTGCAGTCAAGCAGGACCCATCCCAACTGAGGGACTAAAGGCACTTTTCCACAAGCATCACCTTAGCTTTACTTACTTTTACTTTACTCACTTTCTCGCTCTTTCCACAGTACCCTACTCGCTTTAACCGATACGATTTTCGTGCCAGTTTAGGGGCAGGGGACAAGCGAGAAAAATCGAGGTGTGATTTGACGTCAATCGACTGCTAGCCCCTGATTGGTCAGCGCGTAACGTGAATGAATGAATGAATGAATGAATTTATTTCGGATAGTACAGTACAGGTTAAAAGAAACTGTATAATATAACAACAAGGTCAAATTAGACAAAGACTCCTTCTTCTATACAATTCCACGTGAGTTATCCGAAATGGGTGATGGCTGAAGCCGCAGCTTATATTGCCCACCCATATTCCATCCAAGAATTCAAAAGAGAAAAAAGAGAAAACAAGACAAGAGCGATTACAATTTAAAACAAAGCTAAGACAAAATGTGACTGAGAGAAAAAAAAAAGAAAACTAAGCTAAGCGGTTACTATTCAAAACAAATCTAAGACAAAATGTCACAGAGAAAAAAAGAAAAAAAACAAAAAACTAAGCTACAACACAATACAGGCTGGATATGTCAATCCTTATGTGAGTTTACATGTCGTCTTGTAAATATGTTTGGAGTATTTCTTCCTTTAGTTTTTGTTTAAATTGTCCAAGCGTTGTACATGATTTTAATTCAGGTCCAAAATCATTCCATAATCTGACTCCTTGCACTGAAATACAGTGTTGCTTGGTGGTTGTTCTCACTGTAGGCTTTTGAAATATACATGTTCCTCTGAAGTGATATCGTTTCTCCCTTGTTTGGAACAACTTTTGGATATTTGCGGGCAGTGAAATTCTTCACTTTGAACATTATTATTGCGGTTTTAAAGTCAACCAGATCTTTCAACTTGAGAGTTTTTTGTTTGAGAAAAAGTGGGTTTGTTGGTTCCCTGTAAGCTGCTTTGTTTATTATTCTAATAGCTCTCTTTTGAAGCATAAAGAGTGGATATATGTTTGTTTTATATGTATTTCCCCATACTTCATTACAATATGTCATGTATGGGAGTATTAATGAATGATACAAGGTGTATAGTGTGGGTTGATTCAGCAAATATTTCACTCTGTGTAATATTGCAATTGATTCGGATACTTTACCTTTAATATAATTAATATGTGACTTCCAACACAGTTTGTTATCAATTATTACTCCAAGGAATTTAGTTTCAGATACCCTTTCAATCTCTACACCATTTACATTGAGTTTGGGTACTGGGTTGTTGTGATGGTTGTTAAAGACTATAAATTTTGTCTTACTTAAATTGAGCGTTAATTTGTTTGAATCAAACCACAGTTTAAGCTTTCCTAATTCCTTTCCGAGTGTATCCAGAAGTTGTTCCAAATTGTTTCCACTGCATAGCAGATTAGTGTCATCGGCAAACAATATTAAGTCCATTTTATCTGAAACTTTACATATATCGTTTATATACATATTGAATAATAATGGTCCCAAAACTGAACCCTGTGGGACTCCACAGGTGACCTTCAGCAACTCTGAGTTTTTGTTGCTAACACATACATACTGATATCTATTCTTTAAGTAACTACTTAACCAGGATAGTGCTACCCCTCTAATACCATAATTTTGTAGTTTCTTTAATAATAAATTATGATCTACTGTATCAAATGCTTTTTTAAGATCTAGGAATACTCCAACTGAATACTCTTTATTTTCAATGGCTGTTGATATTTTTTCTGTAAATTCCATTAGGGCATATGCAGTTGTCCTCTTGTGTCTGAACCCATATTGCTACTCACATAATAAATCATTCTTCAGTATGAAGTTGTCAATTCTCTCATAGAATATTTTTTCAAGTATCTTGGAAAATTGCGGTAATAGTGAAATTGGTCTGTAGTTTGAGAGTTCCCCTCTGTCGCCCGTCTTGTATATCGGAATTACTTTAGCTATTTTCATTGCATTGGGAAATATACCTGATTGGAGAGACAGGTTACAGATATACGTCAGTGGTTTTACTATGCATTCGATAACAGTTTTGACTAGTAGCATGTCAATACCATCACAGTCAGTAGATGTTTTACTTTTGAACGATTTAACAATTTCAATGACCTCTCTTTTGTCTGTGTTCTTTATGAAGATGGAGTCTTTTACAGCAGTGTTATTGCATATTGTATTACCTGTAGGCACCGTAGTGGGTATTTCTCGGGCCAATTTAGGTCCAATGTTAACAAAAAAATTATTAAATTCATCTGCAGGTGAAGCTATATTGAGACTCTGAGTCGTTTTATTATTTTTTGGAATATTAGTTGGGTAGCTTGTATTTCTGCTTTTATTTCCAAGGATACTGTTGAGTATTGTCCATGTATTTTTAATATTGTCTTTGTTTTTCACCAGTTCTTTACTGTAATAGTCTCTTTTACTACATCTTATTATATATGTTAACTTATTTTTGTATGTTTTATACCGCTGCTCTGCTTCTTTTGTTCTTTTCTTTAGGAAAGCTTTATATAATAAATTTTTCTTTTTACACGCCTTTTGTAGTCCTTTGGTTAACCATGGCTTATCAGCAAATTTGTGTTTAAGCTTTTTTTTTACTAATGGGCAGTTTTTTTCATAAAGAGTGGTTACAATGTTTATAAATGTGTCATAGGCTTCATTTACATCTGATACATAGACTTCTGTCCAGTCTTGCTTCAGCAAGTCCTCTTTAAGAGAACTGATTGCATTTGGTGATTTGTGTCTGAACGATTTTGAAATTATTTCTGCGTTGGGCCCCGTGTGGCCATGGATAAGTGCAAAGGTTGGCAAGTGGTCACTTATATCATTTATCAATAATCCACTTTCTATTTTCTTATCGAAAACATTGACAAACAGGTTGTCAATAAGTGTAGCAGAGTGAACGTCACGAAATCGCCCCTCTTCGAAATCTTTACGTCCGCCATTTGCAATCGCTCACGGAGTAAATACAATATTAATAGAGACAGCGTTGTAGGTTAGGTTTTGCGGAAATCTACACCATGGTCCAACGAAGAGGTGCGGGGTTTTCTCTGCTTGCTGGCAGATACACAGTCAGAAGAGTGATCCGGACCCTACAGATGACTGCACAGAATAGAACCGTACTACTGACAAGCTGAATACGAAGTTGAGAGAACCATCCATAGTGAGTGATTTGTAATATTGTGCATCTGTTCGCTTATTTATCCTGTTGGTGGTAAGCTCACTTTTGAGCCATACAGCCCCGTTCTGTGCTGGCTAACTCGTTTTTTTTAACGAATTTTGGCTACGAATTTTGGCTATAATACCAACTGTTGATTCGCGCTTGTTTTCTCCTAAATATTCGCTTGTGAGAGCAAAACAATGAAATATATCAATCCTGGTTATAGTCCTGGATTTGTTTTGTATTGCACTTGGTGCTGCACATTAAATTGTGTGCAATTTAATCCCGTTTTTTGCTGGCTAACTCGTTTTAGCTAACGAGTTTTGGCTAGTAGCTAGATAATACCCACTGTTGATTCACGCTTGTTTTCTCCTAAATATTTGCTTGTGAGAGCAAAACAATGAAATATATCAATCCTGGTTATAGTCCTGGTTTTTGTTTTGCATTAAATTGTGTGCACTTTAATGCTAGAATGTGTTTCCACATGCCAGGGTTATTAGCTTCCCTGTTTATAGTGGATACTGGTGAGATCACAGGATCCGAAATCTCAACAATATAAAAGTGCTTTTTCAAACCAGTGATTTATAAAGTCATTCATATAATTTTCTAAAGCGTCAGAAAGAGAAATCCATATATTATATCGATTCATTACACAGACCATGATATATTTCAAGCATTTATTTATTTTAATTTGGGTGATTATGGCTTACAGCCCCTGAAAACCCCAAATTCCATTTGGCAAAAAATTAGAATATTACATAAACTTTAAAAAATAGTTTTTAAATAGAAATGTGGGCCGCTGAGGTGTTGGCTAATATGGGCTGTAGCCATAATCATCAATATTAAAATAAACACTTTCAATATATCACTGTCCCTATAATGAATCTATATATGGGTTTCACTTTCTGAAATGAGTGACAAAAATATTTAACTTTTTGATGATATTCTAATTTTTGAGATGTGCCTGTATAAGTGTTGAACTTGCTTGAAAAAACTCAACACCATCCATTTCTGTCGTTCGTCTAGGCAGGAGGGAATCGGCCGCTCCACAACGGACGTCGCCACTGTGGAAAGTACTGAAATCCTTTGCTTTTATAGGTAAGTGTCAAAACCAAATTAGCACAATTTCCACTTAATGTAAAAGGGACTGAACTGAGATTTATTTGATTGTGTGAGTATTAATTACAGAATAACTGAAAAAGACTGGCGCATCAACTGTAAAATAAACCACTTGTTAATGTATTTATTTGTCAGATCACTTGTGTGATCCTTTGAGTTATGTTCATAACTATCTTTTGGGGAATGGCAGTTGTTCAGTCATCAATATAGTTTAGTTTATACGTGTAGTTTATAGTCTATCATCAATAAAGTCATGCAGTAACAGGACACATTACAACTATTTGAGACCCATTGTAGTGCTTCCTTTGATATTTTAGCAATAAAAGTACAAAACACCACCCACACTTGAAGCCAGTGCATAATCTGTGATGCACACCTTCAGTTAAAGTACTAGATTCCATTCCAGTGAATGTATTAATTCATTCTGATTGCTGAGGCCACAGTAAAAGCAGATGATTTTAAATGCAACCCAGCCCTTGTAAAATCGACTTGACATCAGTGCAGCTCTATGAAAATTGTGGTTAAATACAACAACGAAGTACTTTATTGTCACATTGGAATTGGAATCACTGCTGTTTTGTTTTTCTTTTGAATTCTTGGATGGAATATGGTGGGCAATATAAGCTGCGGCTTCAGCCATCACCCATTTCAGATAACCTATGTTGAACTGTATAATCAGAGGAGTTATTGTTTAATTCGACCTTATTAAATTTTTTTCCCCCTTTGTTATATTATTGTATTTTCTTTAAATCTATCCGAAATAAAGATTCATTCATTCACATTCCACCACTGGCTTTTAGCAACAAGTGTATTTCCCAAATATGTTTTAAACTTTGTTTATTTAACCTCCACACATTTCTGTCTTTTGTCTAGGCAAGAGGGAAACGATCGATCCACCCCAAACTGGACCTTGTGTCACTATTTACAGAGATGCAGGCCTAAGATCTGCTGATCTGAGACCAGTGTGAGCTGCACATCCCAGCTGCTGAGTGATCCAGTCTTACAGTTTTGAGTTTTGCACATTCTGAATAATCTGGAATTTGCTGCTGATTGTAATAAACAATTTAGTGATTTATGTGTTTGCATCATGATTTCTATTTTTGTCTGTTAATACACTGGTGGGAAAAGAGTCAATAGTACAAACCATTAATGGGTGACCTTGAAAATAATGGCTCATTTTTAAGAAATTTATGTCACATGGTGGTAACCTTCACATATAAAAAAGAGACATCTGCAAAAACTTCAGAGGTTTGTCAGTGCAATACTACATGAATGCATGTATAGTACATTGTTGATGCAGAGAATATATATTTCTACAGTACATGTATCGAGTAAATCAAGCATTTTCCATGTAACCTTGTGACTGCATTATTTTAATTGCTTTTAATCCTAGATCAAGTTTGTTTTGGCCTAAAATGCATCATAACTGTCAAATACATCTTATTATACAGAACTCAGTAATGTTTACTTTTGAATATACATTCTGTGGCTAATATAGTTATTAACCTGGCGATCGAGTTGTGTCAGCTGATCATTTTTTGCTATGACATCGCAGACTCAGTGCAGCTGGAGAAGGTACGTCCATGATGTCTCAACAGTCCATGATTTCCACGCAGATCAGAGCAATTTTTTTTCCCACAATATTTTTATTGAACCTTTTTTTTTTTTTTTTACAAACAGCACACACAGTCAGACACTAACACAAAAGTAATTTAAAAACTAAAAAGAACAATAAAATGACAAAAAAAAGGTTAATAAAAAACAGAAACCATTAACAAAAACAAGTCAACAATGTTCCTCTGTTTAGTCTAGGTAATCTATTACATTAGAATACATAATATACATTCACCAGCTTGGAATTTGCAAGGTCCACACATATCATTCACCTTCTTCAGAAGTTATGTTTACTTAATTTACATAATCAATGAAAGGTCTCCATATATTCTCAAACACATTTCCTTTGATTTCAGCATGTATGTTATTCTTTCTAGTGGAAACCAAAAGTGAGTTGTCTAGCTGCTGCCTTTTTTGTAGTAATCATTTTTTAAGGTGTTTTGATGTGTAATTACCCATCCCTGAACACATATCCCTTATAAATATCAATAGATGGGAAAATGATACTCAATTGACACTCAACATGCAAAATGGTGCTACAGTTGGATTGCCTTTCTTTAAAATTTTTAAAATTATTTTGTAAGTAAAAGTGGGCTAGGATTAACTGGAAATATAACAAGTTTCCACATATAATTCCAAGGTCAATTGGCAATTCCATAAAACCAAAAGGGAGTTGTTCAGCTGCTGCATTTTTCTGCAGTCATTTTCTACGGTGTTTTAGCGTGTAATTTCCCATCCCTGAACACATATCCCTTAAAAAGAACTATCAATGGGAAAATGATACACAAAAACAAGAATTTTCCTCCAGTCGAATTGGCTTTTTTTAAAGTAATTTAAATTATTTTGTACGTAAAATAGGGCTATGATTAATTGGAAATATAACAAGTATCCACATATAATTCCAAGGTCAATTACAAGGTTTTAGGATTTAATTAGCTGTCCCTTAACAGTTAAGCGTTATGAACAACAGAGGAGACGTAGATGAAAAGTGCACCTAATTTTATTTAAAAAAACAAATGTTTGACATATGTATGCACATGAATGAGGCTCCATGCATGGACGCAATTTGTGGCACAAGTAGGTGAAAGTGTCCTCGGACATCCGGAAGTTCTGCAACCACTGTGTGCTTGAGAAGCTGGGGACAATATTCTCCCTCCACTGCGAGCTACGGTTTACTGCCCAGGTCCATGGTCTGCAGCGTTGATTTTGCAACAACGCAGCCAACTAGAACACACACACACAGCATACATATTAATACTGATAACCTGGCGACATCAAAATGCTGTACACAACAATGACATGACGATAAAATGACAATAGAAAGCATTAAATTACCAAAAACCGTTTCCTCGTGTGCTTGATGTGCCTGATGTGCCTGATGTGCTGGGTAATTAAGCTCTCTGCTTCATATTCCGCTTCATATTCCGCTGCTTGATATTCCCCAATGGCAACAACGAGTCTCTGGTACTGCCCCAACGTGTGTTCTCTCAATGCACGTCGTCTTCTCCGGTTAAAAACATTCATTTATTATGTTCAAAAGCCAGAGAAGAAGCAACGTGGAAATCCTCCGCTCCTAATGCGCCATTTTCTTTGTTGTGAAGGAGTCGGTCGCGTGTTGACGTCAGCAGACTGTGGCTCCGCCTCAACCCCGCCCACTACCGAGCTTACACGGCTTTACAGGGCTGTAATGGATCAACAACCCAGGGAGAAAGAAGTAGTGGAGAATTGAAACAAGTAAAAAAGAACTGTGACTATGGAAAAGAGCCATAATTGTGTCCTGTCAAAAATGAATAGGGATGATGATGAGGACGACAGTACCCCGGCAATCCAAGCAAGCTCAGTATGATCTGGGATCCTTCTGTTGTTTGTTACCTCAGTGGTAACTTGAGTCCGGTCTACTTTCCCGTCTAGCGATGGGTTGAAGGCAGTAGGGATGGGTTTTTGCACCCAGTAGTTTCTTCCTTGCTCTGGTCCATTTCTCCACCCTGCTGACTTGAAGCAGGTGGGTGGCTCTTCAAGCTTGCGTGCCATTGGAACTTGTTGTGGCTCTCTGACATAACCTAGAAGGGCGAGCTGTTTTCACTCTGCACAGCACATGTGCTCTGGTGGCTTGGTATCTTATTGCGAAGTAGCCTGGTGGAGCACCCACAATTTTGTTGTGCTGTACAACTGTACAATGACAATAAAGCCTATTCTATTGTGATTTTTCTTTAGTTTCGGTTGAAAGGCGGTAGTGGGTGACCGCGTACACCCCCATCTGGATGGCGACACCACTACATTTCATAGAATCAGCTCCCATTGAAAATGTGTCATGATTAAATACCCAAGAGGCTTAAATGCAGGGCAAGCCACTTCAGATGAATACTCAGACTCGAGAGCAAAGTTTAACACAACTTTAATGAAAAGTAAAATACACAAACACGCTAACTTAATAAACATATAACACTTGAACAACTAATGAAAAATGCAAATAACACACTGTGGAGAGATGAGGCTGGTTTACGAACAGACGAAGCTTTATTACCACTCTCACATCATCCATACACAGAAAGTACTGAATCAGTCAAGCCAGGTTCTCCTTATAAACTCAACAGATCATCTCACATCTGCATGACATTTCACATCACACTGCATGACATCTAACCCCACAATACATCTCCCTTAAACCCCCAGCTCCCTCTTCCTGCCAACTCCCCATGACGTCCTTGCCTATTCTTCTCTTATGTTTAATCACTGCCTCCTGACTGAGACGCTGTCTGCAGATTCCTCCACAATATGCATTTCCACAACACCAACTTAAATATAAAAAAGACAGCGACACGCTGGAGCCACACATAGCCTGAGAGAGAGGAGAGGAGAGAGGTTAATGGCCAAGATAACCAAATGGGGAATGATGACAGGGGAAGAGAATCTTACTACACAAGCTGAGGGCCCAGCAGTGACTCCAGTGTGGAACACAAAAAGGGAGAGACTGGAGACTGCAGGGAGTTGACGGGATGGAGGAGATGACTGGGTGACCTGGGTGAAGACGATGTTATCCTTGAGTAGTTTGGTACAGGTGAGCGTGCACAGCCCTGGAGACACGCTGCTGGAGTGGCAGCAGACCTGAGGAGAAGACACAGAAGGATAAGACAACAGGATAACAGAGTTTGCCAAACAACATTGACGAGCGTTGCACTGGCAGCAATACCCAATGATCCAGCAGCGAGCTCTTCACACACTGGCTCTTAAATACACTGGTAGACTAGGAGGCAGCAGGTGTGTCAATCACGCAGGTGCGTTCATAAGCTCCAGAGCCGGGAAACACAGAAACAGGAAGGGAGGGGGGATGCATGCTCACCTGATCATCACAAAAGGACTGCTGAGTTATCAATTAATTGACAACTAATTCAATTTAGTTCACTAAATTCTTATCAACAATTAATCAAAAGTTAATTAATCATTAACATCCCTTATCTATCTATCTATCTATCTATCTATCTATCTATCTATCTATCTATCTACAGTCATGTGATGAAAAAATTTGGACATCCCTTTATATATTCAGTTCTTTATTAAGAAATGTTCACATATCTGCTGTATGTCTAACCTTGTTTTTGTTTTTTTGCATTTTTTTTTTAAATTTATTGTAGTCATTTTAAGTGGGAATTAATGTGGGGCTGTCCTAAAAAAGATGGGGGGGGGGTCTCCTAATTTATTCCTCACTATTTGTTTAGAATTACATTTTGCAGAAAATTTGAAAAAAGTCTTCAATTCATTTTTAATTATTTAGTTGTATTATGTGAATCTCCCAGTATTTTTAACATTGATATTATATATCCATATGTCCAAATATGTTAAAAAAAAACACAGGCTTATACAACATGTCCTAATTTTTTCACATGACTCTATCTATCTATCTATCTATCTATCTATCTATCTAAGAGATTCAGCGGTGTAGGTATGTATGTATGTATGTGGCAAACATTGTCCCCCATTAACTCAGAAGCTACTTGACCGTGGGCTATCATCTCTTGCATGGCGATGCTACAACACCTGAAGAGTAACCTTGGCATGGTTTCACTGACCACCTAACCAAGAGGTCAAAGGTGACTTTTTTTAATTGACTTTTACCAGTGGAGGTGTACACCAGGGAAAGAATCAAGCGCACCTGACACAATCGGCAGAGTTTAGGATCTGCAGGTCTCTCTCCACAATACAGGCGTTGTAGACTGACAGGAAGATAGAGGTACAGAATACCGCTGGTGCTGGGACACCAAAACTATATTTACATTTAATCATATTCACATTTATTTATTTAATCCGCTCATATAACCCATATTGAGGTGTATGCTGGTGATAGAATCAAGCGCACCCTGGCCATTGTCGGCTGTGACTGGAAGCTGGATGTGTTTGTGCATTACCAAAACGGCTTTCTGTTGTGTCCAGTTAGTTCTGTTCAAATCGTGTGAAGAGCAGAGAACGTCTAATGCAATCGGTATGTACTGTACACCCACTGCCGTCATGTAATTTAACACGAGTCATACAAATGTTCCGTATCTGCTAACTTCCCCAATATTTTTTTGAATTCGGAATGTTGTTTATCCCACTTGCTTTGTAAGTACGGGAAATACAGTGATCCCTCACTTATCGCGGTTAATGGGTTCCAGAACCGACCGCGAAAAGTGAAAAACCGCGAAGTAGCGTCACCCCTAATGACGTCATCCATAAATAATACATACGTTCATTCTCTCACTCGCTCTCTCTCATATGATACGTGTGTGTGTGTGTACGTGTACATACATACGTAGATGTAAATAAAGTGTACATAAATATGTTTTTAGAACTCTTTTATTCTTATAACAAGATACGTAACTCAAGATGAAAATGATTTACTGCACAGGTTAATGAGAGCTTTACTGCTCCTCAGGTGACGCCTCATCGTCAGGTGCTAGAAGCGCAGGATCATCGAGGGCAGCTTCCGATAGAGCTGGAGAAGCTGCAGGAGGCGGCGTAGTGGCTTGACGGGAAGACTATTTCGCACAAAATGGCACAAGAGAACAGCAAAATGTTCCACGCGGCGAGACTAAAAGTAACACGAGCGATAAAGAGCAATGAATGCGGTCTTCCTTGCGGCACTCGGCAGGGAGAGGAGGTGGGTGAAACATCTCGGCCAATCAGCTTGCGGGGTGAAACGTCTCGGCCAATCAGCTTGCGAGATTTCCGAGCTGAGCCAACACGAGAACAGCGAACAGAGAGGTGGATTTTTTGAGTTGTGCGGCTCTCCGTGTTGATACCTGATGGTCTAATGTAGTCTCCCTGCCTTCTGCTAGCGCCCGGCCATTATTTCTCAATTTAGAATTTTTGATGAATATTTTTGAAAAATCCGCGATGCACTGAGGGCGCGAAAGGTGAAGCGCGAAGTAGCGAGGGATCACTGTATTAACAGCATACTTAGGCCCTTAGAATAGAGGGTTAGCGTACCTACTAGTTAAGTGCTTTGAGTGGTCTTTGCAACAACAAAAGTGCTATATAAGTACAGGTTCTTACCCCTTATACTGATAGAAAGCATGAATTATTGTAGATTAAAAATGTTTGTAAAAACATCCAGGAAAATTTATATTTTTGAACATCCATCCATCTATCACCAAAACCTTAAAATGGACCAACATTCCAACAAAAACATTAAAAGATAAAACTGGATCATTGTCCAAATCTGCAGAAAAAGTAAACCATTACATAGAACAAAAGTTTAACCAGCATCACTATGAACAATGCAAATTTACAAGAAAAAGTAGCAGATTTATGAGGAAAAAAATGATAAATTTGACAGTTTTTAATTTACAAGGGAAAAAAAGCTAACTGGAGAAAAAAACCTGGGTAAGGCTTAAAAGGTAGTAAATACTGTAGATATTAATTAAAATTTTGAAGCAAATAAATGCCTCAGATTTCCATAACTGTAGCCTGCTGCTTTTAAGATACACATTAATAGAATGTACTAGCCAATCAGATTCCAGCCGTGTCTGTAGCATGAATTCTATAGGTACGGTTCCATATCCATACACACTGCCTTTCATTAAAGTGTTCATTTTCTGAATTTACTCTATTCTAAGCCTTTTGATTTTATATTTGTGTGTTTTGCTCTGGTCTCTGAGGTTCCTTAGATAATTTCACCCATCACATCCAAAAAAAAAATAAAAAAAAAAAAATCACCCACTGCCACTGTTAAGGGGTCAAACCTCAATCAGCCCAAAATGGAAGGCTATTTACACAGCCAGTGTTCCCTGAAGAAGGGAAATGAGGTACAGACAGTGTTGGAAGTAACGCATTACTGTAACGCACTGCTTTTGTAGTAACGTGCTGTGTAACGAAATTACTGTTTAAAAATTGTTACAGTTACTGAAATTTGATCAGATGCATTACTCATTACTCATTAATATGGATAGATATTTTTAGTGCAAATAAATGAATATACAAACTGACCCTACCGTAGCTGAGACGACCTGTCGGTTGACGTGACCTGTTGCAGAGAGCTGAGTCTTCACTACTGAACGGAGGAAAAGATGAAGCTACTTTGTTTTTGCTGAAATAGCTTATTTTTCCTTTGTCACGGTTAAGGACAAAAGCATATTGATGGGTTGGAAGCTAAGTGCCGGTTGAGACCTACTACAATCTTCAAAAGTGCCTAAAAACAGCAACAAAGCTCTGACAAAGCTAGTGCTAAGTAACGGCTAGCTCTGCTAGCAACACCGTGTTAGTGGATCTACACTATCTGAACAGCCACGGCTAGATGTAAAGTGGAAATACTCTTGTCTCAACAGCCATGGCTGGATTTCAAGCACAGGTATGCATCTGGACAGTTACCCAGCAAGAATTAAACCTGATGGCCAAATACGTCGTTACAGACTGAAGACATGATATAAAACAGTCACTTTCCATCAGACAGCTGAGACTGTGATCCACTGAAGTTAAAACACATTTACTTGCTACCTGGATAAAGATTGTTCGAAAATGGATGTTGATCTCCAAAGGGAATTTGAGGGACTGGATCATGTCTCTGTCACAGCAGACATTTGGACTGTGGATAATTGACATTTTCTTTGGATTATTGCATGTCATGATCCTGGGCATGGATGGGTGCTGTGCCCAGTCTTCAATTAAGTTTAGTTTTTTTTCTGTTCATTTGGTTGTTTGTTTACTCTGTCTAGTTATTGTGTTATTTTGTATTTGTAGTAATGTGTACATTTTTGGGGCTGTGTTGTTGTTTCATTATGGTTTCCGGTTTGTGTTTTATTTTGACAGCGCTGTGCAGCTTCCGGTTGTCAGACTGTTCAGAGCTGCACAGCTGTCATTTATTCCATTATTTTCTCTACCCATGTATCCACACCTGTTACCTATCAGGAGATGGTATTTAAGAGCATGACAACCTTTCCCCGTTGTCATGTCCTACTGTGACATTCCCAGATGTTTGCCATGTATCTGAGTGTGTTGTCGGCCATACCCGTTGAGGAGATCGTGTTGAGCTTCAACCAGGTAGTTAGTCCTTTCCCCATCATTCCCTCAGCTGTGAGCCCCGCTATTCTTTGGGTGTGCTCTGGCTGTAATTGCCTCTTTTCCCTGGCGTCCCCGAGTGCCTCAGCCGTTATTTTTCCAGAGCTGTTCTGTCTCCCCCCTGCTCGTGAGCGCCACTGTCATCCAGCACATGTTTTAAGATAAGATAAGATAAGATAAGATAAGCCTTTATTAGTCCCACAACGGGGAAATTCCAGGATTGCAACAGCACAGGGATAGCAACACTCAGAGCAACAATCAGAAGGCAAGAAAAAAAACCAAGCAAGCGAGAGCAGCTAATATACATATGTACATATTACTATAAAATATATATACACACACACACAGACACACAGTGCAGAGCATTGTAGCTGGATGGAATAAATATATGAATATATGAACACAGTGCAGAGCATTGTAGCTAGATGGAATAAATATGTAAATATATAAACACCCACAGTACGGAGCATTGCAGCTAGGTGGAATAAATATGCAAGTATATAAACACACACAGTGCGGAGCAATGTAGCTAGATGGAATAATATGTAGATATATAAAAACACAGTGCGGAGCATTGTAGCTAGATGGAATAAATATATAGATATATAAATATAAACACACCCAGTGCTGAGCATTGTAGCTAGATGGAATAAATATATAGATATATAAATATAAACACACCCAGTGCAGAGCATTGTAGCTAGATGGAATAAATATGTAAATATATAAACACACACAGTGCAGAGCACTTTTACCTTGCTTATTCGTAAGTATCATGTTGGATGTCTTGTTCATCTTTATTTTAATAAATGTTCCATACTCACAGATGGCGTTTGGTGTCTTGCTCTGCCTGTGGAACGGGCAATTTCTGACAGAAGGGCATGACCAGAGTGACACCAGCCTCTGTGGGTTTGTTTTTTGTTCCTTTTTTCCCCTGCAACAATGTTCCCCTCCTGTCTTTCACACGCTTTTACCAAGCCACGAGTACGTCGGGGCCCCACTGCCCGAGGTAAATCGGCAGCTGAGGATCCCACCATTGACGGACTGTGTGCGGCGGACTTTGCCCAGGACTTTTTGGACGCAGCGCTCGGTTCTTGCTCACGGGAGGAGGTGTATAGGAATGTGGAGGGGGTGGCAGCCATCGTGGAGGTGCACCCAGGATTAGGGAGCTACTCCAGGTAGGCGGGCCTGTTGTATTCCATCGTCTCCCTCCAGATGGACCCTCACGGCCTGGTTGGGGATCTCCAATCATCAGCACCGAGGGCCAGGCCCACGAGGAAGTGGCCCCGAGCTCCAGCGTCCCACCTCCCTCGCCAGAAGTCTGAGCCTCCACCTCCTTCCTAGAGGACATCAGCGGTGGCCAGAGGAGCATCATCTGGCCCAATTTCAGCAGCAGGAACCATCATGCCCGGGGAAATAAGGCAAGTGGGTTTTCATTCCTCTTCTCATTTTAATGAAATACCTTGCCTTATTCCCAGTGATGAGGCTCAGCAACAGCAGCCAAACTGTGCTGAGTCCTCATCACCTGCTCCTGTTGTCTCACCCTCGCCTCCTTCTTCTGTGTCCCCCCCCCCCCCCGTTGCTTTCGAGTGTTCGCCAGTCCTGGGAAGGAGCCGCCGGACGACGAAGAGGCCTGCCGCCCTAGGAACTCCTGCTCCAGTCCTGCGGCCATGTTCGAGGTGGAAGACAAGCGCCATCTATGCTCTGAATCCTGAACCGACAGACGAGTGTCTCCCGCCAATGGTGAGGCAACCTCCGGCATCAGCCATCCCACTGAGAGAGCCGCAGGCGCGGGTTGTCATGCCTGGAGGTCTGCTGGCTGCGTCCATCACCATGTCTGCTGCCAGGGCCACCGCAGCAGAGTCACCAGAGTCCTGGACGGCGGTGGAGCTCGAGTCCAGGCAAGTGCTCTGTTCTGTGTTATCACCTACAGATCCAGAGAATTCTTGTCTGTCTCATGGTGGGGAGAATCAGTTGCAGATGTCCTCTGCTCCTGAGCTCTCGTCACCAGGCTCCACTGCTGCCGGTGATTTTTCTCCAGTGCTTTTTCCTTCTCCTGAGGTGGCTGAGTCAGGAGTGGACACCCAGGTGGAGAGAGCCAAGGCATCCCAGCCAGGATCGCCGGAGTCCTGGACGGTGGTGGAACTCAAGCTCAGACAAGTGCTCTTTCTTGTTTTCACTTTCTCTGTCCTAGAGAGATCTTGCCTGGCTGTTGGTGGGGAGATCCAGGTGCAGCCGTCAGCCGCAACTGGGCTCTCCTTGCTGGGCTCCACTGCTACCGGTGACCTTGACCCAGTGTGTGTCTGTGTTCCATCTGCGCTTTCTCCTAAGGTCTCCAGGGGTCCTGCCTCCCTGTCCGAGGCTGTCATGGGTGCCACGCCTCCGTCTGGGGCCACTGTGGGTGTGACGCCTCTGTCTGAGGCAACCGTAGGTGCGACGCCTCCATCTGAGGCCACCGTGGGTGTGACGCCTCTGTCTGAGGCCACTGTGGGTGTGACACCTCCGTCTGAGGCCACCGTGGGTGCGACACCTTCATCTGAGGCCACTGTGGGTACAATGCCTTCATCAGAGGCCTCCGCTGGTGCTACGCCCCAGCACGGGGCCTCCGTGGGTGCTGCACCTCATTCCAAGGCCGCCGTTGGCCCTCCTTCCTTGCCCTCAGCTGGGGCTCTGCTGGTCAATCGCCTCCTTGGCCTGGTTCTCTCGCAAGTCAGCCTTTCCACCGTGGGTGCTATGCTCCAGTCCAGGGCCGCCATGGATGCTGCGCCCCAGTCCGGGGCCACCGTGGGTGCTGCGCCCCCTCTGTCTGGGGCCTCCGCAGGTGCTGCTCCCTCTCCATCTGGGGTTCACGGGTGTTGCTCCCCCTCCATCTGGGGCCTCCGTGGGTGCTGCTCCCCCTCCGTCCGTGGCCTCCATGGGTGCTGCGCCCCAGTCTGGGGCCTCCGTGGGTGCAGCGCTTCCACCCGAGGTTGCTGAAAGACTTCTGTCTCTGCTGGTGCCTGAGGGCGCCATGGATCCCTCACCTTCATCGGGGGTCATTGGGCGTCGCTGGAGGGTCCCACTGATCGGCTGCCCATCTCATGAGGATGCTGCCTCCCAGCAGCAAGGGAGGGCACCCTTCTTGCACCACACTGCTCTCCAGCTTTAGCCCAGTAGGCGTGGACTGGAGGGCGCAAATGTCCGTGTCCCCGGTTTGCTCCGCAGCCATGGCAGGGAAATCTATTCCCATGTAGACCAGGGAGACTAATGCGCGTGACAGGCAATCGACCACGATGTTGAGCTTACCGGCAACATGTTGAATGTCGGTCATGAACTCTGAGATTGCAGCCAAATGCCCCTGCTGCCGGGCCGACTACAGTTCTGAGACCTTGGACATCATGTACGTTAGCGGTTTATGATCCACGAACACGGTGAACTTGCGCCCTTCTAGCCAAAACAGGAAATGGTGCATCGCCAGGTGGAGGGCCAACAATTCTCTGTCGAACGCACTGTATTTGTGTTTGTTGTCAGTCAAAGTACAACTGAAAAATGCGAGCGGCTGCCACAAAGTGGAGACATACTGCTCCACCACTGCCCCTATGGCAACGTCAGACGCATCCGTGGTGAGCGCTATCCACGCCGACGGAGCAGGGTGGGCTAGCAAAGCGGCGTTAGCGAGTGCTGTTTTGGCATCTGCAAAAGCCTGGACTCACTTGGGGGTCCAGTTGATGTTTTCCACTGGCTTCTTTTTCTTAAACAACAGCTGCAGCAGCTGGGGAGGAAACGGTTATAAAAGTTGACCATGCACAAAAATTCCTGTAGGGCCCTCACGGTCTGCGGATACGGAAAATCCGCCACGGCACGCACCTTATCAGGTCGCGGAATCGTGCCCTCTGGCGAAATGCGGTGACCCAAAAAAATCAATCGCTGGCACACCGAACTGGCACTTCGCCAGGTTAACTATAACCCCGTGCGCTTCCAACCTCTGGAAAACCATTTTGAGATGGGCGAGGTGCTCCTCCTCGGATGCGACAGCCACCAGAATGTCGTCTAAGTAGACAAAAATGAAAGAACAAAAGATAAAAAGAACAAACAGAAACTGAAAAGCCTCATGACTAAATTTAATTACCCACAAATGATTAAAGGACCCACCAGGATAACCAAACAATCCAGAACACTTAAGCCTGTTTTCCACTAGCCCAGCACACCTCGGTACGGCTCGATTCACTTCAGTACGGCTCGGAATGCTTCTGTCTCCATTAGCACGGTGTTGTGCTTGTGCTGTGATGGTTTGTGTTAGGAGGTTTTAGAAGCGGGGCGGCGGCAGATTCCCAGCGAGGCGGGGCCACACTCCCGTGACGTTACACACCCGACTGAGTCCTTATTTACACGAGACAAAAAATGGAGGATCCAAGGATTATTGCCTTGCTCGCTCTGTGGTTTTATCTCACAATTAATTTTATCTCATAATTAAGCTGCAACAACACAAGTCACTTTTGTTTTGAATTAACTGCCAAATGACCTAGAAATAATGAGCTGAAACTTGTTTTTATTCGTATTAAATAATGAGACAGTGGCACACTGGCCAACACCAAATTGTATTATTTTTTACATCCTAGGG
Organism: Pholidichthys leucotaenia; assembly: GCA_020510985.1. NCBI lineage: Eukaryota > Metazoa > Chordata > Actinopteri > Cichliformes > Pholidichthyidae > Pholidichthys > Pholidichthys leucotaenia. The sequence goes on along the minus strand of CM035839.1, from coordinate 390,443,111 downwards.
CATTTTGGATGTACTGAATAAAAAAAATTCATGTTTTTCACCTTCAGGTCAACGTTTGGAACAACAGTATTATTATTTTCCGTTTAGATGATGCTACACTCCTAAAGTATTGTAATTCTCTGAATTTGGAATGCCGATAGAACATTCAATTTACATATACACTACCGTTCAAAAGTTTGGGGTCACCCAGACAATTATTTTGTGTTTTCCATGAAAAGTCACACTTATTTACCACCATGAGTTGTAAAATGAATAGAAAATATAGTCAAGACATTGACAAGGTTAGAAATAATGATTTGTATTTGAAATAATAATTTTTTCCTTCAAACTTTGCTTTTGTCAAAGAATCCTCCATTTGCAGCAATTACAGCATTGCAGACCTAACATGATTGCACAAGGGTTTTCTAATCATCCATTAGCCTTCTGACGCAATGAGCAAACACATTGTACCATTAGAACACTGGAGTGATAGTTGCTGGAAAAGGGCCTCTATACACCTATGTAGATATTGCACCAAAAACCAGACATTTGCAGCTAGAATAGTCATTTACCACATTAGCAATGTATAGAGTGTATTTCTGATTAGTTTAAAGTTATCTTCATTGAAAAAAGTGCTTTTCTTTCAAAAATAAGGAAATTTCTAAGTGACCCCAAACTTTTGAACGGTAGTGTACTTGTACCTACTTTGACTTGGTGCTAATTTTTTTATGATATTTCAATAAAAAGAACAGAAAGCTTACAAAAATATTTGTTTTTTGGTCTAGTTAAAAATTACATTACCTTTACAATGGTTGACCCCTGACAGGATGATCAGCATCATTTTCATCAGACTAGGCAATGGAATTTCTATGTAATTATACTGTTTTATAATTCAGTGTTATAACAGACAAACCACACTTTCCAAAACAATTCCATTTTATTATATACAAAATATTAAAATAAAAAAAAAACCGTTGCAACACAACATGAAGGTTAATCGACATTTTATACAAGCCGACCACTGAGTGCCTCTACACCAGCTTCCCAAACTGGGACAGCAAGGCTTGGTTGAATGAAGCCGTCTCTGCCAGCTCTGGTTCAGGAAGGCTCGGTTGAATTAATCCGGACGGGCTGTCGCGGCGGACGCGTGGGATGATTCTACAAGGAAAATGCACACAATAAAATACAGCACGAAAGTGCAAGATATACAGAAAAGACAATAGTTTTTAACAAGATTACATAAGCTTATTTCAGCGTATTGTTCACATGAATAATTAAAATAAAAGCTTTAGTCCGCAGTGTGCTGCAATAAAGCAGCGATTATCATCCACAAATGAACAGCTTTTTTATTGCATAAATAAACTGAGCGTCTTACCGAATATATTTGCGAAAAAACGCACAATAAAAAAAAATTAAAACTCACCGTTAAAGGACTCCCATGTCGAGACCTCCCGGTATATTTTTTCATTCCGGGCGGCTCCATCTAACTCGCGCTGGATACGTTCGTCTGACAATGCAGTGAGCAGACACTGCAGCTCCTTATTGGTCCATGGAACACCCTTATTACGCGAAGCCATTTTTGATAGAGAATAAATGAAAATAGCACAGCAATACACTGAAAAGAAACCGCCAACAGTGGTTGCGTGCTGAGTAATGGCGGTCGTGAAGATTCTTTTTTTTTTTTTTTCAAAAACTTTATTGAGAAGGTCGTGAAGATTCGGTAGAAGAGGAGGAGGAGAGGGGCGGTTACAACCTGACCAATCAGCGCCGGTTACGACCTGACCAATCAGCGGCGACCAGTCTGTTAACGTCACAACACAGCACAGCTCAGCACTGCTGTACCCTGCCCTGGAGCGGGGCTGAGAGTCGCGGCTGTTAAACCGTGTTGGGGCTTGTGGAAAAGCGTACAAAGCGTGCTGAGCCGTCCCGTGTCGCGCTAAAGCGTGCTAGTGGAAAAGGCCCTTTATTGACATGGCATTTGCTAATAAACCAGAACGAATAACTAGAACCTATAATCTTGTAACTGGTCTCTCAGATCATAACATGGTTCTTGCTGTCAGAAAACTTACTAAAAAGTGACTACAGTATTTTGGGGGAGTTAATATTGACAAAGTAAATTTTATTTTTCCCAAATCAAAAACTGCGGAGTTTGAACATCACTTAGAGAATCAAAATTGGGAGCAGCTCATGTCAATATATGAAGTAGATGATTGTTGTAATTTTATAACTGCAACAATCACAAAGTCTATAGAAAAATTTACAAAGCAAATTAAAAGTAGACAACAGAAGATTAACCTACCATGGTTAAATAATGAAATAAGAAAACTTATGAAGAGGCGAAACTCTGCATTGAAAACATCATTAACCTCTAAACTACAAAATGATCACCTCGTTTACAAAAGTTTTAAGAAATAAAGTGGTACAAGAGCTGCGTAAATCAAAAGTATCTTATTACAATAAATTGATAGATCATGCAAAGGGTAACAACAGTTCCCTATGGAGGCACTTAAATAACTTAACTAATAAAAAAAAATGATCAGAAGGGGGTAAAGGAACTTAGAATTAATGGCAAGACCATCAGTGACAATGCTATATTGGCAAATGAATTTAATTCATATTTTGTGGAGTCAGTGGAAGAATTAACAAAAAACTTTGTGCTGCCAAATGTGCTCAACAATACAAAATCAATACTTTCAACAGTTTCTTTTCACATTAATGAGGTAAATGAAGAATTAATTGCTGGCATTGTTAAAACATTGTCAAACTCTAAAACTAATGATATCTACAATATGAGCTCTTCCTTTCTCAAAATGCACAGCAAAATATTAACCAAACCACTGACTCATCTCATTAATCTCTCCATTTGGTCTTGTACATTTCCATCTGGTTGGAAAAAATCTGTCGTCATACCAGTTTATAAATCAGGTAGTAAAGACAATATATGTAATTACCGCCCAATCTCTATTTTACCAGTCCTGTCTAAGGTTCTTGAAAAAGTTGTAGCTACACAGCTGATAGACTATCTACAAGACAGTCAGCTTCTTCATCCACACCAATTTGGTTTTAGACCAGGATATTCAACAGAAACAGCAAACTGCTGCCTTATTGAAAATGTCAAACAGTCCTTGGACAGGGGTAATGTGGTGGGAGCTGTTTTTCTGGACCTCAAAAAGGCTTTCGACACTGTAAACCACAGCTTGCTTTTATCCAAAATGGTATCTTTTAACTTTTCTCCAGATACAATACAATGGTTTGCATCTTATCTCCAGAACAGAGAACAGTGTGTAAAAGTTCACCAGGATAAATCCTTCCTTTTAAATAACCGTGTGGGTATCCCACAAGGGTCTTTTCTTTGTCCTTTACTTTTCAGCATTTTTATTAATGACCTGCCATTACACTGCTCAGCTGCAACATGTCAACTTTATGCAGATGATGCAGTTATTTACACAGCTGCCAAGACTCCAGCACAGGCTGCAGACGTACTGTCTTCAAGTATGGTTGATGTCCAAGAGTGGCTCATCCAGAACCATCTATTGCTGAACCTTCAGAAAACAGTTTCAATGTGCTTTTCAATCAAAAAATGTAGCCATAACCTGCAACATTTTAAAGTTAATATACATGATCAAGACATCAGTTCAGTTACAGAATTCAAATACCTTGGCACTGTACTAGATCCTCAATTCAAATTTAATCTTCACATAAAGAAAATTTCTAAAACAGTAAAAAAAAAAAAAAATCTGAACTGCTTTAAATTAATTAGATATTACATACCATACCAAGCAGCCGTACTGTATATGCATTCTATGGTTTTTTCTTATATATCATACTGTCTGACAGTCTGGGCTCAAGCAGCTCCTTCTAAAATAAAACATATAGGTTCATTATATAATCAAACTTTAAAAATTTTGGATAAAAAGCCCATTAGGTGGCATCACTGTTATATTCTAAAAAAAATATAATTTATTGAGTTTTGAGAGTTTCATTGACCTCTGTTTTCTGAAATTAATTTTCAGATGTTTCCATAAATCAAAGCCAGAGCCACTTGTTGGATTCATCCAAAGACAGGACAGCAGCAGAGCCACCAGGAGCTCTGTTAACAACAACTGTAAAATATCCCACCGCAGAACCACATTTGGACAAACAGCTTTCTCTATAAAGGGTAGTTATATTTGGAATACAATGCCAAATGAAATCAAAATAATAACAGATTTTAAAACATTTACTACAAAGGTTAAAAACTGGCTGAAAAATAAACAAGAATGTACCCATGTATGAAATGATTGTCTGCAGGGTGTGAGTGAATGAAGGGAAGGAATGAATGTGTTTGATTATAGTGAGTGACTGAGGGAGGGAGGCCTGTAACAGGCAAATGTGAATCAGGTTTTTATATTGTGTATTTATAATTTTGTTTGCATTGATGTATGTGGATATTGTTTATACTGTTTTCATTTTGTTTTTTCCTCATCTTTCTCTCTTTTTACCTGTTTCTTTTCTCTAAAGCCCATCCAGGGACAAAAGTTGCAAATTAGCTTAATGCTATACACTCTTTGTGCAACACATCAGATTTTTTTGTGTATGTTTATTGCACTGTCCCTGTTAAATAAACAAATAAAGAAATAAAGGCAGGTTATGGAGCACCGTGTCCATCATTCTCTGGAAGGTTTGCGCTGCACCCTTTAACCTGAATGGCATGCATAAAAACTTGAAAAGGCCAAAAGTAGTTATTGCTGCTGTTTTGGGAACATCCTCTTCACGCACTGGGACCTGGTGGCAACCAGTGGATCAGGTAACCACGGTGGTAACCGTGGACCAGATCCACTTTTGAAAAAACACGCGTCTGGTCGAAGCACCCTGCCGGCGAGAACCCCCCACAAAGTGCCACCACAATACAATACTAACTAAAAGAACCTAAACTAAAAGCTAAAAGTGGGCTAAAAACAAATGAGGGTCCATAAAAGCTGAGGAGGAGGATCCACTCTTCCCAGTCAGGCTCCATCTGCCACCACGACACCAACACCCTCAGGAAACCTGTACAGGGGAAGACACTTTACCAGCAGTATATCCATATTTCAATCATCATCAACATCATCATAATCATCATGGGGTGCTGCTATCTGGGAACCAGATACTTACAGCAAAGGCAGACCTCCTCACTCTGCCTCTTGCTGTCTCTTGCCTGCAGCACCCCAACTGCTCCACATGGAAGTGCCCTTCCCCAAATGCCGGCATCATGGTGGTCCTGGCTGTTACTGCTCCTCCTTCTCAGTCATGCCCACCTTCTGCCATTTCATCTGCCACCAGCAGCCTCCTTCTCATCCAGCAGGGCTCTCATCTGGCTGGCTATCCAGGCAGGGCTCTCCTCCAAGCAGGCCCTCCTCTGGCCGGGCTCTCTCCTCCAGACAAAGTTCTCATCTGGCAGGGCCACCACCTGGGGCCCTCTCCTTAGGCAGGGCTCTCTTCTCAAGCAGGGCTTTCCTCTGGACAGCCAGAGCACCTTTTATACCATGTACAGTCACAGGTGCTGCAGATTAGTAATTAGGGGAAGCACAAGGTGGAAGTAGACAACATTTCCAATTAAAATCACACAGTTAAAATAAAACCTACAAAACATGCAAAGTTATAAAACATGCAACATAAACTTAACTATATAAAACCCCCAAAGCACAATAAAACACTTCCACCCCGTGACAGTTACACATAAATTTTTTTCTTTACAGGTTTACCGGTACATAAAATTGTTCTCATCAATAACTAAATATAATTTCTCAGTCCACTGCATTCAGTCTCTTAAGATAAGATAAGGTAAGATAAGATAAGATAAGCCTTTATTAGTCCCACAATGGGGAAATTCCAGGATTGCAACAGCACAGGGATAGCAACACTCAGAGCAACAATCAGAAGGCAAGAGAAAAAACAAGAGCAGCGAGTATACATATGTACATATAAATATATATATATATAGACACACAGTGCGGAGCATTGTAGCTAGATGGGATAGATATATAAATATATAAACACAGTGTGGCGCATTGTAGCTGGATGGAATAAATACAGTATATGAGTATATAAACACACAGTGCGGAGTATTGTAGCTAGATGGAATGAATATGTGAATATATAAACACACAGTGCGGAGCACTGTAGCAAGATGGAATAAATATGTAGATATATAAACACACACAGTGCGGAGCATTGTAGCTAGATGGAATAAATATGTAAATATATAAACACAGTGCGGAGCACTGTAGCTAGATGGAATAAATATATGAATATATAAACACAGTGCAGCGCATTGTAGCTAGATGGAATAAATATATGAATATATAAACAGTGCGGAGCATTGTAGCTAGATGGAATAAATATGTAGATATATAAACACACAGTGCGGAGCATTGTAGCTAGATGGAATAAATATGTAGATATATAAACACACACAGTGTGGAGCATTGTTGCTAGATGGAATAAATATATGAATATATAAACAGTGCGGAGCATTGTAGCTAGATGGAATAAATATGTAGATATATAAACACACAGTGTGGAGCATTGTAGCTAGATGGAATAAATATGTAGATATATAAACACACACAGTGTGGAGCATTGTTGCTAGATGGAATAAATATATAAATATATATATAAACACACACAGTGCGGAGCATTGTAGTTAGATGGAATAAATATGTAAATATATAAACACAGTGCGGAGCATTGTAGCTAGATGGAATAAATATGTAAATATATCAACACACACAGCGTGGAGCATTGTTGCTAGATGGAATAAATATATAAATATATAAACACACACAGTGCGGAGCATTGTAGCTAGATGGAATGAAACAGCACAACCATCTACTTAGTTATCCTACATAGTATGATTATGTACCCATACATATTCTCACCCTCCATAGCGACCGGTATTTTCCTAGTTGTATACCGGAGGGGACCATTGTGTAAGTCTATTGCGTCTTTTGCGTTCAATACTATTAGGTTGTCACGTCTTTTTGCTATCTCTGCGAGCAGCCCTGCTTAGGTTGTACAGTCTGACAGCCGTAGGTAGGAAGGACCTGCGAAACCTCTCGGTTGTGCACCTAGGATGATGTAGTCTGCTGCTAAATGAGCTCCTCAGTGCATTCAGTATGTCCTGCATAGGGTGGAACTCGGACTCCAGCAGAGATGACAGTTTAGCCACCATCCTTCTCTCTCCCATCTCCTCCACTGGGTCAAGGCGCTACCCCAGGACAGAGCTAGCTTTCTTGATCAGTTTGTTCAGTCTCTTCCTATTGGCTGCTGTAATGCCACTGCCCCAGCAGACCACTCCAAAAGTGATGGCTGATGCCACCACCGTGTCATAGAATGTCTTCAGCAGCGCCCCTTGTACACCAAAAGACCTGAGTCTCCTCAGTAGGAACAGCCTGCACTGTCCCTTCTTGTAGAGTGCTTATCATGTGCATATGCCGACTCCAAACATGAACAACAACAAAAAACAGATAGTCTGTAGCAATGACCCCACAAATCTTTGCTGGCAAAAAAAATAAAATAAAATAAAAAATGAAAAAAGTCCAGATATTCCATCAAAAATAACTGGAAGTTAATGTCTTTAAAATAACGGAAAATGACCCTGAGCTCAGGGAAAATTGCAGTTCGTAAAGGAAGAGAAAAAACTAGGAGCTGGAAATTTAATGTATCACTACTGAATGACAAAGACTTTATTAACTTCTTTAATAAAGAGTGGGAATCATATCTGGAATATAATGATGTGCCAGGAATATCCCCAGGTGTTCTTTGGGAAGCAGCAAAAGCGGTCATGCGAGGTAAAATAATCTCTTACTGTTCATATAAGAATAAAAAAGAAAAAGCACTGGTACTGGACTTAGAACAGAAAATTAAATCACTGAAGACAACCTGTGCCGTTTCCCCACAGGAACAGACACTTAAAGATCAGAGAAAATTAAAGCTGGAATTAAAAGAAATTACAAACAAAAGAGCACAGTTTTTAATACAAAGACTGCGTCTTGAGAAGTTTGAACACAGTAATAAATCAGGGCGATATCTTGTGAACCAGCTTAGATTGAATAAAGAAAAAACAACTATCCACTCTATCAAGGATATGACTGGAAATATTACCCATGAGCCTGAAGAAATAACTCCTTCAGAAAGTTTTATGAAAACCTCTACTCATCTCAGGTTAACCCATCTGACTCAGAGATAAAATAAATTTTTGGACGATATTAATTTAGCACAATTAAATAATGAACAGATTGCAGCTCTGGATGCACCTCTTCAGGTGTCTGAACTCCAGGAGGCACTTAAGCACATCCTAAACAACAAAGCCCCGGGACCAGATGGTTTTCCAGTAGAATTTTATAAAGAATTTTGGCCTGTGATGGCACATACTTTTTTTAAAATGGTGAACCAAATTAAAGAAGATAATGTAATTCCTCCAAATATGAATTTGGCTAGTATTCCTTCCTGGCATCCTTCAGTCTCGGGAGACTATGGATCTGCGCCTTGAGTTGGAATAACGGGGTTACGGCAGCATTGTTTGTGGCTGTGTAAGCCGATACGTGAGTGACAGTCACGGTTGCAACGGTCGCAGATGTAGGCGCTTGGTTGTGGTGTCTTTTTCAATGCATCCTTTTGAGATGATCGTTTTTCGTCGGCAGACTGGTGAAGGTGCTCTTCTCCCCTTCTGAGTCCGTCTTTCAGCGCATGTCTCCAGCGGTTTCGGTCATCTGCAGTATCCTCCCAGTTGATCACATCCATGCCCAGTGCTTTCATGTCTCTTTTGCATAAATCCTTGAAATGGAGATACGGTCGACCTCGAGTTCGTTTGCCGGATGCAAGCTCTCCGTACAGAATGTCTTTCAGTATTCTCCCATCTGGCATCCGATGGATGTGTCCCAACCAGTGGAGACGACGTTCGCGAAGCAAGGTGAACAGGTTTGGTAAGCTCACGTGGGAGAGTATCTTATTGTTTGTGATACGGTCACTCCATTTAACGTTAAAAATACTTCTCAGCATGTGGAGATGAAAGGCGTTGAGCGTCGCTCTTGTGAGGCGTATAGACACCATGTCTCACTGCCATATAGCAAGGTACTGAGGATGCATGCCCTGTAAACAGTGATCTTCGTGTGCCTCGACAGTTTTTGGTTCAGCCATACCTTCTGTGATAATTTTCCGAAGGTCATTGCAGCAAGGCCGATCCTTCTACTGAGCTTGTTGTCGAGTGAGTGGTCGTCCGATATTTTGGATCCGAGGTATGTAAACTCATGAACCACATCCAGTGGGTGGTTTTCGATATTTATTGTAGGAGGGTTCGAGACACCTTGGCCCATTACTTTGGTCTTCTGCTGACTGATGGTCAGACTGAAGTCATCGCAGGCTTTATTGAGTGTGTTGATCATTGATTGTAATTCCAGTTCCGAGTGAGCTATCAGCGCTGCACCGTCGGTAAACAGCATCTCACTGATGGATACTTTTTGGATCTTGGATTTTGCACTCAGTTGTGATAGGTTGAGCAGTTTGCCATCAGACCTTGTGTGGAAGCAGACACCATCGTTCCGAGTACCAAATGCATACTTTAGCATGACGGCAAAGTATACGTTAAACAGGGTAGGAGCAAGCATGCAGCCCTGTTTTACTCCTCTTACTCCTACTGTTGAATGGTTCTGAAAAGCTCCCATCAACCTGGATAACAGCTTTCATGTTGGTATGGAAGGATTCAATAATTTGCAGCAGTTGGGGGGGACACCCGATCTTCTTGAGAACTTGGAACAGTCCTTCACGGCTAACTGTATCGAAGGCTTTTGTCAGGTCGATGAATGCGACATAAAGTGGTTTGTTTTGCTCCCTGCATTTCTCCTGTAGCTGTCTGAGAGAAAAGATCATATTAATCGTGGAGCGCTCGGATCTGAAACCACTTTGAGATTCAGGATGAATTCTTTCCGCGAGTTTCCGAAGACGGCTGAGAGCCACACGCGCGAATGCCTTCCCGGTGACACTAAGCAATGATATTCCTCAATAACTGTTGCAGTCGCTTCGGCTATCTTTGTTTTTATACAGCGTCACTATTTTGCAGTCCTTCATGTCTTGAGGCACCTCTTCTTCCTCCCAGCAGTGAGATAGGATCTCATGTAGTTGTTGAAGGATGACATCCTTTGAGCACTTTATAACTTCTGCTGGGATCCCATTGAGACCAGGCGCTTTCCCAATTGGCAGAGAGTCTAGTGCTTCTTCCAATTCCTCCATGGCTGGAAGTGAGTCCAGCTCTTCCATGATCGGTAGGTCCTCCAAATTATTCAGTGCTTCCTCTGAAATCGAATTGTCTTGGGAGTATAGTTCAGAGTAGTGCTCTACCCACCTCTCCATCTGCTCCATTTGGTTTGTGATGGTAGTTCCGGTCTTGGTTTTTAGCAGTGCTGTCTTGCGTTGAGTTGGCCCAATTGCTTTCTTGATCCCATCGTACATTCCACGTACAGTATGTCTCCTGTGTCGGCTGCCAATTGGATACTCTCACAGAGTTTCAACCAGTAATTGTTTGCGCAGTGTCTGGCTGTCTGTTGAGTCTTGCTCCTGGCTACCTGCAGAGCTTCTTGTGATTTGCGTGTGGGGCGATCCTTGTATTTCATTAGAGCAGCTCTCTTTTCTGCGAGGACGGCGGCCAGCTTGCTGGAGTTTGCCTCGAACCAGGGTGTGTTTCCTCGTTTTTTACCAAATGTACGGAGAGCAACACTGTGGATGTGATCTCTGAGGGTGTTCCATCTCTCTGCGGCATCTGCTTCAGGTGAGATTGTGATGGACTTCTTGAGATTTTTGGTGAATTCGATGACTTTGTCTGGTTGTTGCATCATCCTGGCATCAATGCGCTGTCTTCCAGGAGGTTTGTTGTAATGCAGGGCCTTGGGAACAAGTCTGACCTTACAGCATACCAGTGAGTGATCTGTGTCGCAGTCAGCACTCTGGTACGAGCGGGTGATCTGTACATTCCGCAGATGGTGTTGACGTGTCAGTATCAGGTCCAGTTGGTGCCAGTGCTTAGAGCGCGGGTGCATCCAAGAAACTTTATGCTGTTGCTTTAGCTGAAAGTAGGTGTTCGTTACGCAGAGTCCTTGGAGTGAGCACAGTTCTAGCAGGCATTGTCCATTTTCATTCATCTTACCAGTTCCGTTCTTCCCCATACATGTTGGCCAGGATCCTGAGTCAGCACCCACTCTAGCGTTGAAATCTCCCAATAAGATCAGGTGTTCTCTGGAAGGTATCTTTTGTATCATCGATGAAAGCTGGTTGTAGAATTCATCTTTCATGTCCAGCCTGGAGTGCAAGGTGGATGCGTAGACACTGATTAGGTTGACTGGTCCGTCTGAGGTGTGCAGTTGAAGAGAGAGCATCCTTTCTGTTCCTCTCTCGGCAAGATCCACCATCTTCAGCAGAGAGTTTTTCACTGCAAAGCCAACTCCGTGCTCCCTTGTCTCATCTGCACTCTTACCCTGCCAGTAAAAGGTATAATCACGTTCACATAATGAGCCTCTTTCTGGTAGGCGCGTTTCTTGGAGTGTGGCAATGTCCACCTTGAGCTTCAGCAGTTCATTGTTTATTACTGCTGTCTTGCGTGCATCCTCTATCTCTCGGTGATAGTTTGAGAAGCCCGGAAGTAGGGTTCTGACATTCCAGCAGCCAAATTTGAGTGCTGGTTTTTGTTATTTGATACTTTGTTTTTGTTTGGTGCAGGGTTTGCAGTCCATGATTCAGAACATAAGTATTCCTGAGCCCCACACACCCAGTAGGGCGGACAGACTGTGGCGGAACAGCACCTAACTGGCTGGGGGCTGCCCAGCTTGAGGCGGGCGGTAGCTGTCCAGTGAGATACTATGACCTCTCCCACCGTCGAAAACAACCCCTGGCGCCCAGCTCTACGCCAATTGAGCGAAGGCTTATAACCGGTGAACTGTTGTTTCCCGTGTTTTTCCGTTGCGTGACATGACACTGGAGAGTCCTCTCCAGGGCACAGGCCTGGGCAATGTGTACGGAGGACTCGTGGTTGCCCATGCAGCAGGTCCCCCCTCTCCACAACACCGGTAGGGTCCAAGGGAAAGGCAAAGGCCAGTACTGCTTGGTATCGGTGTGTCGCAGGAGTTGCCAGATTGAGGTTGAGCACAACATCAAACTGTCTTCGGGACTCCAACTCCGGATTTCTCTTCAGGGTTATCTCCCCAAGCCCTTCTCATATTAGGTCTTGCCACAAGGCAGTGGAGGTTTGAGATCAGAGTTTTCCTTCTCCTAGATAGGTTGCCTCCTCGGCTAACGAGTCCCATCTACCCAAAGCACTGGTTTTGGGGCGCCAGTAACTTGCCCTCGCCCCTTCTCCTGTCAGTAGTAACAGTTCCGCCCGGCATAGGGTGTATGCCATACGAGAAGGCCAGGAGTTGGGCTTGGCTGTCAGAGGCTCTTTGAGACACACGCCGTAGGGGCATTTTATAGAAAGTAGGAGCTTATCCCCACTCCCACCCCTGGCTTAACAGCTTTCGGAACCTATTATCCTGCTCCTTAAACCTGGAAAAGAACCTACGCTTCCATCCAGTTACCATCCCATCTCACTTATGAATGTCGATCTTAAAATAATTTGCAAAGATCTTGCCAAATGGCAAATGGTAAATGGCATTTACTTATATAGCGCTTTTATTCTCATCTCTTGATGACCAAAGCGCTTTACAGATCCTGCTATCCACACATTCACACACACATTCACACACTGATGGTGGCATGTACCTAACATGGTGCTTCCAGACCCACCAGGAGCAATTAGGGGTGAAGTGTCTTGCCCAGGGACACAACGGCAGGATATCCGGGGAGAGTGGGATTTGAACCACCAACCATGTGGTTATTGGACAACCTGCTCTACCTCCTGAGCCACTGCCACCCCCGATTTGTGATTTAGACCCTTGCGCGGCAGGGTCGTGTTTTCCCTGGGGCCCTGGTGGCACCCTGGGGTTGGTGCCTGCATCCTGGGTCGCCCTCCCCATCCGCTGGGGTCTGCGGGTGTGCATGTGTGTGTGTGTGTGTGTGTGTGTGGGTGTGTGTCTGTGTGTGTGTGAGTGAGAGTGGGTGTGAGTGGGGGCTTGTGTATGAGCGGCTGCGGAAGTGGGTGTGTGTGTTGTGTGGGCAGGTGGGGCTGTGTGTGGGTGTAGGTGGGCATGTGTAATGGTGGGTGGGGGTACGTGTGTGTATGGAAGCGGTTACTTGTGAGTGGATGTCTGGGGGGTGGAGGATGTGTGTATGGGTAGGAGAACTTTGTTGGATGGCAGTCCATCTAGTGGCATGGGGGCTGGCGTTTTGAGGCCTGCTTGTCCTGGCCGCCCTGCTGTTGTGTTGCGGGGTGAGGCGCTTTGTCGCATCGCCCCTGTTGTCATTGGCGGCAGGTGTGTGTTGGTGCTTGGGGGTGGTTGGGGGGCCATTGGCTCGGGTTGATGGCCATGTTTCCATCGGGTTGCTCCGGGGTGGCTGTGGTTGCAGGGCAGCCTGCGGCTGTCGGTGTGCATCTGGGGTGGGTGGTTGTGGGCCTGCGTGGGTGCTCGGGGGTGTCGCCTGGCATGTTGGGCGCCATGTGGGTCCGGCCCATTGTTCACTATTGTGACTGTTGTTGTTCATGTTTGTGTGTGTAAGATGAGTGGAAATTAGTATGGCTGCCCCATCATGTTAGTGGTGCTGGGAGCACCGGGGCGTGATGCTGGTGGGTCCTGGGCTGCTTCCACTGGTGGCCCTCACCCTCGGTTGGGATTTGGGGGCAGTGGGTGGCCTCATGAACCAGTCTGCAAGCTGGCTTCTGGGAAAGGGCGGAATATGCATCTTTTTTGTTACATTTAGGGCCTTGGGGTGGGGGTGTGCCGCACTGTGAAGGGGATACCTTTGCTGCACGGTGGGGCTGCACTCACCTCAATTTTAATTGCATTTTAGACACTGAGGGCTTGGGGGGATGGGGGCCCTGCTGCCCATCGCAGTGGCTAGCGGTGCTCCAATCACCATCTCCCCAATTTTAATTGCACTTTGGTAGTCCACACATTTACACACAATTACATCATATAACTGACACACCCACCATGTTCTGTGCAGGGGAAGGGGGTGGGGGTCTTCCCCCACCCCTGTTGCCCTGCTCCTGCTGGGGGCATGGGGGCCTAGTGGGGAGCCTGGGACCTATCATGTTGTCAAAATCCCTGGGTGCTACTGAATATATAGATACAACCAAGGAAGTGAGAAGGGAGCTGAATATGAGCGTATGTGAGAGTGAGGGGGTGATGAATGGAGGTGGTGATGGTGGGTCGGTTTTGTGCAGCGCTTTGTATGTTGGGTGGCATCTCGGGGCGCCTGTGGTGGTCTGCTGATCGGTCGCTCAAATGGACACCGGGGGTGGGGGTCTGCTTCTGTGACCTGCGCCGGTGGTCTCCCTGGTCACTGCCGGGCACTGGTGCGTATTCAGGCTCGCTGCATCTGCTTCGCAGCCGCCTTATGAAACAAGGGTGAATAAGGGGTGAGTTTGAATAGGTACAGGAGTGAGAGAGAATGGGTTGGTCTGGGTGAGGGAGAGGGAGTTAATGCATATGGGTGTGCATGGGAGCATGTGGGTGTGAAGGTGTGAGGAGGGGTGTGTCTGCGAGTCGGGAGGTGCTGGATTAAGGGGGGTAGTGCCTCTCGGCAATGTGGGCTCCCCTGGGTGGGGGTACTTCTTTGGGCATGGGGGTCCCCGGGGTGTGCGAGAGAGGCACTGGGGTGGGCCCACTGTGGGGGTGCCTGGGGGGGCTCGTGCTGGGGGGCGCGGGCCGGTCTCCGTGGGCCGGTCTCCGCCCCGGGGGGTGGGGTTGCTTGCCGCCTGGGGCCCGGGGTGGGCGTTGGCCCCACTTGGGGGGGTGGGAGCTCACCGCGCCGGGCGCCGAGCAGCTTGGCCTCCCTTGATCGTCCTTCCGGGGGTGGATGCCTAGCTTTCCTGGGGCTTGCTGACCTTGGCCGTTTGTGCCCTGTGGGGGTTGGTAGCGCTGCCTTGCCTGCTCGGGGCTCCCGGGGGGAGAGCTGCTGCAATCGACCCTCCGCTTCGTATGTTTCCTGACAAACCACTCACATGCACACACGTGCGTTCTCATATATATGCACGCAGACATACACGCACAAGTGTCTGTCCTTTAACAGGTGCGGAAACCAGACTCATGTTGAGACATCTTCGGTGTAAGAAGCAGTTTGTCTTTTGTTTGTTTTAGTTGTTGGTTTGTTTGTTTTTTGTGTGTGTGTGTTCCCCTCCCTTTTCTTCTCCCCCTCCACACACTTCCTTTCCCTCTTCCCCATCCTGTTGGGTCTTCCATGGGTAAAATAATTAAAATAAAGTATTAAAAGTTATTACAGGAGGAGTTTACAACAATATACAATACACAGTTAGGTACTGTATAAGCTCCTCTTGGCAAAGTAAATCTGTTTTGGCACAGTAAGGGTGACAGATCCCTGTTCTGTTTGTGTAGCTGCCTGACAGGACAAGGGGGGAAAAAAAAGGAAGAGAAAAAAGGCTCCATCTCACCAGTATGCAGCCCCGTCACTCCGGGTTGTTTTGACAGCTCAGCTCAACATTAACTAGAAAAGCACTCATAGAGCACATACCTCTGCCATGGCTCCTTCTGTCCCTCATAGATCACCTCCAAAATGTAATGGGTTTGTTTTGGAGGATTTTTGCTAATACACTGTGAGAAGATAAGAGCCATTCTCAGATCATCACCAAAATGTTATGGGTTCACTTCTAGCCCAAAGACCACCTCTGGTGAAAATTTCATCTAAATTCATCCAGTAGTTTTTGTGTAATCCTGCTGCACAAATAACAAGGTCCTTGGTGGAGCTATGCACTCTCAGATCATGACCAAAATTTAATGGGTTTATCCTTGGCCCAAGGGCTACCTCTGGTGAAAATTTCATCAAAATCCATCCAGTACTGTGAATACTGTGAAACTTAGACAGCTATAGGGCCACAAACAACAAATTAAATTTTCTAGATTATGTAGCAGAGTCAATAAAAAAATTCCTACTTGGCTTGCCAAGTGTGTTGACCCTCTTGGTGACACAGGTAAAGTGCTGGACTCTGGAGCTGGGGGTTATAGGTTTGAACCCCTGGTTGGACGCCACCAGTTGGGCTTAACCACCTGTCTCCTTGGCTACAATTACACTTTATTATTTATGATAATTAGGCCTATTTTTATATATATTTATAATTTTATTCATAAAGTGCAATGCATCAGCATGTATTGATGCACTGCACTTTATGAACCACTTTATGTGACAGTCCTACAATATTAAAACCATATCTCAGTGATGACATGGTCTATCAACGTCAAACAAACATAATATTTAGAATCCACACTTTCGGTTTTACTTTCCATTTCACTTTCTGTTTTTATCTTTTTATGACACTCCAAATGTACACCAAACGTGACGAAAATAGTCGGAAAAACTATGATAAACAGAAATTGTTTATCATAGTTTATCATTGTTTATCATAGTTCTGGTTTTACTTGCCCTATCAGCACAATTGTCCTATCAGCACAATCAGCTGATGGGTTTAACTTGCCCTACCAGCACAATTTAAAAACTGGGAAAGAGTTTCAAATCTGCACTAGGCCAAGGACCACCTCTGGTAAAAATTTCATCCAAATCCATCCAGTAGTTTTGGAGGATTATTGCTAACACACTGTAATAAGATAAAAGCCTTGGCAGAGGTATGCCTTCTTGGATCATCACCAAAATGTTATGGGGTCCTCTCTAGGCCAAGGACCACCTCTGGTGAAAATGTCATCCAAATCTATCGGGTAGTTTTTGTGTAATCCTGCTGCACAAATACAAACAAGGTCCTTGGTGGCGGTATGCACTCTCAGATCATCACCAAAATTTAATGGGTTCATCCTTGGCCCAAGGGCTACTTCTGGTGAAATTTTTACTAAAATCCATCCAGTAGTTTTTGTGTAATCCTGCTAAAAGACAAACAAACAAACAGATGGACAGACGGACAAACAGACAGACAAACCACCCCAATTAAATAACCTCCTTAGCGGAGGTAATAAATGCAACAATACTGTGAAACTTAGACAGCTATAGGTTCAGGTTCAGGTTACTTTATTTGTACCTGTAGGTAGATTTGTTTTGCAGTCTGGTGACATCCATATTTACAAGCCACTAATTACATTCAACATAGACACAAACACAGGCACACATGAAGCTGACTATAAACATGATAAAAATACTCAAGGCTCCATCAAACAGGGTATAAAAAGACAAAGAGATGAGGGAGAAACCAGAGGTAAGAGAGAAGGGTCATATTAAAGTTAAAAGTTAAAAACTAGTCAGAGGTTAAAAAACTCCAAGGTCTAAAACCCATTAAAATATTTAGAACCCAAGTGACATCATACAAAATAAGTAAATATAAAATATGTACAATATATTTTTATAGCTTGTTCAACTCTTTGACAGCAGCAGGGACAAAGCTGTTTTTGTAGCACTGGGTTTTACTTTTTGGGACAGCAAACCTCCGTCTGGAGGGAAGAAGCTGAAAGTTGCACTGCAAAGGGTGGGAGTCATCATTTAAAATGGAGGCAGCCATCCTCTGTACTTGTCTGGTGTACAGGGATGTCAGGCTCAGCTGTGACTCACCAAGCAAACGACTGGACCATCTAACTACCTGATCCAAGGATTTCCTCTGTTTCAGTTTTATCTGACCATGTTTTATAGGGCCACAAATGACAAATTAAATTTTCTAGATTATGTAGCAGAGTCAATAAAAGCATTCCTACTTGGCTTACCAAGTAGGTTGACCCTCTTGGCGACACAGGTAAAGTGCTGGACTCTGGAGCTGGAGATTATAGGTTTGAACCCCTGGTTGGACACCACCAGTTGGGCTTAACCACCTGTCCCCTTGGCTACAATTACACTTTATTTATTAATCCTGTTAACAGACAGACAGACAAACCACCCTGATTACATTACCTCCTTGCCGGAGGAAATTCAAGATTCAAAGATTTTATTTGTCAATACTACTATACGTACAGAACGTACGGTTCCAAGGTTGTCATAGCCAGGAGCGGCACTGGGGTTAAGCTCCCAGTGCTCATAAAATGCTCCTTACGGTGTGCGTCTCGAAAAGCCTCTGACAACTAAGTCCAACTCCTAGCCTGCCCGTGTGGTTTAGTCTCTAAGCCCGGCGGAACTGCTTTTACTAATAGGAGAAGGGGCGAGGGCGGATCTCTGGTGCCTTAAAACCAGATGCTTCGGGTAGATGGTGGCTCGTCAACCTGGGAAGGTAGCCCATCTAGGGGAAGGTAAACCCTGATTTCAAACCTCAGCTGCCTTGCGGCACACCCAGTCACGGGAAAGGCTTCGGGAGTCAACCCTGAGGAAAAATCCGGAGTCATAGCCCCTAAGGCAGTTCTCTGTTGTGCTCAACATCGTTCTGGCAGCTCCTGTGACGGCGCTGGTGCCAAACTATAGAAGCCCTGCTGTTCCTTTGGATTCATCAGTGACGTGGAGAGGGGGGACATGCTGCATGGGTAACATCTTGTCCTCCATATCTTCCTGCCCAGGCTTGAATCCTACCAACGCCCAAAGCTGGAAGGTAGAACACCGGTGCGCATCGGCCTGTTCAGCCACAGGCGGTGCTGTTCCAGCAGAGTAGACGTTTAGGATTCTCTTCCACGGTCATCATAGACCGACGGAGGCCGACGACAGAACGTACAGGAGGATTGAAATGGCATTTTTCTATCTCTTCAGTGGTGTGTACAATATAAAAAGAAAAGGAATGAGGCTGGAAAAACAACAACAGCAGTCTATGTACAGTAATGCTACCCATAGTGCAAATGGCAACAAAAGATTGACCCAGATCTCCCATGGTGCAAATAAAGATAAACGATAAATGATGAGACCCAGCAATCTTATATACAGAAAAGTAGAGCAGTAATACTCGTAGTACCAAGTTCATTACATAAGTTCATTCGTCACAGGCCCGTGGCTCTGAGAGAGATCCGTCGCTACCAGAAATCCACGGAGCTGCTCATCCGTAAGCTGCCCGTCCAGCGCCTGGTGAGGGAGATCGCTCAGGACTTCAAGACCGTCCTGCGTTTCCTGAGCTTCGCCGTCATGGCTCTGCAGGAGACCAGCGAGGCCCACCTGGTGGTCTCTTCTTCGCTAAGGGGGTCACCATCATGCCCAAAGACTTCCAGCTGGCCCGCCGCATCCGCGGAGAGAGAGCTTAGACTTTCTGCTGCACATTCACCAGCCAACCATAATGCTCTGCACTGTGTGTCTATATATATACATTTATAGTAATATGGACATATGTTTACTAGATGTTGTTTTTTCTTGCCTTCTGATTGTTGTTCTGAGTGTTGCTATCCCTGTGCTGTTGCAATCCTGGAATTTCCCCATTGTGGGACTAATAAAGGCTTATCTTATCTTGTCTTATCTTATTGCAGTAGTGTAGGTGAAGACAGTGATAGATAGGACTGCACCTGATCAATATTGCAATGACAGACAGCAGCAGATATGGCATTTGTGCAAATGGTTGCAGTAAAGTGCAGAGACATACAGCAGCAAATGTATTACTGTTGGTGTGCCAGTCTTTCTGTGCCAACATCTGAGGTAGTTATTGTGTGGGTGAGTGCGTTATGGTTCGGGGGTGGGGTGGGGGGCAGAGTTCAGGGTCCTGATGGCATGATGAACAAAGCTGTTTAGCAGTCTTGTGGAGTGGGCCCGGAGGCTTCGGTACCTTTTCCAGGGCAGGGAGCTGAAGAGGGAGTATGAGGGGTGGGAGGTGTCACCTGCAGTGTTGATGGCTCTGCGGGTGAGGCGGGTGAGGTAGATGTCCGAGGGGGGAGGCAGAGGGGCACCAATGATCTTGCTGGCTGCTTTCACTGTACATTATAGTGTCTTCCGGCAGGAGGCGGTGCAGCTTCCATACCACACCGTGATGCAGCTGGTGAGGATGCTCTCAATGGTGCCCCAGTAGAATGAACACATGATGGGGGGTGGAACTCATGCTCTCCTCGGTTTGCAGAGGAAATGGAGGCGAGTTTGAGCCTTCTTGACCAGTGATGTAGTGTTGTTGGACCAGGAGAGGTCCTCAGAGATGTTCACTCCAAGAAACGTGGTGCTGCTTACCCTCTCCACAGCTGCTCCATCGATGATCAGAGGGGGATGCTGTGTGTGTCCCCTCCTGAAGTCGACCACAATCTCCTTGGTTTTTCCCACGTTCAGGAAAAGGTTATTGTCTTTACACCACTGGACCAGTTGGCTCACCTCATTTCTGTAGTTGGCCTCCTTATTGTTGGTGATGAGGCCCACCACCATTGTGTCATCTGCAAACTTAGTGATGTGATTGGTGCTGTAGGCTGGTACACAGTCATGGATCAGCAGGGTGAAGATCAGTGGGCTGAGCATGCACCCTTGTGGGGCCCCTGTACTTAGTGTGATGGTCTTGGATGTGTTGCTGCCAACCCATACATTCTGTGGCCTCCCTGTGAGAAATTAATTAAATTAGGAATTAAGTAATTCTTGTGTATATCACTCAACATTGGGGAGGGGGGGGATAAATTGGCCGGAGTATGAATTGTTAGCAAGCTAAACGTTGGTGGATGTGACAAGTTACCAAGCTAAACAAGCGCCAAGTAGGAACAGCCTCGCAGTGGCACCCTGGGCACGGATGAAGTGCAAGGTGAAGTGGGCGAGGTGAAGTGCAAGTAGAATGAGGATATGAGACTGGACGGCATAATTTATACCCTCGGAGGAGGGCAGAGCTCCTCGGGTATGCCACAGACTCACTGGCCTTGACAGGCATGTTGATAAATACTCTTCAGGTTGGTAACGCGAGGGGAGCAATCCCCATACTGATGTGTTGTACCAAGTGAACTGACCGAAAGGGAATCGGCACTACAGTGAGAGCAGACCCTTATATTTTGCTTTGGATAAGAATTGGACATTGATGGAATGATACTGCTTTTAATTATATGTAATTATTTTAATTTAAATTAGAATTTGAATCATAGTATAAAATCTTGTCAGTTATTAAGTTTATAGGGTTTACACTTACAGCGGGGAAAATAAGTATTGAACACGTTGTGGCGGATTTGGGAAAACCCCCACAACAGGCTAAGGACAGTCAGTTCGCTACTCCTGGTTTTTTCCGCTGCACTACTGAGATGTAATGTGCCATTCATGCATTGTGATGTTAATGTGCCATTCATGCATTGTGTTCATGCGTCCTGTCCTTACTGTGACCTAGAGCCTGAGATCAATACCCATACCAACTGCTGTGAATGCTCTTTCATGTATTGTTGTAAATGGGTATATATGCTGCACGATCCTGTAACTCACTCTCTCACTCTGCAGCTGCGCTGACACACACACTGTGTCCCTTTGCTGGAGAGCCTCTGAGCTGCCCATAGGGCGAGCTTCGTGACGGCGGTATGATTTAATAAACCTGCTTAAAACCTTCACCACGCTGCTTTATTTCATGCTGCCGCACTGGTGACCCCGAACATGCACACGTTTTGTGCAAAGCAACCTTCTGGTCTGGACAGCTACACTGGTGACCCGTTCTTCATGATGAGATCTGCACGTCTGAGATCTGCTCATCCACGCTGGACCGGCCGCGCTCGCAGCTCCTCCACATGAGAGCGCATGCACCTCGTCCCCTCTCCACGACGGCGACCTCCAGGGCTGGCGGAGAACGCAGCACGTGGACCTGAACGCACCATGGCCGAGCGGAGACAAAGATCGTCTCCTCCCTCTCACCACTCCAACGCATCTGCATGAGCCCGAGGGACAAAGATCGTCTTCTCCCTCTCACCGCTCCAACGCATCTGCACGAGCCTGAGGGACAAAGATCGTCTCCTCCCTCTCACCGCTCCAACGCATCTGCACGAGCCCGAGGGACAAAGATCGTCTCCTCCCTCTCACCGCTCCAACGCACCATGGCCAATCCGCAGCCACAGCTCAACTTGGATATTATCGGCGCCGATTGCGCTGATCTCCACCAAGATTCTGGACCCTGACTCACCCCTCCAGCGGCCCACCCACGCACGGAACCCTGGCACACGCACCGGGGAGTTACGAGGACGGCGCACCACGCATGGGACAAATACGGCTCTTCAGACCGCCATCGTTCTTCGCCGCTGCACACAGAACCTTCAGGGCTGCTCGCACACCTGAAGCAAGCACGCAGCTCACTCACAGGATTCTCTAACGGTCTCAGCCACGGTGCACAAGGGGATTCAGCCATCAGCTTTTCCCGAAGGCTTTAGGGCTGCGCCCGCACCTAAAATCAACACGCCAAGTCCCTCTGCTTTTGTTTCTTTTTTTCTTACAGCCGCTACGCAACCTCGCCGCTCCTGTTTTCTTCATGGCCACGAGAGGAGTCAGAGACAAATTTTTCTTCTTGTGATCTCCGCACGTTCAACGGGACAGCCCCTCGACGTCGCAGAACAACAAGCAATTTTTGCACGGCCCGGACGATTTCGCCGTCCCCGGCCGGCATTTACTACCCCCCACCCCCCTCCACCTTCGCCGGCACAGAGCTTTTCCTGCTTGCTGCCAAGCTGCACTATCGAGGTCTCGGCCCCCTGCCGAGCCCTCTGGGGGGGAGCAGTGTGGCGGGTTTGGGAAAACCCCCACAACAGGCTAAGGACAGTCAGCTCGCTACTCCTGTTTTTTTCCGCTGCACTACTGAGATGTAATGTGCCATTCATGCATTGTGATGTTAATGTGCCATTCATGCATTGTGTTCATGCGTCCTGTCCTTACTGTGACCTAGAGTCTGAGATCAATACCCATACCAACTGCTGTGAATGCTCTTTCATGTATTGTTGTAACTGGGTATATATGCTGCACGATCCTGTAACTCACTCTCTCACTCTGCAGCTGCGCTAACACACACACTGTGTCCCTTTGCTGGAGAGCCTCCGAGCCGCCCATAGGGCGAGCTTCGTGACGGCGGTGTGATTTAATAAACCTGCTTAAAACCTTCACCACGCTGCTTTATTTCATGCCGCCGCAACGTCAACATTTTTCTTATCAAACATATTTCTAATGGAGCCACTGACCTGAGATTTTCACCAGATATCAGTAACAACCCAAGTAATTCATTCAAACAAAGAAATCAAAGCAACTGTATTCACAAAACAAGTTTTATTTAATAAAGTGGAATGGGCACAGGGAATAAGTATTGAACACATTCGGTGAAATTCATCTAATTAGTAGAAAGGCCTTTGTTGGTAATAACACCTTCCAGACTCCTCCTGTATGGAGAAACTAGGTGCAGGCATTACTCAGGAATTATGTTAGCCCATTCTTCCACACAAACTGTCTTCAAATCTTGAAGGTTCCGTGGGTGTCTTCTATGAACTCTGATCTTCAGTTCTTTCCACAGATTTTCAATTGGATTCAGGTCAGTTGACTGACTGGGCCATTCTAGCAGCTTTAGTTTCCTTCTCTGGAGCCAGTTGAGAGTTTCCTTGGCTGTGTGTTTGGGATCATTGGTTTGCTGAAATGCCCACCCTTGTTTCATCTTCAGAATCTTGGCAGATGGCAACAGGTTCTTCTCAAGGATGTCTCTGTACATTTGTCCATTCGTCTTTCCTTCAATTATATGAAGTCTGCCTATACCATGTGCTGAAAAACACCTCCACGCCATGATGGGATGTGCAGTGCCATTTCTCCTCCAAACGTGCTGTTTGTGGTAGCATCCAAAAAGTTTAATTTTGGTCTCATCTGACCAGACTATATTCTTCCAGTATTTTACTGGCTTGCCCAAATGTTGTGCAGCAAACTTTAAACGAGCTTCAACATGCTTTTTCTTCAGCAATGGAGTCTTGCGAGATGAGCGGACATCGAGTCCATGTTAGTTGAGTGCATAACGTTGTTTTCTTTGAAACAGCAGTACCTGCTAACTCCAGGTCTTTCTGGAGCTCTCCACAAGTGGTCTTTGGCTCTTAGATAAGTCTTCTGATAATTCTTTTGACTCCTCTGTCAGAAATCGTGGCTGGTTTATGGTAAAATGAAAACACTGCAGGTGCTGATGCCTCGGTGCTTGCGGCATGCATGGATATTGTGTCATGCCATCCATGCACAGGTTTAAAATGCTTAGTATTTGTTTATGCAGGTATGACTCTGATGTCACTGTCACAATACACGAGGTGTATGTCATCCCAGGGCTGTACGCTGGCATTTTTGTCAAGGAGCACATAAAAGAAAAAATATAGAAGGACAAGAATAAAATTAGGAGCAGAAAGAAAAAAGCTGGATTAACAGATTTTGTTAATTTAATACATGTATATTTACACTATGGCATGCAATAGCAGGTAAAAAATATCAAAACTTCAAAAACTATCACCATAATCATCAGCATTAAATCAGAATGGGTTGAAATGTTTCACTCTGATCTTCAGTTCTTTCCACAGATTTTCAGTTGGATTCAGGTCAGTTGACTGACTGGGCCATTCTAGCAGCTTTAGTTTCCTTCTCTGGAGCCACTTGAGAGTTTCCTTGGCTGTGTGTTTGGGATCATTGACTTGCTGAAATGCCCACCCTCATTTCATCTTCAGAATCTTGGCAGATGGCAACAGGTTCTTCTCAAGGATGTCTCTGTACATTTGTCCATTCATCTTTCCTTCAATTATATGAAGTCTGCCTATACCATGTGCTGAAAAACACCTCCACACCATGATGGGATGTGCAGTGCCATTTCTCCTCCAAACATGCTGTGTGTGGTAGCATCCAAAAAGTTTAATTTTGGTCTCATCTGACCAGACTATATTCTTCCAGTATTTTACTGGCTTGCCCAAATGTTGTGCAGCAAACTTTAAACAAGCGTCAACATGCTTTTTCTTCAGCTGAAATCTGCTGAAATCAGAATGGGTTGAAATGTTTCACTCTGATCTTCAGTTCTTTCCACAGATTTTCAATTGGATTCGGGTCAGTTGACTGACTGGGCCATTCTAGCAGCTTTAGTTTCCTTCTCTGGAGCCAGTTGAGAGTTTGCAATGAGTATTGCAATGAGTTTGCAATGAGTGTGCAATGAGTATTGAAAGAGGTTTTTTTGAATTATCTTGCAAAAAAAAAAATATTGAAATGCAGTTTTTCTATAAAGAGAAGAAGCAATATTGTTATGTAGCTTCCAGCCCGTTCTGTTTACAGCTGCTCTGACTGCTCACCCTCAGGTTCACCACTGTGGCCCTCAGAGAGAAAAATGAGAAGGAAAAAAAGATAATGAAAATGTGATTATTATTACAGATGTGACTGAAATTTTTTAAAGTCCGCGTCATCAAATAAATTCTATTATAAAATGTCATGTTTCTACTCAACTTAAGAAATTGGTTTTCTGTAAAAATATCACACCTCACATCAGCTTTGAGTAAATAACTCAATAAAGAAATGACGGGACTGTAAAAGTTATTTTAAAGGAAAAGACTAAACAACGTCACATTGTGGTGTTTTTATATTACTGACATTAGTATTAAGAGTTGAAAAAAATTGTCTGAACTTTATAGAAACCAATTTAATATTAATAAGTGATGGACTGGCGATCTGTCCAGGGTGTACCCTGCCTCTCGCCCAAAGATGCTGGGATAGGCTCCAGCCCCCTCACGACCCGAAAAGGATTAAGCGGAAGAAGATTAAAGTTATTAACATAATGAATCTTGTAACCACGGAGCCACCAGTAGTGGAGCACATCAGAAAAAATAATGTGACAAAACACAAGCTTTAAGAATCAAATGTTGCCATGT
Organism: Pholidichthys leucotaenia; assembly: GCA_020510985.1. Classification (NCBI taxonomy): domain Eukaryota; kingdom Metazoa; phylum Chordata; class Actinopteri; order Cichliformes; family Pholidichthyidae; genus Pholidichthys; species Pholidichthys leucotaenia. Next base: position 390,417,345 of record CM035839.1, on the reverse strand, counting down.
TAATGTGTTAACAATAAAACTGCTGCATAATTTAATGGCAAAACTTACTTGTAAAACTTTTTTTTCCTCCTGCTCTTCTATTCTGATGTTGTTTACCAGTTTCTTTGACTTCAGAGGAAGCTCTGCTGTGATTGGCACATTGCACTTGAGCAATATGGGAATTGTAGTTTTTACCAATGAGCTGTAAACTACAGGAAGAATATACGTTATCCTTTATCTTCAAAAGTAAACAGCAAAATCTGTCTCTTAAGAAACAATGTGTTGAATAAATGGTGTAGTTCCTGAATATGTGTTTCGTTTGCAGAAACAACTGTTTTAAAAGTTCAGCACAGCATTGATTGTTGACACGAAGTGCTCAGTGGGGCTGTAATAAAGGTGCGCTGCCACCTCTACTGGACCGGCATAGGTATTACAATGATGTTTCAGCTGCATTGACGGTAAAGGTGAACAATTTTTGTGTGTGTGTTTTTTTTTTAAACAAAGCGTTATTTTGAAATTCTGGCAAATTAAAAGCCGAGAAAATATGGCAATACAATGATGCAAGCCTTTAGTACCACTTAATTTTGACCCGGCAAGCTGAAACAGACAGGTGGACAGATACAACCAACCAACCAAACACACACAGATGCATTGAATGACTACCATATGCCTGTCCGTTTCACCGAGGCATAATGATGCTCTTTCCACTTCTGAATGATGACTCTAACAGTGCTCACTGGAACATTCAGCAGTTTAGAAATGCCCCTGTAACCAATGCCATCATTATGTTTTGCAACAATAAGGTTGTGAAGGTCTAGAGAGAGCTCTTTGCTTCTACCCATTATGAGTTCTTTGTGGTGTGATAATCTGATATTCACAGACCTTTTTAAAGGCTATCAGTCAGGACTTAACCAGCTGAAATTAATTTGCACTGATGGGGGATGGGATGACTTCCTAAATTCTGATGGATTTCAGCTGATTTCTTGGCTTTCTATGCCATTTTGTACCTCTGTTTATTCATGTGTTCAATACTTATTCCTTGTGTCATTCCACTTTATTAAATATGATTTGTTTTGTGAACACAGTTCAGTGTGTAACCCAGTGTTAAAAACGCGAATAAAAATAGGAGTATTGATACCGCTTTTAAAAGGAAAAACACACATTTCACAATGGGAATAAATCAATTGAATATGAATATTTAAATAAATATATATTCATAAATAGTTAGGAACATTTTCTAGAAAGTTTTGATAAAGTTCCAAACGTTTTTATTTGGCATTTTGAGCGACCAATGGCTGCGTTGTTTGTTTGGCAGCAACAGCCAATGGGGTCCCGCCAGCCAACGGGGTCATGCGTTCCCTCGCTCGGTCTGTGTGTAATATGCAGAACGCTGTCAGACACTGCCAAGACACGGCCGAGAGAACGCGATTCCGCATGGAGACGATGAGCTAACGTGCTAATAGCAGCCTTTGCTTGGACAAAACTTGAGATTGGTAAACCAGAATAAACACCTGCAATGAGACATTGCTGTATTAGCAAATTCTAATGCCCCGTTTATTAAATTTTAAGATTGGGATCCAAAGGCTGTTAACGCTGTTGAGCGCGGGAACTCCATGACGCACGTGTCACTTAGCATGGTAAGTGCCATTTAGTGTGTATGGAAATGCTAATCGCTAGCTTGAAATGCTAACTGCCGATGCTAATTTCGGCTAGTTTTTTCATCAGAAAAAGCTATTTTTCAAAGTTGTAACGGTTAGCAAAGGTCCCAGTTCCCTGGCCATTGATTGCTGCTTGGTGATGAATGTTGAACCTGTGATTGATATGTGTTTTAAAGTGCAGAATTAGTGATAAATTGTTGCGCTAGCTTGAAATGCTAAACCTCCAATGCTAAATCTGGCTAGGTTTTACATAGGAGGAGGTTGTTTTTAGAGCTGGAATGATTAGCAAAGGTTTTATTTCATTTACTATGGGCTGTATTTAGGAATAAATATTACATCTATGGTTTAAAGGTGTTTAAAAATATAGTTTGTTATATAACCTGGAATTATTTTGTAATAAGCTTAGAGCAATAGCTTATTTGTTGTGTTCTGACCTATTTTATAGGTCAGGTTTTTTTTCTTTGGACTGGCCACCGGGAAATGATACCAGAGGAAACCCTGCAGTTGGCTTGATTTCTTTGTATGTATGGATTACTTAGGTTGTGACTGATATCTGGTGAAAATCTCAGGTCAATGGCTCTATCAGAAATATGTTTAATGAGAAAAATGTTGACGTGTTCAGTACTTATTTTCCCCACTGTATACTTGATTCAGACAAAATATAGAGCCATTTAGTGAAAACAACTTTAGAATTAAAGCAAACTATTTACACAAAACTTTTACAACTGGTCTGAACCACTCACAGAGTTTGTTAGTACTGTACTAAAGTTCAATTTACCAAGAGATTAGTGCGTCCCACAAGTTCACGTAAATTGATTGTACATCATGTTTATGAATAAATCTGCTTGTACTAATGGTTCTTGCATGATGCCCAGTGTTCCTATCATCAAGCACAAGTTTTATCATGTAAAAACCTTAAATGTTCTTTTGGTCATTGCTACCAAATATGTGGTTACTTTAAAAACAAAACAAAACACTAAATTAAAGACAATTTCTGTATGTCTGCATAAGTTTTTTAAAAACATGTGTAACGGGTCCCCTTTTTGGGCACCCTTAAACGGCTGTGATCGGGGACACTAGTGTATACGTGTGGGCGGCATAGAGATCACGATGACACCAGACTGATGTTTCCCACAATTTATTTACTCCTGTTGGAGAAATAAAACAAAATGCATCACTCTTCGTCTGTACCTCGATCCCACACAGGCTCCCCCAGCAAAGCAACACGGTACTGTGTGGGAAAGGGAGCTCTAAAATAATTTCACAATACATAAAATAAATCACATTACAAATGAGAAAATTTACCAAAAACAGACATACCTGTTGGAGAAATAAAACAAAATACATCACTCTTCGTCTGTACCTTGATCCCACACAGGCTCCTACATTTACAAAGATATAAATTACACAACAGCACAAGCTGCCAGAGTCACCATAGAGCTTATATTGGCGTGCAATTCTAAAATGGCGACTAGTGGACTTCTAAGGTGTGCCAAAAACATCCATAAAACTCTTATTTACAATATAAACAACGAAAAATATACTACAGTAGCATGTCAAATTAACAAGGAACAATTACAAACCAAGGTTGCAGTTTAAATGATAAAACTAATGAACAAAACAGTCATTTAATGCCAGCAACGTTTTAAGCACGACTTACCCCCAGCAAAGCAACGCGGTACTGTGGAGGAAAGGAAGAACTACCGGAGCCTCTGAGGTACGGGAAGAGTGGATGTGGGCAGTGTACCGCCAAAATAAAAGCACTCAAGTAAATAAAATTCACAATAATATAAAGGAAAACATGACTGAGAAAAGAAATGTTTAAGGTGCATTTTCGACTCCGTTACACATGCAAAGCTACCAGTGCATTTCACTTCTAGTTTCTTCACCCTGTTAGGTAAGGGTTTAGGAGAGGACTCAGGTGCAGGCAGGAGATTGGTGCAAAAACTGGAACAAATTTAAAGGCAGCATATGGGCTGAAAACAGAACAAAAACCAGGTGAGCAGAACTCACGGGGAAACAGGGCAGGGGACTCTGATACAGGAATTTCTAGCTCAGGAGAGACTGACAAAGAAATTTTTAATTCACAAACAGCTGACTGGTGAGTTCTTAGTTCCATAGTCGGTGATGAAGGTGCCTTAAGCTCTGTAGCAGTTGGCTGGGACACACAGTCCTCAGAAACAGCTGACAGATGTGCGCTGGACTCTGAAACAGATAACTGATGCACACTAACCTCAGATATTAGTGACAAGGGCGTGCTGACTTACAGGGACAGATGGCAGCAACGCACAGTCCTCCAGAGTGGGTTTCAGCAGCACACTGAATACAGAAACATCAGGTAATGGTGCGCCATCCTCTGCACCAACCGGCAAGTGTGCACCAGGCACAAGAACAAATGGCGGATGCACATTGTCCTCAGGTACAAATAATGGGTGCGGGCTGACCTCAGGTGCTGAAGGTTGTGATGTGCAGATCTCCAGTCTCCTGAGATGCGAGAGCGTCCAACCTTGCTACAGTCACCTCAGATGGAGGAGAGAGGCAGGGAGTGAGTGAAGCATCACCACAGTTACCAGGAGCTAGGCAAGTCTTTACTGACATTGGTGCTAAAGTAGAGAAAAGTACTTGTCTGAGCTCCTGATCCACAGCTGCTGGAGTGACTGCCTCTGGATGAGCCGCAGGAACTGGAGCATGCACCTCTGGCTGCACAGGAGCAGGATCGCACTCCTCAGGAACAGCTGGAGCTGTGAAGCGCCTCAAGGACAGCTGGGGCTGTGACGCGTGCCTCACAAGCAGCAGGAGGAGCTGGCTTTATGGGCATGGTGCAAAGTAAAACTGCAGACATGGCTGGCTTATTCACAACAGGTTGAACAGCAGGCTCTTTCACAGGCTGAGCTGCAGGTTTTTTCACAGGCTGAGCTGTCAGCTTTTTGACAGGTGAAACTGATGGAGCGCGCACAGGTGTATGCACTGGGGAGGAAGCTGGTGCTGACACAGGAACTTCGGAAACAGCAGGCACCTACATAATCAGTCTGTTCCCACCCAGTATCGGCAAGCACTCTGAAAACAACTGAGAAGGAGCGGGGGAGATCGGAGGGGACTGTTTGGACCGCTGTGCCATATGGTGCTTAACCGATGCTCGCTTTCTAGCAGAGCCTTTGGTGGTCAGCTGATCCTCCCTCCGCTGAGAGACAAATTCAGGGAGTAACCAAGGTTTATAGTCCAACATAATTTCAGTCTGGAAAAGCAAAACTTGCCTGCACTTCTCCAGCTCTTCTTCGGCCACATAGGAGGGCACATTCGCCAGAACCCCGATCCGGCACGCAGCGGGGTCATGGGGCGGTGATGGTGGAGGAGACGTGTGTAATGGTGCCAGGAGACATCTCACAGAAGGCACTGGGTCCCGTAATGCCGAAACCAGGGGATGCTCTTTCATCGGCAACCCCCTCTCTCGTTCACAACGTGACGGCGGGACTGGTGAGTGATGTGGAGATGAGGGCAATGTCAGAGTCAGGAGATGCCGTCTCATCGACACAGGCTCCATCTCATCCAGAGAGCTCTTCTCCTGTCTGTACAAGGGTTGTTGGTCTGAGGTGGTAAGCATGCCAGGGATGCTCCACACCCCATCCTGGTACATGTGTCAGAGGTGGGTGACTGAATCCAACAACCGGGCCAACTTGGGGCACTTCTGAAAACTAGGGTGCATCTTCACCACATCCACTGCAGAGTTCATACACCCCAGGGCCTCCTGCGGCATGTGGCATTTGTGGGAGCTCAAGATGAGGGCCTGGATGAGACTGGCTGCATAAGCCTGATCAGCATTCAGCCCCAAGCTCCCAAAATCTCTGCCTGCTGAGTCCAAAACTGTTTTTTGTCATTCTGTCAGGTAAGGGTTTAGGAGAGGACTTAGTCGCAGGCAGGAGATTGGTGCAAAAACAATTATTTATTAACAAAAACTGGAACAAATTAAAAGTAGATAAAACAGAACAAAAAACAGGCGGGCAGAGCTCACGGGGAAACAGGGCGGGATACTCGCAGGGAACAGGCAGAAACACTAATGACACCACACCCGACACAGACTGAACACTGATACATATAGACAGGGGAGCAATCAGGACAGCACGAGACAGATGGGTGCAATCGGGATTCAGAGACAGCAGAGAGTGGCTATAGGCATGGGAAAACATGAGGGCTGAGACAAAAGGTAAACCAAAGACATGAACACAGGACCAAGGAATACACAGGCAAGACAAGTGATAATAATAAACAGAGAATCATAAAACATTAAATTCAAACCAGAATAAAGAACATAACATGACTATGATAACAAATAATAATTAATACAGAGAATTCAAAAACCCAGCTGAACTGAGGCAGTGGAAACACAGAATCACAAACTCAAAGTGGGAGCATGGTCCCCAACCCATGCTCGGACCCTGACACACTCATATTCTATTAGAATATTGCACCTCAGTCCTATTTTGATCAGTCTAACTCCATTTTTTATGATTGTTGGCAATCATTTATAGACTGACTTCTCTATAGATTGCTACCATAAAATGTATTTTTGCCATTTTGGGACATCAGTTTGCTGAGAGTTGGACACTGAAATGGTTGTAGAGGGGAAAAAAATATTCTGTGTGAGAGGGTAAAGAAAAAATAAAGAAAAAAGACTGAAAGGAGGGGGTAAAGGGAAATACAAGGGTTGCGAGACTTGTGAAGTTTAGAGGTACAGCGGGACCTTATAAAGTAGGCCAAAGAGTGTGAAGATAGAGCGCATAAAAAGCAAGCGAGGGATAGGGAAGATTGGAAAAGACAGCAAAGCCAAATAGAAGACAGATTGGTTTGCAGAAAGTGGAGAGTGGAGAGATGAGAAAGAAAGGGCACAAGAAGGAAAGAGAGAAGACTGAAGTATACAGAAAAAAAAGAAAAAGAGGAAGAATGACACAAAGGGAAAGAGAAAGAATAATGGAGAATGGAGGAGGTCATGGAGTGGTTATGAAACCATCTCTGGACTAATCTGGCCTGTTTACGACTCTGTGTTTTCCTTTTTCAGGCACTGAGAGGCAGGCAGGAATTAGACTGGGTGGTGACTTAGGGTGAGCTCAAAGGAGAGAAAAAACAGAGATGGAAGCATTTCATACAGTCCATTTTACTTAAAAATAATGCTCTGGAATTGTGTGAGTGGCACTGGCTTTAGGTGTGGAGGTCAGGTGGGTCACAAACGCCTTCATTCAGATACACACAGCAACACCTGAGACTGAACCACAGTAATCATGAAAGTATGACATGATCAGTGCAAACAGTAGAAAGATACTGACATAACGCACGGCCCAGGAGACACACACGCAGGCTCAGGATAGATTTAACAGCTTTATTAGCAACAAGGAAGTGTATGGCTGCGTGTCTGTGGAATAAGAATGTATTGGTGGTGGCGTCTGCGTCAGGCACGGGGGCAGGAGGCCGTACAGCCGGACAACCCTGTGGGAGAGAGCAGAGGGAGAAGGGTAACGGGCACCACACCAATACAGGGAATAATGATGGTAGCTGGCTTACTTGGTTGTGACAGGTGGCTGGCGTCGACAAGGGCGAAGCCTGGGAGACAGCGACCTGTGGTACCTGTGGCAGCAGCGTAGAGCCAACGGCGAGATGATGAAGTCCGCCGCCGGGAATGTCCACCTGTGCACAGGGGAAGGCTAGAGGAGAGAGGTAAGGGGAGCTTACCCAGGATATCTTCACTAGTCGGTTTGAGATCCATAGTAGCAAAGGGGCCAAAGTAGAAAGACGGCTTCAGGCCGAAGCCCAGGGCAGAGTGGATTAAATACCTCGCCGCTGACGAGGAGCAGGTGTGCGCGCGGCTGGCGCCGCTGATGAGCAGCAAGTCATAACAGTACTCCCCCCTCTAGCAGCGCCTCCTGGCAATGGTTTTTCCGGGTGCGCTCGATGAAACTCAGAAATGAGTGACCGGTCCAACACCAGCGAGGAAGGCACCCACTGTCTCCACTCGGGTCCATAGCCCTCCCAATCCACCAGGTACTGCAATCCGCGACCCCGGCGTCGGGCGTCCAAGATGTCAGCGACGGTCCAGGCCGGGTGGCCGCCAATCATCCGGGGAGCGGGGTGCGCCGCAGGTGGAGGGCAGAGGGGGTCAGAGACCACCGGTTTAATTTTGGAGACGTGGAAGGTGGGATGGATGCGGAGGGAGGAGGGAATAGCCACAAGCACAGCCACCGGGTTGATGATTCTGGTTATGGGATAAGGGCCGATGAACCGTTGGGCCAGCTTTCTCCTCTCACCCTTTAGGTTTATGTCCTGTGTGGATACCCAAACTTACTGTCCCACCTGGTAGGCATGTGCAGGTCTCCTATGTCGGTCCGCCGTAGACTTATTGCGCTCCGCCGTGCGTAAAAGCGCATTACGCGCCGTGGACCAAAGGGAACGGCACCGCCTCAGATGTGCCTGGACAGAGGGGACAGCCAACTCGCCCTCCTGCGCGGGGAACAGGGGTGGATCATAGCCCAAGGATGCTTTAAAGGGCGACATCCCGATGGCCGTAGAGCGAGAGGTGTTGTGGGCGTACTCCACCCAGGCGAGGTGAGAACTCCAGGACGTGGGTTTGGACGAAGTAACGCAGTGGAGCGTAGCCTCCAGCTCCTGGTTAGTCCGCTCACACTGCCCGTTAGACTGGGGGTGATGGCCGGAGGAGAGGCTTACCTTGGCTCCCAGGGCGTTGCAAAATGACCTCCAGACGTCCGAAGAAAACTGGGGGCCGCGGTCGGAGACCACGTCGACCGGGATTCCATGCAGTCTGACCACGTGTTGGATGAGGAGGTCCGCCGTCTCCAAGGCTGAGGGAAGTCCACGTAGGGGCACGAAGTGGGCGGCCTTGGAAAAACGGTCTACAATGGTCAGAACTGTGTCAAAGTTGTTGGAGACAGGGAGCCCGGTGACGAAGTCCAGAGCGATGTGCGACCAGGGCCTGCCAGGGACGGGCAGGGGCTGGAGCAGACCCGCAGGGGGAGCGTTACCTGACTTATTGGCAGCACAGACGGGGCAGGCCCGGGCGTAACGGGCGGCATCCTTCCGCAGGCCTGGCCACCAAAAGGATCGCTGGAGAAGGTCAATCATCCGCGAAGCTCCAGGATGGCAGGTGAGCTTGGAGGTATGGAGCCAGTGTATAACGTCCCCCCGGACGACAGATGGCACGAAGAGCCTCCCCTCCGGTCCGCCGCCAGGGTCCGGTTCCGACTCCTGCGCCCTCCGGATCTTGTCTTCTATGTCCCATGTAACAGCCCCCACAACGCACGACCTGGGCAAGATGGTGTGAGCAACGTCTTCTGCGGCCTCCGGGGCAAATTGCCTGGAGAGGGCGTCGGGCAGGCCGTTCTTGGAGCCAGGCCTATATGTGATGCTGAACTTAAACCTTGCAAAGAACAGGGACCAATGCGCCTGGCGGGCGTTCAGACGCTTGGCAGATCTCAGGTACTCCAGGTTCTTGTGGTCAGTGAGGATCACAAAAGGCAAGGCTGCCCCCTCCAGCCAGTGACGCCATTCTTGAGGGCAAGCTTGATGGCAAGAAGCTCTCTGTCCCCCACGTCGTAGTTTCGTTCCGCCGGGGACAGGCGCCGAGAGAAGAAGGCGCAGGGTCGCTTGACTCCATTGGCTGGGGACCGCTGGGACAACACCGCCCCCACCCCCGTGTCCGAAGCGTCCACCTCCACAATGCACTGCAGCGCGGGATCGACCTGGCTGAGGACCCAGGAGGAGGAGAACTCCGTCTTCAGCGCCTGGAAGGCCGAAGCGGCCTCTTCAGTCCACCGGAACGGGGTCTTAGGAGAGGTGAGGCAGGTCAGGGGCCCGACGATGGCTCCAAAGTTTGGGACAAAGCGGCGGTAGAAATTGGCGAACCCGATGAATTGCTGAACTTGCTTTCGAGAAGTTGGTGTGGGCCAATCCACCACTGCTTTGATCTTCGCTGGGTCCGGAAGCACCTGGTCATGGGAGATGACGAACCCCAGGAAGGAAGTTGTTTTGGCGTAGAATTCACATTTTTCCGCCTTGACGTACAGACGGTTCTCCAGCCGTCTCTGCAGGACCCGCCTCACGTGGACCCGGTGTTCATCCCTGGACCTGGAGAAGATGAGAATGTCGTCCAAGTAGACGAATACGAACAGGCCGATGAAGTCCCAGAGGACGTCATTGATGAGGCGCTGAAAGACGGCTGGAGCGTTGGTCAACCCAAACGGCATCACGAGATATTCAAAATGCCCGTTTGGGGTTCGGAAGGCGGTTTTCCACTCATCTCCCTCCCGGATCCGGACGAGGTGGTAAGCGCTGCGGAGATCCAGCTTAGTAAACCAGGTCGCCCCCTGGAGGGAGTGGAAGGCAGTGTCCATAAAGGGCAGGGTGTACCGGTCCTTCTCCGTGATATCGTTGAGAGCTCGATAGTCGATACAAGGACGAAGAGATCCGTCCTTCTTTCCCACGAAGAAGAACCCTGCACCTACTGGAGAGGAGGACGGTCGGATGATCCCAGCACTGAGCGACTCCTTCAGGTAGCTGTTCATTGCCTCCTTCTCCGGCGCTGACAAACTATAGAGGCGTCCTGAGGGTAAGGGCGCCCCCTGGCGGATGTTAATGGCGCAGTCGTAGGACCGGTGAGGAGGCAGAGACATCGCCTTGGACTTACTGAAAACGGCAACCCAGGTCGTGGAACTCTGAGGGCACTAGGGTGAGATCCGGGGGCGCGGTGTCCTGAGCTGTGGGAGGCGAGGACGTGGCGCAGGCCGCGGATTGGAGGCAGGTACCCATGCAGAAAGTGCTCCACGCTGAAACCTTCCCAGTCTTCCAGTCCAAGGCGGGGTTGTGGAGGCGGAGCCAGGGATAACCGAGGATGACAGGAGTTACTGAGGTGGGCAGGACGTAAAAGGAGATATCCTCCCGATGGTGTCCAGAGATGATCACCGGGACAGGGGATATTTGGTGAGTTACTTTTCCCAGGGAAACTCGGGAGAGATTAACCAGGGCGAGAGGAGTGTCGAGGGGGTGACAATGGATGCCCAGTTGGGTTGCCAGGCTTTGTGAAATAAAGCTACCCTCCGCGCCTGAATCCACCAGTGCATGTGTGAGGTGCCCAGTGAGGTTGTGACAGAAGCGGATGGGCAGCGTCAAATGTGTGAGGGGACTTAACCGATTAGCGTCCGCGAGGCCCCCTACAGTGACTCGCGGACCACCTCGTTTGGCTTCTCCGGACAATGCTCCACCGTGTGCTGGCTACCTCCGCAATACATGCAGAGGCCCAGGTCACGACGGCGCTGTTTCTCCGCCAGGGGGAGCTTTGTCCGGCCCGTCACCATTGGTTCCGACTCCTCGGAGACCTCCGGCGGCGGCAACGCCAGGTGGCGAGCTTGGGGCAGACGTGCAGAGGCGCCCCGCGAGCGAGAAGACTGCTTCCGCTCGGAGGCGCGCTCGCGTAGCCTGTTATCCAGACTGATGGTGAGAGAAATCAGCTCCGCCAGCGTCTCCGGGGTATCCCGTCCAGCCAACTCATCCCTCAGACCGGAATTTAGACTGCGGAGGAAGATGCCGCAGAGCGCACGCTCTTCCCAGCCAACTTCCTCCGCGGTAACCCGGAAGTCGATCGCGTAGTCGGCCGCCGATCGGCTCCCCTGTTGGAGTCCGAGAAGGCGGTCGACCTGGACACTGTCCAAACGCGAATGATCGAACACTTCCAGAAATTGTCGCACGAACTGGCCATAGGTGAGGGTGGCGTAGCTGGGCTTCACCATAATGGCGTAAGCCCAGGTAAGCGCACGACCCTCAAGGAGATTACCTATATAGCCAATTCTGCTATGGTCTGAGGGAAAATCTCCGGGAACGCGAAGAAACACGGACTCACACTGCATAATAAAACCCCGAGCTCTACCCAGCTTACCGCTGAAGCGAGCAGGAGTGGGGATTGGTGTGAGCCGTGTTGGCGCACCTGGAGCAGGCTGGACGGCCACCGGAGCCGCAGGAGCCACGCCACCCGGACGAGCCGAGGGGAACGGCTGCTGGGGGTCCAAGCGGTCTAATCGGTTAGTAATGATAATTAATTGATTCAATATCACCTGTTGCTGATGAGCTATTAAATCCACCCGAGCCTCGAGGGTGGAAAGACGGCGTGCGAGCCCGCTGTCTGCCGAGCCGCTGTGCTGAAGCCGTACTGACATAACGCACGGCCCAGGAGACACACACGCAGGCTCAGGATAGATTTAACAGCTTTATTAGCAACAAGGAAGTGTATGGCTGCGTGTCTGTGGAATAAGAATGTATTGGTGGTGGCGTCTGCGTCAGGCACGGGGGCAGGAGGCCGTACAGCCGGACAACCCTGTGGGAGAGAGCAGAGGGAGAAGGGTAACGGGCACCACACCAATACAGGGAATAATGATGGTAGCTGGCTTACTTGGTTGTGACAGGTGGCTGGCGTCGACAAGGGCGAAGCCCGGGAGGCAGCGACCTGCGGTACCTGTGGCAGCAGCGTAGAGCCAACGGCGAGATGATGAAGTCCGCCGCCGGGAATGTCCAACTGTGCACAGGGGAAGGCTAGAGGAGAGAGGTAAGGGGAGCTTACCCAGGATATCTTCACTAGTCGGTTTGAGATCCGTAGTAGCAAAGGGGCCGAAGTAGAGAGACGGCTTCAGGCCGAAGCCCAGGGCAGAGTGGATTAAATACCTCGCCGCTGACGAGGAGCAGGTGTGCGCGCGGCTGGCGCCGCTGATGAGCGGTGAGTCATAACAGATACCTGTTATGTAATGCCATAACACTATGCACGACATGGACGTGATGGCCAGGCACAGGTATTGTCATCACGCCATATTTATAATAGACTTATGGTGGCAGCCCGGTTCTTTGGCACCTCGCCTCTAGCCTACATACAGCCTGTACCTCTATACCGTTAGCTTGTTTGTACTGTTCCACGTGCTACCAGTGTCATGGGTGCCCCTCCGGGGCAAAGAAGAGGACACACTCACGTAGCGAGGTAAGAACATAATTTATTGAGGAAATAGCAAAAAGTGTAGCATGAAGCTGGAGACAATAACTGAATCTGCACGGTAGGATAAACGGGGGAACATAACCTGAACCGTGAACAGCAAAACAAATAGTACATGTGAGCGTGATAACAGAAAAGGCAGATTACTAACCAAACATCTCATGGTCATCTTAACAACGCTGAATAAATAAGGCAGAAGGTAATTACAGTGATCAGGTGCAGCTGTAAATAATTAACACTCCAACAGAATCTAATCACAGGAAAATAAGGCGCAGTCACAATAAGGAAACACAAGAAGACAGGGATAACCATAATAATGACAACTCAGGATGATAATAAACACAAAAACAACTTAAAGGGTGAGCCTGGTCCTCTAACCAAACACAGACCCTGACATGGCCCCCCTCTTAAGGGGTGGAACCCAGACACCCCAAGGCAAAACAACAAAAAAGTTCACACTTCTCTCAGGGAGGGTGGTGGGGGCACAGGCTTGGTGGGCCGAAACAAAGTCCAAGACCCTAAACTTAACCCAAAAACGACATGTCGGGAGGTCTACCCAGGTCCGTGGACCACCGGACCGAAACACTTGGCAAATCAGGGGGTCTACCCAAGTCCGTGGACCACCGGACCGAAACACTCATTGAATCAGGGACAGGAACAGCTGAAGCTATGGTGTGTGCTGGGAAGGAGAGGTGCCACGGAGCAGGTATTAGGGTGGAGAAGTGCTGCAGAGCAGGTGCTGGGGCAGAGAGGTGCTGCGGAGCAGGTGCTGAGGCTTGATGGCACTGTGGAGTAGGCATTGAAGCTAGATGGCACTGTGGAGATGGGGCTGGGAGGTGCCACGGAGCAGGCGTTGGGGCTGGATGGCGCTGTGGAGTAGACGCTGAAGCTGGATGGCACTGTGGAGTACGCACTGTTGCTGCTGGACCATCTGACTCCAACTGGGTCCAGCCCAGCAGGGACATACGTTCTGGAATGAGCCACGGTTTACAGTCCAACATAAGCTCCTCCTGAGCTAGCACAGTTCGCCAATACTCCCTCTGGTCATCCTCGTCATCCTCACACAGGGGCTCCAAGGCTGCAGCCCAATTTGGCAAACCTCAGCGCCCCGCGGCATCCATGTGGGGGCATCTGCTACTGGTGGGCCCTCCCAATCAGCAGACTCTTCCCAGACAATCTGGTTTCCTCCCAGTATGGTCAAATTCTCAGAAAAAACACAAGCAGAGGAAGGGGAAGCAGATGAAGATGGAGGGATGGAAGCAGCAGCAGAAAAAACAGGAACAGGACAAGACCTCTCATTTAATGAGGTTAAAAAATGAAAAGGTACTGGCCTCTGTTCCTGCTCTGCTGCCGCTGGGAAGCCGGACGAGTCCTTCCCAGAAAAGCTGGGGCTCGTCTGAGAAAGGACCGGACATACGTGACGTCGGGAGGAGTGGCATCTCCCAGCGCTTTTCTTCCACCCAGACCCGCCGAACGCCAATTCATTAACCTCCTCCTCGGCGGTGGACTCCATAGGGGATAACAATGGTGGGATGGCTTCTGGCTCTGGCGAGGAGGAGACGGTGGAGAACGGTGGAAGCGGAGGAACCCAGGGATGAGAGCGGATGTCCAGATTAGTGTCCAACAGTGCTGCGGCAGTCTCCCAATGCCTCACGATGTTCTCCAGATTAGAAAAGCAACACACAGTGGCCGCACAGTCCAGTATCTGGATTACCACATGGAGTTGCTCTGTTTTTCACTTCTTCTCTCATCTCCTCCTTCTTTCGGCTACTGGGCCCCATGTTGGCTGCTATCTTCTGTCATGGGTGCCCGTCCGGGGCGAAGAAGAGGACACACTTGCATAGTGAGGTAAGAACACAATTTATTGAGGAAATAACAAAAAGTGTAGCATGAAGCTGGAGACAATGACTGAAGCTGCACATAGGATAAACGTGGGAACATAACCTGAACCCTGAACAGTGAAACAAATAGTGCATGTGAGCGTGATAACAGAAAAGGCAGATTACTAACCAGTGATCTCATGGTCATCTTAACAGTAGATCGCAGCGCTGATTGCGTTGCGAACGCTGAATAAATAAGGCAGAAGGTAATTACAGTGATCAGGTGCAGCTGTGAATAATTAACACTCCAACAGAACCTAATCACAGAAAAATAAGGCACAGTCACAATAGGGAAACACAAGAAGACAGGGACAACTATAATAATGACAACTCAGGATGATGATAAATGAAGAGTTCATTTGCAAAAACCGATAAACGCCACTTCCAAGAAAATTTCCTCTGTACAACAAACAACTGTTCACATTACCTACTTATAGAAGTTCAAATTGTTTTTCAATAAATCCACTATATCTGCTCTTATATACACTATGAAGTTCATGGGTTTTTTTCAAAAGCCGATAAATGCTGGGACCCTGTTTTTACAAACCCAGATACCTCCACACACGGCAAATCAGGGCTTGATATTTGGGTGATGCGACTTAATGGTGCAGCGAGGATCAGCCAGTCACATGTCTAGATGCTGAGACCAGTCAATCATGTGTCTGTCTGCTGCGGCAGTGTTCTGCAGAGACCCCTACTTCGGTCTGCTTGCTTTGCGTGATTTCCCTGCCAGTTTTTTTTTTTTTAACAGTTTTGTTGCATTTTTTGTCAAATATGGATAATTTTGATGAAGCAGATGAACCAGTGATGCATTCACTAGACAAACTAGCATGGTTTTCGGGACATGTCTGTTTTTGCAAAAGTATGTGTTGTGGACTTAACTGTTTTTGTGGCAAGAAGTACTCAAAAACTGTCAAAGAATAACAATGAGTTGATGTTCAATTTTGGGCTTTATTATGTCTGAGATACTCATATTTCAAGTGACCATGTCTTAGAAGTTGAATTGGAAATACTAACATATATAAACCAACAGATGAAAAGTTGATTTTTTTCATTATTAAAACAATTGGACTTATCTGTTTTTGCAAATGAACTATTCAAATACAAAAACAACTTAAAGGGTGAGCCTGGTCCTCTGACCAAATACAGACCCTGACAACCAGTTTGGCTAGTGAAGTCACCGTTCAGCACAGCCATTATCTCTGTTGTCCCTCATTCTCAGACACAACAATGGCTACAAGGACGACCCACGCAACACCGAGCATAATGGAGACTGAGCTGCTGCATTTCACTGATACGAGAATGGCCCGAAGAATCAAGCTCCACCAACGCCAACAGGGAGCAGGAGAGATGACCCATCAGTATGTCGCAGACCTCCGTTGTCTGGTCTAGAGCAGGCGACATCGAGTCAAATTTGAAAATGCTGGCTAAAAGTAACTGTAAATACTCCACAATTGTTATTCACGCTGGCATTAATGACATCCGTCTCCGGCAGTCAGAAGTCACGAAACTTAATGTAGAATCGGTGTGTGACTTTGCAAAAACGATGTCTGCCACTGTAGTATTCTCTGGGCCCCTCCCCAATCTGACCAGTGATGACATGTTTAGCCGCTCGTCATCCTTGAACCGCTGGCTGTCTGTGTGGTGTCCTGCAAATGACGTGGGCTACATTGACAATTGGAGCTCATTTTGGGGAAAACCTGGTCTTATGAGACGAGACAGCATTCATCCCACTTTGGATGGTGCTTCTCATTTATCTAACGATCTGGCATCTTTTTTATCCAAATTTCCAAAACCTTGACTACTCAGAGTTGGGACCAGGAAGCAGAGTCGCAGTCTTACACGCCTCTCTGCAGCTACTCTTCATCCGCCACCCCTCAACTTAGCCCCTGTCTTCCCCATCAGAGAATCATTGTCTGCTCCCTCCAAAGTAAATAAAAATATAATGTATAAGCATCCCAAAGTGATTAAGAAAAATATTGGTAAAACTCAAATTAAACATAAAGCCTCTAAATTGAATGATTTGGCCTCTGTTCCTCCTCCTAATTTAAAAATTAAATGTGGTTTATTAAATATTAGGTCTCTAACTCCCAAGTCTCTGTTAGTCCATGATCTGTTAATTGATAATCAGATTGATTTAATATCCCTTACAGAGACTTGGTTAGGGCAAGAGGATTATGTTGGTTTAAATGAATCAATTCCCTCTGGTTATTTAAACTGTCAAAATCCCAGAAGTTCTGGTCATGGAGGAGGAGTAGCAACAATTTACCATTCCAAATTACTAGTTAATGTAAAGCAAAAAACATGTTATGATTCCTTTGAGGGCCTGGTCCTCAGTATTGGGCACTTTAGCAATTTTAGGTTAAACCCAATTTTATTTGCCATAGTTTATCGTCCCCCATCAACCTACTCAGAATTTTTATCCGAATTTGCTGATTTCTTAGCTGATTTAGTGCTGAAATCTGATAGAATAATTATAGTAGGGGACTTTAATATACATGTGGATGTAGATAGTGACTGCCTTAATGTGGCATTTAATTCAATATTAGACTCGATTGGGTTTTCTCAGAAAGTAGGAAATTCTACTCATTACCTTCACCATACATTGGACCTTGTTCTGACATATGGCATAGAAATAGAAAATCTTGTAGTGTCTCCTCATAACCCTGTACTGTCAGACCATTGTCTGTTAACCTTTGATTTTACTATTTCTGACTATTTGGCTCCTAAAGAAAAATATTATTACAGTAGATGCCTCTCAGATGATGCTGTTACCAAATTTATGCAGATTGTTTCCTCTATGCCATGTGTCAACACAACGGAAATAAGCTATAGACAGCTTGCTCCTTCTGTAATTGATAACATGGTGGATAGTGTTACAGCTTCTTTGCATCAGACTCTAGACTTGGTGGCCCCCTTAAAAAAGAAAAAGTCTAATCAGAGATTTCTAACTCCTTGGTTCAACACAGAAACTCGTAGCTTAAAACAGAAGACTCGTCAATTAGTAAGAAAAATGGCGCTCCACTAATTTAGATGAAATCTATTTAGCTTGGAGAAATCATCTTTTAATTTATAAAAAATCTCTTAGAAAAGCTAGAACGAGTTATTATTCTGCATTAATAGAAGAGAACAAGAATAATCCCAGGTTTCTTTTCAGCACTGTAGCCAGGTTGACAAAGAGTCAGGACTCTGTCAATCCTAGCATTCCCTTAGAGCTTACTAGTGAGGACTTTATGAACTTTTTCAATAATAAAATTTCATCCATCAGAAATCAATCAGATTCTTCCCACAGTTAACTTAAATACTGTAACTACTACAACTCCTTCAATTGATGTCTGTCTTGATGAGTTTACTCCAATCGACCTTTGTGAGTTAGACAAAATAGTTTCCTCATCCAAACCTTCAACTTGTCTTTTAGACCCTATTCCTACCAGGTTATTTAAAGAAGTCTTCCCACTTATTGGTAGCTTTATTCTTCATATAATCAATTCTTCATTAACTTTAGGCCATGTACCGCAGGCTTTTAAAACGGCTGTAATTAAACCCTTACTCAAAAAGCCAACGCTAGATCCAGGAGCTTTAGCTAACTATAGACCAATCTCTAATCTCCCTTTCATTTCAAAAATCTTAGAAAGAGTTGTTGCTACGCAATTATTTGACCACCTGCAGGGAAATGGTTTACTTGAAGAGTTTCAATCTGGGTTTAGAATCCATCATAGTACTGAAACAGCCTTAGCGAAGGTCACTAATGACCTCCTCATCGCATCTGATAATGGACTTGTTTCTGTACTTGTCCTTTTAGACCTTAGTGCAGCTTTTGATACTATCGATCATAATATTCTACTTGATAGATTAGAACACTATGTTGGACTTAATAGAACTTCGTTGCAGTGGTTTAGGATAGGTTCCAGTTTGTTCATGTCAGTAATGAGTTTTCTTTCAACTCAAAGCTTAGTCATGGAGTTCCACAGGGATCTGTGCTAGGCCCTACTCTTTTTAGTTTATATATGCTTCCGTTAGGCAACATTATTAGAAAGCACTGTATACATTTTCATTGTTAAGCAGATGACACACAATTATACCTGTCAATGAAGCCGGATGATAGTAATCAATTAGCCAAGTTAGAAGCCTGTCTTAAGGAAATCAAAGCTTGGATGACTTGTAATTTCCTGCTATTAAATTCAGATAAGACTGAAGTCATTCTTGTTGGTCCAAAAAACCTTAGAAATACCTTTCCAAATCCAACTTTCAGTTTGGATGCGGTTACTCTTTCTCTTAATAGCTCTATGAGGAACCTTGGAATTATTTTTGATCAAGATCTGTCCTTCAATTCACATATTAAATTTGTTTCTAAGACTGCCTTCTATCATTTGTGTAATATTGCCAAGATTAGGAGCATCTTGTCTCAGAGTGATGCTGAGAAACTGATCCACGCTTTTGTTAGCCCGAGATTAGATTATTGTAATTCTTTATTATCAGGCTGTCCTAAAACATCTTTTAAAAAGTCTTGAGCTGATCCAAAATGCTGCAGCAAGAGTTTTAACAGGTACTAGAAAGAGAGATCATATCTCTCCGGTTCTGGTCTCCCTTCATTGGCTTCCCATAGAGTTTAGAATTAAGTTTAAAATCCTTCTTCTGACTTACAAAGCTCTAAACAATCAGGCTCCTTTTTATTTAAAAGATCTGATCCTACCGTATTATCCTAACAGAGCACTACGCTCCCAAAATGCAGGATTACTTGTAATACCTAGAATCTCCAAAAGTACAACGGGAGGCAGAGCCTTGAGTTATCAAGCTCCTCTCCTGTGGAACCAGCTGCCAATCTGGATTCGGGAGTCAGACTCGATCTCTGTTTTTAAGAATAGGGCTAAAACCAACCTTTTTGATATAGCCTACAATTAGGGAGGGATCATGTGTTTCTGAGCCCTCCCTTAGTTATGCTGCTAATAGGTTTAGTCAGCCGGGGGACCTCCAATAATGCACTGGGCCTCACTCCTTTCCTCACTCTCAATGAAATATTTTTTTTTGCTGGTCATTAACATTTGTTTGTTCTCTCCCATAGATTGAGTCCCCATCGTGCTGTTTGCTCTCTACATGTCTGTTCTTTTCATCTTCTGTGTCCTCTCACCCCCCAGCCAGTCGCAGCAGATGACTGCCCTTCCCTGAGCCTGGTTCTGCTGGAGGTTTCTTCCTGTTAAAAGGGAGTTTTTCCTCTCCACCGTCACCAAGTGCTTGCTCACAGAGGATCGCCTGATTGCTGGGGTCTTTCTGCAACTGTGGGGTTTCCCCCTACAGTTGACAGTGCTATGAGATGACTGTTGTTGTGAAATGGCGCTATATAAATAAAGTTGAATTGAATTGGTGAGCACATGCAGGTTTGAACAGTTAGAAGACGGAATGGTGCAGGACCAGCTAGCGGAGCACAACTACAACCCAAGGCTGTGGCTGAAGCTGTTAAAGGCGCCGGACGACCTGCCGCTGGCAAAGGCGGTGGAGTTAGCATTCCAGCTGGAGGCCGCCACTCAGCTAACATCACAGCTAGGTGCTTCACAACAACAAACCCTGCTAGCTCATGCAGTTACCCCAGCAGAAGTACCCGTTAATGACCTGCTTGGAGGACACCAAGGTGAACACCACGGGATAACAGGACATCATGGAATGCCGAATGTGTGGTAACTGTGGTTTCCCTGTACACTGAATGCATGCGCACTCCTGCCTGGCCAGGGGGCAGTGATACCAGCACACAGAGAGCGGGCGTATAATACAATAAGTTAGATTCATTTTTAGAAAAATATAACTTACTCTCAGAGAGTCAATACGGGTTTAGATCGAATGGATCAACATCACATGCAATAATTGAATCTATAGAGGAAATAACAGATGCAATAGACAATAAAAAATATGCAATTGGAGTATTTATTGACCTTAAAGTATTCGACACAATTAATCATGATATATTAATCATCAAATTAGAGAAATTAGGTATAAGAGGCATTGTACTAGAATGGGTCAAAAGTTATTTGGATAAACAACAACAGTTTGTGAAGCTGGACGGTTACTGCTCAGTGTGTTTGCACATTGCTTGTGGTGTCCCCCAGGGGTCAGTGTTGGGACCCAAGCTGTTCATTATATACACCAATGACATTTGTAATGTATCTAAACTATTACAACTGGTACTTTTTGCAGACAACACAATCATTTTCTGTGCAGGTGAAGATTTAAAACAACTACAACAAACTATTGAGATGGAACTGAACACACTTAAGTTGTGGCTTGACTGTAATAAACTATCATTAAATAAGATAAGATAAGATACGCCTTTATTAGTCCCACAGTGGGGAAATTCCAGGATTGCAACAGCACAGGGATAGCAACACTCAGAGCAATAATTTAGAAGATAAGAAAATAAGAGCAGTGAATATACATATGTACACATAAATATATAAATATACTGTATATACACAGTGCGGAACATTGTAGCTAGATGGACATGTAAACAAAACAAAATTTATGATATTTGGGAATCAGAATAGACACACAGGTACAGATAAAATTAGATGGGGTTACAGTTGAAAGGGTGCAAGACATTAAATTTCTGAGGGCTATGACTGATGACAGGATTAGCTGGGGACCACATATTAAGCATGTTTAGTCCAAAGTATCAAGAAACATTGCCATCATAAACAAAGACAAAGATAGATCTTAAATCACTCCACACTCTCTACTGTTCCTCATACCTGCCAACTACTCCAGTTTTGCCGTAATGGTTACGGTTTTCAAGACCCCATTCCGGGTTACGGCTTTATTAATCAAAATTATGGTTTTTCACTAAAAATTCAGTCAAAAATTTTAAATAGTAAAAAAAACACGAAAGCAATTCCAAACACGAGATCGCTAGGAATCCTATCTAAATTTAGAACATAGCAACACGTGATGGCGGCCGGGATGGTCACACTTTTTCAGTGCTGAGATAAAGTTGCTGATTTTGCCACTAAAATAACTAACCAACAGCGAATATCGGATCAGCATTTATGACGCACACGCACAGACTGAATTTCCACCTTGGTTGAACCAGCTTTTGAAGTAGAAATACCCCTTTATTCGCCTTTCACCAGGCTCTGTGAGTAAACTGAGTAGCGTTTCTTTTCGTGGTTCGCTGCTACGCTTTACCTGAAGCGTTTGCTAAGCTAACGCTATCGCTATTGAGGGTATTGAGGTTTCTATTCTCGCGCGAAATCCCGGAGAGGCGTGCGCACATGGCGAGATGTAAACATGATGTAAACTGCTGCAGACGTTCACACGACTGCACTTCAACCCTGGCAAATGGACCATGGATTCGACATCTAAAGGGAGAATACATTTTATATAATGCCTAAGATTCTGAAGAACATGTGCTGTGTAATTGCAAGCCTTGTCATGCTTGGTGTATCATGTAAACACATAAAATATCAGAGCGATTTTGCCATCATTTACACACGTGTCTGTTATACAGTGCTAGTATACCCTGCTGATATTTCTAGTCTTCTAGTATTCATAATACATCACATCTGGCCTATTTGAAGTTCTATGCAGTGTTAAGATAGTCTTTTGAATACAAATTTAATTAATGAATGAATGAATCTTTATTTCGGTTAGATTAAAAGTAAAGATTAAAAAGAAACAGAATAATATAACAAAGGCAAAAAAAAATCCAGCAAGGTCAAATTAAACAATAACTCCTCTGATTATACAGTTCACCATAAGTTATCTGAAATGGGTGATGGCTGAAGCCACAGCTTATATTGCCCACCCATATTCCATCCAAGAATTCAAAAGAAAAACAAAACAAGAGCGATTACAATTCGGAACAAAGCTAAGACAAAATGTGACAAAAAACACTAAGTAACAACACAACACAGACTGGATATGACAATCCTTATGTGATTTTACATGTCATCTTGGATATACCTGTATGTTTGGAGTATTTCTTCCTTTAGTTTTTGTTTAAATTGTCCAAGCATTGTACATGATTTTAATTCAGGTCCAAAATCGTTCCATAATCTGACTCCTTGCACTGAAACACAGTGTTGCTTGGTGGTAGTTCTCACTGAAGGTTTTTGAAATATACATGTTCCTCTGAAGTGATATTGTTTCTCCCTTATTTGGAACAGCTTTTGGATATTTGCGGGCAGTGATAGATTCTTCACTTTAAACATGATTACTACAGTTTTAAAAAGTCAGCCATGTATAATATTGTGTGGTTGGGTAATCTTTATAAGAAGTGGACATCGACACCAGCGTGGATCTCAGAACAAGCCTCATTTTAATTCTGTTGTCTTCCAACATACATTCAACACGTATATCTTCTACTAGTGCCACCGTGTGGCAAGGCATTACATTACATCCCCCCCTTTTAGATATTTACCATATCCCTTTTTATATCTTATTTACTTAAATTCTAATAATAAAGAATATGGTCAACCACAAGATAACACAAAGCTACACTGTCACTACTGTGCGCTTACATTTTCAGAACATAACTTTTTCTTTTCATTTTCTTTTCAACATTTTTTTTTTCTTTCTAACTAGAAGGACAAGGTAGACTACCTGACCCTTCAGGCTCTGCCATAGGGAATTATTCTGCCCTGTTCACTGCAGGCCTCTATACTAGGTTTTACCAGTTCAGTCTTTCTGGTGGACGAGATACTCGCCCCGATCTGGTCACAGTCACATCCGAGCTGGGCTGATCTGGCTCTGGATCAGGCTGATCTGGTTCTGGAAGAGCAGTGAGCTGAGCTCTGTTTCTTCTCAGTGTGCCCGACTCCGTCTCCACGTTGTACGACCTTGGAGTTGATGACGTCGACTGGACTGTCCCGGTGGTCTTTGCTGAGCGGATCCACACTCTCTGACCTGGTTCGAGAACCGGCAGCTCTCTTGCTCTGTGTCTCGCTCCATATGCTTTCTTCTGATTGTCTTTCAATCTTGCGTCTTTCTTTTTAAAAGCATGAAGGTCTGGCCACTTTGGTCTGAGAGTCTGTGGAGGGACCGGAACTGTCGATCGCAATCTTCTCCCCATCAGAAGTTCTGCTGGTGAGGCTCCATGAGCCAATGGGGTTGTCCTGTAAGTCAGGAGAGCTCTTTGGTGATCTTGGTTCTTGCTGAGTATCTGCTTTACTGTTCTCACCGCCCTCTCTGCTTCCCCATTGCTTTGCGGATACCTGGGGCTACTGGTGACATGTTCAAAGTCGTATTCCTGAGCAAATACTTTAAACTCTGAAGAGGCGAACTGTGGCCCGTTGTCCGTTACTAGTACCTCAGGGATACCGAATCTTGCAAAGATGACTTTCAGCCTCTCGACTGTGGTTGCTGTAGTAAGCGTTGGAAGGTTGGCTATTTCAATGTATCTGGAGAAATAGTCAACTACGACCAGGTAGTGGCTCTTCCCCCACTCGAAGAGGTCCGCCGCTAGCCTTTGCCACGGCCTTGCAGGTAAGGGGGTCGTGAGCAGTGGCTCTGTGTGATAGCTGGAGTACTGGCTGCATACTTCACACCTCTCCACAAGCTCTTTGATGTCCCTTGTCAAGCCTGGCCACCACACAGACTGTTGGGCTCTTGAAATGCACTTTGTCATGCCCAGGTGCCCATGGTGGATTCTCTCCAGCATGTCTCTTCGCATTGGCGCTGGAATGACAAGCCTTTCTCCCTTTAGGAGGATACCGTCAGCCACATGGATGTCAGCTCTGTGCGGCCAGTACTTTAGCAGCCTCTCTGGAACTGCTTGTCTGTGCGAAGGCCATCCTTTGTCTGTGTATGCCCTCAGCTGTTTCATTGTTGTGTCGTTGTTCTGCATGTTTTTAATTTTATCCAATTTTGTTTTTGTTGCAGGTATGTGTTCCATCACAAAGTCGATGTACACCTGATACTCTCTTTCCAGGCTGGCACTCTCCGTGCTGCTCTCTGGTCCCAGTGGCGCTCGTGACAATGCGTCAGCAGCCACCAACTGTTTCCCTGGTACATGAATTATCTTGTAGTTGAATCTCATCATTCTCAGTCTGAATCTGAGTATTCTTGGAGGTAAATCATCCAGTGGCCGGGTACCTAACAGTGATATGAGAGGTTTGTGATCTGTACGCACCGTGAAGTCCATTCCCAGGAGATAGGTGCTCAGGCGCTCGCACGCCCATGTCACGGCGAGAGCTTCTTTCTCGATTTGAGCGTATCGAGACTCTGTGGGTGACAGACTTCTCGATATGTACACCACTGGCCTGAATTCTCCACCTGGCTGTCGCTGCATCAGTACTCCTCCCAGGCCATATGTTGAAGCGTCAGCCGACACGAGAGTTTCTCTTTTTGTACTGTACTGAGCCAGCACAGCTGGAGAGCTAAGCTCTTTCTTCACAGCTTCAAAAGCTGTCTTTTGCTGCGCGTCCCATGTCCACTCGCTGTCGCTGCGCAGCAAGTCTCTCAGGGGCTTTGTGAGATTGGGGAGGCGCGAGGAGAACTTGCAGACATAGTTCACCATCCCCATGAAGCGTCTCACCGCTTCAACGTTCTCGGGTTCGGGCATGTTCAAGATTGCTTTAATTTTGCTTGGGTCGGCCTCGATCCCGTCGGCACTGACCATATGCCCTAGGAATTTCACGTCCTTCACACTGAACTCACATTTTTCGTTTAAGGTCAGACCTGCCTCTTCGAGCTTCTTGAGAAGTTCGCACAGCCTGTTGTCATGCTCAGTCTGATCTTTGCCAAACACCAATATGTCGTCGGCATGGCAGAGTGCGCCTGGGGTGCCGTCGACAAGCTGGGAAAGTCTTAGCTGGAAATGTTCCGGCGCAGAAGAAATCCCGAATGGGAGTCTCCTGTAACAATACCTCCCAAATGGTGTAATGAAGGTTGTCAATGGCTCTGATTCCTCATGCAGGGGAACTTGCCAAAACCCTGCTGTGGCATCCAATTTTGAGAAGATGACGGCTCCGTCTAGCTTTGCTAGAGTCTCATCCACAGCTGGGAGTATGTGTCTTTCTCGACGCACGCTCTCATTCAGCCTTGTCAGGTCTGAGCAGATCCGGATTTTTCCATTGGGTTTGGGTGCAACCACCATTCCCGAACACCACTCGGTTGGTTCTTGGATCTTTCGAATCACGCCCATCTCTTCCATCCTCTGGAGCTCTGATTTGACTCTGTCCATTAATGGTAGGGCTACATGTCTAGGGGCTGACAAGGCGTATGGCACAGCTCCCTGAGCTAACTCAATTTTATAGCTACCCTGCAGCTTCCCTAAGCCTGAGAATACTTTCGGGAACATTTTCTTGAATTTTTCATCAGATGCTAGCACTGCAGCTATCTGCTGCAACAGAGGTAGGCTCTGTATAGCTGGGAGCCCTAATAGTGGCATCACTAAATCCTTCACAACAAATACATCCTGCTCTGTTTTCTTTATGCCCTTTTTCAGGCAGGCTGTGAATGTGCCTAGCACCGTCAGTGGCAGGTTGTTGGGGCCACATAACATTCTCTGTGACTTCTTTAGGTCACCATCTCTTGTTTTGCAGTACATGGAGTCTGGTATGGCGGTGACAGCCGCTCCTGTATCCAACTTGAAGTTAATCAATTTTCCATTCATTTCTATGTCATTTCTCCAGACATCCTGTTTATCAGTCTCTATTGCTCCCAAGAAAGCGCTCTCTTCAGTCTCATACACCTCTTCAATAGCCTCGACACGTTGCTCTGTCCTACACACTGCAGCATAATGTCCTTTTCTTTTACATTTGCGGCACTCTGCCTCTCTCGCTGGGCATTGTTTCCATGCGTGTTGAGGACTGTGGCCACACCTTTTGCACGTGCCTGTACTCTGCGTCGCGTTGGTTTGAGTTCGTTTCGCCATATTGGGTTTCGCAGGTTTTTTTCTCACAATAGCATCAACATTGCTTTCCCTAATTTCAGTCTTCTCGCGCCGTATCAATGGCTGTTGCTTTTTTACTTCTTCTCTTTGCCTGACTTGTGTTATTGTACTTTCCAGCGTGAGCTTTGGGTCTAACTGTAATTTCTCTGACAATTTAGCGTCTCTGATCCCAACTACTATCCGATCTCTTATCATCTCTTCAAGTAGAACGCCATATTGGCAATGCTCAGCCAGCTTGTACACGTCTGTGATAAAGTTCTCTGCCGTTTCGCCAGGCTGTTGATATCGGCTGTTAAATCTGGCTCTCTCATAGATAACGTTATGTTTGCCAATAAAATGCTCACCTAAGGCTTTGCACACTTCATCGTATTTCTTCCGTTTGGCTTCCTCCAAAGTTATTGTTGTCATAACGTCGTCACTTTTCTCCCCCATTATGTAGAGCAGTGAGTTGATTTGGTATTCCTCATTCTTCTCTGCTAATCCAGATGCTATTCTGAATCGCTCGAAGCGTCGTAGCCACTGAGTCCAGCTACTGGGCTCATCGAAGTTAAAACTTCCTGGCGGTGGTATCGTGAATATTTGATCCATTTTGTCGTTCCTCCCTTCCTTTTCTTAGCGAGTAAACGAGCTAGCAACTTACTTGCCTCTCCGCCGGCGCAGTCACTGACGAGGGAAAAAACTTTTTTTTTTTCTTTTCCTCTCTCTCCCAACTCTTTCACACAGGCGACCCTCTCTCCTGTCGGATCCTTGTCACCAACTTCTGACACCATGTATAATATTGTGTGGTTGGGTAATCTTTATAAGAAGTGGACATCGACACCAGCGTGGATCTCAGAACAAGCCTCATTTTAATTCTGTTGTCTTCCAACATATATTCAACACGTATATCTTCTACTAGTGCCACCGTGTGGCAAGGCATTACATTACAAACCAGATCTTTCAACTTGAGAGCTTTTTTTTTTCCACAATATTTTTATTGAACCTTTTTACAAACAAAACACAAACAATCAAACACTAACAGTAAAATAATTAAAAAAAAATAATAAAAAAAAAACACCAACAACCACTAACAAAGGCAGGTCTTCAACAATGCTCCTCTATTTAGTCTAGGCAATCCATTACGTAAGTATACATACTATACATTCACCAATTTGGAATTTACAAGGTCCACACACATCATTCACCTTCTTCTTCAAAAGTTATGTTTAAATTCTTTACATAATCAATGAAAGGTCTCCATATATTCTCAAACACAATTTCTTTAGATTTCAGTATGTATGTTATTCTTTCTAGTGGAAGGTTTGTTAACATCTGTCTTAACCACTGAGTCACATCTGGTCTATGAGTCTTTTTCCACAATAGTGCAATACATTTTTCGGCATTAAGCAAACTGAGGTCTATGAATGCTCTCTCACTCTTGTTAAAGTTATGCTTTTCTGGATAAAGACCCAACAAAAACAGTTTAGGATTCAGTATGATTTGTTTTGAAATTATTTTTTCAATTGTTACCCTCACCTCTTCCCAAAACATTCTAATTTTTCTACATTCCCATAAACAATGAAATAGGGTTCCTTTACTTTCCATACATTTTGTGCACGTATCTGGTATGTTTTTGTTATATCTATTTAACTCTACCGGTGTAACATACATCCGCATTAACCATTTAAAATGTATCAATTTAAGACGTACATTTATTGATTTGGTTTGAGCTTCTGCACAAGCCAATTCCCATTGTTCCTCTGAAATTTCAGTTTGCAGGTCTTCTTTCCAATAATTCAGTCTTTTCTGTGAGTTTTCACTTGAGGATAATGTCAATGAGTTATAAAACTCTGAAATAATACCCTTTCTCTTACTATCTTTCGTCAAGATTTTTTCCAAGGATGAATAAGTAGGTCGGATGAGAGCATTATTTTGATTTGATCGAATAAAGTTCCTTAGCTGAAGATATTTTAAAAAATGTGTTCTATTAAGATTAAATTTGATCCTCAGTTCTTCAAAAGACATTATGTTATCTGAACCTGACAAATATAAGTCTCGAATCTTTTGAATCCCTTTTAAATTCCATACTTTAAATACAGCATCCGCTCTCCCTGGTTTAAAATATTGATTACCCCATATTGGGCTAAATTGTGACAATAAGTGTGGTTCTTTTAGATATTTTTTGGTTTCGCACCATATTTTGATCATATGCTTTACAATTGGATTTTTAACTTGTTTCTGTAATTTTTTTAGCCGAGTCTGAGTATATGAATAAGGGAAGAGGTAAAGGTAAATTGTACGATTCCATTTCAGTCCAGTGAGGGAGATCATTTGTTGAAAAATAGTGTCATAGACCTCAGTTGTGCTGACCAGTAATACAACATAAAGTTTGGACATTTCAGACCTCCACAATCAAATGGTAAATATAGTAAGGACAGACGTAATCTAGCCTTCCTATTGTTCCATATAAATTCCACTAACTTTTTTTTAATTCTTAAGAATAGATCTGAAGGTGGTGGTAAAGGAATGTATTGAAATAAATAAAGCATTTTGGGTAAGATATTACTTTTAAGTATATTAATTCTCCCAATCATCGACATTGGTAGTGACATCCATCTCTGAAGTAACTCATTAATGTCTATCATTAAGGCTTCATAGTTGGTGCTGGCGACTAATTCTAGCTTAGGCAAAATTTGAATTCCTAAATATTTAAACTGATTTACAACTTTGAATTGATTTACCTCAGGACCTGGGTGATTTCTCTGGGTCTCATTTAGCATTAATATGGAAGATTTAGTTTTATTTATTTTATATCCTGATATTTCCCCAAAATTCTTTATTAAATTCAACAAAGTCGGAATTGATTTTTTAAGATTCGACATGAACAAAATTATGTCATCAGCATACAGGGAGATTTGATGTTCTGTTGGTCCTATTTTAATTCCATATATTTGTGGATGTAAACATACTGCCATCGTTAAAGGTTCAATTGCCATAGTAAACAGTAAAGGTGAAAGTGGACAGCCTTATCGACATCCTCTATTGATTTTTATTGATTTTGAGATATTGCTGTTTGTTAGGATTTCTGCTGTAGCATTATTGTATATTATCTGAACCCATTTTATGAAATTATTTCCAAATCCAAACCTTTGTAGGACTTGAAAAAGAAAGGGCCATTCGACCCTATCAAAGGCCTTTTCGGCGTCCAATGATAGGAGAGCTGTATCCGGTGCTTCTTTATTAGAATAGATAATATTAAATAGTCTTCTTACATTATGGAAGCCTTGTCTTCCCTTTATAAAGCCATTCTGATCTCTGTTAATAATATTTGGTAATATTTTTTGTAGCCGTCTTGCTAAAATTTTACAGATTATCTTAGGGTCAGCATTTAATAGGCTTATTGGTCTCATATTTTCACATTTATTAGAGGGTTTACCTGGTTTTGGCAACAGTATAATTAAGGCATTATTCATGTATAGTGGTAAATTACTATTTTGAAATGCTTCTAAAACCATTTCCAAAAATGGTTTTATTAATTTATTCTTAAATTTTTTATAGAGGTCAACTGGAAGACCATCTGGTCCTGCACTTTTTCCTGATTTCATATCATCAATGGCTAGCCCAACTTCTTCTTGACTAATTTTAGACTCCAGTATCTCCCTGTTTTCATTTGGAATACAAGGTATAGATAATTCGTCCAAAAACCCATTTAGTTTTGTTAAGTCAGTTTCATTTTTTGTGTCATAGTTTTTCATAATAATCTCTAAAGGCACTGTTAATTTCTAAGGGATCTAAAACTGCCTGTCCGTTACTTATAATACTGGTAATTGGTGTTTTAAATTCTAATTGTTTAATCTGCCATGCCAATAATTTCCCTGATTTTTCACCTTGTTCATAAAAAGATTGCTTCAATCTTAGAAGACTCGAGGCAGCTGTATTCGCTGATTTTTTGTCATATTCAGCTCTCAGAATCAGTAATTCGTTCTCTAACTTTGGGTCACTTCCTGCATACACTTTTTCTTGGAGAATTTTTATTTTATGTTCCAATTGGACTCTCTCCTCTCGAGTCTTCTTAGATTTTGAACCTGTATAACTAATAATATGCCCCCTAATAAAAGCTTTGAAAGCCTCCCACTTTATACATGCTGATGTTTGTGTAGTATTGATATCAAAGAACTCATCTATCTGTTTTTCTATGTACTTAACAAATTCCTCGTTCTGAAGCCATTTATGCTGAAATTGCCACCTACCTGGTTCCTTTGTCAATTTCTTATCTACATATATTAGACAGCAGGGTGCATGATCAGAGATCACAATGTTATCATAGAAACAGTTTTGAATCTTGGACCTTAATTCTATGGAGATCAAAAAATAGTCAATACGTGAGAATGTCTTGTAGGTATTAGAATAACAAGAGTAGGTTTTAACTTGCGGTTTCATTTCTCTCCATTTGTCTAGCAATCTCAATTCTTTCATAAAATGATTAATGATCATCCTGCATCCATTGTGCGTACAGTCCAGTCCTGTTGATCTATCTATGCTGGGATTCAGTGTACAATTAAAATCCCCTGCTATTATATGCTGCCCTGTAAGTGATGATAAAATAAGAAATAGATTAGCAAAGAAGTTTTGATCATCTATATTGGGACCGTATAAGTTCACCAAATTTATATTTTCTAATAACAAAGATCCTTGAATGATTAGGCATCTTCCTAATTTGTCTCCAATTACATTTTTCACTTGAAATGGGACTGTTTTGTGTATGAGAGTCATAACTCCCCTGGCTCGAGATGAAAATGATGAGGTGAATACACTTCCCTGCCATCTTTTTTTAATTCTTTTTACATCCTCCTCTATTAGATGAGTTTCTTGTGAAAACACAATTTTTGAACCTATGTCTTATTTTATTCATAACTTGTTTGTTTTTTTTTTAAATTTTGTAGACCTCTGCAATTCCATGAAGTTAAATTAAGATTAACGCTTTGGTCTATGATCAATAAGGAGTTTGGGATTACCTCGCAATGTAAACATGCTCATACAGAGAAGCAAAAACGTGAGTGGTTGAACATTCATCCTACAAACTACACACAAACAAATTCCCCCTTGCCACATTCTTGGTAATCCCCCCCAAAATCAAAAAAAAAATTCCATCTCCCGCTATAGCCATTGACTGCTCCTCACTCACAAGGATCAGGCAAAACCACTCTTTTTTTCTCCTCTCAATCACCCTGACTCTACTGCTTTTAATGACGTAACATTAACTGTCTTCTGTAGTTTTCCAACTTAACTCCAAAATTTTATAGCAACTTTGTACATCATAGGGTTTTTTTTTTTTTTTTAATACAATACAGTCTGTATTTTGTGAACTTGCTGTTTGCTTCAGATCAGTCAGATGCCTGTGCAGATGCTTAAATATTCTACCTTATATCTTATTCATGCTTCATGCTTAGCTCCCACCAGTCTTTTCTTGGATCTTCTTGATGAGCTCCTGCGCCTCTTCTGGGGTCTTGAAGGTGTGGGTTCTCCCTTTATATGTGACCAGCAGTCTTGCAGGATAAATCACTCCATGACGAATCCCAAGGTTGTGTAGCTCTTTACGGGCGGGGTCAAACTGTTTCCTTAATTGTTGGATTCCTGTGGCCAAATCTGGGTAGAACTGCACCTGTTGATCCTGGTATTTAATTTCTCCTTTGGCCCACGCCGCGTTGGAGATCGTCATCCTGTCTCTGTAGCTGAGGAACTTCATAATCAGTGTCCTCGGTGATGCCTTATTATCTCTCAGTGGGCCAATTCGGTGGGCGCTTTCCAGAATGACTGATGACTGCAGCTCCGCGTTGTTCAGCGCTTCTGGGATCCACTTTTCCAAAAAGGAGCATGAATCCCGCCCCTCCGTACCCTCAGGAAGACCCACCAGCCTCAGATTGTTCCGTCTCGACTGGGATTCTAAATCCAGGACATTATCTTCCAGACGTTTATTGTTTAATTCCAATGTGCGCACCTTTAATTGTAGGCTAGTGACATCATTCTCAGCGCTGGAAATTCGGAGCTCCACCTGCGTTACACGTTCCATACAATCGCTTAATTCCCTTCTCAAACCCTCTATCGCTGCTATAATCCAATCAAACTTAGTAGAGAAGTCTGCTCTCATTGAGCCAATGGCAGCAAGCACCGCACCTGTGCCGTCGCCAGCATTCACCGCTCCTCCACTAGCTTGCTCCGCCATATCTGGGGATTTTTCTGCTTCGTCACGGATGTGAAAGTCCGTTAACTTGGACTGTTTCGGCTGTTCAGTTTTTCCTCCACCTGATTTCCCAGCCTTAGGCTTTACCGGCATGTCCTCGGCCAAACGCTGGGATAGGTTTTGTTCCAATTGAGAGGGTTATTTGCTGATTTTTTTATTTTTAAGAGCAGAGTAGAGTGAAGCACGTCCTCCTATGTGGCGGCCATGACCGGAAGTCCAACTTGAGAGCTTTTAATTTAAGAAAAAGTGGGTTTGTTGGTTCCCTGTAAGCAGCTTTATTTATTATTCTAATAGCTCTCTTCTGAAGTATAAAGACTGGATATGTTTGTTTTATATGTATTTCCCCATACTTCAGTACAATATGTCATGTATGGGAGTATTAATGAATGATACAAAGTATATAATGTGGGTTGATTCAGCAAATATTTTGCTCTGTGTAGTATTGCAATTGATTTAGATATTTTACCTTTAATATAATTAATATGTGACTTCCAACAGTTTATCAATTATTACTCCAAGAAATTTAGTTTCAGATACCCTTTCAATCTCTACACCATTTACACTGAGTTTAGATACTAAGTTGTTGTGATGGTTGTTAAAAACTATAAATTTTGTCTTACTTAAATTGAGCGTTAATTTGTTTGAATCAAACCACAGTTTAAGCTTTCCTAATTCCTTTCCGAGTGTATCCAAAAGTTGTTCCAAATTGCTTCCACTGCATAATAGATTAGTATCATCGGCAAACAATATTAAATCCATTTTTTCTGAGACTTTACATATATCATTTATATAATGACAAGATAGTCGATTGCAATCCATGGCATACAGGCCGTCACTTAATTGTAATTGACTAACACAATACATTCACTCTGTGAAATTGTTTTTGCTGGCTGTTATTTGTGAAATTACAATTTTACTAGTTTTGGAGAGGGTTCAACTTCAACATCAGACTGATTGGGGACAAAACTAAGTTATGCTTAGAACTGTCTATATCGCATTCAGCTGTATGAAATCCAAGAAAGTACAGCTATAATATTAATTTACATATTTAAATAGCTGATTATGCATATGCATATTCCTGGTATATATATATATATATATATATATATATATATATATATATTTTAAACATGAAATCAACACATTGCAATACACATGTATTGTCTATTGACACTGTTGTCCGATACCCGATTGTAATCAGGTGGATAGCAAGCTTGCAGA
Organism: Pholidichthys leucotaenia; assembly: GCA_020510985.1. Classification (NCBI taxonomy): domain Eukaryota; kingdom Metazoa; phylum Chordata; class Actinopteri; order Cichliformes; family Pholidichthyidae; genus Pholidichthys; species Pholidichthys leucotaenia. The sequence continues at coordinate 390,383,480 of CM035839.1, read as the reverse complement.
AATAAATTTTACACTTAAATATTGCAGCTGATATGCTTAGAACACTGATAAAACCTTGGACAACAATATACTGTGAATTTGTAGCAATGGGATAGAGTTATGATAGCACAAATTAAGCCTACTTACCAGTTTGTTTGGTGGGTTCTCCGTGTTGTTTTGATATCTTCGCCTCTCTGATGCGCAAGGGATTATGGGATACATCAGTACCCCGAATAGCTAACGCCATAGCTAGTCATAGCACCTAACACCGACACAAAGAAGCGACTCTGTCCCCGGTGATTGGGGCTCGCCGGAGGAACTAACTGAGGCAACAGTTGGACAGGAGCCAGATCAGAGTTCAAGTACAGTGGCGGTAGGAGACGGGGACCAGTGGAGGACCACCGGGGCCCCAGCCGGATAAGAGCCGGAATCGGAGCCCAGTTACAGTGGCGGGGCTCGGCGGAGTCACGAAGGAATTAGGTATACGTTTTCATTTTTTATACGTTTTTTTATTGTATACGTTTTCATCATGGAATCTGCCGGAGAAAAATCACAAATGAGCGTGAAACCCAAACGGAAATTACGGTCTTTTCGTGAGGAATACTCCAAAGCATTTCCAGGAATTATTATTCGCTCAAGAAAGGGTGAAAATTTCACATTTGCTGAGGGAAAAGGTCAAGAGAAATGTCATTTATCAACATTTGTTAAATGCATGATTATGTACTAAGAGAATATTACCATAGAGTTTGTCCTTGATCTTTTCCATCAGCATATCTGCATTGACAATTTAAGGAAAATATAAACATGATTGTTGAAGAAATATGAGGTTGTTAGCCACATTTTAACTTGATTTAATGCTAATATTTGTTTGGCGTCAGGGGGGCGCCCTGAACCCTCCACCAGGACTTTGTCCTGGACCTACAGGGGCCTGCGGCCCCTGGACCCCAGCTAGCTACTAGGCTTTTCAGGTTTTAAAAGTTGGCAGGTATGGTTCCTTAGTATTGCCATATTTACAATATTTTGCTGAGGTTTGGGGAAACAACTACAAGAATTCATTGCAGTCACTAATACTACAGAAAAAGAGCAATAAGGATTATTCATAAAGTAGGATATGTAGAACATACTAAACCACCCTTTTTAAAATCAAATCTATTAAAATTTACAGACATTGTGACTTATCAAACAGCACTACTAATGTACAAGGCTAAAAACAAACTCTGAAAATATTCAAAATCTGTTTTGGAATCAGGAAGGGAATTATCATTTGAGGGGTCAATACAGTTTTAAAAGATTTAACATACGTACAACTTGGAAGAGTTTTTGCCAATATGTGGTGTGAAACTGTGGAACAGTATGAGTGTGGAATTAAAGCAATGTCCAAACATAAACCAGTTTGAATGTATAAAAATATGCTGCGCACAGGGTATGGGGAGGGGAGAGAAGGGTGATATGGTGCTATATGTCTGTGGTTGTGTATATATAAAATGTGCATATACTGCATTTGTGTATATAGGGAAGAATAGTTTTGTATGTGGGGTGTATGTATGGGGTGGATGTGGTGTATATATATTTGTATTTAAGTGGGTATGTACAGTATACTGTATACGTTTAGGGTGTATATATGTATACATACTGTATATGTAATGTTTGTATAAGTATTTTGTATGTTGTGTGCGTATGTATGTATGTACTGTATATACTGTCTGTAGAGGGGGTATATATATAATGCTTGAATGTAGATAGATTTGTATGTCAATATCTGTGTATGTATGTACATACGTAGTTACATGTAAGTGGGTATTTTGGGTTGCGTTTCACGAGGAATCATTAATCTCATGGGATGGTAAAGGGGTAGGATCTAAATAAGTTTTACTTATTCCTACTCCTTTTCGGCTTGATAGTACATAGTGTTTTGGTATGGGCTAAAATCTATAACGTTTCTTTCATTTTTGTTTGTATTGCATGTTCAAAATAAATGTTCTTATGTTCCCTGTGCGCTATTATGCAGCGCATGGAGGAAGGAATTAAAATCCATGTGCAGAGATGGTTGCATGCAATTTATTGAACAAAAAGAGTACAGTCCAGCAACAGTTAATGATGAGCAACTGATGGATGAATACAGTCACGATATCAAACAGTAGGATGGGTAGACATTCATGGAGGACACCAGGAGAGCAGGGACGCCTCCCGGATGCTCGACAGGCCGAGGGAGAGAATGCCTAGTGCCGCAGGACAGCTGAACGGCACAAGGAGAAAAGCAAACTTATGGGCTGGAGTGGTCCAAGGCAGTCCAGTGTGAGCAGGCAAAAACAGGAACAGCCGCTAACATCAGGTAATGAGCAGGCATCAGGTAATGTTAGAGAAGACTAAATAGTCAGGCTGAAAGTGCAATGCAGGAAATGGAAAATAATGACACATGCCACCCAGTGCAAAGTGGCACAAAACAAAACTTGGCAGGGCTTCTAGACATGGGTGGAGGCAACAACACAGAGGGGTAGAGCGACTGTGTTGAATCACAGTGATCCAGCAATCTCTTTCCACAAATGCAGAGCTTAAGTAATGACAATACTAATGAGGAAAGAGATCACCGGTTTGTGTAATAAGCGGGAGTGCGTGGACTGGACTGATTGGATGTGAATGTGTGTGTGCGTTGTAGCGATATGTGATTTATAATTATGATCAGGTATAAAATTTATTTAATTTGTATTAATGTATCGGGACCTGAGATTTACTCTGAGTCCACACACACAGAAAAAGTTAAACACTCGTGTAGCACCAGCAAACCTCTTTAGTGAGCACTTTAATCATTAATTTCACTTTATACCTGTTTAATCACTCAATAAATTAATTAATAATCAGTCTCAAAATTATAGTGAATTCGATACTGGGGGCTTTGAAACCAGACTCAGAATTAAATAAATTCCCAACAACTTCTCTCATTTTCACGTATTTATTAAATGAAATGAGGATTAAAGGACATTGAAATGATTTGCATTAACCATTAAACTAAACTTGTAAATGATAAGAGTAACAATGTGAACATTTGCAGAACCAGGGTGAAAATGTAAGCTGAATTTAGATCAGTTTGAAGTTAACCGATTATGGAAAACTGAATGCAAATTTATGGGGAAAATTAAACTATTTATACGGAAAATTCTGGATTACTCTTAAGAAAATGAAAATGGAATTTTAAGGCAAAGAAGAGTTATGTTAATTGCTCTTTAATTTTGTATCTGATCAGACACTGAATTATTCTCAAATCTCAGACGTTTTATTCAGCAGATGAATAAAGAATGCAGCTCACGTGACCAGGCTGGTGTTGAAGTGTTCTTTTGGCATCTTCTAGAAGCTTTAGTTGCAGATGGCACCAAAACCACAATATCTTGCCAGCAGATATTCGGACAAGGTACGGCAGCTTCCCCAGTCACAAGATGAAATTTTGACTGTGATAGTAGTTGAGAGCTTAGGTCAAGCGTAAGGGTGAGGTTGGTTTCTTCAGTGGCACATAATGGCGAGCTGCATCAAGGCTGATTTGGGTCAGAGGCTTCTCCCAAGGGAATTCAAGAGTAATTACAAAATCTGATCCCAATACAAAATTAAACAACAACTTTCTGACTTAGTGGAGTGAAAATAGCATCTAGTGTGAAGGTGGTCAATATAAAAATAAAGTCAAAATTAAAAACGGTGAGTTTAAAGAAAGTTTAACGGGAGGAAATTATAAAAATAGGCCTCTAGGAACGGGAGTTTTGACTCCGAATTAGGATTTGAGCTCAGGAAAGAAAGGAATTCATTCCTAGACTTTTAAAGAAAAACATTAAAATACACAGAAGTTTACACAAACACAATATTTCATGTTCTCTGCTCTGAGGTGATCGTAGAAAAAGCATGTGCGAGAAGTCTCCTTTGTTCTGTGGCAGTGAGGTGATCTGAAGTCTTTGCCCTCCCGTAGTCATCTGCCATGAAGTGGAAAGCAGGAGAAGAAGATGAAAAGAAAGCTGAAAAGAGGGTGTCTCTTCCCTTTATCTGCGGAAAACTTTTGCGGGTTTCCGGGTATTGGCAGGAGCCCCAGCCAATAGTCTTCCTTCGTAGGCGGGTCTTATGAACTTTAGTCCAATGAACAGGCTTTTGTCTGTAAGGAACCAATGGAATGAAAGAGCTGGAGCCCAGCATATGTTGGTTGATGATTGGCTGATACCGGTTCTCACAAACTGACACACAATTTTAATATACTGCGGATTCCTTAACCTACTTACGTATAAAGTCTAAGTGAGCCTTAGTGATTCATGCAACTTTATAACTAGTGCTTTTAAATAAACATGCAAGAATAAACATTCATTTAAACATTTTAACATGCACATATTTAAAATCAAGGATTAATATATTTCAAACCCATTATTGATTGTCCACACTAAACATCAGAGTCCATTTGCTTTTCCATGGTGTCCTGAAAAAGAGGACGTTGGGAATTGAGTTTTGTAACAAGAATATAGTCAAAAAGTTCACTGGTTAAATCCAGCATGTCCCAGAGTTGCCAGTAGAGGGCAATGTTGAGCTGTGGATATTTTGTAGGCCATATGGGGCATTCCACAAAGGTCTGTTCTTTGTCCACATTTTATTGGCCAATAAAATTTTCACGAGGAAATGCATTAGGAGGAATTCCTGACACTGGTTTAACAAAGGAATGTTAGTTCAGCTGTGGTCCTGGGATGAAAGAGCAGTTCTTGACTGGCCTTTTCCTGGGTGAAACAATGTCTTTAAGATGAAGAATAATTTTATTCATGAGCCAAAGCGAGATGATGCTACAACATGGAACAGAAAAGTAACACCATTGTGAGACACAGCTGTTCACACTGACAAGAGGAGGAGGCGTGGCTGAGCTGTCAGGGAGCAAAGGACCCAAGGGGCTCCCAGACAGTGCCCAATGGAAAATAGGCATAAAATACAAAACACAGTCAAAATAGCCACAGCGTCAGAACTCAAACCCAAGTTCATAACAGTTCTAAACTAAACTAAACACACAGACACACACATGCATTTATATACTGTATATATACAGTGGTGTGAGAAAGTGTTTGTCCCCTTCCTGATTTCTCATTTTTTTGTATGTCACACTTAAATGTTTCAGACCATCAAACAGATTTAAATATTAGACAAAGATAGCACAAGTAAACACAAAATGCAGTTTTTAAATGAAGGTGTTTATTATTAAGGGGAAAAAAAATCTAAACCTACATGGCCCTGTGTGAAAAAGTGATTGCCCCCTAAACCTAATAACTGGTTGGGCCACCCTTAGCAGCAACAACTGCAATCAAGCATTTGTGATAACTGGCAATGAGCCTTTTACAGGGCTGTGGAGGAATTTTGGTCCACTCATCTTTGCAGAATTGTTGCAATTCAGCCACATTAAATTGAACACCATGATGGTGGCGCGTGCACAACGCGAGGCTCAGCGTCTTCTCAGATTTTGTGGATTAGCAGTGTTATTTCTGCTCATTTCGGGTCTGTTCGTTCAGAACAGCTTCGCTTTCACATCTTACACCCGAAATGAACTTTTGGACATTGGATTACAAAATAACGATAACGATCTTTTTATCAGCAACCTACGTCTCATCCCTGAGCTCGAGAGAACACCGGACGCTAGGCAAGCTACCCGGCCGACCGGAAGTGCTCGCAGGCGGCGTAGAGACCGTAAACAAAGGCAGGGGAAGCGCGGAAGGCTAAGAGCTAAGCTAAAGCTAACACCGCACAGGCTTTCTCTACCCAGCATTTTCCTCACTAATGTACGGTCACTGGCAAACAAAATGGATGAGCTACGGCTTCGGATCACCAACAGTAAGAAACTTATGAACTGCAATATCATGATTTTCACAGAAACATGGCTACACAGTGAAATACCCGACAATGCTATCGAGTTAGCCGGGCAACACACTCTCCAGGCAGACAGAGCAGCTGATGACTCCGGTAAGACCAGAGGTGGGGGAGTGTGCATTTATATTAACAAGGCTTGGTGCACGAACTCTGTCACTGTTGGGAGACACTGCTCAGCTAACCTGGAGTTTCTCATGGTTAAATGTAGACCTTTCTATCTGCCACAGGAGTTCACTTGTACCATCATAACAGCTGCTTGTATCTCTCTGGATGCTAATGCTAAGCTTGCTATGAAAGAACTGCATGCAGCTATTAGTAAACAACAAACTGCACACCCAGAGGCAGCATTTATTGTGGTGGGTGATTTTAACCACTCTAACCTCAAGACAGTGCTTCCTAAATTCTACCAGCATGTCCCGTCACACAAGAGGGGACAAAACATTGGACCACGTTTACACCAATATTGTAGGAGCCTACACAGCAACTCCCCTCCCCCACCTAGGTCAGTCTGATCACTTATCTTTGTTCTTTACCCCCAAGTATGTACCGCTCATCAACCGGGTGAAGCCATCAGTGAAGACCATCAAAGTGTGGCCAGAGGGGGTTGACTCTGTACTCCAGGAAAAGTTTAGGAACACAGACTGGAGTATGTTCACCTCTCAGGCTACTTGTGGCTCCCACATAAACATCGACTCTTACACCCACTCAGTCCTGGACCATATCAACACCACTATTGACAGTGTCACCATGGAAAGACAGATCACCACGTACCCAAATCAGAAGCCGTGGATGAACAGAGAAGTGCGGCTTCTGCTAAAGGCACGTAACAATGCCTTCAGATCTGGTGACGCACAGGCCTACAGTTCATCCAGGGCAGATCTGAAGAGGGGCATCAAGAAGGCCAAGCACAGCTACAAGCTGAAGGTGGAGGAACATTTTGGGGACTCTGACCCCCGACGCATGTGTCAGGGCATTCAAGCTATCTCTGATTATAAGCCCAGCAACTCCATACCTATAGCCACGACTGTGTCCTTTCTCAATGAGCTAAATGACTTCTATGCTCGTTTTGATAAGGACAATAATGAAAAGAATATCAATTTCCCACCCTCTGACGACCTCCACTACCTCACACTCACCCACACCGACGTCCGTAACGTACTGAGTCATATCAACGTACGCAAGGCTACTGGCCCTGACAGCATTCCTGGGCATGTGTTGAGGGCATGCGCTGAGCAGCTGGCAGGGGTCTTCACGGACATCTTCAACCTGTCCCTGGCCCAGGCGGTGGTACCAGCGTGCTTCAAGACCACTTCTATAGTACCAGTGCCGAAACATTCAACACCATCGTGCCTAAGTGACTATCGCCCTGTGGCGCTGACGCCCATAGTCATGAAGTGCTTTGAGCGACTGGTCTTGGCACAGCTCAAAAAATGCCTGCCCCCTACACTGGACCCTCACCAGTTTGCCTACCGGAGTAATAGGAGTACGGAGGATACGGTTTCTACAGCACTGCACTGTGTACTCTCACATCTGGATGACAAGAACACCTACGCAAGAATGCTGTTTGTTGACTTCAGCTCAGCATTCAACACAGTTATCCCCTCCAAGTTGATCACTAAACTTGGGGACCTGGGAATCAGTACCTCCACCTGCAACTGGATCATGGATTTTCTGACCAACAGACCCCAGCATGTTAGGTCAGGCCCCAACCGTTCTTCCATCATCACACTCAACACTGGTGTACCATAGGGCTGTGTGCTCAGCCCATTCCTCTACTCCCTCTTCACCCATGACTGCAGGCCTATGTATGGATCCAATTCCATCATAAAGTTTGCAGATGACGCCACGGTGATCAGACTCATCAGGGACAATGATGAGTCAGACTACAGGGCAGAGGTTGAGCACTTGGCTACTTGGTGCGCTGACAATAACCTGCTCCTTAACACCAGCAAAACCAAGGAGCTCATAGTGGACTACAGGAAGGAGAGGGGAGAGACACATGACCCCATCCATCTCAACGGCATGGCTGTTGAACGTGTCTCCAGCTTCAAATTCCTGGGGACCCACATCTCGGAGGACCTGTCCTGGTCAGTTAACACCACCAGCCTGATCAAGAAGGCCCATCAGCGCCTCTTCTTCTTGAGGACACTGAAGAAGAACCATCTGTCAGCTGACATCCTGGGCAACTTCTACTGCTGCGTGATAGAGAGCACCCTGACCAACTGTGTCACAGTATGGTATGGGAGCTGTTCTGTCGCTAACCGTAAGGCGCTGCAGCGGGTGGTGAAAACCGCCCAACGCATCACAGGGACTCCACTTCCAGTTATAGGACGTCTACAGGAAAAGATGTCTGCACCGGGCACGTAGCATTCTTAGGGACTCCAACCATCCTGCTCATGGACTGTTCCAGCTTCTCCCCTCCGGAAGGCGCTTCAGAAGCCTTCGGACTAGAACCAGCAGGTTTAGGAACAGTTTCTTTCCAACAGCTGTCACATTATTGAACTTAGTTCCCCACTGAACCTCCACTTCTCTCCCCTTTAACACCCCCCCTCCCCCCGTGCTTCCTCAAACTGTATACACATATATATCATATCTGCATGTTGTCATTATATATTGATACATACTGCTCTTCTGTATATTATCGTCACATATTTAACTACATACTGTTTTTCTGCATATTGCCACTCTGTATAGTTAGATAGATTGTCTGCTACTTACCTCACTTCACCTGTACTTTGCTCTTCTGTAATTTATGCTAACTTATTCCCATCTCTTACCATCCTCACTTGTACATAACTGCCCACCTAACTTATTGTACATTATTTGCACATAACGGTACTCTTGTCACCACCCGAGTGCCGGTCGCGTCCGTGCTCGGGTCATACATTATCTTTTCCAGGCTTTGACAGCAGTGGGTCCCTTCTAGCTCCCCGGGCTCTAATTGTGACAGCGCCCGGTGGAGACTTCTGCTGTCAAAGTCAACAGCTGTGCTGCATTCGGGGTCATTAGTAACCGGTGTTAAAAGCGGACGCTGAATGCACCCCGATGCAGCAGTCTCTGTTATACTACCGTCTGTTATACTTCCGTTGACAGAACGTCTCATTGTCTGATGCTTCGGGTGTCCCCGGCTCAGACACTGTTCATTCATCGTCAGTCTTGTAAGTTACCCTGTGATTATCCTACCCTCATTGTTGTGTGTATTTTCCTCTGTTTCTTCATTTCCCAATAAAACATCACTGCAACTCACCGGTGACTGCTGACGTCTTATGGTGGCTCACGAGGGCCACCGTGACAGTAGACTGCTGCCAGAACGTCTAGAGAGAGGCGTCGCACCGAGACGCCATTCACCGTGAGTTTTTGCAGTATTGGACTGTTGTTCCTACCTGTCTGGGTACCGTGCTGAAGCATGCCGTCACGGAGGTCCCGCACTCAGAGTCAGAGTGATGTCCACGCAGACGCCCTCGAGTGCGTGGACGAAATCCTCATCACCGCCTCCCTCCTCGACTTCAACAGCAACATGCCCCGGTACCTGGACCAAGCCGAGGATATCCTCAATCATCTCCCCCGCTTCGCCAACCACCCTGAGGTAAGCGTGAGGAGAGATGACATCGCTGCACAGCGCGAGATATTCTATGGGCTGGAGGGAAATCCCGGCAGGAAGCCAAAGAGGAGGAGACGTCGCCCCTCGCTTCAGGATCCCGCTCCTGCCTCCGCTCCGGCCCAGGAGTTCGCACCACCCGGAGGTCTTTCCCCATCAAGCATGTCGTCACTCGGGATTCCCCCAGAGGAGCTGCAGCTGACAGCAATCAGGATCTGGGACCGAGTGGCTGCTGCTCGCTCCGCTGTGCATCCATCGTTAATCATGAAGCATGTGGCGGCAGCAGTTAGACTGGTGGAGAGGAATCCAGAGTTGCGTGAGTTCCTTGAGTTTGCTGACCTGCTCGCCTCTGTCTCTGCACAGGAACGGCGATTCCCGGATCTCACCTTCGCCTCGCCCCCTGCAAGAAACTGTCGTCACACTGGCTGTCAACCTCGGCTTGAATCCCATCCGGATCCAGTTCCGGGTCGCCGCAAGGGCTCAATCCCCCACACAGCTGCCACTCCTGCGCCTCGTCAGAGGGGAATTCCCGCAGCCTCTCCCCCCGGGCCATCTTCACCTGCTGTTCCGTCAGCGTCCCGTGCCCGGCTCATCTTGGCTGTCGCCCCCTCCTCCTCGTCGCCTATCCTGGCTGCCGTGTGTCTCTGGAGTCCTGTCCTGGCGAGCTCCGTTCCCATCTCCAGCGGTTCCCCCTCGTCCTCCCAGGGGGCCCGCTGTCGCCGTCCGGCGGGGAAAGGGAGGAGCAACGTCCGCCGCAGCAGGCACCATCCGGCCTCCAGGAGACAGGCAAGTCCAAGTTCATCCTTATTCTCATGATTGTGATTTGCCTTGTCAGACTCCTGGGGGTGGAGTTCGGGGTTTGCAGCCCCCCGAGCTCCCACCACCTGCTGTGGCTTTAATTATTAATCCCGCATCCTCTGTGTCTCCCTCCGCTGAGCGGTCCTCGACGCCAGGCCAATGTCGCTGGATGAGGAGGGGGCCTGCGGTTCTGGAGAGCCTGCTTCCGGTCCCGCAGCCACGTCATGGGCGGAGGAGGAGGGCAGACTGCAGCGTGGAACCTGCGCCGACAAGGAAGCGTCTCCGGGTCTCCACGGATGAGCGGTCCGGTCCAGCGGGTCGAGGGTCCCCTGCCACCACGCCGTGCGGGCCGTCGGCGTGGTGGCCATCGGCCGCTGAATTCATCTAGGGCTTTGTGGATGAAGCCCTAGCCTCCCGCAGCCCAAAGAAAATCTGGGAGAAGGTGGATTCAGCAACCGCCATCGTTGAGGCGCACCCCAGGTTGTGGAGGTACGCCCAGTTCGCGGACTTGTTGGCCATGCTCTCCATGCTGCAGCAGTCTTTCCCTGGGCTGACATGGGGGCTGCCTCCAGCGAGCCCGAAGACGACGCAGAAACACACTCTGCAGCAGACACCCTGCTCCACTTCCAATTCGCCCATTCCTGCTCCCGCTTCACTGGCTCCACGATGCCACCATCCACCTCCAGACCACTGGAGGAACATCCCCGCCTTTTTCCTTTACTAAGGTCGAAGACTCTCGCAGCAGTCCCCTCTTCTGGTTTTTCTTCTCCAGCTGTCACATCAGCTTTGCCTCCTGTTGCTGCTGCCTCTTTCTCCTCCTCGGCGATTCTTCCTGCTGCTGAGAGGTTGGCCGTTTCCTTCCCGGCTCCGCCCGTCACCGTGTCTGCAGGGGCAGCTCCTCCATGTTCCATTGAGGGGCCCACAACCACTGAAGCCACGGAGAGAGCAGATTTCACACCTGCTGCAGCAGAAAACATCATGCCCCGGGAACACAGGCAAGTGTCTTTTCATTCTCTTTTACCAAGATATAAATTATCTTGCCTGATTCCCGGTGGTGAGGCTCAGTCCCTGCAGTCCTGTGAGCCCTCACCACCTGCTGCAGCTAAAGACTTTTCACCTGCTCTCTCCGTGTCTCCTCCTCTGACCCCTGAGTGTCCGCTGACTACTGGGTTGAGCCGCCGGGTGATGGAGGAGCCTGCAGCCCTGGAGAACCTGGTTCCTGCCCCGCAGCCATGGTTTGGATGGAGGGAGAGCACTGCAACCGTGCTGAAACCTGTGCTAAAGATAAAGCATCCCCTGGCGTCAGCAGAACAGAATCCGGCGCCAGCAGGAAGCCAACCTCCTGTGTCCATGCTGGGCGAGCCATCTGTGTGAGTCACATTGTTGGGGGGTCCCGGGACTGCATCCACCACCATGCCTGCTGCTGGGGCTGCCGCAGCAGAGCCAAAGTTGGCCCTCCAGAGGGCCGGGCCCAAGACGTTGCCGTCTGGATCAACGGAGTCCTGGACGGCGGTGGAGCTCGAGCTCAGGCAAGTGCTCTCCTTTGTTTTCATTGTTTCAATTTTGGAGAGATCTTGTTGGGCTCTTGGCGGGGAGAGCCAAGTGCAGCCATCAGCTGCACCTGAGCTCACCTCGCTGGGCTCCACTGCTGCCGGTGACCCTGACCCTGTTTCTCTTCCTCTCTTGCCTGAGCTTTTCCCCAGGGTCACCGAGGATCCTCCAGCTTTGCTAGAGGTCTCCGCGGGTCCGGCCTCACCACCTGGGATCTCTGTGGGTCCAGCTCCCCCTGCCAAGATTGTCACGGGTGCTCCATCCCAGCCAAGGACCTCCGAGGGAGCAGCTGTTCCTGCCGAGATCGTCGCGGGTGCTCCGTCCCAGCCTGGGACGTCCGAGGGTGCTGCTTCCCCGTTGGCTGAGGTCGTTACAGTTGCTCCATCCCAGCCTGGGACCTCTGTGGGTGCTGCTCCCCCTCCGGATGAGGTCTTCGCAGGTGCTTCCTCCCAGCCCGGTACCTCCATGGGTACAGTTTCTCCTCAGTCCGGGTCTCCGTTGGTACTGTGTCCCTGTCGGGGACCGTCATGGTTGCTGCGTCCCAGCCTGAAACCTACGTGGGTGCTGCGCTCCAGTGTGGGCCCACCGTGGGCGTTATGCTCCAATCCGGGGACCACCGTGGTGCAGCTCTGGCCCAGTCTGTGCACACCACGGGTGCAGTTCCAGGCTGGAGCCACCACGGGTGCTGTGATGTCCCAGTCCAGGACCACCAAGGATGCTGCAGAGCAGTCCGAAACCATCATGGTCCCTTCTCCTCTGCCAGATGCCGTCGTGGTCCCCTCTCCTCTGCCAGATGCCGTCGTGGTTCCGCCTCTTCTGCCAGACGCTGTTGTGGATTCCCTTCCTCTGCCGGATGCCATCGTGGTTGCCCCTCCTCTGCCAGACGCTATTGTGGTTCCCCCTCCTCTGCCAGATGCTGTCATGGTCCCCTCTCCTCTGCCAGATGCCATTGTGGTCCCCTGTCCTCTGCCAGGCACCGTTGTGGTTCCCTCTCCTCCACCTGACGCTGTCATGGTTCCCTCTCCTCCACCGGACATCATCATGGTTTCCCCAATTCCTCTGTGTCCTTCTTCTTCTCCCCGTGGGGCAGCTGCCTCCTGGGCCACCTCTTCTGTTTAGGTGGCTAAAGAACTCTGGCCGACCACCTGACAGACTGTGCCACTGGGTTGGTTGGCCCATGTTCTCCAGCAGGCCACCCGATTCGTACCGTCATGCCATCTGTCAGGTCTGGGACTGTAGCCGGCCACCTGAACTGTCTAGCTTTTTGGTCCAGGGGGCCTAAGTGCCTGGTTTTCCTTGAGGGTGGTCCTGAGCGGGTTTTAGCCTGGCTCCCCCCACCGCTTTCCTGGGCTGGTTTATTGTTGTGCTCCTACTGGGGGGGGGGGGGGTCTTTTTTTCTTTGGTGTTACCCTGGGGTGTCTGGAATCCACCCCTTGGGGTGGGTGGGGGGCTCTGTCATGACGCTGAGCGCGATGTTTCACCGGGCTCATGCTCTCACTTTATTTCTGGTTATGTCTTGTGTTTCCTCAGTCTTGTGTGATTATTTTACGATGCATTGTTCCAAGATGCATGATGTGTTTTAAGTTGCCAGTTATTTCTGTTTTTGTACTCCTGTTCTCAGTATTACTTTGTAAGTTCCTTTATGCATTCGCTGTTCATCTTGCTTTTAGTGTTTATATTGTGTTTCTCCTTTTGACGCAGCTCCCCACCTTGTTCTCCAGACACTCTTCTGGTAATCATCTTGTATTGAGGGGCGCTGTGTAGACGGCTGCCTTTCCAGTAGCTCGGTATATAGCTCCTTTTTAACCTCTTTTAACCTCGTTTTCCCACTTTTTTACTCTTCTTGCGAAGAGATTGTGTGTCTAGATATCCTATGGATACTTATAACGTTGAAATGCAACCAAGAGCCAGTTTCTTCACTTATTCACGGGAGGAACTGCTGGCTCTGCGAATAAAGGGACGAGCCGGGATACGCTGAGGAGGAGACCACGGGGCTGCAAGCCCGGGGCTAAGCTAAAGGCTGAGCTAGCGAAAAAACGGAGGTGCTTCAAACCGTCAATTCCCTCCGTCATCATGGGCAATGTGAACTCATTGCCGAACAAGATCGATGAGTTGTCCGCATTGAACAACCAGCGGATTTACCGGGAGAGCAGCTTGTTCAATTTTACGGAGACATGGCTGAACCACCTAGTACTGGATGCTAACGTGGACCTGCTAGGATTCACTGCTGTGAGAGCTGACTGAGACACTAAGTCTAGCGGGAAAGGAAAGGGTGAGGGACTCATCATGTATGTTAACAATCGCTGGTGTAACCCAGGTCATATCTCTGTAAAGACAGTCTCATGTTGCCGGGATCTCGAGCTGCTAGCTGTTAGCCTGCGGCCATATTACTTGCTGAGAGAGTTCAGTCACGTGATCACCGTCTGTGTTTACATCCCTCCGAGAGCGGACGCAGCCACTGCCTGTGAAAAAATCCATTCAGTCACAGCAAGGCTGCAGACACAGCACCCTGAGGCACTCATGATCATCTCTGGGGACTTTAACCATGTAACTTTGGATGCTACTTTGGCTGTTTTTAATCAAGTTGTAGACTGTCCGACTAGAAACAACAGGACAATTGATCTGCTGTATGTTAATGTACGGGATGCATACAGAGCAACCCCCCTTCCCCCACTAGGGAAGTCTGATCACAACCTGGTTTATCTACAGCCACTGTATATTCCCCTGGTTCAAAAGCAACCTGTGACAACTCGATCAGTCAGGAGATGGTCCCCTGAGAAGGAAAGTGCCTTGAGAGACTGTTTTAACACCACAGCCTGGGATGTGCTGATGGACGTCAACTGTTTGACGGATTACCTGAACTTTTGTACAGACGTGGTCTTCCCTGTCAAGACTGTCCGTTGCTACCCTAATAACAAGCCATGGGTAACACGGGAAGTCAAAATGGTCCTCAACAAGAAGAAGGCTGCTTTTAGGAGCAGAGACAGGGAGGCCATGAAGGCAGCACAGCAGGGGGTGAAATACTGTGTGAAGGAAGCCAAGGACAGCTATAGGAGAAAGGTGGAGCAGAAGCTGAGGGAAAACAACATGAGGGAGGTCTGGGAAGGTGTGAGGACCATCACAGGTCTCAACACCAAGACCAGAGTTGTTGAGGGGACAATAGAGAGGGCAAATGAACTGAATGATTTTTTCAACAGGTTCAACCAGCCTTTGCCCTTGCCCCTCCCACCCCCGCCCTCATTACAGCCACACCCCCTCCCCTCCACACACCTCCCCCCAAATATTGCAACCCCCCCTCCTCCTCTACATCAGTACGACCCTTGCCATTTATTACCACAGAACAGGTCAGAGGGCAACTGAGGAAGCTCCGACTCAGGAAAGCTGCAGGCCTGGACAAAGTGTGTCCAAGAGTATTGAAGACCTGCGCTGCAGAACTGGGGGAACCACTACAACGGATCTTCAACCTCAGCCTGCAGATTGGGAGAGTGCCCACTCTTTGGAAGACATCCCGCATCGTTCCAGTTCCGAAAAAGAACCGGCCCAGCGAGCTGAATGACTACCGACCAGTGGCACTCACCTCACATCTGATGAAGACGTTGGAGCAGCTCTTCCTCAGCCTCCTCAGACCCCAGGTGCAACACGCCCAGGACTGCCTGCAGTTTGCGTACCAACCAGGTGTTGGTGTGGAGGATGCCATCCTCTACCTGCTTCATCGAGCCCACTCCCATCTGGATAAGGGAAGTGGCACAGTGAGGATCCTCTTTTTGGATTTCTCCAGTGCCTTCAGTACCATTCGGCCCCCCTTGCTTCGGGATAAATTAAGCAAGATGGGAGTGGACTCCCACCTGGTGGACTGGATCTCCGACTACCTCACTGGCAGACCACAATATGTCGGGCTGAAGGATATTATGTCTGACACCGTTGTCTGCAGCACTGGAGCCCCCCAGGGCACAGTATTGGCCCCTCTTCTCTTCACCCTGTACGCCTCGGACTTCTGCTACAACTCGGAGCTGTGTCATATTCAGAAGTATGCCGATGACACAGCCATTGTTGGGTGTATCAGGGATGACAGAGAGGAGGAGTATCGGAGACTGGTAGGGGACTTTGCTGCATGGTGCCACACTAACCACCTACAGCTCAACACCTCTAAGACAAAGGAGCTGGTGTTTGATTTTGGGAGGTCTAGACCAAGACCTCAACCAGTCCTGTTAGAGGGAGCTGAGGTGGAGGTTGTGGATTCATACAAATATCTCGGGCTGTGGTTGGATAATAAATTGGATTGGACAACATACATTAGCCACTTGTATGGGAAGACACAAAGTAGGATGTGCTTCTTAAGGAGATTGCAGTCCTTCAACATCTGCAGCAAACTTCTGCGGATGTTTTACCAGTCGGTGGTTGCCACCATCCTCTTTTACTCTGTGGTGTGCTGGGGGGGGCAGTATATCCAAGAAGGATGCGTCCAGACTGGATAAACTGATCAGGCGGGTCGGCTCTGTGGTCGGCGCGAAGCTGGACACCCTGGTGACGGTGGCAGAGATGAGGACTCTGGATAAACTTGGGTATAATGGCCAACGTCAGCCACCCTCTACCCACCGTCATCAGTGACCAGAGGAGCCTGTTCAGTGAAAGACTGCTCCTTCCCAAGTGTCGGACCAACAGGCTCAAGAACTCTTTTGTCCACCATGCCATCACACTCTATAACTCCTCACTTGGGGGGGACATAGAGTACAGAGGACAGTAGGGCATTCATAGTGCAATAACCTTAACTTAACCACTCTTGTACAAGCCGTATTTAGCCTTGCATTTATAGTGTATATATTAAGTGTTTATTTTTTTCTTTTTTGCTTTTCTGATCTGTACGCTCCTTTTATGTGCTGCTGGAAATTTTAAATTTCCCAGAGGGAGTCATCCCAAAGGGATTAATAAAGTTAAGTCTAAGTCTAAGTCTATTGGTAGCTCAGTCTTTCCCTGCTCTGTAATTAGGTCATCCTGCTCGCTCATGTGTTCCACACCTGCTGTCATTTACCTTGATTATTGCCTGCCCTATTTATAGCCTGACTTTGCCTTCACTCCTTGTCGGAGTCTCATCTAGAATCCAGGTCGGTTAGAACCCTGATCCTGTTCTAACACCACCTACTACTGTCCAGCATAGATAGATAGATAGATAGATAGATAGATAGATAGATAGATAGATAGATAGATGTACTTTATTGATCCCAACCTGGGAAATTACAGTGTAACAGCAGCATGACAGTTGACAGCCAAATAACAGAAACACACATGACAGACAAAGGGATTACCCATGGAAAGTAAAAAAGAAACTAACACGACTATAGAACCTACAGTATATACATCATAGCTTAATATATGATGACCCGTATAAACACATGAATCATCCCATTGCACAAAGAAGGACTATCAGGAGCAGAGTGAAATGTGAGGTATCAGTTAGTCTGTAAGGTGCAGTGTGGCAGCATAGCTATGACCAGAATACAACATCATAGTGAGTTATTGTACAGTGAAATTGCATGTGGCAGGAAAGATTTCCTGTACCTGGCCGTTCAACAATGAAGCTGTAGTAGTCTGCTGGAGAAAGTGCTTCGCTGCCTATCTAGTATGTGGTGGAGGGGGTGATCAGGATTGTTCATGATGGATCACAGTTTATTTAGTGTTCTCCTCTCCACCACTGTCTCAAAGGTCTCCGGTCTGAGACCAATTACAGAGCCAGCCCTCTTGATAATCTTGTCAAGTCTGTTGGTATCTCTGGCCCTGATGCTGCTACCCCAACAGACCGCAGCAAAGAAGATGGCGCTGGTGACAACAGTCTGGTAGAAAAGCTCCAGCATCCTGTTGCACACGTTGAAGGATCTCAGTTTTCTCAGGAAATAAAGTTTGCTCATCCCCTTCTTGTGCGCAGCATCGGTGTTGGATCTCCAGTCCAACCCGCTGCTGATCCTGACACCCAGATATTTGTAGTCTTCAACCACTCCCACATCCTCCCCCCTAATCTGCAGTGGCTGAGAAGGAGCCTTCCTCTTCCTGAAGTCAATCACCATCTCCCTGGTCTTGCTGACTTTCAACCTCAGGTGATTCTGTTCTGTCCACTCCACAAATCTGTTTACCAGTGCCCTGTACTCCCCCTCCTCTCCTCCTCTTATACACCCCACAACAGCTGAGTCATCAGTGAATTTTTGCAGGTGACATGACTCAGTGTTGTACTGAAAGTCTGTGGTGTATAAGGTAAAAAGAAAAGGAGAGAGCACAGTCCCCTGTGGCGCTCCCGTATCACTAGCCACCACTCTAGACAAGACACTGCCCAGCCTGACAAACTGTGGTCTGCCTGTTAGGTAGTCGGTAATCCAGGAGATCACAGAGCTGTCAACCCCCATCCCCCGCAGCTTCTCACCCAGCAGTAGTGGCTGGATGGTGTTAAAGGCACTGGAGAAATCAAAAAAAGTGATTCTCATAGTATCTCCTCCACCATCCAGGTGCTGATGGGCTCGTTGCAGCAGGTAGATGACAGCATCTTCAACTCCTAAATGGGGCTGATATGCAAACTGCAGAGGGTCCAGCCACGTCTCCACCTGCGGCCTTAGGTGGGCTAAGACCAGTCTCTCCAGGACCTTCATCACATGAGATGTGAGGGGATACTGGTCGGTAGTCATTCAAATCCGATGGAGATGACTTCTTGGGGACAGGAACCAGGCAGGATGTCTTCCACAGCACCGGTACTCTCTCCAGACTCAGGCTCATGTTGTACAGGTGTTTCAGTGCTGGAGCTAGTTGGTTGGCACAGGTCCTCAGGATCCTAGCGGAGATGCCATCCAGGCCCGAAGCCTTCCGCTGACAGAGTCTCTCCAGCTGTTTCTCCACCTGATCTATAGTCACCGTGAAGTGAGGGAGGGTCCTGGTGCCCCCTGAGGAGGAGGAGGAGGGAGATGGAGAGAGGTTCTGCACGGGAGCGTGGGTAGGGAGGGGTGTGGGGTTCTGGTTGTGTTACTCGGGTGACAGACTGTGAGTTGAACCTATTAAAAAACAGATTCAGTTCCTCAGCTCTTTCCTGGCTCCCAGATGGCTGCCTGACTCTCCCCTTGTACCCAGTGATTTGTTTCATTCCCTCCCACACATCTTTAGTGTTATTTTGCCTGAGTTTATCTTCCAACTTCCTCCTATAATTGTCCTTGCACCTCCTCAGCATCTCTCTCGGGTCATGCTGCACTCCCCTCAGCTTCTCCTTGTCTCCAGCCCTAAAAGCTCTCTTCTTTTTGTTCAGAAGTGCTTTCAGGTCACTGGTGACCCATGGTCTGTTGTTGGAGAAGTAGTGTACAGTCTGAGCTGGAATGGTCATGTCTTCACAGAATCTAATGTATTCTCTCTGCCCCGACGGGCATTTCATGACAGTGTGACAAACATACGAAAAAATGAGAAATCATGGAGGGGGCAGACACTTTTTCACACCACTCTGTGTGTGTGTGTGTGTGTGTGTGTGTGTGTGTGTGTGTGTGTGTGTGTGTGTGTGTGTGAGAAGAGTTCTTTTGGAAAAACAGATACGTCCAGTTGAGTTCATTCATTCATTCATTCATCTTCTTCCGCTTAATCCTTTTCGGGTCGCGGGGGGGCTGGAGCCTATCCCAGCATCTTTGGGCGAGAGGCAAAATGAGAAAAACCACTTTTTCATCTGTAGGTTTATAGGTGTTTGTATTTCCACATCAGATTCTAAGACATAGTCAATTGAAATATGAGTATCTCAGGCATAATCTCAGTCACTGTCCTAGAGTGCTATTTAACACAATTAACTCTTTTATAAACCCACGCACTCTGACTGTTATAGATGATTCGTTTACAACATGAGACTTTTTCTTCACTTTTTTGTTGATAAAATGGACTCTGTCAGACGAGTTATTAATAACAGTTTTAATGGAAACTTGTCTATTGTCCCGGGTTACTCTGCTGTGTTTGAACAGTTTGAGTTGGTTTCTTTATCATCACTTGCTGATATAGTGAAGTCTCTGAAGCCAACAAATTGCTCACTGGATGTTGTTCCCGCTGGAATACTGAAAAGGGTTTTTAATACTGTAGGGCCTGGTCTTTTGGTTTTTATTAATTCCTGCTTTAGTTCAGGATTTGTCCCACCTGCTTTTAAACATACTGTAGTTAGGCCCCTTCTTAAAAAACCTCACCTTGATCCTTCAGTTTTATCTAATTTTAGACCCATTTCTCATTTGCCCTTTTTATCTAAGGTTTTAGAAAAAGCTGTTTTTATATAGTTGCAATCTTTTTTAGAAGACAATTCTATTTTTGAGAAGTTTCAATCTGGGTTTAGATCTTGTCACAGCACTGAGTCTGCCCTGCTAAAGGTGCACAATGATATTATGATGTCTGTTGATGCCAAATGCCCCGTGGTCTTAGTGCTCCTAGATCTTACAGCAGCCTTTTACACTGTGGACCATACTATCCTTTTGTCACACCTGAATCACCATGTTGGCATCCATGGCACTGCACTTAGGTGGTTTGAATCCTACCTATCTAATAGAACTTTTTCTGTAATGATTGGTGACATGTCTTCTTCTAGTGCCTCTCTCTCCTGTGGGGTCCCACAGGGCTCTATCCTTGACCCTGTTCTGTTTTCATTGTATATGCTGCCACTCGGGTCAATAATAGCCAGGCACAACATGTCTTTCCACTGTTATGCGGACGATTTGCAGCTTTATTTACCTTTGAACACAGAACAAACTAACTCACAAAGTGTTCTACTGGACTGCATCACTGACATTAAGTTGTGGTTAAGCCAAAATTTTCTCCACTTAAATGAAGAAAAAACAGAATGTATTGCATTTGGGGATACTGTAACGGCTGGCTTTGGTACCCTCTCTTTAAGGCTCCGTTCAGCTGTCAGAAATTTGGGGGTGATTTTTGACAGCCATTTAAAATTTGATAAACAGACTGACAATGTAGTCAAGATGAGCTTTTATCAATTACGTCTGTTATCCAAAGCCAAACCTTTCCTGAGCCGTCATGCTCTTGAGATAGCATCCATGCTTTAATCACGTCTCGACTTGATTACTGCAATGCACTTTATGTTGGCATCTCTCAGTCTTCTCTCGGCCGCCTTCAACTTGTGCAAAATGCAGCAGCCCGTCTTTTGACCAACACACCTAGCGAGAGCACATTACTCCGATCCTTTTTCACTTCACTGGCTTCCAGTCCATTTTAGAATTAATTTTAAACTTTTGCTTTTTGTTTTTAAAGCTCTTAATGGCCTTGCTCCGGTTTATATGTCTGAGATTTTGACTGTCCTTGACCAAGGCAGGGCTTTGAGGTCATCCAACCAGCTTTTGCTGGATGTGCCTAGGTCAAGGTAATAACATTGGGGTGACCAAGCCTTTTCTGTTGTCGCCCCCAGGCTCTGGAATAATCTCCCCCCCTGACCTACGTGCTATCTCTGACCTGGCCCTTTTTAAATCAGAACTTAAAACATATTTGTTAAGGATGACTTTTAATACCCCGTAGTAGTGATACGTATTTGTCTTGGCATTTGTCTTTATTTTATTCTCATTTTTAGGTATTTATTCTTATTTCTTTGTTTATGTTATTTGTTTTTAATGCTGTGTGTGTTTTTAATGCTGTTTAATTTTCTGTAAAGCACTTTGGTCACCTATGGGTTGTTTTAAAGGGCTATATAAATAAAGTACATTACATTACAATACATTACATAACTAGAAAAGCACTCGGAGAGCGCAGACCTCCGCCAAGCGCCACAATTCCCCCCATACAGTGTTTGTGTGTACGTTTTCAGATTCCTTGAGCATGTAAACATATGACTAGCAATTGGATTGACAATGATTATTTGTTTATTTGACAGGGACAGTGCAATAAACACACAATTAATCAATGACAATCAATCTGATAGTGATAGGATTAGTGGTTCAGTAGTAAAAGCATTGCCTCCTTGGCGGAGGTAATAAACTGAAGTGTTGCTGTTGTGTGCATCTCCTCCACTGACAGATGCAAATTGGGTAGACAGGTTGCCGTGGGTTTTATATTATATTGTAACGTGCTGCTCGACATGGCGACGTGCCACCGGGAGGTTCGAACTCACGCTCCGGAGTCCCGCACTGTACCTGTGTCGCCAATAGGGTCAAGCCACTTGGCAAGCCAAGTAGGGTGCTCATATTGAGTTCGCTACAATATTATTTTTTGGGGGGTTGCGCTCCGCGGCAAACGAGAATTTAGAGGCTTCGCCGGCAGAGAGCTCGTTTTTGCGCAGCGCCTATGGCTGGCCGGTGAATTTGTGCCAAATGCGCAGCTCCTATGGCTGGCCGGGGAATTTCTGCCAAACAATCCGTCGGCGGACAGTTGCCCGTGTGAGGTTTTGCGGCGGGCCCAGGCCATTCATTCATTCATTCATTCATTCAAGGTGGTAAATCCCTGATGCTGTCACTTTTAGCATTAGAGTGAGACATATCAGGCGCAGCATTACTGGCGCCGGGATTCCTCTCTGTTCCGGAGCCGCTGGACAAAAGAAGGTGCGATAATGGTTGCCGTGGGTTTTATTGGGTTTGCGGTCCGCGGAAAAAAGAGGATTTGGAAGCCTCCCCCGGCAGAGAGCTGGTTTTTGCGCAGCCCCTATGGCTGGCCGGGGAATTTCTGCCAAATAATCCGACGCCGGACAGCTGCCCGTGTCAGCTTTTGCAGCGTAGTGCAAACACAGGCACTCTGGCGAGCCCTGTTTTCTGTGTGCTTTTGTGCCTAAAACTTTGAAGAAGGCGGAGTTTGTGTTCATCAGACACGACGACCAGCGCCCTCTATTGCGCCTGCGCACATGTTGAAAATGGCTGTGTCACAGTGTTGAAAAATGCTTTAAAAAATTCCTGTATCCAGACGGTGAACCGGATCACCCCCAAAATTTAATCAGTTCTTCCTTGTACCATTTCCAACAACGCCTGAAAGTTTCATGGAAATCCGTCCAAGACTTTTTGAGTTATCTTGCTAACCAACAGACAGACAGACAAACAGACAGACAGACAAACACACAAACTCCGGCAAAAACATAACCTCCTCCTGGCCTTTTCAGCCTGGCGGAGGTAATAAAGCAAAAAATCAAACATCAGCTCATTGGTACTTTTTGGCAATTTATTAGTACGTTGTTTTTTTGTTTTGTTTTTTTACAAAAACATATAAGTCCACAAGCCTTTTTTTTTTTTTTTTTTTTTTTTTGCAAAAACAGATGTCCCAAAAGCCATGCTATTTTGTCTCGAACATACTTGAATGTCTATAAGCATCAATGTAGTATGATTGACACACTGATTTAGGCATATCCACTCAGTAAAATGGTATAATATAGCTATAATAAAGCTATAATTCAAGATTCAAAGATTTTATTGTCAATTCTACTATACGTACAGGACATACTGTACAGGAGAACTGAAATGGTGTTTCTCTCTCTCTTCATTGGTGTGCACAGTATAAAAAGAAAAGGAATAAGGCTGGAAAAAAAGAAACTCCTTCCCCATATAGTATACTATATAGTGAATGCGCAGCCAACAAAGCAGTGAGAGAAGAGCTTCACATCACAACATAAACTACCTTAAGGTATTTACATTTAATAATTCAGCAAAAATGATTTGATTTAATATATATTTACTACAAATTACATGCAGATATTCATTTTTTTTAACACTGTTAGTCTGTTATATTTTGCTCTCACGTGAGGACATCATTAACCGTGCCGCGAAAACAAGCCCAGTGGTGTCCGAAAGCTGTTAATTTTATTGTTGTATTGAGTTTACTGTATAGTCCACTATATCTAAATTCACTATATAGCAACTAGGGAGGGAATGAGTGAGTGAACATTCTGAACACAACCAGGGGAATCAGTTAGAGCGAGCAGACCCAGAAGGCAGCCAAGATG
The DNA here is from genome assembly GCA_020510985.1 of Pholidichthys leucotaenia. Classification (NCBI taxonomy): domain Eukaryota; kingdom Metazoa; phylum Chordata; class Actinopteri; order Cichliformes; family Pholidichthyidae; genus Pholidichthys; species Pholidichthys leucotaenia. The sequence continues at coordinate 390,359,772 of CM035839.1, read as the reverse complement.
AGTCACGTGACTCAAATACCAAGTGCTGATTTGCCCTGTGGAGTTATCTGCTTTTGTAAAAAAAAAAAAACACTCCCGGCGTTTATTGGCTTTTGAAAAAACCATGAATTTGTAGTGTCTATAACATAGGACATATCAGCTTTTGAGACAAAACGATTTGAACTTCTACAAGTAGGTAATGTTAACAGTTGTTTGATGGAAAGAGTGAAATTTTCATGGAAGTGGCATTTATCGTTTTTTGCAAACAAACTCTTTATATACATATACAACCCACGAAAAGTTAGGGATATTTGGCTTTCAGGTGAAATTTATGGAAAATGTAAAACGTTCACACCTCGGTGATATAATAGCATGAAAGTAGGGCATTTAAGTAGAAGCATGCAATGGTGATTTCCTCATCTCAAACAATTTATTGAATCAAAAGCCAACAACAATGGTGGGTATACCACAGCAAAAAATGTCAGCGTCTCAATAACTTGTCATGTGCCCTTGAGCGTCAATTACAGCTTGACAACAACGTTTCATGCTCTTTACAAGTTGACTTATTGTCTTCTGAGGCATGACATTTCACTCTTCTTGAAGGGCAGCCGTCAGGTCATTGAGGTTGTGGGGTGCAGAGTTACGAGCCTCTACACCAGGGGTCCCCAAACTTTTTCCTGTGAGGGCCACATAACTTTTGCCTTCTCTGACGGGGGCCAGGGTCAGTTGGTAACAGAAAAAGTGTGACGATTGGACGGGTGCCTAAACGTAAACATTTATTGTTTTCCAGAAAGCCACAAATGACCAAATATTAATAACCCTTTCTGGGATCTTCACAGGAAAAAAAGTCAGAAAATAAATAATAACACTATTAATGAAATAAATAATAACCAAATAACCCTCTCTGGGTTCTTCACAGAAAAAAGTCCATGGAACATTAACTTTGTGTTGTGCCGTGCACAATCTGAACAGGTAAAAGCTCAGCTTAGTTGTCAGAGCAGAATCTCTTCCTTAAATGACTCATATGAGCAGTCTCTCAAAGTTCTTGTGTTTCTTCCTTATAATCCTTTGTAGGTTCCAGCAGGCTTGTAGACACCGCTGCTGAACAGCCTTTTCTTTGCACTGAACAAAAAAATAATCGTTTGTCCACTGCAGGTTAAATACCCTGCATTCTGAATCAATTTTTCTCTTAGCTAACCTTTTCACCATTATTCCATTTTATTTGACAGGGGTGAGTCTAGGATTTTTTTTTTTTTTCTGAGGGGGGGGGGGGGTTCAGATGGGGCAGAGACAGAATGTCACGTTCTATGCGTGTATTAGTCTCGATCGCGTGGCCAGACTGAAAAAAAAAAAAAAATCATCACGCTTACCAGTGAGGAGGAAAAATCAGTGCAGGCGGACACAGCAAGCCGAAGATTAAAGGTGTTTTATTCCTCCATCACGAGGCTCACCCAGCGCTCTGTGAGAGAGCTCTGAGCAGTTGTCTAAGAGCGAATTCTAAGTGCGATAGTGAGGCACGTACAGTCAGCTCTTTATACAGTGATACAGACAATCCATGGCACAGAATGCATGGCTGAGCACACGCTCAGCAGGGGAACGAGACGGCGCTCGGCCGACTTGGAAGCGAGGTGCGGGAGGGGGTGGAGGGGGGTGGGGGTAAGCGTCTGATATTGTTCAGGGGGCTGGGCCAAATGTGGAGGCGGGCCGTATTCGGCCCGCGGGCCGTAGTTTGGGAACCACTGCTCTACACGGTGACTCAGCTGATTCCATAGGTTTTCTATGGGATTCAGGTCTGGAGAGATTGCAAGATGGCGCCCGCCGTTGGCGAACGTCTTTGCTCGTTCTGCTCCTGAATGCCGACTTTTCTCCTTTTTTGCATAGTTGCTGTTCTCTCTACAGTGCATGGAAGTCATGCACTGCTAACATGCGACTGACAAACACTAGTGGATATCGCCAAGTCAAGCAGCCACATGGAGTTTACTGGCTTTATACCACCCAACCTGCAATGCGTTGTCCGCCCCCGCAGTGACCATTGGCACCCCCAGGAAGGCCCCGAAGCGCCAAGCCCACGTGAGCACACTGACCCCAAGACAGCGTGTCGGAGGTGGGGTCAAAGACGCCAATGGCGAGGCAAGAGAGGAGGGCTACATGCTAGGCTAAAGGCTTGCTCCAGCTGGCCACTGCTACCCAGTCTCTTAATTCCAAACGTTCGGTCTTTGGAAAATAAAGTAGACGAACTAAGGGCAAGGATTGAAGACCAGAGGGAGACAACAGAGTGTTGTGCCCTAATTTTCTGTGAAACTTGGCTTTCAGACAGGGTCCCGGAGAGCGCTATTCAGCTCCAGATACACTCAACACACCGGGCAGACAGAGTTTCAGACAGAACAGGAAACTCTGGTAAGACGAGCGTAGGGTGTGTGTGTGTATTTGTAAACCACTTGTGGTGTGGAGATGTACAAACCGTTTACAAGCACTGCTTGCCCGACGTGGAGTTTTTACTGCTGAAATGCCATCCCTATTATTTACCGAGGGAATTTACTGCTGTGTTTTTGGCAGCTGTATACATCTATCCACAGAGCAACTACACAGTAGTGCTAAACAAACTCCATGACGTCATCAGTGCAGTAAAGACGAAACACCCTGATGCTGTTTTTATTGTTACTAGCGACTTTAACCAGTGCAATTTACAGACCGTACTCCCCAAATATCACCAGCATGTGGACATTCCCACCTGCAATAAAAGCTCATTGGATCCTATTTATTTCAACATAAGTGGTGCCTACAGAGCAGCACCCCACCCCCACTTCGGACAGTCAGATCACATCTCACTATTTATGTGCCCAGCCTACAGACAAAAGCTGAAACAAACAAACCCTGTTATTAAGCAAATTAAGTGCTGGACTCCAGAGACTGAGAGTACCCTGCAAGACTGTGTTGCCTGCACAGACTGGGATGTGTTTAAAGCTGCAGCCACTCAAGAGGACTCTTCTGTAAACATACAGGACTACGCTGAATATGTGACTGGGTACATCAGCACATGGGTTGATACCATTGTACCCACCATACAGGTCAGGAAGTTCCCCAACCAGAAGCCCTGGATCAACAGTCAGGTACGTCAGATGCTGCATGCTTGCTCTCATGCATTTAAATCAGGCTGTGAGGTCGAGTACAAAACTGCAAAGTATGGACTGAGGAAGGCTATAACAGCAGCCAAGAGACAGTACAGAGAAAAGCTGGACAGCCTCTACTCCACTCCTGACCCAGGGCGCATGTGGCAAGGCCGGCAACACATCACAGTACTACAAGAGGACCAACAGCAGCACCACTAGCTCTACAGACAGCCTGCCGGACTATCTCAACATCTTTTACGCCCACTTCGAGACCACCAGCCACAGCAGAGAGAAGAGAAACACACTCACGCACCCCCCCCCCTCACACACACACCCACCCACTAAGAGTCTCACCAGGCCAGGTAAGCAAAGCACTGAGGAATATCAACCCCCGCAAGGCAGCAGGACTAGACAACATACCTGGGTGGGTCCTCAGAGCATGCGCTGCATTGCTAACTGACATTCTCACAGCAATCTTCAACCTTTCCCTCAACCAGAACATTGTCTCCTCCTGCTTCAAAACCACAACCATCATCCCCTTCCCCTTCCCCAAAAGGAGCCCACCAACCTGTCTGAATGATTACAGACCGGTAGCACTCACTCCAATCATCATGAAGTGCTTTGAGAGAGTGGTGCTGCCCCTCATTCAGGACAGCATACCGGGCACCCTGGACCCCCTGCAGTACGTCTACCGGCCCAACAGGTCTACCTCAGATGCTATCGCTGCAGCACTCCATTATTCTCTCCCCCACCTGGAAGATAAAGACTCCTACATTAGGATGCTCTTTGTCGACTACAGCTCCGCCTTCAACATGGCCATCCCCCACAAACTCACCAACAAACTGCCTTCACTTGGCCTGCACCCCACCCTCTGTGACTGGCTACTGGATTTTCTAACTAGCAAGCCCCAGTCTGTTAGGATAGGTAACAGGACCTCAGCCAGCATCATCACAAACACAGGTGTCCCTCAGGGTTGTGTTCTCAGCCCCATCCTCTACAGCCTCTTCACCCCTGACTGTGTTGCCTCCCACAAAGACAATATCATCCTAAAGTTTGCAGATGACACAGCAGTGATAGGACGCATCACTGGTGATGACGAAGCATCCTACAGGAGGGAGGTGGCCAACCTGGTGTCATGGTGTGAGGACAACAACCTCACCCTCAACACAGACAAGACAAAGGAGATGATAGTGGACATGAGGAAAGGGAGGAGGAGACCCCATCGGCCACTGTTCATCCGGAAGCTTGAAGTGGAGAGGATGAGCAGTTGTAAATACCTGGGCATCCACATCATCGAGAACCTTAAGTGGACACACAACACCACAGAGCTGGTTAAGAGAGCTCAACAGCGACTGTACTTTCTGAGGAGGCTGAAGAAGTTTGCATTGTTTTCCAGGATCCTCAACAATTTCTACAGCTGCATCATCGAGAGCATCCTGACCAACTGCATCACTGCGTGGTACGGCAGCACCACTCCCCTGGAGCGCAAAGGCCTGCAGAGAGTGGTGAAGACAGTGGAGAAGATCATCAGGACTCCACTCCCCTCTCTGCAGAGCATCTACCACTGCAGAGTCCAAAAGAGAGCTGATGCCATCCTCTGGGACCCCACCCACCCCCAGCACAGACTGTTCACACTTCTACCCTCATTCCAAAGGTACAGAAGTGTGAAATGCAGGACAACCAGACTGAAAAACTCCTTCTTTCCCACTGCCATCAGACTCCTGAATAGATAACTCCCAAAACTCTGCAACACAGCTTTGCATATAGGAACTCACACACCGGCTGCTAAATTTGCACACTGCTCACCTGTACAGTAGATCTAGTATCACCTGTCTGATGTCCATATCACCTCTGCTGCTCCTTATCAAATAATTTGTAATTATGCACTGCTTGTTGCACAGTGCTCATTTGCACACTGTATATAAGTCTATACCATCTCAGGTTCACATCAGGTTGCACAATGCTCATTTGCACACTGTACATAGATTCATGCCATCTCAGGTTCACATCATCTCTGATATCAATATACCACTATCACTTAAGTCATCCAGTGAATTTTCAGTTTCATTCCTCTACTGCCTAACTGTGAGTTTGTGTGTGTGTGTTATTAGCATCTACAGTGGTACCTCTACTTACGAACGTCTCTACATACGGAATTTTCAGGTTACGACACGCCTCAACGGGAAAATATTGCCTCTTGTTACGAAAGAAATTTCAGGATACGAAAGGCAAAAAAGTACGCGCTCCTCGCAGCTCCCGTAGTTTACCGAACGTAAACATACTTGTAGCTGCTCTACCATTGGCTATCGCCTAGCATCTTCCTGGTATCCCATTGGCCACGAAGTGTTCGGGAAGTTCGGGCAGTTTTACGTGTGTGTACAGTACAGTATTAACTTTTATTCACTATGGGCCCCAAGAAAGTGATGGAGATAAGTGGAAAAGGAGAAAAGAAGAAGAAGAGAGTTTTTTTGTCCATACAAACAAAACAAGAGATAATAGAAAGGTATGAAAAAGGGATGCGTTTGGTTGATCTCGCCAAAGAATATGGCTGTAATACATCTACGATCGGCACGGTATTAAAACAAAAGGAAGCCGAAGGATTGTTAAAAGCCGACAAAAGCAAACGTCCTTGGATCGGTTCTTCACAAAACGTCAGGCAAAAACCACTGATGAGAGAGAACATGAACCAAAGAAGGCAAAAGGTGACGACGACGACGATAGCAGTTAAACGGTAAATGAACATAATTTTTATTATTCTTTACTTTATTCTTTGTTTTTTTAAATTATGTACAACTCTCATTTTATGTTTATTGTGCAGTAATCTAATTGTAACATGTATTTGTTACATGTTTTGATGCATTTTTATGATTTATAAAAAATTTATGTCCGAATTTTGGGGGGCTTGGAACGGATTAGGGCATTTACATGTAAAACGCGTCTCTACTTACGGAATTTTCACGTTACGAAAATACTTCCGGAACGAATTAATTTCGTAAGTAGAGGTACCACTGTATTAGTATTAAGATTGAGTTACTGTGTTAGTGTGTCATGACCTATTAGAATTGTTGTTTCTGTACCTTTTAACTTGGCATTTGTTCAGAGAGCAAAGTAAGAATTTCATTGCTCAGCATTTCTTAACTGTGCACATGATAATAAAGCCTTTGAATCTTTGAAAGTGCAAGCCACTCCATTGGAGATACCCCAGCCTCCAGCAGCCATTCCCAAATGATGTGATCTCGATGGGCTGTGGGGTGTGGGTGTGGGTGGGTGTTTGAGATCTTTGCCCGTATAGAGAGCCTAATTCATGCCTCCTCTACTTCTGCATATTGGACCTTAAATGAAAATGAATGTCAAGAACAACATTATCTTTTGATCGATTTTGATCTTTTGATTGGCTGTCATATAATAATAGAGTAATATTTAGTTTTTGTTTAAACGACTAGTGGACAACAACTTCCACCATCCCACATCACTAAACATGGTTTTAGTGATGTGAAAAGCACTGATTTCTCATAGCATTGACCCCTGCACTGACAGACAAGTCAATTGGATTAATCTTAGCCTGACTCTTAGCTAAATCACGATACAGTGGTAATAACAGAATTGATTTGCCTGACTGCTGCCCTCACCCTGTCTCTCTGTGAGGAAATCACATGAACAAAAAGAAAATGCCAATCACTTATCAGGACAAGTCTAAAATTCATTAGTTTGTCCATCAGAACATTATTTTGACGATCTAGTCAGCGGTCTGTTCTCTAAGGCGCAAAGTTCATTTTTTTGTTGTTACCTGGTCACTTGTGCCTCCTGTGCTGCCTCACTCTCCCTCTGGTCACCTGGGCCATCTCTCTCCTCCCTCTCTTCCTCTTTGTTCCCTGCTGCTGTCACTCTCCCATTCTTGCTCCTGACATAAAATAAGCTCAATTAATGTTCATATGGTTTAAGAGAGGTACTTCACCGACAGTTTTGGAAGATGTAATTCATGCAAGAATATCCCATGTGAAAAACTTGGAAAGATGTAAAATGTTTCCCCCCCCCCTTCTTCCCTCTTAATAGCATCTTAACAGTGCTATCAGCAGGTGCATTAGGTCGTCTAGTTTATTTTGATACCATGATCATCATTCTAGCCACAGAATTGATGTTAATGCAGCTGCTGAATGTGGATGAGGCTTACCACTGTGTAGCTATTTTTTACCAAGTAGATGAACTAAGGACACTATTATGTGTGATTTAGTCAGCTAGACTATGACAAAAGTAACAGTTATCCTGCCTGCAGAGGCATTGTGAACGTAGCACACCACACCTTAGGTGTGTTATGTTTCACTCATTAAATGATAATACATTTATGAAATTTGTGACAAAATCATCCCGGCATTAAAAACTTACTCTGGATTTATTATCTAGACATTTAATTTCTTACAATGGCATTCAGTTTTCAAATTTCAGATTCAGGTATTTGCCCCCCTCCCCTCATAAAAGGTAAATAACAAATTTACCTTTACCAAATTTACCAGAAAAAAATGTACAAATTTAGGAGAAAATAGTATAAATTCACAAGAAAAAAGTAGCAACTTGATGATAGTCAAAAAATTATTTAAAAAAAATCAGAAATTTAAATTATTTTGCAAATATCTAAGGAAAAAGGCTTATTTTCCATGACAAATTTAAGAAAAATGCTATATTTTTGTGAGAAACTGAATTTAGGGGGAAAACAACATGGGGGAAATACTGCATTTTTATACAAAAAGTAGACAAATTTACAAAAAAAAAAGTCTGATTTACAAGAAAAGCTGTAAAACTATGACACAAAAGTTGCACACACGAAAAGTGACATTAGAAACATCACAGTGATACATAAAACACTGATTAAGTTTACTAAGGGAGAAAAAAGATTGAAGAGAATATTTGGAGCCCCAAAAATTGGTAGTGAGGACAGCTCTAACTTTAAATGGGTTTATAACATGCTTTTTTGTAGGTGCAGTGCAGCGTTCTGCAGAGACCCCTACTTGACAGGAAAAGCAACAGGATGAAGGAAGTGACAAATGCTGAAAAAAATGCTGAAAGAAGCATTGCAACTTTTTAGTTATCAATTTATTTACAGTGTGGTGACCCACCACAACCTACGGGACAGGCAGAGCGCTCAACTTGAGCAATTAACAGAACAATGAGATGTATGGACTGATATCAATATGTAGATGTGCCTTGCAGCCTCCTTTGTCCTACAGCTCCAGAGCAGAGAGGAATTCCGGCACCAGTAATCCTGCTATTGATATGTGTGACTCTCATGTAAATGTCCCATGCATTCATGCTGTACTGTGATGCTAATATGCCATGCATGCATTGTCTGTGGCTGAGTATATAAGCTGACTGTATATGCCTCACTAGGGCTCTCTCACGTGCTTGTTGCTGACTTAGAGACGCAGGGTTCACTCCAGCGCGCTGCCACAGCGCTGAGTGAGCCTCGTAATGGAGGATGAATAAAGCACCCTTTTAACCTTCAGTTCGCCGTGTCCGCCTCCACTTATTTGATCCTTGCATCCACACTGGTAACCCTTATTCGTGTCCTCCACACTGGTGACCTCGAAGAAAAGAACACCCCGGAGAGGTGACACCGAAGAAAAGAACACCTGGACGACGAAAGAACGCAGCCCTCAACAGTGACTGCGACGACGAACGAACGCAGCTGCCTGACGCGAATGGACTGCCCTCCCTTCTGCCACACGGGAGACCTCGACGCAGAACCAACACCAGGCGAACTCTCCGGAGATCATCCACGACCGGGAAAGCTGCAGAAAGCATCATGGTGCGACCCTCGCCTGAGATCTGGGACCTCCACGCTGGGACCTGCCGAGGGACAAAGAACGTCTGCTCCCTCTCACCGCGCTGTGGATTACAGAGACAGAGGATCGCTCACATCCTCCACATCCACACAAGCGCGCACGCACCTCGTCCTCTCTCCACGACGGCGACCTCCAGGGCCGGACGGAGAATGCAGCACGTGGACCAGAACGCACTATGACCCGGCACGAGCGAATGACAGCAACAGCCCGAACAGGGAAGACCATCGGCGCCGACAATGCTGATTTCCATCAAGCTCCCTGACCCTGCCTCACCTCTCGACAGCAGACCATCCACGCACCGAACCCCCGCACGCACACCGTGGGGTTACGAGGACAGCGCAACTTTCAGCTATGTGGTCACTGCACCAGGCACGCCCCACGCACGGGACAATACCGGCTCCACAGACTGCCATCGTCCGCCGCCGCTGCACATGCCCAAGAAACACGGCCGACCGCCATCCTCGGAACCTTCAGGGCTGCTCATGCACCTGAAGCAGACAAGCAGCCCGCACATAGGACTTTGTATGGGTCTCAGCCACGGCGCACATGGGAATTCAGCCGTCTGCTGTCCCCGAGGGCTTTAGGGCTGCGCCCGCGCCTAAAGCCAACCCGCCAAGTCCCTCACACAGCTCCAGCTTTTGTTTTTTCTTCATGGCCACTACGCATCCTCGCAGCACTGAGCCGCGAGAGGAGTCAGAGACAGATGTTTCCTCTCACAACCGCTGTGGATCTCTGCCACGTTTAACGGGAAAGCCCCTCAACATTGCGGATCCACATGCAATTTTTGCGTGGCCCAGACAACTTCGCCGTCCCGGGCTGGCACTTGCTACCCCCACCCCCACCTTCTCCTGCACAGAGCTTTTCCCGCAGCTCGTTTCCACCGATTCGATCGACGCCTCGGCCCTCTGCTGAGCCCTCTGGGGGGGAGCAGTGTGGTGATCCACCACAACCTACAGGACAGGCAGAGCGCTCAGCTTGAGCAATTAACAGAACAATGAGATGTTATGTTACTGATATCAATATGTAGATGTGCCTTGCAGCCTCCTTTGTCCTACAGCTCCAGAGCAGAGAGGAATTCCGGCACCAGCAATCCTGCTATTGATATGTGTGACTCTCATGTAAATGTCCCATGCATTCATGCTGTACTGTGATACTAATATGCCATGCATGCATTGTCTGTGGCTGAGTATATAAGCTGACTGTATATGCCTCACTAGGGCTCTCTCACGTGCTTGTTGCTGACTTAGAGACGCAGGGCTCACTCCAGCTCGCTGCCACAGCGCTGAGTGAGCCTTTTAACCTTCAGTTCACCATGTCCGCCTGCACTTATTTGATCCTTGCCTCCACACTGGTAACCCTTATTCGTATTCTCCACAACAGTATTTTTTTTAGCACTCCCTTTATTGCAAATGGACCCTGAAACACCAACAAACTCAAAAGATACAGTGTTAAGGCAATGAATCATACTAGGAGCTAAATCACTATACATTGATAATATAATATCTCAATACAATATCTCAGTGTTTAGTCACTGCCTAAATTGTGTAATGCTGTCTCGTGATTAAATAAAATGGGAACGGAAAACTAGAAATGTGATTTTAAGCGCAAAAATTAAATAAATAAATCACTGATGCTGTACTGTACTGCTTTTGAGCTCAGTTTAACACATGTAAAAAAGTTTATAAAAACTTTATGAATATGAAATGCATCTATTCTTTCATTCATCTATTTGATGTTTATTTCTTACAGTATATATTTGTGTAGATCCTCTGTCGTGCAGTTATAGTATTTTAACAGAGGATAGAAGATCTGAAAATGATCTGTAGGGAAAATAATCAATTTATTTTAATGTGGATATTTAAGAATAGCCTTCAGAGTGACTTGGTGTATAATCAGAAGTGGTAAAACTTGCTTTTTAATTGAATTTTTAAATTATCAAAATCATGACATTTTAAAAATACAGAACGGTTAACTTGAATTGCGTGGGGATGTAAGCAATATTTAAACCGCACATTTATATTTAAGGACCGGTGGTCGGAGTAGATTTTGTTTGTACTTGATAAATGTTTGGAGCTGCTAACATTTTGATGAGTACTGAAACACATAAATTTCACTCTAACAGTTGACGAACAAATCCATTCTGATCACATTTCATGAATGATTAATACAATGTAAAGACCAAATTTGCATGAGAAAAGCTAATCATTTTTCAGATCAGCTAAATCCTTCCAGGCAGCACAATTATTCTGTGGTGTACTCCTATTAGCAAACTAGTAACCAGCTAACTTCACACAACAATTCACAAGCTAAATATGATATTTACCTTGTTTTGGATCGAGGGTTTGGTCCTTTTGTTTGACAAGTTTAACCAGTCTAAAATGGTTTGTTGCCCTTGTGGAGCTCGTTTCATGTTCTCTCACTGAGCTAAATGCATTCCATACCAGCATCCCCACCTGTCGCCCTTACAGCTGATTCCAACTCAATGAAGGCACAAGGACTGGTTGGGCAATACCAAGTCTACAGCAGGGGGGCATACAGTACATTGTCTGATTATTATAAATGTACTTTTGTTGATTGCAAATGAAAAAATGACAACTTCTTCATACCTGCTTGAGTTGTAGATATTTTTTATTAATTATAATTATATGATTATTGGGGGGTTTATATTGGCTGGATTTGATTTTTGGGGGGGTTATAACCCCTCTAACCCCCCCATAAATTACGCCTATGGGCTTGTCACTGTACCATTCACAAGGTGTAGGGCAGTTCGGTATTGGACTAGTCATACCTGCCTAGACTGTAACATGGTGACAACAGTGACTGATGCATAGTGCTCTCCTTGATGTCCCAACATTGTTGGGGGCCATCATTCCTGCTCAACATGAGCCAACTTTCATCAGAGAACAGCACTGAGGCCCACTGGTCCCTTGTCCAGTGTAAATGTTCCCTGGCCTATGCAAGACGATGATACCTGTGCCTGATGGTGTGGTCAGGTATCCTTGCAGGTCATCTAGCACGCAGACCATGCTGATGTAAACAGTTCCGAATGGTCTGACGTGACACTTGGGTGCTTCTCACCTCTCTTAAATGTGCCTGAAGTTGAGTGGCATTCATCGTCTGGTTCCGCAGGGCACTGTTCACAATGAAGCAGTCATCAGCGTGGGATGTGGCCAAAGGACGTCCACTTCTATGCCTTTCTGTGACTCTTCCAGTCTCTCTGTATCTCTGTTGCAACCTGCTGATGACACTCTGTGTGACACACTAAGCTCAGTGGCCACTTTCCTCTGAGAACATCCTGTTTGAAGTCTCACAATGGCGAGGTGCTGTTGATCAATTGTGAGGTGTCGTCTTGGTCTCATGAAGTCAAAATATGAACAGCATGATGAACAGGACTGTTTAAATCCCAGTTCTAATTGAACCAGAAAATTTATTGGTCGATTCATGGATCAAACATCTGTTGTGAATTTTGCGGTTAAGCACCTTGTTAGAGAAGAGAAAGTTATGCAAAAAGTACTGAAACATTGAATAGTTGGACATGTGCATTCAAAAGGTAAGAGAAAGTCAAATTAAGTTCACCTGTAAAGGTTATAGTGCATTTTAGGTGCATCCTGAAATTTCACCCGAAAGCCAAATATCCCTAACTTTTTGTGAGTAGTATATATTAGTGGTGTTGGCATTATCGCGTTAATCATCCGTTAACGCTTTGCCCCCGTTAACAGTGACAAATTTTGTGATCGCAGTTAACAGCAGAAAGCGCAAACAGTACTTTTTGGCCTAGGGGCTTTCCATACCAAAGCTGCTCTGGCCACAGACACCGTGCATGCCATGCAGACATTGCAAAGTCAAACAAGCTGGATTATAGCCATGTAAATCCCCAAAGTGCTGTCATGTTTAAGTTTACATTATCTGTCGGAGCTCTCACCTGTATAATTGCTACAGCCTCCTCCAAAACTTCGCCTGAATGCTAGGTTGTAACTGACCTCCAGCATCTGACAGACAGAAATGTGCCTGTTTTCATCCTCTTAGCTTTGGATCCAACTCTGAGTACCAGTCTAAAAAAATTGTCAAGCTGTGTTTGCAATGTCCATTCACTCCCCCACTGTTTTTGCAGCACAGTGGGGTGTCATTACAGGCAAGATAGTTGTTTGTTTATGTTTGAAATCTTTCTGCTAAAAGGGAAATTGTGTCTGTTGTGACACAAGGTGTCCATGGTTTTTTGTTGATTTGCTTAAAAGGTGAGGATGTTTGTTATGGGAGAAAGAGCAAGCTCCATTTGTGGCTGCTGGCTGGTTGGATGCTGAGTTGTGTTGCAGTGACGTTAATGAGCCCTGGCATTCCATTGTTTGCACATGCAGTCTGCTTTTGAGAATTTTCTGGGGAGTATTCTGGATAGTTTTGTCATTTTGGATATGTTGAGAGTTTTAATAAACCTGCAGGTGAAGACAGCGAGCATATTTGTCAACTCCCATGTTCATAACAGTATGACAAACTTGAAAAATTACTGACTTAAGGTGCACTGTATCTGTATGGAAAAACACATGATTAATGTGTTATTAATTGTGATTAATTCAACATTCCAAAAGATTAATCGCGATTAAAAATTTTAATCGTCCAACACCACTAAAATATACAGTATATTGTGGGGAACCCACTCAGTAGTTACTCGGTAGTTTTCCCTCAGACTGAAGTGGCAGATCAAAGGTGGGGAGTGTGGGGAGTGATATGTTAATGCAGCACCCCAGGTAGCAGAGAAGTGTTAGTGCTGTGAGAGAGAGTGCCTGCAACCTGGTGGGAAGTTTTCTGATTCTGGTGAATGTGAGAGAGAGTGGAATAAAGTTTCATCTGCTCGGAAAAGTTCGGCCTGGTTATTTCTCTCCACACTGGTGACCTTTGATGCACAATGGAACATGAGGCGAACACCCTGGAGACGACCCGGACGGGAAGTGCCAGCAACGCGAGAGCCGTTTCGGTCAAACTCCCAGACTTTTGGCTCCACGACCCGAAGTCTTGGTTCCTTCACACCGAGGCCCAGTTTGCACTCCAGGGAATAATGGCAGATGACACCAGATATATGGCAGATACCACATATTACTATGTGATCGCAGCTCTGGACGCACGCACAACTCAGCAGGTGGCGAGCCTGCTCCAACAACTCCCAACCCGCGACAAATACGGTGCTCTCAAAACCGCGCTGACCCGGCGCTACACACTCTCAGACTGTGAGAGAGCGGAGAGGCTCCTGACACGAGAAGATGTTGGCGTTGATGGGCACAGATGACGGACATTTTCTTTTTGCCCACCTTTTCCTCCGGAACCTCCCGACAGCGGCCAGAGCGGTCCTTGCCAATTCGCCGCTGCTGGCTGCATGCAACTACCGGGCACTAGCCCAGCAGGCAGATAGGATCATCCTCACTACCAGAGCCATCACAGTGAACACAGCGGCGTCAGAACCCAGCAAGACGGCCAGCGGAGGCGAGGAGCCAGCGATGGTGGCTGCAGCAGGGGCCAAGAAGCACCGGAGAGACACGCTCTGTTTCTACCACCGCCGTTTTGGAGAGGACGCATGCCGATGCGTGCCACCATGCCAATTCAAGCGTTCGGGAAACGCCGGGACTGGCAGTCGATAGCAGCAGCGACTGCCGGTGAAGCAAACAAGCTGCTCTATGTGACAGACTCACGCTCAGGGAGACGGTTCCTCGTTAACTTCAGCTCCCAAAAGAGCTTCATCCTGCCATCCTACGCCGACCGGCTGGCGGGAACTAGCGGCCCCGAGCTGATGGCCGCAAACGGCTCAGACATTAAGACTTTTGGAGAGAGGACACTGACTATATCCTCGCACGGCCGTACATACCAATGGACATTTGTCATAGCGGCATGCAGCTTCCCCATTTTAGGCACTGATTTTTTGTGTGCACACGGACTACTAGTCAATGTGGCTAACAGACGCCTGATTAACACAATGTCTTTTGATTCTCTCCCCTGTACAGCTCGAGGAGCCAGGCCCACAACACTAGCCAACGTCACAGCTCCAGGGGGTAAGTTCCACACACTACTCAACCAGTTCCCAGCACTCCCGGTTCCAACGTTTTCGGCGACCGTCACTAAACACGGGGTGGAGCACTTCATTACCACTACAGGGCTGCCCGTTTTCGCAAGACCTCGGCGCCTGGACGCAGCTAAACTGGCCATAGCATGCGAGGAGTTTGCCAACTTGGAAAACCTGGGCACCATCAGGTGCTCAGACAGCCCATGGGCATCCCCGCTACATATGGTTCCTAAGGCCGAGGGATCATGGCGACCTTGTAGAGATTTCCGCAGATTAAACAACGCCACAGCGCATGACCGCTACCCCATCCATCATATTCAGGATTTTTCCATTCACCTCACCGGGGCACGCATTTTTTCCAAGATAGACCTGGTCCGCGGTTACCACCAGGTCCCAGTGTGTGCTGCAGACATACCTAAAACGGCAGTAATAACCCTGTTTGGTTTGTTTGAGTTTTTACGCATGCCTTTCAGGCTAAAAGGTGCGGAGCAGACATTCCAACGCATGATGGATGCGGTGTTGCGCGATCTGCCGTTTGTGTTTGTTTACCTGGACGACATCCTGGTGGCCAGCGCGTCCGAGGACGAACACATAGCCCACCTCAGGACAGTTTTCCAGAGGTTGGAGGAGCACAGATTAATAATCAACCCAGTGAAGTGCCAGTTTGGGGTGACGGGGATCGATTTTTTGGGCCACCGCATCTCACCCAAGGGCACGATACCCTTGCCGGACAAGGTGCACGCCTTGGTGAATTTTCCCTGGCCTCAGACGGTCAGGGTGCTGCAGGAGTTTTTGGAGATGGTTAACTTCTACAATCATTTCCTCCCCCATGCAGCCCAGCTCATGCAGCCGTTGTACGCCGCGCTTAAGAAACGGAAGCCGGCGGACAGAGTCGACTGGACTCCTGAGCGAGAGCAGGCATTTTCTGAGGTTAAAACAGCTCTGGCGAACGCAGCACTACTGGCACACCCAGACCCAGCGGTTAGGATAGCGCTCACTACCGACGCATCAGACATGGCCATAGGGGCCATCGTGGAGCAGTGCGTCACCGGTTCTTGGCAGCCACTCGCCTTTTTTAGCAGGTCTTTGCGCAACAATGAGCGTAAATACAGCGCGTTTGACAGAGTTACTGGCTCTCACCTGGCCATACGCCACTTCCAGTTCTGGCTGGAAGGGTGCACCTTCACTGCATTCGTGGACCACAAGCCACTTACGTATGCGATGGCCAAGGTTTCGGAACCATGGTCGGCCCGGCAGCAGAGACAGCTGGCCGCAATCTCGGAGTTTACTACCAACATTCGACATGTGGCCGGTAAACTCATCGTGGTGGCTGACTGCCTCTTGTGCACATTAGTGGCCCCAGTCTACATGGGGATAGATTACACGGCCATGGCCACTGCACAGATCGGTGATGCGGACATTTGTGCGCTCCAGTCTGGACCAACAGGGTTAAGGCTGGAGAGCAGAGTGCTGCAACACGGGGGCCCCTCCTAGTCTGTGATTTCTTTACAGGCCGCCTGTGACCGGTGGTCCCACGCGCTTGGCGCCGCCACGTTTTTGAGTCGGTTCACTCCCTGGCGCACCCAGGAGTGCGCGTGTCAGTCAAAATGGTCGGCGCAAAGTTCGTCTGGCCGAGCCTGCGCAAACAGGTGAAAGAGTGGGCCGCAGCCTGCATAGCGTGCCAACGAGCCAAGGTGCACAGGCACAAGAAGGCCCCTTTGGAGCCGTTCCATATCCCGGCTAAGAAGTTCGACCACGTTCACGTGGACCTCATGGTCCCCTTCCACCATCGCAGAGGTTCACACACATCCTGACAGTGGTGGACCGCACCACGCGCTGGCCCGAAGCAATCCCGCTAGCTTCTACCGCGTCTGCAGATGTGGCACGCGCTTCTTTGACAACATGGGTGGCACGTTTCGGCGCTCCTTTGGACATCACGTCCGATCGGGGCCCGCAGTTTGTTTCCGACCTCTGGTCCACCATGGCCCGGAGCCTGGGCGTCTCAATTCATCGCACGACCGTGCACAACCCCCAGGCCAATGGATTATGCAAGCTTTTCCATAGGTCACTTAAAGCAGCGCTCAGAGCTTCGCTTACAGATGCAAATTGGGTGGACTGGTTGTCATGGGTTCTGTTAGGGTTGCGTTCCGCACCGAAGGAGGATTTGGCAGCCTCCCCAGCAGAGCTGTTTTTTTTTCCCAACCGCTGCGGCTCCCCAGGGAATTTTTGCCGGATAACCCCGCGCCGAACACCGATCCATCCCCGCGTTCAAGACATAGCGCAGAGGCAGGGACGCTACTCGGCCCGGCCCACCACTGTTTTCCATGCGCTTTTGTACCAAAAACCTTGACGGATGCGTTGTTTGTATTTATCAGGCACGATGCCCACTGGACCCCATTGCGCCCGCCTTACGATGGACCATTCAGAGTGCTGGAACCTGGGGACAAACATTTTGTGTTAGACTTGGGGGGGTTGCCGGGAGACAATCTGTATAGACAGGCTTAAGCCCACCTTTGTTTTAGCAGATGAGCAGGTGGTGTTGGCCCCAGCTCCTCGGCGCGGAAGACCCCCATGGAGAACTCCCCAGGTAAATGAATCGTCAGATCAGTCACACGAGCACGCTGAAGGTGTCCCCCCCCCATTGTCCCCCCACAGACAGACACACCCCCAGGAGCCCCCCACCGGCACAGCAGCGCCTCGGACCCGAAGACCCCCCGTTACAGCAGCTATGGATGGAGGCTGAAGCCCAAAGGACATCAGGGTTACGACTCAGTCTGAGACTCTGGGGCGGGGGGGGAACCCACTCAGTAGTTACTCAGTAGTTACTCAGTAGTTTTCCCTCAGACTGAAGTGGCAGATCAAAGGTGGGGAGTGTGGGGAGTGATATGTTAATGCAGCACCCCGGGTAGCAGAGAAGTGTTAGTGCTGTGAGAGAGAGTACCTGCAAACTGGTGGGAAGTTTTCTGATTCTGGTGAATGTGAGAGAGAGTGGAATAAAGTTTCATCTGCTCGGAAAAGTTCGACTTGGTTATTTCTCTCCACAAAATATATATTAGTGGTGTTGGCGTTATCGCATTAATCGCCCGTTAACGCATGATTAATGTGTTATTAATTGTGATTAATTCAACATTCCAAAAGATTAATCATGATTAAAAATTTTAATCGTCCAACACCACTAAAATATATATACAGTATATTAGTGGTGTTGGCGTTATCGCATTAATCGCAATTAACGCTTCATCCCCGTTAATGGCGACAAATTTTGTGATCGCGGTTAACCACAGTTAACGGCAGAAAGCGCGAACAGTACTTTTTTGGCCTGAACTGCACTCTGTAGAGAGCTACGGAAGCCGCTCTGGGTAGTGACAGACACTGTGCGCGCCATGCAGACATTGTGAAGTCAAACAAGCTGGATCACTGCCATGGAAATCTCAAAAACGCTGTCATGTTTAAGTTTACAATGTTATCTGTCGGAACTCTCACCTGGATAATTGTCACAGCCTCCTCCAAAACTTTGCCTGGATGTCGGTTGCTCTTCTTTGGAAGCTGGCTAGCAGTAAACAGCTTCATGCTACCAGTGTAGCGGCTGCCAGCAGCTGAGGACAGACACTCACCTGTTTCATCTTCATAGTTTTGGGTCCAACTATCAGTAGGTGAGTAGCAGTCTAAACTTCTCAAGCTGTGTTCGTAATGTCCACTCACTCCCACACCCTGTTTTTGCTGCGTGGTTGGTGACATCATGTGCGAGATAGTTGTGTGTTTATGTTTACAATTTTTCTATTAAAAGGGAAATTGTGTCTGTTGTGACACACGAGGCCCATTGATTTGTGTTCCGCTGGTGGATGTTTGCTATGCGAGTGTAGTTGTGTTGCAGTGACATTACTGAGCCCTAGCATTCTGGGGTTTTTTTTGCACATGTGGTAATACTTTTGAGGATGTTCTGGATAGTTTTGTCATTCTGGGTATGTTGAGAGCTTTAATAAACCTGCAGGTGAAGACAGCAAGTATATTTTTCCACTCCCATGTTTATAACAGTATGAGAAACTTGAAAAATTACCAACTTAAGGTACACTGTATCTAAATGGAAAAACACACAACGCGTTATTAATCGCAATTAATTCCACGTTCCAAAAGATTAATTGCAATTACAAATTTTAATCATCCAACACCACTAATATATATATATATATATATATATATATATATATATATATATGATGAAATATCCTAATTTGCTAATTTACAATTTAAAAAGTCTAAAATTTGCCATAACAAAAACCCAACTTTGTGAAGAAAAAAAGTGACAAATTTTTGAGGAAAAAGGCAACAACAAATGAGAAAAATACTTCCAAGGAAAAAAGTAAGACATTTTGCAAATTTACAAAAACAAAAGCTGGATATTTGTATAACTTTTTTCAATTTTTTTGATAAATGTGCAACTTTTTCCTGGTAAATTAATGACTCATGTGCAGTATACAACTGCAGTATACTCCCCTCCAGTATACAACTGGGACAATATCAGTCGCTACGGAGGGTGACAATATGTATGGGTACATATTCATACTATGTGGGGTAACTAAATAGACTGTTATGCTGTTTATTCTATCTAGCTACAATGCTCCACACTGTGTATATATATATTTTTTGTACCTATGTATATTCACTGCTGTTATTCTCTTATCTTCTAAATTATTGCTCTGGGTGTTGCTATCCCTGTGCTGTTGCAATCCTGGAATTTCCCCATTGTGGGACTAATAAAGGCTTATCTTATCTTATTTTTTCCCCTGTTGTGTCAAGAACAAGGAAAGGGCAGAAAGGACCCAAAGTGCAGGCAATGGGCAGTTCACAAGGATTTATTTAACTTGAAAACAAAACATAGCACTGGGGATGGAAACAAACGAATCTGATCTTAAACATTAGAGGAATAAACTAAAACTAACAAAGGGAAAACTGTACAAAATAAATCTTGGAAACTGAGTAGCCAGAGAAATGAGGAGTACTGAGGAAGCTACCAAAGCACATGTAATGATGCCACACCAGAAAGAAGGCAACACATCACATTTAAAGGGTACCTGTAGTGAATTTTGATCAAAAGCTATTTCAAAGGATCAAATATGATACTAGTGGTTCCGTCCAGTAATTTTGGTCGATTCCTTCTCAAATACGTACGAGTTTCAAGTTACTACTCGCTCAGTCAGTCATGGTCAGAGACATCTCGTCTCCTCCATGGGCTGTTTCAGTACAGTAGTGACATACAGTCGTTGCTTTGTGCGATTGACTGGGCTGCAGTATAGCAGTCAACAAAGCTTCAACATCAGAATTTTATGTAATTTTTTACAACCATCTATAAGCAAATCCACCCGCATATAATTTAATGAAATAAAGTTCTAGTATATCAAGATTTATTCAACATGTTCTGAAGTTACTTGACTGGGAACTTGGGAACCAAGCTTTGCCTGTTCGTCAGGTCCCCTTCAGCTGCTGGTCCTCAGAGGTAACTGCGGTTCATGCCATCAATGAAGGCCATTTCCAAGGACGGTTTCAACTTTCAATTCAATTTAGCTTTATTTATATAGCGCCATTTCACAACAACAGTCATCTCATAGCACTTACAACTGTAGGGGAAACCGCCACAATTGCAGAAAGACCCCAGCAATCAGGCGATCCCCTGCGAGCAAGCACTTGGCGACGGTGGAGAGGAAAAACTCCCTTTTAGCAGAAAGAAAGGTCCAGCAGAACCAGGCTCATGGTGGGGCAGTCATTTGCTGCGACTGGCTGGGTGGGTGAGGGGATAGGGTAGAAGAAGAAAAGAACAGACATGTAGAGAGCACGACGGGGACTCAATCTATGGGAGAGAGCAGTTAACAGATGTTAATGACCAGCAAAAATATTTCATTGAGAATCAAGGAAGGAGTGAAGCCCAGTGCATTGTTGGAGGTCCCCCAGCTGTCTAAACCTATTAGCAGCATAACTAAGGGAGGGTGCAGGGGCACATGATCCCACCCTAATTATAGGCTATATCAAAAAAGAAGGTTTTAACCCTATTCTTAAAAACAGAGATCGAGTCTGACTCTCGAATCCAGATTGGCAGCTGGTTCCACAGGAGAGGAGCTTGATAACTGAAGGCTCTGCCTCCCATTGTACTTTTGCAGATTCTAGGTATTACAAGTAATCCTGCATTTTGGGAGCATAGTGCTCTGTTAGGATAGTAGGGTAGTATCAGCTCTTTTAAATAAAAAGGGGCCTGATTACTTAGAGCTTTGTAAGTGAGAAGAAGGATTTTAAACTTAATTCTAAACTCTATGGGAAGCCAATGAAGGGAGGTCAGAACCGGAGAGATATGATCTCTCTTTCTAGTACCTGTTAAAACTCTTGCTGCAGCATTCTGGATCAGCCGAAGACTTTTTAAAGATGTTTTAGGACAACCTGATAATAAAGAGTTACAATAATCTAATCTGGAGCTAACAAAAGCGTGGATTAGTTTCTCAGCATCACTCTGAGACAAGATGCTCCTAGTTTTGGCAATACTACGCAAATGATAGAAGGCAGTCTTAGAAACAAGTTTAATATGTGAATTAAAAAACAGATCTTGATCAAAAATAACTCCAAGGTTCCTCACAGAATTATTAAGAGAAAGAGTAACCGCATCCAAACTAAGAGTTTGATTTGGAAAGGTATTTCTAAGGTTTTTTGGACCAACAAGAATGACTTCAGTCTTATCTGAATTTAATAGCAGGAAATTACAAGTTGTCCAAGCTTTGATTTCCTTAAGACAGGCCTCTAACTTGGCTAATTGATTACTATCATCTGGCTTCATTGACAGGTATAATTGTGTGTCATCTGCATAACAATGAAAATGTATACAGTGCTTTCTAATAATGTTGCCTAGCAGAAGCATATATAAACAAAAATAATAGGGCCTAGCATAGATCCCTATGGAACTCCGTGACTGAGCATTGAGTTGGAAGAAAACTCATTATTGACATGAACAAACTGGAACCTACCAGATAAATAAGATCTAAACCACTGCAATGAAATTCCATTAAGTCCAACATGGTGTTCTAATCTATCAAGTAAAATATTATGATCGATAGTATCAAAAGCTGCACTAAGGTCTAACAGGACAAGTACAGAAACAAGTCCATTATCAGATGAGATAAGGAGGTCATTAGTGACCTTCACTAAAGCTGTTTCAGTACTATGATGGATTCTAAACCCAGACTGAAACTCTTCAAATAAACCATTTCCCTGCAAGTGGTCAAATAACTGTGTAGCAACAACTCTTTCTAAGATTTTTTAAATGAAAGGCAGATTAGAGATTGGTCTATAGTTAGCAAAAACTCCTGGATCCAGCATTGGCTTTTTAAGTAAGGGTTTAATTAGAGCAATTTTAAAAGCCTGCGGTACATGGTCTATTGTTAATGGAGAATTGATTATTTAAAGAATTGAGCTACCAATAAATGGGAAGACTTCTTTAAATAACCTAGCAGGAATAGGGCCTAAAAGACAAGTTGAAGGCTTGAATGAGGAAATTATTTTATCTAACTCTAAAAGGTCAATTGGAGTAAACTCATCCAAACAGATATCAATTGAAGGAGTTGTAGTAGTTGATGTATTTAAGTTAATGGTGGAAAGAATCTGACTGATTTTATCTCTGATAGATGAAATTTTATTATTGAAAAGTTAATAAAGTCTTGACTAGTAAGCTCTAAGGGAATGCTAGGATTGACAGAGTCCTGACTCTTTGTCAGCCTGGCTACAGTGCTGAAAAGAAACCTGGGATTTTTCTTGTTCTCTTTTATTAATGTGGATTAATAACTTGTTCTAGCTTTCCTAAGAGAATTTTTTAAATTAGAAGGTGATTTCTCCAAGCTAAATAGATTTCATCTAATTTAGTGGAGCACCATTTTCTTTCTAGTTGATGAGTCTTCTGTTTTAAGCTTTGAGTTTCTGTGTTGAACCAAGGAGTTAGAAATCTCTGATTAGACTTTTTTCTTTTTTAAAGGGGCCACCATGTCTAGAGTATGATGCAGAGAAGCTGTAACACTATCTACCATGCTATCAATTACAGAAGGAGCAAGCTCTCCATAGCTTATCTCCATTATGTTGACAAATGACATAGAGGAAACAATCTGCTTAAATTTGGTAACCATCATCTGAGAGGCATCTACTGTAGTAATATTTTTCTTTAGGAGCCAAATAGTCAGAAATAGTAAAATCAAAGGTTGACAGACAGTGGTCTGACAGTACAGGGTTATGAGGAGACACTACCAAATTTTCTATTTCTATGCCATATGTCAGAACAAGGTCCAACATGTGGTGGAGATAATGGGTAGAATTTCCTACTTTCTGAGAAAACCCCATCGAGTCTAATATTGAATTAAATGCTATATTAAGGCAATCACTATCTACATCTACATGTATATTAAAGTCCCCTACTATAATTATTCTGATTTCAGCACTAAATCAGCTAAGAATTTGGCAAATTTACATAAAAACTCTGAGTAGGCTGAGGGAGAACGATAAACTATGGCAAATAAAATC
Organism: Pholidichthys leucotaenia; assembly: GCA_020510985.1. Taxonomy (NCBI): domain Eukaryota; kingdom Metazoa; phylum Chordata; class Actinopteri; order Cichliformes; family Pholidichthyidae; genus Pholidichthys; species Pholidichthys leucotaenia. The sequence continues at coordinate 390,336,256 of CM035839.1, read as the reverse complement.
GGGTTTAACCTAAAATTGTTAAAATGCCCAATACTGAGGACCAGGCCCCCAAAGGAATTATAACATGTTTTTTGCTTTACATTGACTAGTAATTTGGAATGGTAAATTGTTGCTACTCCTCCTCCATGACCAGAACTTCTGGGATTTGACAGTTTAAATAACCAGAGGGAGCTGATTCATTTAAACCAACATAATCCTCTTGCTCTAACCAAGTGTCTGTAAGGGATATTAAATCAATCTGATGATCAATTAACAGATCGTGGACTAGCAGAGACTTGGGAGTTAGAGACCTAATATTTAACAAACCGCATTTAATTTGTAAATTAGGAGGAATAGAGGCCAAGTTATTAAATTTAGAGGCTTCATGTTTAATTTGAGTTTTACCACCTTTTTGTTTAATCACTTTGGGATGCTTATACATTATATTTTTATTTACTTTGGAGGGAGCAGACAATGGCTATGTTTACATGGATGCAAGTAACCAGATTAAAAGCCTGATCGGAATAAAAATGCTTCATGTAAACATGGCAATCTGAATATTCTAACCCAATCACGCTCATTCGGATCAAAATTTCATTCCGATTGAGGGGGTGGGTTATGCCGATTGTTAATCGGAATGGTGCGCATGAAAACACTTATTCCGAACGTAGGGCAGTAAATATGTTTACTGCGCATGTCTGTACACCAGCCGCATGTCGACGTGACGTATTTCCACCTTAGCAGCAGCTAGCGGAAAACATAGTGGGAGTAAAACAAAACTGGTCTGTATCGTCCTGTTCATCATATGCAGAAGTATGTACTTGTAGCTTCATTACGGAGACCAGCAGAAGCAAAAGTACAGTCTGAATAACACAATACAGGTCAATTTCGACACAAAGCGGGGCTTGCTAACACCGGAAGTTGCTTCTTCTTCTACTATTTTTGGAATGTTGAAATGTTGACGTGTGCATGTCAAAATGATTTATTCCGTTCAAATGTGTGACACATGGAAACGCACGTCCTTGTGGTTTATATTAATCATATATCCCATAACCTACATATGTATAAGCATGTTAGAATGTTTAGTGATTACATATGTACAACGACCTCATGCCTCAGAACAGGACAAGAGGTCTCAACCGCCAGCGAAGATCAAAGAGCATCCGAGGCGCAGCGGTGGAGACCAGATCGATCGCCCTGACTTCCCAGGGCCAGGTGGAAGAGACAGAGGACAATGGAGGAGATCGATCGCCCTGACCACCCAGGGTCAGGTGGAGGAGTAGGAAGACAAAGGAGGGGGGATTAAGCTAATGCGGGATGTCAGCTTTGATGTGCAATGTCTTTTGTGATGTGTAGGTATAAGTATGTAGGTCTGAATGTGTTTGACCTCTTTTTCTGTTTCTGCACTGAGATGAGACTTGTTAGAGGAGCGAAGCTGATAATGAACTTTGGTTTATAAATCACATCGCCTCGTTATTCCAAGCTCTTCTACACTGGTGACCAGACGTGAGGATGGAACAGAGACGTTCTCCCGCGATTGACTCATCGGAGGCAACCCAGGCAAGCGCCGGCGCCCATGCAGACAGGCAAACGGATGGAAGATGTTCCCCCACGGCAGAAAAGAGGGCTCAACCGAGCACCATCCCCAGCCCCGCCGTGAGAGCAGAAGAAAGGCGCTCTCACCCGGCGGACACATCAAGGACGGCCCACACAAGCGCCGTCACGTCAAGCTGCCAGAATTCTGTCAAGAAGACCCGAGCTCGTGGTTCCAGCAAGCTGAGGCTCAGTTTGCACTGGCGGGCATAACGGCGGATGAGACGAAATTTTATCACATCGTCGCCAAACTCGACGCTGCCACATCAAGATGCGCGCGGAGCATAATCCGACAGCCGCCCGCCCATGACAAATACAGAGAGCTGAAGGCGACCATCGTCGAGAACTTGGTCCCCTCAGCCGAGGAGAGAGCAGAGAGGATCCTGGCGATCTACGGCCACAGAGGATGCAGACCCAAGGCCCTCATGGAGGACATGCTGCAGCTCAAGGAGGAGGACAACGACAACTTCCTCTACCAACACATCTTCCTCAGCACTCTGCCGCCACACATGAGAGGGACGCTGATCAACATGCGGTGCAGCACCCAGCAGGACTTCCGCGCGCTGGCCCGAGAAGCGCAGCGACTCACCAACGCCTGCAGGGAACAGGTGGCCACAGCAGCATCCGCAGATGCCCAGAGCAACGGAGAACCACAGACAACCGAGCAGAGCCCGCCCACCATGGCAGCAACACGACCAAGACGCAGCAGGCGGAACGACATCTGCTATTACCACCACCGTTTCGCCGAGGGGGCGTACAAATGCGTTCCCCCCTGCAAGTTCAAAAGTTCGGGAAAACGCCAAAACCGAGAACCGTTAACGGCTGCGGTTCTCGGCGAAAAAAATAAACTTCTTTATGTGACTGACGGACACACCGGGAGACAGTTCCTGATCGACACCGGAGCTCAACTGAGCTTTATCACCCCTTCCCACGCAGATCGGGCCATGGGTCCCCGGGGAAATGGGGCGATGGCAGCCAACGGCTCCATCATCGACACTTACGGTGAAAGGAGCCTGCCTCTTTGCATTCACGGCCGCAACTATAGATGGACATTTATTGTAGCGGCGGTGAGCTTTAACATGTTGGGTGCCGATTTTTTGTGTGCACATGGGTTGTTAGTTGATCTAGCAAATAGACGCTTGGTTAATGCGCTGTCATTTTATTCTATTCCCTGCTCAGCTCGAGTCTCTCCACCACCCGTGCAGGCTGGCGTCACAACAGCAGGAGGTAAGTTTGACCAACTCCTCACCCAATTTCCAGCACTCACAGTTCCAAAATTTTCAGCAACAGTAGCAAAACACGGGGTTGAACACTTCATTCCCACAACAGGCCCACCCGTGTTCGCCAAAGCTCGGCGATTAGACGCGACCAAGCTCGCCATAGCACGGGACGAGTTTGCCACCCTGGAAAAATTAGGCATTATTAGACGCTCGAAAAGCCCCTGGGCATCGCCACTCCACATGGTCCCGAAAACCGACGGTTCTTGGAGACCGTGCGGCGATTACCGCAGATTAAACAATGCGACAGCGCATGACCGCTACCCAATTCCTCACATCCAAGATTTCTCACTACATCTGGCGGGTGCGCGCATTTTTTCTAAAATAGACCTGGTCCGCGGTTATCACCAAGTCCCCGTTCGAGCGGAAGACATTCCTAAAACGGCTGTAATAACCCCTTTCGGTCTTTTTGAATTTTTGCGGATGCCGTTTGGCCTCAAAGGCGCTGCTCAAACCTTTCAGCGGATGATGGACGCGGTATTACGCGATCTCCCTTTCGTGTTCGTCTACCTCGACGATATGCTGGTAGCCAGCTCGTCGGAGGAAGAACACGAACAACACCTCACTACGGTTTTTCAGAGACTAGAAGAGCACGGGTTAATAATCAATCCAGCCAAATGCAAATTCGGCATGTCACAAATTGATTTTTTGGGACACAGAGTTTCACCAGAGGGGGCGGTCCCATTGCCAGACAAAGTTCGCGCAGTAAAAAATTTTCCACGACCGCAAACGGTCAAATCGCTGCAAGAATTTTTGGGAATGGTTAATTTTTACCACCGTTTCCTCCCCCGCGCAGCTCAACTCATGCAGCCCCTGTATACCGCGCTCAGAAAACAAAAGCCTTCCAACGCGGTCGAATGGACCCCGGAGCGCGAACGCGCCTTCGCGGAAGTAAAAAGTGCTCTAGCGAATGCCACATTGTTGGTTCACCCTGATCCCTCGGCCCGCATCGCGCTAACCACAGACGCTTCAGACCTGGCCATAGGGGCAGTTGTGGAACAACACGTTGGCGGAACCTGGCAACCTTTGGCGTTTTTCAGCAAATCGTTAAACCAAATGGAGCGTAAATACAGCACTTTTGACAGGGAGCTGCTAGCGCTTCATTTATCCATCCGCTACTTCCAGTTCTGGTTAGAAGGGCGGCGTTTCACGGCTTTTGTAGACCACAAACCGCTCACCTTTGCGATGGCTAAAATTTCAGAACCATGGTCAGGCAGGCAACAAAGACAGCTAGCTGCAATTTCAGAGTTCATCACAGACATTCGACATGTGGCAGGCAAACTTAACGTGGTAGCAGACTGCCTCTCTCGCACTGTGACATCGCCAGAGCGCGAGGAGACAGATTATACTACCTCAGCCGCAGAACTCTTCGCCAACGCGGACATGTACACGGCCCCAATTCACATAGGGATAGATTACGCAGCCATGGCAGAGGAACAAAGCAGTGACGCGGACGTGCACGCACTCCTGTCTGGACCAACAGGGTTAAGGCTGGAGGAAAGGGGTTTGCGCAACGGTGTACCCCCCCTAATCTGCGACGTTTCAACCGGCCGACCTCGCCCGGTAGTCCCAGCTGCATGGCGCCGCCGTATTTTCGACTCAATTCACTCCCTCGCGCACCCAGGTGTGCGCGCCTCGGTTAAAATGGTCGCCGAAAAGTTTGTGTGGCCCAGCCTGCGCAAAAATGTAAAGGAATGGGGAAAAACTTGCATGTCTTGTCAGCGCGCCAAAATACACAAACACACAAAAGCCCCTCTAGAGCCTTTTCGAATCCCAGCTAGAAGGTTCGACCACGTTCATGTCGACCTCATGGGACCACTACCTTCGTCTCAGGGTTTCACACACCTGTTAACAATGATAGATCGTACTACGCGCTGGCCTGAGGCGGTCCCTCTGGCGTCAACCACAGCGGCCGGAAGTCGCTCGCGTTTTTTTGACAAACTGGGTGGCGCGTTTCGGCGTCCCATCAGACATCACGTCCGATAGGGGGCCTCAATTTGTCTCAGAGCTTTGGTCAGCCATGGCCAGCAGCTTAGGGGCGACAATTCACCGCACCACCGCTTATCACCCTCAGGCTAATGGGTTATGTGAGCGCTTTCACAGATCTTTAAAGGCCGCCCTCAGGGCCTCACTAACGGATACAAATTGGGTAAATAAACTCCCCTGGGTTTTATTGGGGTTGCGTGCTGCGCCTAAAGAGGATCTAGACACCTCCCCAGCAGAATTAGTTTTTGCACAACCTCTCAGACTCCCAGGTGAATTTTTACCAGAGAACCCAGAGCCTGGGCATCTCCCAGCCATGAGGCTTTCAGGCAGCAGCGGACCGGACACTCTCCCCGGACCGGCACATGACTCTTTTCCACGGGTTTTTGTCCCCCAAGCTTTAAAAAATGCCGAATTCGTTTTTGTTAGGCATGAAGCTTTATAATCTACCCTCCGTCCACCATACGATGGACCATTCAGAGTGCTGGAACCTGGTGATAAGCATTTTGTGCTTGATTTAGGGGACAGAAAAGAAACAGTCAGCAATGACAGACTTAAACCTGCCTTCTTGTTGAGAGACGAATCTGCACGGTTGGCGAGAGCACCTCGGCGGGGTAGACCCCCCAAGAAAAAAGACTCAGCCCCCCTGCAGGGAACAAATAACCACTCTCCTCCCCAAGCTGCAGATTCCTTACAGGAAGGTCCCGCCGGGATGCCCAAGCGGACCCACAGCAGATTCGGGAGAAGACTAAAACCCAGACGGCACAGGGACTGATACAAATTAACCTAAAGTTGTTAACTATTTTATCAGATTGTGCTGTGACAGTTTTAAGACTGATTTGTGATATTACTACGCTGTTATGATTACCACTGAATTCTCTACAGGAGCATAGCTGCTGGGAAGTTTTTTTTTTTTTCCTTGTCAAGAGGTTTAACAGTTGGTATGTCATAGAAATTATCTTAAACTGTGGACTGTCTTTTATTGTCCTTTTCTTAGTCGTTTGGGGGGGGGGGGGCTGTGGTTTATATTAATCATATATCCCATAACCTACATATGTATAAGCATGTTAGAATGTTTAGTGATTACATATGTACAACGACCTCACGCCTCAGAACAGGACAAGAGGTCTCGATCGCCCTGACCACCCAGGGTCAGGTGGAGAAGTAGGAAGACAAAGGAGGGGGGATTAAGCTAATGCGGGATGTCAGCTTTGATGTGCAATGTCTTTTGTGATGTGTAGGTATAAGTATGTAGGTCTGAATGTGTTTGACCTCTTTTTCTGTTTCTGCACTGAGATGAGACTTGTTAGAGGAGCGAAGCTGATAATAAACTTTGGTTTATAAATCACATCGCCTCGTTATTCCAAGCTCTTCTACAGTCCTAATCAGATCAGCTTTTTCAGGATCCATGTAAACAGTAAAATTCTGATCTGAATTGTAATCAGATTGAAGAAATTTTGCCCATGTAACCGTGGCTAATGATTCTCTGATGGGGGAGACAGGGGCTAAGTTGAGGGGTGGCGGATGAAGAGGAGCAGCAGAGAGGCATGTTACACTGCGACTCTGCTTCCTGGTCCCAACTCTGAGTTGTCAAGGTTTTGGAAATTTGGATAAAAATGATGCCAGATTGTTAGATAAAAGAGATGCACTACCCAAAGTGGGATGGATGCTGTCTCGTCTAACAAGACCAGGTTTTGTCCAAAATGAGCTCCAATTGTCTATGTACCCACATTGTTTGCAGGACACCACACAGACAGCCAGCGGTTGAAGGATGACAAGCAGCTAAACATGTCATCACTGGTCAGATTGGGGAGGGGTCCAGAGAATACTACAGAGGCAGACATCGTTTTGGCAAAGTTACACACCGATTCCACACTAAGTTTTGTAACTTCCGACTGCCGGAGTCAGATGTTGTTAATGCTGGCGTGGATAACAATTGTGGAGTATTTACAGTTACTTTTAGCCAGCACTTCCAAATTTGACTCAATGTCACCTGCTCTGGCCCCAGGAATGCATTTGACTATGGCCGCTGGAGTCTCTAGGTTCACGTTTCTGACTACAGAGTCACCAATGATCAGAGTTTTTTCCTCAGCGGGTGTGTCGCTGAGTGGGGAAAAGTGATTAGAAACATGAACAGGTTGGTGGTGAACCAGGGGCTTGCGACTATGCTTCCTTCTCACCGTCACCCACCCATTCTCTCCTGGCTGCTCAAGAGAGGTGGAAGCTGGGGGATGGCTAGCAGGCCTTATGCTAGGGTGCTCCGCTGCAGCTAAGGGGAGTCCATCATTATTAACTGGCGCTGACGGTGTTTCAATGCAGCGGAGCCGGGATTCCAAATCGCACAACCTCGCCTTGCACGCCTCAGAAAGACAACATTTATTACATTTACCATTATCACTAAAAGAGGCAGAGGTATAGCTAAACATCTGACACTGAGAGCACACCAGAGGAGAAGGGGAAAGAGAGCTAGTAGCCATAGCTAGTGGCTAACCTGAAGCTAACACAAACACCGATGAAAGGTGAGCAGAAGGCTAAAGAGGGTGATTAGGTGACACAGTGTGCACACAGGTGCAAGAGGCTTGTTAAACAGAGGTGAGAGGTGACGGTTCAGGTTCAGGTTCAGGTTACTTTATTTGTACCCGTAAGTAGATTTGTTTTGCAGTCTGGTGACATCCATATTTACAAGCCACAAATTACATTCAACATAGACACAAACACAGGCACATATGAAGCTGACTATAAACATGATAAGAATACTCAAGGCTCCATCAATCAGGATAGATGGGAAAACGGTAGACGGAAAAAAGTGATTAAAATACAATTAAAGGCAATAATCTTCAGGAGAGTGAGGAGAGCTAAGCACAGAACAAACCACACCGACAGCCAGCAACACAGGGTTTGTGCAGTATATATCCATGCAGATTTTGCACCGTTGTCAACTCGGACGTCGACCCACCGAGCCTCTGCTGAACACATTTGCTCATCCATGGTAAACATGTTACTCTTCTGCGGTAAAGCCGGAAACACACAGTTTAGCTTAGATTAGATTAGATTAGATTCAACTTTATTGTTATTACACATGTATGAATACAAGGTAACGAAACACAGTTTAGCATCCAATCAGAAGTGCAAAGGACAGCAGTGCAGTATATACAGTAATTGACAGTATGTGCAATTTAAGCAAATATATGCAAATATATGCAGCAGTGCAGAAAGTTAAGAGTACTGTTATGTGCAAATAATGTACAATAAGTTAGGTGGGCAGTTATGTACAGGTGAGGATGGTAAGAGATGATGGTAAGAGAGTCAGCGGGGAACTAAGTTCAATAACGTGACAGCTGTTGGAAAGAAACTGTTCCTAAACCTGCTGGTTCTAGTCCGAAGGCTTCTGAAACGCCTTCCGGAGGGGAGAAGCTGGAACAGTCCATGAGCAGGATGGTTGGAGTCCCTAAGAATGCTGCGTGCCCGGCGCAGACATCGTTTCCTGTAGACATCCTCTATAACTGGAAGTGGAGTCCCTGTGATGCGTTGGGTGGTTTTCACCACTCGCTGCAGTGCCTTACGGTCAGCGACAGAGCAGCTCCTATACCAGACTGTGACACAGTTGGTCAGGGTGCTCTCTATCACGCAGCGGTAGAAGTTGCCCAGGATGTCAGTTGACAGATGGTTCTTCTTCAGTGTCCTCAAGAAGAAGAGGCGCTGATGGGCCTTCCTTGATCAGGCTGGTGGTGTTAACTGACCAGGACAGGTCCTCCGAGATGTGGGTCCCTAGGAATTTGAAGCTGGGGACACGTTCAACAGCTATGCCATTGATATGGATGGGGTCATGTGTCTCTCCCCTCTCCTTCCTGTAGTCCACTATGAGCTCCTTGGTTTTGCTGGTGTTAAGGAGCAGGTTATTGTCAGCGCACCAAGTAGCCAAGTGCTCAACCTCTGCCCTGTAATCTGACTCATCATTGTCCCAGATGAGTCCGATCACCGTGGTGTCATCTGCGAACTTTATGATGGAATTGGATCCATACATAGGCCTGCAGTCATGGGTGAAGAGGGAGTAGAGGAATGGGCTGAGCACACAGCCCTGTGGTACACCAGTGCTGAGTGTGATTGTACGTCACTTTTGACGTACAAACAATTGTATGTGCCTTCCAGCTGGTGATGGCTGCTCCCCATCAGTTTTGACGGAATGGTTTTCATGGGATAAAATTGTTCAGTATTCTGACTCTAGGGGGTTATTTTTACTGAATCGACACATTTTTTGTTTATAAGTAAGATAAGCCTTTATTAGTCCCACAATGGGGAAATTCCAGGATTGCAACAGCACAGGGATAGCAACACTCAGAGCAACAATCAGAAGGCAAGAGAAGAAACAAGAGCAGATAAAACAAGAGCATATATATATATATATATATATATATATATATATATATATACTGTATATATATATATATGTGTGTGTGTGTGTGTGTGTGTGTGTGTGGTCTATATTAATCATATATTCCATAACCTACATATGTTGAAGCATATGAGAATGTTTGGTGATTACATATGTAAGGCGACTTCACACCTCAGAACAGGACAAAGAGTCTCAACCGCCAGTGAAGATCAAAGAGCTTCCCAGGCACTGCGGTGGAGACCGGAGGAGCTGCCCTGACCCCCCAGGGCCATGAGGAGGAGTACGAAGATAACGGGGGGATTAAGATAAGGAGGGATGTCAGCTTTTGATATGCATGTCTTTTGTTATGTGCAAGTATAAGTTCATAGAGCCGAAGGTGTTCGGTCTCTTTTTCCTTCTTCTGCTGCTGCACTGAGACTTGTTAGAGGAGCTGATAATAAACTTTGGTTTATATATCACATCGCCTCGTTCTTCCAAGCTCTTCTACACTGGTGACCCCTGACGCGAGGATGGACCAGAGGCGTTCCCCCGCGATCGACTCATCTGTGGCGACCCAGGCAGACGCCGGCGCCCATGCAGACAGGGGAACAGATGGACGACGTTCCCCCACGGCAGAAGTGATAGAGAGGGCTCAACCGAGCACCAGCACCGCGGAGAGAGCCGAAGCAAGGCACTCTCACCCTGCGGACACAGCAGTGACGGTCTACACAAACGCCGTCACCGTCAACCTGCCGGACTTCTGGCAGGAAGACCCCGCCTCGTGGTTTCAGCAAGCTGAAGCCCAGTTTGCACTTGCGGGCATCACGGCTGACGATACAAAGTTCTATCACATCGTCGCCAAACTCAACGCCGCCACTTCGAGGTGTGCGCGGAGCATAATCCAGCGGCCGCCGGCCCAGGACAAATATAAAGAACTGAAAGTGACCATCGTGGCAAATTACGTCCCCTCAGCCGAGGAGAGAGCCGAGAGGATCCTGGCGGTTTACGGCCACAGAGGAGGCAGACCCAAGGCCCTCATGGAGGACTTGCTGCAACTTAAAGAAGAGGACAATGACAACTTCCTCTTCCATTTCATATTCCTCAGTACGCTGCCGCCACACATGAGAGGGACGCTGGCCAACATGCGATGCAGCACCCAGCAAGACTTCCGCACGCTAGCTCACGAAGCTTAACGGCTCGTCAACGCCTGCAAGGAGCAGACACCCACAGCAGCATCCGCAGATGTCCGGAGCCACGAGGAGCCACAAATCACTGAGCAGAGCCAGCCCGCGGTGACAGCGACACGGCCAGGACGCAACAGACGGAGCAACGTTTGTTATTACCACCACCGCTTCGCCGAGAAGGCTTACAAATGCGTTCCCCCCTGCAAATTCACAATTTCCGGAAAACGCCGAAGCCGAGAGCCGTTAACAGCAGCGGTTCTCAGCAAAAAAAGCAAGCTTTTATATGTGATGGACGGACACACCGGCAAGCGGTTCCTTATCGACACGGGAGCTCAACTAAGTTTTGTCATGCCCTTCCAAGCAGACCGGGCCATGGGCCCCCGGGGCAATGGAGCGGTGGCAGCCAACGGCTCCACCATCGACACTTTTGGCGAAAAGAGCCTGCACCTCTGCATCCACGGCCGCAACTACAGATGGACATTTGTTGTAGCGGCGGTGAGTTTTAACTTGTTGGGCGCAGATTTTTTGTGTGCACATGGGTTATTAGTTATCTAGCGAACAGGCGCTTGGTTAATGCACTGTCCTTTGCTTCTATTCCCTGCTCAGCTCGACTTTCTCCACCACCCGTGCAGGCTAGCGTCACCACAGCAGGAGGTAAGTTTGATCAACTCCTCACCCAATTTCCAGCACTCACAATTCCCAAATTCTCAGCCACAGTGGCTAAACACGGGGTTGAACATTTTATTCCCACAACGGGCCCACCCGTATTTGCCAAAGCTCGGCGCTTAGACGCGGCCAAGCTCGCCATAGCTCGGGACGAGTTTACCACCCTTGAAAAGTTAGGCATTATTAGACGCTTCAAAAGCCCCTGGGCCTCACCACTTCACATGGTTCCGAAATCCGACGGTTCTTGGAGACCGTGCGGTGATTACCGCAGATTAAACAATGTGACAGCGCATGACCGCTACCCAATTCCTCACATTCAGGATTTTTCACTGCAACTGGCGGGTGCGTGCATTTTTTCAAAAATAGACCTGGTCCGCGGTTATCATCAAGTCCCAGTTCGAGCAGAGGACATTCCTAAAACAGCTGTAATAACCCCTTTCGGCCTTTTTGAATTTTTGCGAATGCCTTTCGGCCTCAAAGGCGCGGCTCAAACCTTTCAGCGGATGATGGACGCAGTATTACGCGACCTTCCTTTTGTTTTCGTCTACTTCGACGATATGCTGGTAGCCAGCCCGTCTGAGGAAGAACACGAGCGGCATCTCACTATGGTTTTTCAGAGACTAGAAGAGCACAGGTTAATAATCAATCCAGCCAAATGCAAATTCGGCGTGTCACAAATTGATTTTTTAGGACACAGAGTTTCTCCGAAGGGGGCAGTCCCACTTCCAGAGAAAGTTCACGCGATAAAAAGTTTCCCACGGCCACAAACGGTCAAATCGCTGCAAGAATTTTTAGGAATGGTTAATTTTTACAACCGTTTCCTCCCCCACGCAGCTCAGCTAATGCAGCCCCTATATGACGCGCTCAGAAAACAAAAAACCTTCCAACGCGGTCGAATGGACCCCGGAGCGCGAACGCGCCTTCGTGGAAGTAAAAAGCGCCCTAGCTAGTGCCACATTGTTGGTTCACCCCGATCCCTCGGCCCGCATTGCGCTAACCACAGACGCTTCGGACCTAGCTATAGGGGCAGTTGTAGAACAACATGTCAGCGGAATCTGGCAACCTTTGGCATTCTTCAGCAAATCGCTAAACCAAACCGAGCGTAAATACAGCACTTTTGACAGGGAGCTGCTAGCGCTTCATTTATCCATCCGCCACTTCCAGTTCTGGTTAGAAGGGCGGAGTTTCACGGCTTTTGTAGACCACAAACCGCTCACCTTTGCTATGGCTAAAATTTCCGAACCGTGGTCAGGCAGGCAACAAAGACAGCTGGCTGCGATTTCAGAGTTCACCACAGACATTCGACATGTGGCAGACAAACTTAACGTGGTAGCAGACTGTCTCTCTCGCACTGTGACATCGTCAGAGCGCGAGGAGACAGATTATACTACCTCAGCTGCGGAACTCTTCACCAACGCGGACACATACGCGGCCCCAATCCATGCAGGGATAGATTATGCAGCCACGGCAGAGGAACAAAGTAGTGACGCGGATGTGCGCGCACTCTTGTCTGGACCAACAGGGTTAAGGCTGGAGGAAAGGGTTTTACGCGAGGGCGTGCCCCCGCTAATATGCGATATCTCAACCAGCCGACCTCGCCCGTTAGTCCCAGCTACATGGCGCCGCCGTATTTTCGACTCAATTCACTCCCTCGCACACCCAGGTGTGCGCGCCTCGGTTAAAATGGTCGCCGAAAAGTTTGTGTGGCCTGGCCTGCGCAAAAACGTAAAAGAATGGGCAAAAACTTGCATTTCTTGTCAGCGCGCCAAAATACACAAACACACAAAAGCCCCTCTGGAGCCTTTTCCAATCCCAGCTAGAAGGTTCGACCACGTTCATGTCGACCTCCTGGGACCACTACCTTCCTCCCAAGGTTTCACACATCTGTTAACAATGATAGACCGCACTATGCGCTGGCCAGAGGCAGTCCCTCTGGCGTCAACAACAGCGGAGGAAGTCGCTCGCGTTTTTTTGACAAACTGGGTGGCACGTTTCAGTGTCCCATCGGACATCACGTCCGATAGGGGGCCTCAATTTGTCTCGGAGCTTTGGTCAGCCATGGCCAGCAGCTTAGGGGCGACAATTCACCGCACCACCGCTTATCACCCCCAGGCTAATGGGTTATGCGAGCGTTTTCACAGATCTTTAAAGGCCGCCCTCAGAGCCTCACTAACGGATACAAATTGGGTAAATAAACTTCCCTGGGTTTTATTGGGGTTGCGTGCTGCGCCCAAAGAGGATCTAGACGCCTCTCCAGCAGAATTAGTTTTTGCACAACCTCTCAGGCTCCCAAGTGAATTTTTACCCGAGAACCCAGAGCCAGGGCATTTTCTAGCCCCGAGGTTTTTAGGCAGCAACGGACCGGACTCTCTCCCCGGACCGGCACATCACTCTTTTCCACGGGTTTTTGTCCCACAAGCTTTAAAGAACGCTGAATTCGTTTTTGTTAGGCATGAAGCTTTAAAACCAACTTTCCGCCCACCATACGATGGGCCATTCAGAGTGCTAGAACCTGGTGATAAACACTTTGTGCTTGATTTTGGGGATAGAAAAGAAACAGTCAGCATTGACAGACTTAAACCTGCCTTCTTGTTGAGAGACGAGCCTGCACGGTTGGCGAGAGCACCTCGGCGGGGTAGACCCCCCAAGAGAAAAGACTCAGCCCCCCCTGCAGGGAACAAATAATCACTCTCCTCCCCAAGCTGCAGATTCCTTACAGGAAGGTCCCAGCAGGACGCCTAAGCGGACCCACAGCAGATTCGGGAGAAGATTAAAACCCAGACGGCACAGAGACTGATGCAAACTACTCAACAGTTGTTCACTAATTGTGCTGTAACAGTTTAGGACTGACTTGTGATTTTACTATGCTGTTATGATTACCACTGAACTCTCTTAGGAGCATGGCTGCTGGAAAGTTTCTTCTGTGGCAAGAGGTGTAGCAGTTAGTATGTCATAGTAATTATCTTAAACTGTGAATTTTTCTATTGTCCTTTTCTTAGTCGTTTGGGGGGGGGGCTGTGGTCTATATTAATCATATATTCCATAACCTACATATGTTGAAGCATATGAGAATGTTTGGTGATTACATATGTAAGGCGACTTCACACCTCAGAACAGGACAAAGAGTCTCAACCGCCAGTGAAGATCAAAGAGCTTCCCAGGCACTGCGGTGGAGACCGGAGGAGCTGCCCTGACCCCCCAGGGCCATGAGGAGGAGTACGAAGATAACGGGGGGATTAAGATAATGAGGGATGTCAGCTTTTGATATGCATGTCTTTTGTTATGTGCAAGTATAAGTTCATAGAGCTGAAGGTGTTCGGTCTCTTCTTCCTTCTTCTGCTGCTGCACTAGGATGAGACTTGTTAGAGGAGCTGATAATAAATTTTGGTTTATATATCACATCGCCTCGTTCTTCCAAGCTCTTCTACAATATATATATTTATATTTATATGTACATATGTATACTTGCTGCTCTTGTTTTTTCTCTTGCCTTCTGATTGTTGCTCTGAGTGTTGCTATCCCTGTGCTGTTGCAATCCTGGAATTTCCCCATTGTGGGACTAATGGAGGATGGCAGAATCCCCAAAGATGTCCTCTACGGAGAACTTGCAACTGGCAGGAGAGACGTTGGCCGCCCACAGCTGCGCTTTAGAGACGTCTGCAAGAGAGACATGAAGGCCCTGGATATCAACACAGAGCACTGGGTGGACCTTGCAACGGACCGCTCCAAATGGAGAGGCATCTTGACCAGACAGCTCAAGGCGGGTGAAGAGAGACTGACTGCTGCAGCAGATGAAAAAAGGACCCGCAGGAAGAACCGCCACAGACCCAGCAGCACGGAGACCACCCACAAGTGCGACCTGTGTGACAGGGACTGTCATTCGCGCATCGGCCTGTTCAGCCACAGGCGGTGCTGTTCCAGCAGAGTAGACGTTTAAGATTCTCTTCCATGGTCATCATAGACCGACAGAGGCCGACGGATGTATATATATATAGACACACAGTGCGGAGCATTGTAGCTAGATGGAATAGATATATAAATATATAAACTAGATGGAATGAAACAGCACAGCCGTCTACTTAGTTATCCTACATGGTATGATTATGTACCCATACATATTCTCACCCTCCATAGCGACCGGTATTTTCCTAGTTGTATACCGGAGGGGACCATTGTGTAAGTCTATTGCGTCTTTTGCATTCAAAACTATTAGGCTGTCACGTCTTTTTGCTATCTCTGCGAGCAGCCCTGCTTGTAATACCTAAAGTGTAAGTAGAATCAGAATCAGAATCAGAAAAGATTTATTGCCAAGTACATTAACAGATCACTGATAACATACGAGAGAATTTGACTTGACACAGAAAATGAACCTGCATTTCCAGTGACACGGCTGCATCGGGGACGCGCCTGCCAACAGGATAGAGGGTACAGGTAGCATAAGAATAAGAATAATACGAGGAACAGTAGGAAGGAGCAAAAAAAACATTGATTCAGAATACTGGTTGCATAATCAATCAATATTATGATTACAAGGAAAAAAAAAGCTCTCGATGCACATACGCAAGACAGGATTCACAGGACATAAGACACAAGAGAGCAGTGTGTGTATCTTTATTCAGTTCATGGATCAATGTGTGTGCGCTGTTGAAGCAATGTTGATGATAATAAGAGAACAACAAGGGCACTTGGCAGGAGATGTTTTGTCTGGCTGCCGCCGATCGTCCTTGCGATTATCTGGGCAGGCTGTCCAGATGGCTGTCCAAGGCCTTGTGCTCGATGATTTTGAAAACACAGACTGCAGACAGCCAGGAGGAATTTTCATGGGGAAATTGAGCCAAATCGGACTGATCACAGAGAAGGCTTTTTATTTCTTCTGTAGATTCAGTACTTAATCCTTCATTGCGGGGCTTTAAGTCCATCGTGGAAAGACCTAAGCGAGACCATGATGTAATCCACCTTCCGAGACAGTTCTCCATTTGTCGCTATCAGGGTCTTCTCCAATTTTTCAATTTGACAGATGCACCTCGCCTGGCCAGCATTTTGATAGGTTGTATCCATCTTCAGCAATTTGCGGTACACCAGGACAATCCCAGTTCCAATCAGAAAGATCCCGATCACCATTATCACGAAGACATACAAATCTTCAATATCTTCGATAGAGAGATTAGTGAGACACAAGATCTTCCAATTACTTGTGTCACGTAAATAGCCCGCTGGAGCCGTTCCTGCGGGACAGACAGCTTCCCCCAGAGCACTTTTCCTTGTTGAAAAAATAGTGTCAATTGTGTTCAAAGCCCAGCTTATTAACTCCATAATTTCTTTCTTTCGACGGTCGCAGTTAGACGCAGACAGACAACAGCA
This sequence comes from Pholidichthys leucotaenia, assembly GCA_020510985.1. NCBI lineage: Eukaryota > Metazoa > Chordata > Actinopteri > Cichliformes > Pholidichthyidae > Pholidichthys > Pholidichthys leucotaenia. The sequence goes on along the minus strand of CM035839.1, from coordinate 390,319,841 downwards.
AGCTGGGATCCAGTAGTTGGGGGGGGGGGGAAGGAAAAAAGTAATACCTTAGTAATACCTTAGTAATACCTTAGTAATACCTAAAGCAGGATTAATGTTGTTATGATGACCAATGCAGGTTTCCTTTAAAGGTAGTGATAAACAAGAAATAGCTAGGAACAGTTGGGCAAGTGCAGGGACTCAATAACGAGGGAGACAGAGACTGGGGAATAATCAGTCAAAACAACTCAAAAGGAACACAATCGTGAAGGGAGAATAAACACTAGAAACAGATCTAAGGACAAAGCAAGACTTAAGGCATAACTAGGAGGAGGCACCACGAAAAACATGAAACCAGAAATAAAATACAGTTATTGGGGCTACCAGAAGTTAACCTAAAAGTAAATAGTAAATCATAAACACAGACCAACAGGGAAATGCCTTTCAAGATAAGACATGGAATAAAGTTAAACTAACCAAACCAGAAGCAGTACTTTCAGAATAAGCTTAAGACCAAAGGAGAAGACACAATGAACACTCCCAACAAATGCCTGAAACTTGACAGACTAAACCATAACAATAAGTCCAAAATAAGATAAGATAAGCCTTTATTAGTCCCACAACGGAGAAATTCCAGGATTGCAACAGCACAGGGATAGCAACACTCAGAGCAACAATCAGAAGGCAAGAAAAAAAGCAAGCAAGCAAGAGCAGCTAATATACATATGTACATATTACTATAAAATATATATACACAGACACACAGTGCAGAGCATTGTAGCTGGATGGAATAAATATATGAATATATAAACACACAGTGCGGAGCATTGTAGCTAGATGGAATAAATATGTAAATATATAAACACCCACAGTACGGAGCATTGCAGCTAGGTGGAATAAATATGTAAATATATAAACACACACAGTGCGGCGCAATGTAGCTAGATGGAATAATATGCAGATATATAAACACACAGTGCGGAGCATTGTAGCTAGATGGAATAAATATGTAAATATATAAACACACACAGTGCAGAGCATTGTTGCTAGATGGGATGAAACAGCACAACCGTCTACTTAGTTATCCTACATAGTATGATTATGTGCCCATACATATTCTCACTCTCCATAGCGACCGGTATTTTCCTAGTTGTATGCCGGAGGGGACCATTGTGTAAGTCTATTGCATCTTTTGCATTCAAAAAACTATTAGTTTGTTACGTCTTTTAAAATAATACAATAACTCAAAGGTTGACAGTGCCACTTTTTGAGATACATTTATTTTTCCCCACACAGATTTACAACTATATACTTTAAATAATTAATAAATTTGTGATCCCCCTCCAATAAATTTTCAACATTTTTTTCTTATACATTTACAACCATGCTCTCACTAACATATTCAGATGTACCCTATAAGCTATCCTTGCACTAGGGATGGGGGGTCATTTTGCTATGAAAGGGGATGGCATCACCCCTCATCCCCCTCAAATCACCTACCGACAAGAATGATTTTAAAAAATATATATATAGTTAATGCATAAAATAAGTGTAGCAGGAAGTGAAATGTGAAAATAAACAGAAGACTGTAAAGGCAGAAACTGGACTCAAACGCCCTTATCCTGCTGGAAAGCAACATTTTCAGTGCCTCCATCCACTCTCCCTCATATGAAGTTTGGGTGCTTTTGAAATGGTGAAATGCTGTGACATTGCAGTGACATTGGCATAGTATTAAAAGGGCAGTTTTTAATGGGAAATGCTTATGTAATGTACTGTATATGACATGAAAAAACACCTGAAAAGTGTCATACAGTTTATACACATTTCCATGACAACATGTTTAATTAATAATAATTAGAACACGTGGAAAAGAGTGATACATTTCCATTAATGTCTCAGTGCTGTTTATACTAGGTAGGTCTGGATATATTTTTTCCCTTAATAAATGAAATCTCATTTAAAAACTGCATTTTGTATTTAATCAGGTTACCTTTGTCTAATATTAAATTTGTTTGATGTTCTGAAACATTTAAGTGTGACAAATATGCAAAAATATAAGAAATTGGGAAGGGGTAAACATTTTTTCCCAGCATTGTATCAGCACTCATGTAATGCTAATATATATTTTTAAACCAGTTTTTCAATCAGTCTTTAAAAAACATCTATCAAATCTCAAAATTTTTATGTTTGGTGATTCTCTGCCGTGTGATTATTGCGCCACAGCTCTCTAATTAGTTAACATGAGCTAAAAACTCGCCTTTTCAGCCGATACCTAAATTGTGCTGTGTGATGTTGCCTTTATTGTGAAGTGCGGTGTAGTGGCGGCCACTTCCTCTTCCACCACTGCACTGCCCTATAAGTAGCAGAGAGCATCTCTATTCTGCCTCTTGGCCAATGTCCCTGCCCGGTGGCCGTTGTGTGTCCAACCTTTTAATAAAGCTGAGTTCGACCGTTCACCTGGCCTCATCCTTGTACCAAGGTATTTACAGACAGAACATTTTGGCAACGAGGACAAACTATGGAGGCACGTGTCGCACCACTTCGCCCCTTCTTGGAGCTCCCGGGCGAGCTGCCTGTGCCTTGGCCAAGATGGTTCGCAGCCTTCCAGAACTACATCATCACGCTCGACCTGGGTGAGCTAGATAAGCTAAGAGCATGTGCACACCTGGTACATAATTTAGGGATTGAGGGCCAGCGTATCCTACGCACACTCAGGGCTGCGGACTCATTTGAGGACATAGTTGAACTGTTGGTGAGCCATTTTCACACCCTGGATAACATGATTGTCCGGAGGACTAGGTTCCGGCACCGACACCAGGAGGTGGGTGAGCCAGTCCGCCAATTCGTCACCGACCTGAGGCAGCTGGTTAGCGAGTGTCGTTTTGGGCCATTGGAGGAAGAAATGGTATGTGACCAGCTGGCAGAGCACACAAACAGCGCTGCTTTATGAGCTAGGCTACTCACGGCGCCATGTGGTTTAATGTTCGCTAGGGCTATCGAGCTAGCTCTCCAGATGGAGACCATGGACAAGCTAACCTCAGAGCTAAATTGGCACCAGTCACAATGGCAGCCAGATCCTTCTGCCACAGCATTAGTAGTAGACCCGGATAGTGAGGATAGCATGGATGACAACGTGATAGAAGCCAATGCTACCAGCCGAAGGTCTACCCTGGGAAAACCCCTGTGCATGGGTTGCGGGTCCACAAAGCACCAATATAAGGCTAGGGATTGCCCGGCTAGAGGGAAGCATTGTGGCAAGTGTGGACACTTGAATCGTTATGCCAGAGTGTGCCATGTGTCCGAGACGGAGAGCCCACAAAGGAAATCACCCACCCACACCCAACAACTATTCACACGGTGTCCCCAAGTACCAACGAGTACACGTTCTGCATGGTGACGCTGGATGGAGTGGAGATGCCGCTGCTGCTCAACACGGGGGCGGAGGAATCGTTGCTAAATTGGACCACAGTGAGGAACTTTTTCCCCCACTACAGGATAAGAGGTAACCCAGGGCTGCTTTACGGTTACAGAGGTGACAGGCTGTGCACAGTTGGAACGTTGGAGTTAACGGTTCGGTACAAGTCAGCGACAATGGCTGACTTCACAGTCCACGTGACAGCCCGAGGCAACAACATCATGGGCTGTGACTTGTTTTACGGACTGGGGTTCGCCATCAAAGACGACGCTGGGGAAGAATGGTCTGGTTGTGGCCAGCGGAACCCTCCGGTTCCGGTGGTGGAGGACGACGCTGTGTGGGACGAAGATCTACCGCACACCACGGCGGCCAAGCAGGACCAGCCTCACTCAGGTTTGACGCAGGAGCGTCTCAGTGCCGGCGCTTGGGGAATGGTAGGAGGGAGTACTGAGCGAGGCAGCAAGGTGCCTGCATCGGCAAGTGACACCAGTGTGCTAGCCCCAGTTTCCTCCGGAGCTTGGCCGCAGAGGGATGGAGGATCTGCAGCTACGATGGCCACCGCTGCAATGGCTTTAGAAGAGGTAAGGGCCAGACCAACAGGTACGGAGAGACTGCATGCCAAACAGCACCAAAGCAGGCCGAGCAGAACCCCTCTGAGAGTTATGGACTTTGTCCGAGCTCGAGGAGAGGGACGTCCACGGTGGATACGGGCCAGGTGACAGCCAGCAGAACACCAGGAACAGCTGCGCATCGTGGCTAAGTGGGGAGTAGCTTACTCCCAGCTGTCGGATGACTCAAGGAGCCCCGCCAGCGAGCTGCAGCGTGTCTGGGAGGAAGCTTCTGATGGTGGGTCCGAACGAGAGAGGCGATGAGAAGAGGCGATTTTGTCCATGAGGTCAGCTGCGACCCTGGGAGCATGCTGCTTCCAGGGGCGGGTCTGCTGAGGGGCTGCCCTGGGCCCCCCACAAGTCGGTTCTACCCCTTTCTGCCAGAAGGACAGTAGTGTGATTTTAAAAAATAAATATAATAGTTCTAATGTTCATATGCTTGTGCATGCAAAAAAAAAAAAATATTGTTCTGGGTTTTGGTTAGTATAGGAACACGGCAGTAATTTTGAGTTATTAATGGACTTTGTTTAGGTTACAGGTAGCAGAATAATCCACCTTGCCATGTGGGGCAGGACGGTAGTCCACACCATCCTCCCTATTTTAGGTTTTGTTGTGTGAATGTGGTAGGCCATTTAGTGATTTCAGTTTTAGTTTTGTTAGCGCGTGATTTGGGCCCTAAATTGGGGAGGGTGTTAATTGTGTGTGTGGTTTTGGACTTTCTTTGGGGGGTGGGGGGGTGATGTTGCCTTTATTGTGAACCGCGGTGTAGTGGCGGGCACTTCCTCTTCTGCCACTGCACCGCCCTATAAGTAGCAGAGGTCGTCTCTATTCTGCCTCTTGGCCAATGCCCCTGCTTGGTGGCTGTCGTGTGTCCAACCTTTTAATAAAGCTGAGTCCGACCATTCACTTGGCCTCATCCTTGTACCAATGCATTGACAGACATAACATGCTGATCTCATAACAGTTCCTGCATCCAGTTCTATTACATCTCCAAAAAATCACTGGCATCTACTCACAGTTGGCCTTGTCACAGGCGATGAATCTAATCCAAAGAGTGTTTCTAGATAACATCATAGGCTACAGCACAGACTGCTTATCCTGTTATTAACTAAGTTGAACAGTAGAAAAAGAACAGAATGAAATAGAAGAGATGCTACTGAAACGTGCTAAACAGTGACATATTTTAGAGAGGCACTAAATGTTCAGTTCACATGTCATCACAACCTCTCATCACATTGTGATTATATCAGCTGAAGAATCATGCCAAGGTGCTGTAATATATACCTATGAGTTGTGCCCCATTCAAGAGCCGTAGTTCATTACTGAACTTGATAGCAGGAATGTGGAGTAGAGAGAGAGAGAGAGAGAGAGAGAGAGAGAGAGAGAGTCTGTCGTGTCCATCCTGACAGACTTGGAGACAAACTCATGTTGTGCATCAGCATGATTGTGTATGTAAATGCAAGAGTGTGTAGCAGTTTCTGGGAAATAGTCGAGAACCTCACCAAGTCCGCAGATTGTCTGGGAAAAAGCATAAACACTGGTGTTTTAAATATTTCCCTCCATCCTCCTGTGGCCACATCTGACTGCAAAACAGCACTTCTCTAAGGCTTGTAGATCTGCTTTCTTGTGTGAGTGAACCAAGATAACAGACATCACCTCATCTAAATACACCAGACTGCACGTGAAGCCTGCAATCCAATGAGAACATTAGATATTTACTATGTTTTTTGGGGGGGTTTTTTAGCAAATAAATTGTACATTCACAGGGTCTGTTTTTTGCAGTTTGATTAAAATGTTTATCATATTTTCAGGATGTGGATACACTACACAAAATATTAGTGTGAGTCCATGTGTGTTCTGATGTTTACTGCAGGGAAAAGACCAACTAACCACCATCAGGTTTTCTGTCTTCTCCCTTACAGGGCCTCTCCAACCCCCACCCCTTGTTCTTACACACAAACACCAAATCTCTCTCTCTCTCTCTCTCTCTCTCTCTCTCTGTCTCTCTCGCTGACACTCACACAAACACACACACGCACGGCTGTGAGCACACACAAAAAGATGCACTAATGCTTATTGGGCTGCACGGTGGCGCAGTGGTTAGCACTGCGGCAGCACAGTTTACCCTTGGCCGGGGGATCGTGGGATCGTGGGTTCGATCCCAGCCCCCGACCAACAGTGATCTGTGTGGAGTTTGCATGTTCTCCCCGTGTTGCGTGGGTTTACTCCGGGATTTCTCCGGTTTCCTCCCACATGCCAAAAACATGCATGTTAGGTTAATTGGCTGTTCTAAATTGTCCCTAGATATCTGTTTCCTATAGGCCCTTAGAATAGAGGGTTAGTATTAATGAAAGCGCTTTGAGTGGTCTTTGTGACTAGAAAAGCGCTATATAAGTGCAGGTTAGTTAGTTAGTTAGTTATTCTGCACAGTCTGTAACTTAAGGTCCACACACAAAGACATACAAAAAACACAGAGAAACACACACACAGAGTCTCACACATTCTTACCCGTTCTGCAGAGACAGTATAGCCCCTTTTCCACTAGTACCTGTTTAGGCTGGTACAGCACAGCAGTTTTATTCAGTTCAACCCGCTTTTGTTTCCATTACACCAGAGTACCGCTTGATGTGGGTGGGATTTGTTGCAGGAAGGCAGCGCAACCCTCCCATGATATAAAACACACGACACACAAGCGACACAATATCAAAACACAAGATGGAGGATTACAAGAGGATGATTTACTTACTGCTCGCTCTGTGGCTTTTTGTCACAGTAAAGGCCAAACAGGAAAGCCAGAGAAGGCTACTTGCTTTTGTATTATGAAAATAAATTTTTTTGTATCCTTTTCAGATACGTCTCCTCTTTTGTTTATATGGGTTATTTGTGAAGGTGAGAGTGATTAAATGCTAAAAGACAGGGGAAGCCGTCTACAAGTAATCCAGCAGTTAGACATATCACTTTTGGTTTGATGCAAGTCTGTTAACAGAATTATGAATCATGTGTTGAAACACGTTAAATCCCATGTAACCCTGTCCCATTATACGGAAAAACTTAAATGCTTTGTTTACCTTTTCTTACCCCTTAGCATTCCTGGGAATTTTCCAGTGTGGAAAAGTAGAATTTTGGTTAAGAAAGATGTTTCTGTCATGGCGGCCGCAGGGCCATCAGTCCCGGCTGTGTGCACACCTGTCGCTAATCCCCAGCGGACTATAAGAGCCAGACCTGCCAGCGACTCAGCACGGAACCGTCTGTCATCACTACGGAGGCACATCCCTCGTCTACAGCCACAGAGTGGCTCTTCGTCTGACCAAGCGCTTCACGTCGTTCCATGTAAGCAAACCAAGCTCTTACCTTGTCAAGCTCCTCTCCCCTGTGCATAGGTGGATCCTCCAGGTGGCGGATTCTCTCTCCCCGGCAGCGGCCCAGCCCCTCCCCGGCACCAGAGTCTTTCCCCCGCCTCACGACACCGAGCAGGACGCTCCCCTCCTGGCAGATCATCCACCCGTCTTCTTCAGCAGTGGGGGCGGGATTTTTCTTCGTTGGTAAGAAGGATGGCTCCCTGCGCCCATGTATTGATTTTAGGGGTGTTAACGACATTACAATATACACTTTGCCTCTTATGGACTCAGCGGTGGTGGATTGCCCCCCCCCCCCCCGTTCAGGAAGCAACTGCAGCGGTTTTTGGGAATTACTCATTTTTATCGCCGCTTTGTGCCTAGTTTTGGCATAGTGGCTCGCCTGCTGACCGATCTCACGTCCCCTAAGATCCCCTTCTGCTGGACGGAGGAGGCTGCGGTGGCATTCGAGACGCTCAAGAGGGAGTTTGTTTTGTCCCGCGTCCTGACGCAGGTGGATCTGAGTCTCCAGTGCCTGGTTGAGGTGGACACTTCGGACTCCAGGGTGGGGGCAGTACTCTCCCAGCGTTCTCCAGTTGACGGAGTGATCCGGCCCTGCGCCTTCTTCTCTCACCGCCTACTGCCCGTGGAGAGGAATTACAGCATCGGCGACAGGGAGCTGCTGGCAGTGAAGCTCGCCTTGGAGGAGTGGCGTCATTGGCTGGAGGGTGCTGTCCAGTCTTTTGTTGTATGGACCGACCATAAGAACTTGGAATATCTGAGGACGGCAAGGCGGTTGAACTCTCGCCAGGCCCGCTGATCCCTCTTTTTTGGTCGGTTCAACTTCACCATCACCTACTGCCCCAGAAGCAAGAATGTTAAGCCAGACGCCCTCTCCAGGCAGTTCTTTGCAGAGGCATCCGAGGACCAAGAACAGGCCATCCTCCCTCCATCCTGCGTTGTGGGCGCCCTCATGTGGGACATCCGGGAAAAGGTGATGAAGGCGCAGGAGGCTGAGCCCAATCCGGGAGGTGGCCCCCCGGGGCGATTGTTCGTTCCTACGCCGGTCCGAGGCAAGGTCATCCAATGGGCTCATGCCTCTAAGTTGGCATGTCACCCTGGGGTGTCTCGCACTGTTCTGCTCCTCCAAAGGGCGTTCTGGTGGCCGGGGCTGCGGAGAGACGTCAACAATTACATCCGGGCCTGCGCACAATGTGCCACCGGGAAATCTTCCTTCTCTCCTCTGGCCGGACTGCTCCATCCCCTGCCGGTTCCTAGTCGTCCTTGGTCGCACATTGCTCTGGACTTCGTGACAGGCCTTCCTCCATCTAACCATTTCACCATGATCCTGACCATCGTTGATCGCTTCTCCAAGGCGGCCCACTTTGTGCCCCTTCGGGGGTTGCCGACAGCGCGGGAGACAGCGGACCTTCTAGTGCAGCATGTAGTCCACCTCCATGGAATCCCCACAGATGTCGTCTCGGATTGGGGCCCCCAGTTTGTGTCTCAAGTTTGGAGGGCGTTCTGCCAGGCGTTGGGATCGACGGTGAGCCTATCATCGGGTTACCATCCCCAGAGCAATGGGCAGTGTGAGCAGGCGAATCAGGAACTGGAGGCCACCCTTCGCTGCGTCATTGCGTCCAGCTCCTCTTCTTGGAGCAGTTTCCTGCCATGAATCAAATACGCCCACAACTCCACAGTGTCTTCTGCGATTGGGATGTCCCCCTTCAGGGCGTCGTTGGGATATGACCCGCCGCTGTTCCCAGAGGAAGAGAAGGAGGTGGCAGTGCCTTCTGTCCATGCCCATGTCAGGCGCTGCCGCTGGCTCTGGACCTCTACCCGCAGAACCCTCCTCCGGACCACGGAACACAATGTCAGGATGGCCAATCGTCGCAGGAGACCGGCACCCGAGTACAAGGTGGGTCAGCAGGTTTGGCTCTCGACACGCAACACTAATGTAAAGGCAGAGAAAAGCAAGTTGACTAAGCGTTTCATTGGGCCTTATCCCATTGTCCGTGTAATTAACCCTGTAGCTGTTCGCCTAGCCCTCCCCCTTTCCATGCGCATCTGTCCCACCTTTCATGTTTCACAGGTGAAGCCCGTCGTTGCCGATCCCCTCTGCCCGCCCCCCGCGGCGTCCCCCCCCAGGATGATCGATGGCCACCCGGCATGGGGGGGTGACTGCCATCTTGGCTGTCCGCCGGCGGGGTCGCGGCTTGCAATATCTGGTGGACTGGGAAGGATTCGGCCCTGAGCATAGATCCTGGACACGCCCAGCTCTGATTCTCGATAAGCAGCTTATCCGTGACTTCCACCGGGCTCATCCAGGTAAGATAGAACAGGTGCCAGGAGGCACCTCTAGAGGGGGGAGTACTATCATGGCGGCTGCAGGGCCATCATCAGTCCCGGCTGCGTGCACACCTGTCGCTAATCCCCAGCGACTATAAGAGCCAGACCTGCCAGCGACTCAGCACGGAACCGTCTGTCATCACTACGGAGGCACATCCCTCGGCTACAGCCACAGAGTGGCTCTTCGTCTGACCAAGCGCTTCACGTCGTTCCATGTAAGCAAACCAAGCTCTTACCTTGTCAAGCTCCTCTCCCCTGTGCATAGGTGGATCCTCCAGGTGGCGGATTCTCTCTCCCCGGCAGCGGCCCAGCCCCTCCCCGGCACCAGAGTCTTTCCCCCACCTCACGACACCGAGCAGGACGCTCCCCTCCTGGCAGATGCTCGCAAGGCAAGCGGAGGCTCAGCATCGCCACCTGCAAGGTTGCCAGGCGGCACGGAGACCTGCTCAGCTCCAGCACGAGCCCAGCGCACCACACTATAACACATACACGCACTCACACACATCACTTGGGTGAATAAAAGGTTAATTGTAACTCCTCGAGTCTGTCTTCTGTCCCCTGGGTCCAGTCATTATGTCACTTTCATTATTCACCATTACACACAGATAACATGAAAACATTGCACGGCTGGATTACAACGTGTCTAAATATTTTTTAACTGCAATGTCAAGATACACTGCATCACAAGATTTTGTAGGTCCAAAACTGCTCCCACAACCTAGTCATGTGAAAAAATTAGGACCCCCTGTATTAACCTGTGTGGTTTTTTGTAACATATTTGGACATGGGCAGTGCTGTGGCAGAGTGGTTAGCACTGCGGCAACACAGCAACTCACCCTTGGCTGGGGGATCCTGGGTTCAATCCCAGACCCCGACCAACAGTGATCTGTGTGGGGTTTGCGTGTTCTCCCCGTGTCTGCATGGGTTTACGCCAGGATTTCTCCGGTTTCCTCCCACATGCCAAAAACACGCAAGTTAGGTTAATTGGCATCAAACTGGGGATTCTAAATTGTCCTTAGGTATGACTATGAGAGTGAATGGTTGTCTGTCTCTCTGTGTTAGCCCTGCAATGGACTGGCGATCTGTCCAGGGTGCACCCTGCCTCTCGCCCAAAAGATACTGGGATAGGCTCCAGCCCCCACCCCCACCCCCACCCCACCCCCGCGACCCAAAAGGATTAAGCGGAAGAAGATGGATGGATATTTGGACATATGTGTTATGTCTGAGAAATGATGAAAAAGGAGACGAGTCTTCATGCAGCAAACAACTAACTTTATTACACAGAACTGGGGTTTATATACAGAGTGGGCCGTGCCCGCCTGACGTCACCCTGTGGGTGAGCACAGCAACCCAGGCACACATATCTCACACACCAAATCACCCCCCCCCCCCAAAAAAAAAATGTCAAGCACACAGGAAACCCACCCAAATTTGGTAACCCAAATCACACACTAAGAACAGGGAGAGTAATATACTGTAATAAAACAACCTATCACATTCACACCAAAATGGACCACGTCTCTTTAAAATACATAAAATAATCCCATATTACACACATTCACTCACATACATACATACATACATATATATATATATATATATATATATATATATATATATATATATATATATATATATATATATATGTGTGTGTGTGTGTGTGTGTGTGTGTGTGTGTGTGTATACACACACAGACGTGTATATATATACACAGACGTGGACAAAATTGTTGGTACCCCTCTGTTAATGAAAGAAAAACCCACAATGGTCACAGAAATAACTTGAATCTGACAAAAGTGGTAATAAATAAAAATTCTATGAAAATTAACCAATGAAAATCAGACAATGCTTTTGAATTGTGGTTCAACAGAATTATTTTAAAAAACAAACTCATGAAACAGGCCTGGACAAAAATGATGGTACCCCTAGAAAAGATTGAAAATAATGTGACCATAGGGACATGTTCAACCAAGATGTGTCCTCTAATTAACATCACAGGTGTCTACAAACTTGTAATCAGTCAGTCGGCCTATTTAAAGGGTGACAAGTAGTCACTGTGCTGTTTGTTGACATGGTGTGTACCACACTAAACATGGACCAGAGGAAGCAAAGGAGAGAGTTGTCTCAGGAGATCAGAAAGAAAATTATAGACAAGCATGTTAAAGGTAAAGGCTATAAGACCATCTCCAAGCAGCTTGATGTTCCTGTGACTACAGTTGCACATATTATTCAGAAATTTAAGATCCACGGGACTGTAGCCAACCTCTCTGGACGTGGCCGCAGGAGGAGACGGATAATACGAATGGTAACAAAAGAGCCCAGAACAACCTCTAAACACATTCATGGTGAACTCCAAGGTCAAGGTACATCAGTGTCAGATCGCACCATCCGTCGTTGTTTGAGCCAAAGTGGACTTCATGGGAGACGACCAACGAGGACACCACTGTTGAAAACAAATCATAAAAAAGCCAGACTGGAATTTGCCAAACTGCATGTTGACAAGCCACAAAGCTTCTGGGAGAATGTCCTATGGACAGACGAGACAAAACTGGAACTTTTTGGCAAGGCACATCAGCGGTATGTTCACAGACGCAAAAATGAAGCATACCAAGAAAAGAACACTGTCACTACTGTGAAACATGGAGGAGGTTCTGTTATGTTCTGGGGCTGCTTTGCTGCATCTGGCACAGGGTGTCTTGAATCTGTGCAGGGTACAGTGAAATCTCAAGACTATCAAGGTATTCTAGAGAGAAATGTGCTGCCCAGTGTCAGACAGCTTAGTCTCAGTCGCAGGTCATGGGTCTTGCAACAGGATAATGACCCAAAACACACAGCTAAAAACACCCAAGAATGGCTAAGAGCGAAACATTGGACTATTCTAAAGTGGCCTTCTATGAGCCCTGATCTAAATTCTATTGAACATCTGTGGAAGGAGCTGAAACATGCCGTCTGGAGAAGGCACCCTTCAAACCTGAGACAACTGGAGCAGTTTGCTCATGAGGAGTGGGTCAAAATACCTGCTGAGAGGTGCAGAAGTCTCATTGACAATTACAGAAATCGTTTGATTGCAGTGATTGCCTCAAAAGGTTGTGCAACAAAATATTAAGGGTACCATCATTTTTGTCCATGCCTGTTTCATGAGTTTGTTTTTTAAAATAATTCTGTTGAGCCACAATTCAAAGCATTGTCTGATTTTCATTGGTTAATTTTCATAGAATTTTTATTCATTACCACTTTTATCAGATTCAAGTTATTTCTGTGACCATTGTGGGTATATATATATATATATATATACACACACAGACACCCATAGATATTTACACCAGAAACATAAACTCTTAGGTAACCCCAATGTCTCTGGGTAGCCACCATCTTCCATACAGCCAAGGAGGGCCTGGGCACCCCCACGGCATTCTCAAGTCCAGCCGCTGCCGCCCCCCAGGGTCGAAACATCCCTCTTTGACCAGCCTTTCTCCAACCTTCCAAACTGGTTTCTTCTTTCCGGGCCAAACCCCGCCGTCAACCCGCATGGAATCCCGACCTGGTCTCCCGTGCCTGCCACATCATCTCAGGACCTCCTTCCCGCGTCGCGCTGTCCCACCGACCTGGTCCACACTCTTATTCTGACGACGGCGTTTGCCGCTCTGCAAAACCACGCCAATTTTTCTCACTCCCCTTACATGTCCTCCAGTTTCGGTAGCCCTCTGCATGGGGACCCCGCAGTGCTCTCCGGCACCCACACCAAGGGTACCGCGGCTACCGGCACCGGGGTTAACCCTTGCTGGGTTATCATCACACCAGTCACCATTTACACCCAGCTCACCAGACCAGCTTGCCAGACCAGCACGCGTCCCGAACCGTGCCATCAGCCATGTCTGGCTGTAGCTGCTGTCCCTCGGGGCTCTCTGTGACACTCCCGTTGGCTCCATCTCCCGACCCGGGCACATCGTCACTGCCCTCGGCCCCCTCGCTCCATGTGTCTTGCTGTGTAGCCTCCATATTCGACTCCTGCTCACCTCCGGAACACACACCATCACCCTCATCGGGCCCACTCACCGACCTGGGCTCCTCACCGCTGCATTCAGTGCTCTCGGTGTTTGTGTTCTGCTGCACCATCACCGTGTCCTGCGGCTGCTCCTCCTCCTCAGGACACGCACCATCACCCTCGTCGGGCCCGCTCGCCGGCCTGGGCTCCTCACCGCTGCATCCCGTGCTCTCGGTGTTGGTGCTCTGCTGCACTGTCACCGCGTCCTGCAGCTGCTGCTCCTCCCCGGGGCCTTCAGCCTGCCTGGCTTGCTTGTCCCCTTTTGGTGCGAAGTTAGCGCCACAGCTAGCCCATCAGTTCCTCTTGCCAAGAGCTCTATCACACGCAGCTTCACGGCCCTCGTCTGACCATCAAAGTGCCTGGCCAGCCACTCAACAACATCCTCGTAGAGGTCCGCTCCACCCAGAGCACCAAGGATCCTTCGGCCCTCCGCGCCGAGATTGTGGGCCAGGAGCACCCGCCGACGTCTCCCATCTAGCCTGTGTCGGCCCAGCGCCCTAATATACTCCTCAAATGAGGCTCTCCACTCTGGCCAGAGGATCACAAGCTCCCCCTTGCACTCCAGAAATGGCGCCAACAGCCGAGGCAACCAGCACACTCCCATTAAACTCCTCGTCGCCAAATGTTATGTCTGAGAAATGATGGAAAAGGAGGCAAGTCTTCATGCAGCAAACAACTAACTTTATTACACAGAACTGGGGTTTATGTACAGAGTGGGCCATGCCTGCCTGACGTCACCCTGTGGGTGGGCACGGCATCCCAGAAGCACATATCTCACACCTACAATATGGGTATTTGATATCAATGTTTAAAATACAGGGAGATTCATGTAATACAATTAAACAATTAAAAATGAATTGGACTTTTTTCAAATTTTCTGTAAAATGTAATTCTAAACAAATAGTGAGGAATAAATTAGGACACCCCACATCTTTCTTAGGACACCCCCCACATTCATTCCCACTTAAAATTGTCTACCAACCCTTTTTTTGGGAAAACGTTGGAGAAAATTGGTAATAACAGACAAAACAATCATGATGCAAACAGTCACTGGTTTATTACAAGTTGCACCCCAATCACTCATTGTTTTGTTTCGCATGTATACATGTTAAAAAGACATTTGTGCGGAGACTGGGTCACACATGCTGGCCACTCATTGTGAGGTTGCCCAGTACAGCCAGGAAAGCCTGATGGAAGGAAGCAGTTTGAGCCATCTCCTCCCTTCGTAAGGCGGCCTCTTGCTCCCTTTCTTCACGTGCTTCATCGGCAGTCCGGTTGATGGTCTGCATGTGCTGGGCAAGTGCTCCACGGTGCTGTTCAAGCTGCACTTCTTGGAGCTGCACCTCATCACCATTCATCTGGGCAAACATAGTGGCAAGCTCTGCTGTGGGATAGCTCCTTTTACTCTTGCCTACACGAAAGACAGAAATGGGTGGTGGTTAGTTAAAGCAAGTTCAAAAGATATATACGGGAAATACACTTGTGAAAGCCAAGTGGTGGGGTGTGACAAAAATGCTTCATTGTTGTATATAAGCACAATTTCCATGTTGCTGCGCCTCAGTAGAGCAGATTTTGCAAGCGCCAGGTTATGTTTAAAATAATTTGTTTTTATTGAGGCCTCAGAAATCTGAATGAGTTAATACAGTCAGTTGACTTGAATCATTTGAATGAAGCACGTTGACTGCAAGCACATTCAAAAGTGAGTTCTTGTGCTACATCAGTTTTTCAAAAACAAGAATTTTATCACTACTTCCTCCACCACAGCTAAAAACAGGACCAGGTCGTGGACCGCTGACAAGTGAACACCCCAGGATCCACTCTGTACATGTACATTTTCAAGCCAGTGATTCATGGTGGAAAAGAA
Source organism: Pholidichthys leucotaenia (assembly GCA_020510985.1). Classification (NCBI taxonomy): domain Eukaryota; kingdom Metazoa; phylum Chordata; class Actinopteri; order Cichliformes; family Pholidichthyidae; genus Pholidichthys; species Pholidichthys leucotaenia. The sequence continues at coordinate 390,304,246 of CM035839.1, read as the reverse complement.
ACAGCACAGCAACACTGTTGTTGGAAAATCCACAGAATAGGTATGTGGGTCTATAATGAGGCTTTATGGAATTATATGAATCACTTTGTAAATCACTGGCTTGAAAATGCACTTGTATATGTTGAGATTTTCGTTCCTGGGGTCCACTTGACCTGTATCCATAAGCAAAACAGGGTGTTAATCTTTTGTTTATTGTGCTTTACCAGTATGTGAACGTGATGTGCCACATGTTGACGGAGCTGGAGCTGGTGATGGGGCTGGTACCGATACCCCTGGCATGTGAAAACAGATTCTAGAAAGAAAATACACACACAACTTAATGCACAGCACAAAAGTGCAACACGTACATAAAACTTTTTAACCAGGATTAGCATATTTCATCATTTTGCTCTCATAAGCGAATAATTCAGACAGAGCAAGTGCGAATCAGCTGTTGGCTAGCTAGCTAGTGCTAGCGCCCCTGGCTAACACTCGCTAGCCAGGAGAGAATGGCGTTGTTATTGCTCAAAAAAGTGAGCGTGGCACCAATAAGCTAAATAAGCGAAAAGATGCATAATATCACAAAACACTCACCATCTCTGGTTTGTAACAATAACGTGGCCGGATCAACTCCTATCTCCCTCCCATTACTGGCCGATGACCGTAAATGGCGTCCATTTGGTCTAACCACTTCCACTGATTTTCTGTTCACTCACTTCAACCATTGTGGCCCTTGATGGCCCAGTAATCACATTTCATTTTCTTCAGCTTCTCCCAACATTGTTTTACTGTCTGGTTGTATCTGCAGGTGGACAACTGCTCCGCAACCTCCTGGAAAATTTTCTTATTGCGGTGCGCTCCATCTAACTCTCTCTGGATTCTATCGTCGACTACGATGCACGGAAAAGTCTGCACCTTCTCGCTGGACTATAGTGTAGATTTCTGTGAAGCCGAAGCCGAAGCCATCTCTACCGTTTATAGTGATTATTCGCTGAAGAATTTTGTGCTTTAAGTAGCACTTTTATGTAATCATATTATGCTTGGTAGTAACAAAGTAATTGTCAAATTTATTAAAGGTTTGTGGGTACTAAAACATGTGCAAAGTTGATAGCACCTGCAAAAAATAAAATTTAAAAATATTTTTTTTAAAAATGGACAAAAAGTGATTGACTAAAACCTCACACTGAAGTTTGGTTCATCAGCTGAGCAAAAGTGTGCTGCAAATGATTAAATGTAAAACTGTGTCCTGGTCAAGGTTCTTTTTATTATAGCCATCCCACCTTTTAAGCCAAAAAAGGCTGGACTGTTTTTTACCATAATGTTCCAACTTGGTGTCATCTGACCAGCGAACATACACTACTCACAAAAAGTTAGGGATATTTGGCTTTCGGGTGAAATTTCAAGATGCACTTGAAATGCACTATAACATTTACAGGTGAACTTAATTTGACCTTCTCTAATCTTTTGAAAGCACATGTCCAACTGTTTAGTATTTCAGTACTTTTTGCATAACTTGCTGTTCTTTAACAAGGTGCTTAAGGGCAAAATTCACAACAGGTGTTTGATCCATGAATCGGCCAATAAATTTTCTGGTTCAATTAGAATTGGGATTTAAACAGTCCTCTTCATCATGTTGTTCACATTTTGACATCATGAAACCAAGAGGACACGTCACAGTTGATCAGCAGTACCTCACTATTGCAAGGCTTCAAACAGGATGTTCTCAGAGGAATGTGGCCACTGAGCTTAGAGTGTCACAGAGTATCATCAGCAGGTTGCAACAGGGATACAGAGAGACTGGAAGAGTCACAGAAAGGCAGAGAAGTGGACATCCTTTGGCCACATCCCACGCTGATGACTGCCTCATTGTGGACAGTGCCCTGCGGAACCAGATGATGAATGCCACTCAACTCCAGGCACATTTAAGGGAGGTGAGAGGCACCCAAGTATCTGTCTACATGGTAGACAACCTGACCACACCACCAGGCACAGGCGTCATTGTCTTGCATGGACCAGGGAGCATTTACACTGCACAAGGGACCAATGGGTCTCAGTGCTGTTCTCTGATGAAAGTTGATTCCCATTGAGCAGAAATGATGGCTGCCAGCGATGTTGGAGATGTCAAAGAGAGCTCTATGCATCAGCCTTTGTTGTCACCAGACGAGCCTTTGTTGGTGGTGGTGTTACAGTTTGGGCAGGTGTGTCTAGTCAATACAGAACTGGCCTACACCTTGTGAATGGTACAGTGACAAGCCGATATTACCTGAATAACATCATTAATCCAGACATTGTGCCCCTGCATGAACAACACAGGCCTGATTTCATCTTCATGGATGACAACGCTCCAGCTCATCGAGATCGCATCATTAGGGAATGGCTGCTGGAGGCTGGGGTACCTCAAATGGAGTGGCCTGCACTTTCTTCAGACTCGAATCCCATAGAAAACCTATGGGATCAGCTGAGTCACCATGTAGAGGCTCATTATCCTGCACCCCAAAACCTGAATGACGTAAGGGCTGCCCTTCTCTGTATTATGTTATACATAGAGTCAACTTGCAATGAGAAAGACCAGCTAATGTTGATTCCATACAGCTTCAGACTCCAGCTAAGTGGTAGAAAATGGATGGATGGATGGATGGATGGATGGATGGACATACAGCTACATTAGGTATTACCTTGAAAATTTAGGGTTGTGGAGAAGGTGTGGAAATATGTACAGTGCATGCTTACACTTAAATATTTGTGGAGAAAAAAACACATGGTAAAGTGAAAAAAAATACTTTCTTACCAAACCCTAACATCCAACACTTTTATCAAAAAATGTTTTTGCAAAGTAGATATTTTCAAAGAATTAGGCACAAACACACCTACATACTCTATACTACACACTTTTGGACATACGTATCTCCTTTTTCTGCTAATAAAATACTTTGATGGGCAGAATTCATGTCCCAATAATAACATACCCTCCATATAGGACTCCATTCATATAGCAGTGACTGAAAACAGAGCTCCTTTCTTTAAGTTTTATGTCTTCCTGACTTTTTTTTGTGCTGGAGCGCCTTTATATGTGCAGTGAGCTAAAATCAAAGCAAGGTACAGGCAACAGGACAGTGTCTGTTTGTCAAGATTTGCCCCTCGGAGCAGAGAGGAGAGACTCAGGTGCTGAACTGTAGTTTGTGGTATGACAAGTGTTAGAAAATGAAAAGACACTTGCTTGAGTTCCCGGGGCACGATGTTCTCTGCTGCAGCAGGTGTAGGATCAACCCTCTCCGTGACTTCAGTGGAAGAGGCCCCAGAGGAATGTAGAGGAGCAGCCACGGCGACGGACGGAGCCAGAGAGGAAACAGCCAGGCCCTCAGCAGCGGGAGGATACATCAAGGAGATGGGAGTCGCAGCAGCAAAGGAGGAGGAGGAGGCTGACGGAACAGCCGGCGAAGGAGAACTAGAGAAAGGAGCTGCTGCAGGGATAGTTTGGCTTGGCGTGGGAAAAACTGCTGCTTGAGAGGCAGAGGTGTTCCTCCGGTGGTCCGAAGCTGGGTGGCGGCATCTTGGAGCCGGCGGAGCGAGAGCAGGAATGGGTGAACAGGAGGATGAGCAGGACGTCTGCCACGGAGGGCACTTCTGTGCCGGCTTCGGTCCCGCTGGAGGTGGCTTCCATGTCAGCCCGGGGAAAGACTGCTGAAGGATGGAGACCGTAGCCAGCAACTCTGTGAATTGGGGAACCCTCCACAGCCCAGGGTGCGCCTTGACAGTACCGGTCGCCGCATTCACGCTCTTCTAGATCTTCTTGGGGCTGCGGAGGCAAGAGCTTCATCCACAAAAGCTGTGGATGAACTCAGTGGCCCACTGCTCCTCCACACTCAGTGACCCTGCTGCCGATCTCCCTTTGTTTGCTGGAGGTCGGCATGCTGGGGACATGATACGCTCCGGGGAAAAACGGGTGAGTGAAAACAAAAAAACAAAAAAATCCAAAAGCTACAGCAGCTGAGTCTCGAACTGGTTGTAGCCTACTGTCAAGATTTGCCCCTCAGGGCAGAGAGGAGGGACTCAGGCGCTGAACTGTAGTTTGTGGTATTTAATAAGGAAACATAAAAGTCCAAACAGTGCACAAAATAAACTTACAAACTGAGGCGACAAAAGAGTAGGCAGGATAACACAGGAGAATGCACCAGAACGAGGAAAGGGTTCTGATGCAAGTAGACTGACAAGCTGAAGCTCCAACAAAAAATGAAAGAAACGACAGTCTTTAAATAGAGCATGACGCCAATGAACACAAATGATTGCAGGTGGGGATCACATGAATGGGCATGAGGTGATAATGATTGCAAACTGGAGTAAGCTGAGAGAAATGAGACGGGAGAAGACAGGACTGACAGCTGACAGGGACACCGCCCACAACAGAGCAAAAACCCAGAAGTGCCACTGACAGCTGCCATCCCGGAGAGAGAGAGAGAGACAACAGTGCAATTATAAAGAACTAAATGCCAGCAAATAAGAACTGAGGAATAAATACAAACAAATACCAAATAAGTGAGTAGCAAAACAACAATGACATAAACAGGGGAATGAGAAGAATAAGAAACAATACACGACATGCGAGAACCACCACAGATAAAATAATAGGATCCCAAAGAACACAAAATACAACACATATACAAATAAGGAAAAAGACCATGAGACTAAGCACGGCGGAATCCCACCGTGCTCAGATCATGACACTGTTGGTCTTCTCTCTTCAGCTTTAATTCTTCTCTAACTTTGTATACCATTCTGACATTTTAAGAAATAAAAAAAAAATTTTTAAAAATTAAATTAAATTTAAAAAATAAAAGCATAATCGTATGCCGAAAAATCTCTTTAAACATAAGACATAAGACGTGATTCAGTTTTCTACTGTCATGAATACAAATTGAGGCTTTCAAAGATGGGAGATTGTTGGGAGTCTTATTTTTGTGCTCTGGAAGAAGACTGGCTGAGAAAATTGCTAAATTAAAGACGTAAATGTCCACTGTCCTGCAGCTTTGTCTGCATTTTTGTGTGAGGTAGGCAGGAGGCTGGCATCATTCTGGGTAATGTGACTGCAAAACTAGCTTTGCTCATTGCTTCCCTATCACTCATGCATGCCACCATTTGCATGTATATTGCAGACATAGAAATGCATATGGTTGAGAGGTTTTGAAACTCCCAAACCCCACATCTCCCTACTCCATTTTTCTTTCTCTCTTTCACTCAGCTCCACATCACGTCACCCCAGCCATCTGAAAATCTTCCCCAAATCTCTCCATCATCTGATATCATTTTCCCTTTGTCTGAAATATATTAACATACTCTTCTCTCATCCTTTTTTCCCCTTGCTTCCTTAATTTCTCTTTCTTTTGCTCCTCTAATGCAGCTTTTATCGTGAGCACAGTTCTTCTTTTTTTATTAGCAGTCCAAGAAGCGTGACATTTATGTGAACTGCTCTTGGAGGTTCTCTTCCCTATTGTCTATCAGTAGAGCTGTTGAGCCCTCAGCGCCGAGGCTCCATGCAGGGTCAGCTCTTGTCCTCTCTCACCATTCATAATCCTCATATCAGCCAGCAATGAAACTTCATATCTCCATATCTTCAAATCAACAATCCCTGCCTTTTAATAATAGGGGAAATTGCTGGTCTAGGTAGCTGCTTGCAATGAATATTCTGGATCGACATCAGTTGGATTAATTAAATCAAAAGGAGCGAAGGAAGAAAATATCTTGTTAGCTGTTGTCTAATGAAAATAATGAATTTGTCATTTACAAGTGACAGCACTGGTTTGTTTTTCTCCCAGGTATGCTTTGCCTCTAACAAAAAAACAAAAAAAAAAGTTATCATAAAATCTCTCCCTGTCTCGCTTGCTTTTGCACACTGATGATGAGGGAGAGCTTCTAATGACCATGGAGCAATTCTCCTCCCACTTTCAATCCTTCAGAAAAGCAACGTGGAAACAACCTGCGTGTGCTGGATGCAAAGAGCCAGCTCCTGACTGATCAATTTAAAGACACACCAGCCAGTCTGATTACTGTCTCCATAGTTCGCCATAAATAATGAGATTTAACTCAGTTAGAATCCTCTGGAGGTCTAAAAGAAGTGAAGAGGAAGTGGTTAGCCTCCAATAATCCACACAACTCCTGTTTGGTCCACTGGTGGATTACCACCTCAGGGTCAGCGTTTATCCTTTACATAAACTAGCCTGTGTGTGCAGTGCTTGGGCTGCAGAGCAAAGCAAAGCAGACACTTCCCCACCCGATAGTATCTGATCTCTCAGCTGCTTGATGAACAACAGGACACCAGCGGCGGTACCATTACTGCCAATGCACTATCTATCTTCCAGCTCTTACTCTGGATCACTATCTTCACTGCTCAGACATGGGGACCAGAAGGCCAATTCAATCTCAGCTGTATCTACTGAAAAATGGAAATGCTTTCCCCACTGCCGAGTACAGTGGGTGGTAGGGCAGAGGCCACGTGCATGGAACAAGACAAAGTCGATCCCACATATGAGAGATGTTCAAAATCCTTTTATACTGTGAAACCATCCAACTGTTGATTTCAGAAAATTGCAATCAAATTACCAAAGTGCTAGGGTCTCCCCCCCCCCCCCCCCAGCACAAGCCATAATTTATACATTGTATTTTGGGCTAAATCAGGTCCATTGGTCCAAGCCTTAACCTTTTAACTGGCCACATTTCATGGACAGGTCGCGCACCCCCAGTGGCACAGCACAGCAACTGCGCCTGTCAACTCACTCTGACGTCCCTGGCTGTACTGAGGATCTGTACTGATTTGTACTGATCTGCCAGTTCAGAAGGTGGCAGGCACACGTTGGAGGAAACATGGCTGACACAGAATACAGCAAAGAAGAAGAAATCCTCATTATTATTCTTCCTTTTCCTGCTTTGAGCTCACAAGACCAATATGGCCACCATGATCATCATGGATCGTCACAGAAAACTGCATCATACAGGAAAAATGGCCACGTAATACAAACAAAATTCACGTGGGATAATCATAAGAGTTTGTAGATGTGGTAGAGAGCATAAATGACCGACAAAACGCAAAACAACGACCACGATAGGTACAAACAGACCAACCACGCGAGCGAGCGACCCCCCCCCCCCCGCCTTCACCACCGGTAAGTGACAAATTTATTTGTTTCTTTACATTGATGGGCGCATGCACACGCAGCGACCGGCAGCTGGTGAAAAAAGTCCGTCGTCTGTGTGTCTGTTTTTACGCACTTTAATGTGTTTTTAACGAAATTCTCTGTGTCGTTTTTGTCCTGGAATGTTTGTGGACTGTATAGCGAAGAGCTCCCTGGTTCCATCAATATGGATTTACAGTGATCCCTCACTACTTCGCGCTTCACCTTTCGCGCCCTCAGTGCATCGCGGATTTTTCAAAAATATTCATCAAAAATTCAAAATTGAGAAATAATGGGCGGGCGCTAGCAGAAGGCAGGGAGACTACATTAGACCATCAGGTGTCAACACGGACAGCCGCACAACTCTCTGTTCGCTGTTCTCGTGTTGGCTCGGCTCGGAAATCTCGCAAGCTGATTGGCCAAGACGTTTCACCCCGCAAGCTGATTGGCCGAGACGTTTCACCCACCTCCTCTCCCTGCCGAGCATCCATGAAGGGAAGGAAGACCGCATTCATTGCTTTTTATCGCTCGTGTTACTTAGTCTCGCCGCGTGGAACTTTTTGCTGTTCTCTTGTGCCATTTTGTGCGAAATAGTCTTCCCGTCGAGCCACTATGCCGCCTCCTGCAGCTTCAGCTCTATCGGAAGCTGCCCTCGATGATCCTGTGCCTCCAGCACCTCACGATGAGGCGTCACCTGAGGAGCAGTAAAGCTCTCATTAACCTGTGCAGTAAATCATTTTCATCTTGAGTTACGTATCTTGTTATAAGAATAAAAGAGTTCTAAAAACATATTTATGTACACTTTGTTTACATCTACGTATGTATGTACACGTACACACACACACGTATCATATGAGAGAGAGAGAGTGGGAGAATGAACGTACGTATTATTTATGGATGGCGTCATTAGGGGTGACGCTACTTCGCGGTTTTTCACTTTTCGCGGTCGGTTCTGGAACCCATTAACCGCGATAAGTGAGGGATCACTGTACTCCCCATTTTTGCACTGCTGCTTCTTTCCCACCGGCTCTGTGTCTATGAGGTAAACGCGATCCTGATCATGCCGGGGAGAATACAATATTCCAGGGACATGTTGCTGCATTTAAACACGGATGATGCAGCGTCTGTGATTGAGTCTATGCCGCAACTGCCGGACTTTATTTTGAGAGACGTTCATGGACACAGCGATGAAAAGAGAGACAAGAGAAGGAGGCGCGGAAAGCGTGGAGGCGTGAAACTACGCCTGAGGAGACGTCAGTTTGGTCACATTCCTCTTCCTTCCATGATTTTGGGGAACGTACAATCTCTGAGGAACAAGGTGGATGAAATTCAAGGGAATGTACGCCACCAGAAGGACTTCAAGAACTGCTGTGTCATGGCTTACACGGAGACTTGGCTTAATGCGCATGACCGGGACGCGGACCTGTGGATTGACGGCTTTGGAGCCCCACTCCGCTGGGATCGGCAGGAAGAGGTAACAGGGAAACGTCAGGGGGGCGGCGTATGTTTATACATTAATAAACAGTACTGCACATCTGTCACGGTCAGAGAGCGCATCTGTACACCCGATGCGGAGCTTCTGTCCGTATCGCTACGCCCCTTTTATCTGCCTTGCGAGTTCCCCCAACTTTTAATAACGACTGTGTACATTCACCCGAGAGCGGATGCTGACTCCGCCTCCAGCACCGTCTTTGATGTGGTACAGCGGCTGCAGTCAGTATCCCCAGAGGCGTCAAACTTTATTCTTGGGGATTTTAACCATGTTTCTTTAAAGAAGACACTTAAAAACTTTTATCAGTATGTCTCCTGCCCAACCAGGTGAAAAAAGACATTAGACCTGTGCTATGGATCCATTGAGAGGGCCTATAAATCACTCCCCCTTCCTCCTTTAGGATCCTCAGATCACAACTGTGTACATTTGCTGCCCACATATAAAACTGTTCTCAGAAGAGGCAAGGTGGAGACCAGAGACATAGATGTGTGGACAGAGGATTCAGTGCACTGCCTCCAGGAATGCTTTAACTGTACGGACTGGGAGGTTTTCACACTGTCCTGCGGGGATGATTTGGACTCTTTGGTGGACGTCACATGCTCATACATGGCTTTCTGTAAAAATATGATCGTTCCACGTAAACGTGTCAAAATATATCCCAACAACAAGCCATGGGTTACAAAATCAGTTAAATCCTGCTTACAGAGGAAAGCACTTGCCTTTAAACAGGGGTCTGTTTCTGAGCTACAGGTTGCCACAAAAGAGCTGAAGTCCGAAATTTTAAGAGCAAAACGGAATTATAAATCAGAATTAGAAAGTAAGATGGCAACAAAGAAACTTGGTTCAGCCTGGGCCAGTATGAAAACTATTGCAGGCCTTCAGAGCACAGAGCGCAGTAATCATGTGTTTTTAGATGGTTTTAATTCAGACACAGAGCTGGCCAATGCTCTTAATTGTTTTTATGGTCGTTTGACTCCTTTGATTTTAGCACTGAAACCCAAGATTTGAAACAGAAACTCAAAGACAATCAGCACTTTAATATTGAGGTGCAGGATATTAAAAGGGAGTTCTGCGCTGTAAAAGTGAACAAAAGTCAGGGACCTGATAATATATGTGGGCGCTTGGTAAAGTCCTGTGCACATGAACTGAGTCCTGTATTTCATTACATTTTCAATAAGTCCTTACAGACACAACATGTGCCCAAGATCTGGAAGGATGCCGTGGTTGTTCCCGTTCCAAAATCCAGCTGTCCTAAAACGGTAAACGACTTTAGACCAGTTGCTGTGACTTCAATTTTAATGAAAATTTTTGAAAAACTGGTCAGATGTGAGGTCCTAAAGCAGACTGAACATGCACTGGATCCTCTGCAGTTTGCCTATAGGCCTCACAGAGGAGTGGAGGACGCCACTGTCACTCTGTTTAACATGCTTTTTAAACATCTGGATTTTAATGGGACATACGCCAGGCTTTTATTTGTGGACTTTTCCTCTGCCTTTAATTCAATTCAACCTCATATTTTAGTTGAAAGGTTCCTGCAACAATTTGATTTGAGCAATAATCTGGTGGGTTGGATTCTGGATTTCTTAACCAACAGGACGCAGAGAGTAAGGGTCAATGGTACATTGTCTGACCTAAAGTGCTCTTCTACTGGCTCTCCTCAGGGGTGTGTGTTGTCACCACTTCTTTTCATCCTGTACACAAATATGTGTTGGAGCAGACATGACAACAGACACATTATAAAGTATGCTGATGATTCAGTTATTGTCAGTCTCCTCCAGGATGGTGAGTGTGGCCACGGCCCAGTAGTTGATGATTTTGTTCACTGGTGTGAGGATTCCTACCTGCAGCTGAATACGACAAAAGCTAAAGATATGATTATTGGCTTTAGGAGGAAAACTCCCAGGCACAAAGTCACCGTACTAAAAGGTCAGACCATTGAATGTGTGCAATCCTACAAATATCTTGGGACGATTATTGATAGTAATTTAAACTTTGAAGAGAACTGTGAAAGGGTGTGCAAAAAGAGTCAGCAACATTTGCATTGCTTGAGGAAACTTGCACACTTCCAAACTGACCGAACCATAATGACAGTGTTTGATCGGGCTTTTATTGAATCTGTTTTATCCTTTTCTTTAGTGTCGTGGTTTGGTCAGATAAAACTGAAACAGAGGAAATCCTTGGATCAGGTAGTTAGATGGTCCAGTCGTTTGCTTGGTGAGTCACAGCTGAGCCTAACATCCCTGTACACCAGACAAGTACAGAGGATGGCTACCTCCATTTTAAATGATGACTCCCACCCTTTGCACTGCAACTTTCAGCTTCTTCCCTCAAGTCGGAGGTTTGCTGTCCCAAAAAGCAAAACCCAGCGCTACAAAAACAGCTTTGTTCCTGCTGCTGTCAAAGAATTGAACAAGTTGTAACAATATATTGCACATAATTTAGGTACCTGTTTATTAACTCCATTTTATATTTACTTATTTTTGTAGGATTTTATTTGGGTTCTAAATCTTTTATTGGGTTTTAGACCTTTGAGTTTTTAACCTCTTTGACTAGTCTTTAACTTTTTAATATGACCCTTCTCTCTTATCTCTGGTTTTTCTCTCATCTCTTTGTCTTTATACCCTGAATGATGGAGCCTTGAGTATTTTTATCATGTTTATAGTCAGCTTTATGTGTGCCTGTGTTTGTGTTTATGTTGAATGTAATTGTGGCTTGTAAATATGGATGTCACCAGACTGCAAAACAAATCTACCTACGGGTACAAATAAAGTAACCTGAACCTGAACCTGAACCTGATTGTACTGATTTTCTGGTTCATATACTTTGAAGATAAGATAAAAACATACCCCTGTAGACAAAACGGTGTCAAAAAACAATCATTCTTTGTGAATATGTCCAAAGTCCACTTTTGATTGAGTTATGTAATTTATATAGCTGCCGCGACATTATGCAAATTAGATGCGTAAATTTATTCCTCTCTGAAACTTTGGATCATATTCTACATCCTTCTAATTGACAGTAAGCCATTATCTCTTGCAACTTTCAAGTTATAGCCTTGGAAATCTGAACTATTTTCTTGACAAAAAATCATTACCACTCTTGACCACTAGGGGTTGTATCACCATACGGCGACTGGGACAGTTAGGGGGTTTAGCCCACAAATTCAAGATTCAAAGATTTTATTTGTCAATACTACTATACGTACAGGACATACAGGAGAATTGAAATGCCGTTTCTCTCTCTTCAGTGGTGTGCGCAATATATAAAAAAAAGGAATAAGGCTGGAAAAACAACAACAACAGTCTATGTACAGTAATGCTACCCATAATGCAAATAGCGACAAAAGATAAAACCCAAACATCCCACAATGCAAATAAAGGTAAACAATAAAACCCAACAATCCTATATACAGAAAAAGTAGAGCAGTAATACTCATATTGCAAGTTCGATGCGGTAGTGTAGGAGCAGAAAATGACAAATTGGACTGCACATGATCAATATTGCAATAACAGACAGCAGCAGATATGGCATTTGTGCAAATGGCTGCAGTAAGGTGCAGAGACATACAGCAGCAGATGTATTACTGTTGGTGTGCCAGTCTTTCTGTGCCAACAGCTGAGGTAGTTACTGTGTGGGTGAGTGTGTTACGGTCCGAGGGGGGTGGGGGGTGGCAGAGTTCAGTGTCCCGATGGCTTGTGAACAAAGCTGTTTTGCAGACTTGTGGAGCGGGCCTGGAGGCTCTGGTACTTTTCCCCGAGGGCAGGGGCCTGAAGAGGGAGTATGAGGGGTGGGAGACGTCACCTGCAATGTTGATGGCTCTGCGGGTGAGGTGGGTAAGGTAGATGACTGGGGGGGGGGAGTGTTTGTTCATTCATTCATTCATGATGAATAAACAACCCCCCCCACACACACACACAGCCCTGAGTGTCACCTTTCATTAGAGCCCAAGATCAAGCTTCTATATTGAATCATTCAAAAGTTATAGACGTTTTTCCAAACTGTGCCATTTGGCACAATTTGGCACAGTTCAAAAAAGCCTGGGAACAACCTGAGAAAAAAGCTGTGTAATATATTCATTTTTTGTGGTATTGTTACAAAATTTTGACCTCAGCTGGATAACACTTGGTTCTACATTTCTGTTGCATTTTCCAGCCCGTATCTGACAGCTGTGTGTTATTTGCAAGCATTTGTATCTAAAAAAAACACCCAGGCGAACTTTATTTTCTTCAAGTTCAGTATGTTTAGATGACTGTTACTCAGTGGCAGGAGCACTTAGAGAGATTATGACTGTTTTGCCAAAAAATTCAAAGTGTTTTCTTTTAAATGAGACCAACCCCATGAAGATGCTGCAAAGGGTTGAAGAACAGCTTTTGATTTACTTTGGGTACGTTATTTTTAGGCGTTTTTAGGGAAATTGACCAGAGTGCAAGGGGTTAAAAGTTTGACATTTTGTAGTATTCCAAGGTAGGTGCATGCTCTCTCTCCTCTGCCGTCTCTGCTGATTGCTAATCAAGACCTGCTGTGTTGATTACTACCTGCCTCTCCCTGCTGCTGTAAAGATCAGTTTGTCTGTTTTTAGACTCTGTTTGCCAGAGAAGCAGCCACCTTCTGCTGTGTGTGACAACCTGGGATCTCTCCTGTACCTTCTCCTCCACTTCGCCAATGTTGGACCTGTGTAAGGAAAATATTTCAACTTAACTTAATTTTCTCCTTAAACACCTACCTTCTCCCCAGGACCTTCCACTGAGCTCAGTTAGCAGCAGACAAACCCATTCACTAAACTTGGATCATTCTGACCTTTAAGTAAGTCTCGAGCAATATTTGATTAACTCTAAAGGTGCGTTCAGACTAAATGTGATTGGGCAAATTTTTCATTAAGCGATTACATTATAATTCAAAGTAAACACCGTCATGCTTATAGGTTTACATTATCTGACGGGGTCTTGCCTGAAAAAAATTTTCCCTGCCTCCAAAATTTCACCTGGATGATGGGTTGTTTACATTGCTAGCCTGCTAGCCTTGTTAGCATGTCCATGGCAGGAGGCCGTGGGTAAAAAACTCCGACACTCCGATTCAGCTGCAGAGCTCCCGGTCCATCTGTCTCCAGGTGAGTGTCAGTCTCATTTTCAAACGAGTTTACTCTCCAGTGTTGATACTCTTATTCCGGTGATGGCAGAATCTCAAAGCCTTTACATGCTAGTGCTGTCCCTCAGACATGAATGCATGAATGTGCGAGATTCATATGTGCTTGCTTCTTTCCCTTGACTTTGTATGTATTCGCACCGTGCTTGGTCTGAAGTACCTTAACTCTCCCCCAAGTCCCCAGCCAGGGCAAACTCCCACTTTATCCAAATGTACAACCAGAGAAGAGAAAGAGCAACAACCTGCAAAGATTCTCATCGTGTGGTCTTCAGCTCCACCTGTAAGAGAATCTTACAGGTGGAGCTGAACTATTACATGCGGTTCAGCTTTCAGCTGAATACTTACCATTTTCCTCTTCTCTCCCGTCTCCGCAGGGGTTGCCACTTCCTTTCAGATAACGCCACTCTCACCTTGTAATTAAAATCATTGTTGGATCATCATACCAACTTGTCAGTGTCTGCTTCTGGGTCCATTACCTACAGACGTGGACAAAATTGTTGGTACCCCTCTGTTAATGAAAGAAAAACCCACAATGGTCACAGAAATAACTTGAATCTGACATAAGTGGTAATAAATAAAAATTCTATGAAAATTAACCAATGAAAATCAGACAACGATTTTGAATTGTGGTTCAACAGAATTACTTTAAAAAACAAACTCATGAAACAGGCCTGGACGTAACTCCTAACCAATTGAACGCGAGTTTTCAACCTAGCTAAAATGTAAACAAATTGTCTTTTTCTGGGTCAGTTTTTGTGCACTTCCTACAAATTAAATATCATTTTGAAGGTCTTTCAATACACAATATGGAAATAATGTTACATCAGTTTTGAAAATGTCTTCAAAGTGACTCATTTTGCCAGCACAGGTCATTTGTTTACACCATTAGCATCTTAGCAGCGGCGCTAACTAACAGAGCTATTGTGTAGGAGGCCACTTTTTAAGGTCATCTTTCCATCCCTTGATAGTCGTGGGAAGTGGTATGATTATATTACTGTTTTGAGGTGCAAGAGGCCGTGTTCCCACATTTCTGGTGCCGAAGTCATTGTTTTTGAGCAAGAAAAAGTGTCCCGTTTCAGTGACAACCATATGTTCTAAACTAGTACCGGAAGTTGCTACCATAATTCACACAAGGCATCACGGGGCCTAGGAATTAGGTGGATACATGTTTTTTTTGTAAGCTAGTTAAATTCTTGAAAATGAATATTCACATCAGACCCGCTGCATTTTGATTTTTTTTACCCTGGAGGCGGGGGGGTCCTCATTAACTCTAACGTGATTGGTGTATGTGGTCACCTACCGCAACCTGATTGGTTCATCAGCTAAAGCTGTTCTGAGAGATGCTGCAGAGGACTGATGATAAAAATGTAAGTTTATTAAAAAAAAAAAAAAAAAAACAAGGGCAAACCGAGGCTGCCAAGAAATTTTCTCAGATTTATCAAAAATAGAGAAGACTGTATTTAAAAAATGGTGTACTCTTGTGATGCGGATTGATCAATGACACGGAAAACACACTTGGCCCACCACCTACTTCACTGTTTCAAAATAGTAAGAGAATAAGTTTTAAGGAGGGTGGGACTGCTCAGAGCCAGAGCTCTGTGCCTGAGAAGATCCACGCTCAGGAAGAAATTCCAAGATAGGGAAAAAAAAATAAAAACCAACTGGCAGCCTCTTTGAAGAACCAATCTCCACAGACTACAATCTTTAAAAATAACCAACCAGCTATTTAAACAACATGTTCACATTCTGAATCTATGGTTTTTCCCCTTACATAACAAAATGTATTTAAAAATGTATCATTTTTCTTCAGTTTAATTCAGATTTCGATAAGTTATGTATTTAGGGACATGCCACTTTCACCAGTGGCTGTTCAACTAAGTGTCAACTAAGCTATCAAATAAGTTGACAGAGTAAAATATTAATAACACAGGGTTACAAAAATAATTTTTTGTAAGTTGTCTGTTTTTTCAACTGATTTAAGACAATTTTGCACCGCTGAATCCAAAAATAGCATCCGTTTCTCTCGATCAGGTGTTAAGTAAAAATCTGTACTTACTTAGTACTGTGCATGTACTTACCTTTATTTAAAGGTAAGTACATGTAAATTGAATGCTACATCATCTTTGTTCAAAATTCTGAGAATTTCAAGACATAAAAAAGAACTTTGCATCATATAAAGCAAAAATACCCGTACATGTAAAGAAAAACGTATAAAAAAACATGTGGCCATAATTCAAAAAGTTGACCTGACTGAGCAAAACCAATGTGGTTTTTGGATTCAGCACATCAAAATTGTCCTAAATCAGCTAAAAAAAAAACTTAGACAATAAATTTGGTGTTGACCAGTGTCGCGTGAATTGCCTATAAAAATATTTGTCATAAGGTACAGGAATTATTTATTTTATTTAATAGTGGGTGTGAAAGGGGGCGGAGTAGAAGCTTCACTTCTACACCCGCTAAATTAAATAAAAGCACTCGTAAAAGGGGCACCAGTCCTAACGGACAATAATATTAACTTTAATTTTAATTAATTTTGTACCTTCAATTACTTAATGAATCAGTCTCAAAATTTCAGTGAGTTCTTGTCCTGCCGTGATTAGGAAACATGTATATGCAAAAGAAAAACGCTTCAACTTCTCTCATTAACCCTTTTATTAAACTCATTCGGGTTACATGGCATGGCGTTCAAATGATGAATAAACAGATTTAAATGATAACAGCGTAATATATCACATCAACTGATATTGGATTCCTGAACATAAAATCTAGCGTTACACCTCTGTAGAACCAAGGAGGAACCAGACTTATGTTTCAACGGCAAATGAGGCTGAAAACAACGCAATTTTACGGGGAAAATTCATAAGCTAATTATCTAAAAATGACTTCTGAATTAATCTTAAGAGTTAAGGATTAGTTTAGAGTTAAGGAGAATTAAGAGTTTTCCTTCAGTTTATAGCTCTATCCTGTGGCTGAGAGACTAATTGAGCCCTGAAATTCGGGCCATATTCAATTGTAATTTAATTGTTAGGACATCACGTTTTAACCCAGCAGATAAGAAAAGTAGGAGCTTCACTCACACAACAGCTGTAGGTCCACGTTTCCGCGGGTCGGTACCGCTGGGTTTTGAAGTTAGGACGTCGGAGGAAGCGGCTGCTGTCCTCACAGCCGTGGAGGTAATAACTCAGCTGGGGGCCCTTCAAGGAGACCGTGGCAGCCGTGGATGGTTTGTCTCAGGGCGGCGTGAAAAGTCCTTGGAAAAAGAGTCCAAATTTGAGGTCTCTTGTAGCGGGATAGACCAAAAAAACTGAAGGAGAAACGTTTCAGTCTCTGTTCACTTTAAATTAGGCAAATTAAAGGTCCACTCTAATGGCGTGAAAAGTCATTAAAAAAAATGAGAAAAACATTTACTAGGATAAGAATGGCTTCTGAGGTGAAGGAAAAAGTTTGAGAATTTGATTCTCTAAAGCACAGGTGTCAAACTCATTCCATGGAGGGCCAAGACCCTGCAGGTTTTACCTCCACCCAGTGTCTTCAACAGGTGATTTCTCTGAATTTCATCCTACTGATTGTTGATCAGTGAAAACACCTGCTGAAGAGACTGGGTGGAAGTAAAACCTGCAGGGTCTTGGCCCTCCATGGAATGAGTTTGACACCCCTGCTCTAAAGGGACGAACTCTAAAGAAAAAGGTGGTTTCTCCTCAGTAACCAGAAAGACTTGACAAACTTCACAAAGAACAGAATAAAACTTCACAGGGCCTTGAAACGGTGGAATGAAATCTTCTTCTGAGGTCTAGATTACTATTCTCCTTCTTTAATCTTAATTTAGTTCCTAATCTTTCTCAAAATCTCTTTCTTTCTTCTTTCTGTTTCTAATTCTTAATTCTATCACCGTTCTCTAATTTGCTGTTCTTGTTACTTCTTTACTTCTTGCTAATCTTGCCCTTACTTCTCTTTGTCTGTCCCTTTCTCTGATCTTACTTCTCTCTTTTAAAGTTACCTCGCCAGGTCGTAAAACTGATGATGTCGATCGCAAGACTGACCAATCGACTTTTTCAGAAGCAGTTTGAAATGGCTGCTATCCAATGTGAGAACATTTCTTTGTTTGAGAGCAGCCAATCAAACGAAGACACCATCCCATGAAATTGCAGAGGGAAAATCAACACTCAGTCAGTTCTTATGAAATTAGGTGCTCAATATAAAATCTAACTAAATTTAAATGACTTGGCTAATATTTGGTGATCATGCATTTATACCATTACTCCAATATTACATTTGTTTGAATAACACTCATGAATATAACATTTCTTATACATAATTATAATACATGCATTCACATTTAGATCAAAATGCAGCAAACCATGCAGCAAACCATGGTTGGTGATAAAAGAGGGATGATTTTCAGTGTCCTTAGGATCCAGAGGATAAGCTGAAAGAAACTTAATGTTTAGAACAAATTAAAAGTCATCTTACATACTGAAAACACATTTCGTAGGTATCCACTAGGAGGTACTGTTGAGCTGTAGATGATTTCCTTGAGGTCCATGGTATCTGGGCGAAAACCTGGATAGTATCGTGGGCTATAAACCTGTCAGATTAAGTGGTTTATGATCCTTTTTTTAAAAGCATTGTTTCCTGTAAGGGTACGTTATCCAAATGCAGTGTTCATGTTGAGAGGTCTGGTCTCCTGAGTTTTATGTTCCTTTGAGCCTTTAAAAGCAAATTCTGATCCTTACAATCTCTGCAAGAGGCAACTGTTTACATTGGGGTCCTGGGAAAGCAAGCATCTTTGGTCAGGCCTGGAAGAGGCCTGCATGAGTCGACATAAAAGCCAGTGATATTCCTGAAAAGGCAGAAAAGTGGTATTCCTGTGTAATGAATAAAGTGAAATTCCTATAAAATGAAGAGAAGTGATCTTCTGTCTTGGTTTGAGGAGATGATGATGCTACACCAATGTTATTAGATTAGATTAGATTAGATTCAACTTTATTGTCATTACACATGTATGAATACAAGGTAGTGAAACACAGTTTAGCATCCAATCAGAAGTGCAAAGGACAGCAGTGCATTATATACAGTAATTGACAGTAATTAATTAGATCAGTCTCTAACTGAGCAGTAATTAGAAGCAACTTATGTCTGGTCCTTACACCTAGGTAGTTCATAGTGACATCTTGTTAACCAAGATTGCTAGAACTAAGTAAAATCTTAGCACTTCACATGGTTTTTTTTTGGGTTTTTTTCTGAAAAAAGAGAAGAAAGTTCCTAAGAAAGCAGAGTTTAGATAACACTGGATGTATCACAGTCTATGTTCAAGTTTGAAACATTAAAACAATAACCCCAATAAATATCTACCACCAAATCATACTGGGGGGGGGGAGAAAAGAAAAGAATAATTCTTTATAAAACCCCATGCCCTGTTAGGGACAAAGATGGCTATGTTTTTTGATGTGATATTTAGCAAAGTTGTGTATTTTTAACTAATTTTATGTTTTAAACACAAATCCCATATTACTCTATTTTTACCCTGTGTAACATAAATTGTCAGTTGTTACAATTAAGGGACAAAAGTGTCCTCTTCAAAAATGCCATAAAAATAGTATGTTGATATTTTTTCTACTTTTGTAACAAAAATCTTTTAATCCATTTAGTCCTGATCATAAATATAAAATATGTAATTAATTTCAAAATTTTAACCCTTTATATGCCACTGTTTGTGATGGCATCACATCATTTTTTCTTAAAAAAAATCAAAAATTGTAATATTTTCAATATTCTGAATGTAAAGTGGATTTTAATTGGGGGGTTATTATATTCTTCGCTAATGATTACCAACAACAATGATTTTTTTTTTTTTTTTGGTAGTGTTAAAAATAGTTATGTTGTTACCATTAAGGGATGAAAGTGTCCTCTTCAAAAACGCCATTGTGGAGAATGTGGAAATGACGAGGCTGAGTTTATCTCACGAGTCAGGTTTATTCCATTCTCCAACATCATCAAAAACAGAAAAGGGAAAGAAACCCCCAGACAGTCGTCCCTTTATACCCCAGGACATCAAAGCACACAGTCACATTGTATTTAATCCCAAGTCACAATGCGTCTTCTTCCAGGTCTTCTCACCTCCACCTAAAGTCACTGGTGGCCAGGAAATCCCTCAAGGCCATCTCTTTGCATACAAAAGGCCACATTTCACATCCTCCTGTTATCTCCTAGGAGGCTCAGTCCTTTTGTTCATCTGAGACGCGAAGCATACAGTAAGCATACAGTAATATACATGTGAAGCATATGAAACCCACATATGTGTCCCACACCATAATAATAGTATATGCTAGTATTTTTTTCTGCTTTCTACTTTTACTTCCACATTGCATTCAGAATATTTAAAATATTACAATTTGTGTGTGTGTGTGTGTGTGTGTGTGTGTGTGTGTGCGTTCTTAAGAAAAATTTATTATGCTATCACAACTACTGGCATATAAAGAGTGAGTGAATTAATTAAATATTAATAAAATAAAATATTAATTAAATACTTGGTATTTATGATCAGAACTGGAGTAAATTAAAAAATTCATGCAAAAAAAGTTGAAAAATATTAATATATACTATTTTATGGCATTTTTAAGAGGACACTTTTGTACTTTAATGATAGCAACGTAACTGTTTTTAATGCAGGGTGAGGGTTAACTAATACTCTATATCTCTTTACAGAGAAGAGTACCATTAATTCCACACACACAAATAGACCATTAATTTTTTTTTCTTGACCTTTAAAAAGAGGTGCTATTTAAGACTGTCTGGGTGATTAATTCTTGTCCCTTTAAACAAACACCCTGATCCTATTAGTTGAGCAAATTCCAGATTCTAAAGAGTGGTGCTCAGAGGCACTTAGTTAAGTAACATCCCAAGTCTTGTGCCAACACATAATTAAGTTTCATGTGCCACATGCTGTATCAGATTAGCATTTGTATTCCAGCAGTTTCATGTCATTTCTGTACGGAAGTAAATATGTCATACAGCCTATTATCACTGTAGAGGGACTAAGTCTAAATTTGGCTCATAAAGTTTATCATAAAACATGGGATAGGCTCCAGCCCCCCCGCGACCCGAAAAGGATTAAGCGGAAGAAGATGAATGAATGAATGAATGTTAATGTTTAGATATCTGTTAAGAATAGCACATAGAATATGTTAAATATTTAGTTTCCAAAGACAGACAGTCCCACAGTAAAGGTAATATGCAGTGGAGTATTAATGACTACAAAGAACTCATTTGTAATCTCACCATATTGGAGAATTCAATTAATGATACAGAAAGCACTTTCATTCAGCTAAACTGCTCTCATATTCAAATATCATAGTAGATACAAAGACTAAATGGCTGCACTGCATTGGTAAAATGTTAAGTAAAATTAATGTAAAGCAGTGATATACTGTATCCATATATTGTTCAAAGTCATGTAAGTCATACAAAACATTAAAAGAAGTCATCAACATTAATGATGTGGCATTTACACAACACATGAATAGCTGGAATATGATGTCTATGTGGGAAGATGTAAATTTGTAATCTGCATGCTGCATTTTCTAGGTGTCATCAACATCTGTTGTGTGGTAAATATAAGACACTGACATTAAACTAAATAATCGACCATGGATTATTGTCATCATTTGATTAAAAAAACCGAAAGATTCTTAGTTAAAATTCTATACTTCTTGTAATGTGTGTCTTTGTATGTTGTATGAGATAACACAAGTTGTCAGCCTGTTTTGCTGGGTCATCTTGTGGGGATTTTTTGTTCCTCTTCCACCCAAGCTTCTCTTCTCGTCTTCTCCACCTGGTCCATTTGTCTCTCTATCTTTTCATTTCTTCCACCCTCCACACCACTTTCCATCTGTTGGCGTCCCTCCATCTATTTTTTCACCCTCCCTCTCCTGTCTGCCCAAAGTCACCAGTCATTCACAAGCATGCGTTCCTCCTCCTGGTCATAATTGAGATCATATGTTGAAGCCAGCACTGAAACCCAACACGGGACATCCACATCAAATGAAACCTGCTGTCAGCAGCGGGGCCTGGCTCTGCCAAGAGGAGTGAAACCATATCTGTGTCGATCTCGCCGACACGCCATAAAGTAAGAACCCAAAAGACTAGCAGACATAGACAGACATAGACAGACGCACCACACCTCTATAGACATTCCTTTCTCCCTATACAAAACTAGTTTGTCAAATATTGATCTGACATGTTCTCAAATCAACATGTTTTCTAACTTTTGCACATTCACATACCTGTAACTGTCAGTCACTTACGATACAGTGAGAACAACACTGGTCCAAAAGGAGGGCAACTGTCCCTCCCAGCATAAATTGGTTGAAAAAAATGTTGAAAAGGTGGCTTTGCCAGATGTCTGGATTTTTATTTTTATTTTTTTCAGGTTTTTGAAAAGGCGTCTTCATACAGACATCTCTGTATGGTCTAAATTTGGTTGAAGAATGAAGATGAAAAGCTATCTTTTTAAGGCTGTTTAAAACAACAACAAAGCCATTAGTAGTAAAATAGTAATCAACATCAGTAATCAACATCATTCATCTTCTGATCCCTTTTGGGCTGTGTGAGGGGCACACCTACATCTTTGGGCTAGAGGCAGAAAAAGTCCTGGACAGATCACCAGTCCAGCACAGCTCCTGGTATTCTCAGGCAGTCTCCCATCCAAGTACTAACCAAGGTAGACCCTGTTTCGTTTTCAAGAGCATATGAGACCAGATGTGTCTGGGGACACCCAGAGCCCGAGGTGTAAACACCAATAAAAAGACAACACAGAGAGAAATTTTTAAAATGTACTCATATAGTGCTTTTTAAGTGTATAGCTCAATAGCACTAGCACTGGTTTCAAATTGTTCCAGATATTATGTAACAAGCATAATGCCAAATGTTGAGCTAAAAAAAATAAAAATTAAAATAATATTTAAAAAAATTAAACTAAAAATTGTTTTGAGGATAAATTAGGGCCAAATCCTGTGGACTAAATAGCCCAACTATTGGACTAGTTATGATTAATATGGTCAGGCACAGCCCAATTTTCAACAACTGTTTTCTGGTTAAATATGGTCTGTATTAGATGGACTAAACACAGCCAAATTTTCAACGTCTATTTGTGGGCTAAATTAAAGCTTGGACTGACAGACCTGATTTAGCCAAAAATACAATATATGAATCACAGCTTGTGCTGGGTGGTGGTGGTGGTGGGGGGGGGGGCTGCATGTCATGCTCCTGTCTCTGCTGGAATACATCGATGATCTGTACTTTACAAAGAGCTGCTTATGCGAGTGTAACCAGCTGATTTTAAAAAAAAAAATGTACAAACCTTTTGCCAACCTTTTTTCATACCCAAGTTGCCATATACTGGCACTCATTTAGGATCAATCACTGTAAATAATGTTACCAAAATCCTTTTGATGGTGCATTAACTTTTGAGAGGTTGAATGTCACTTCCACCAAAGCCTGAATGGGCCACATTGTCCACAACAGCACTATGTCGCTTTCCTATTCCTTGTAGGAATACTAAAAACATGACAAGTGACACATTTTATAGCCTGAGAGCCATTAGGCTGTCATTGGGTACACCTTTACCCACCAACTATCTCTATTGGTACTCATGTTGTAAAAGGTACCAGTTAAGGTCTTTTCAGTTCCGACCAGGAACAAGAAAGTTTCATAGTGCTGCTTTAATGAGTCAATCAAAAACATGTTTCTGTGGTAACTGATGATGATTACTTGTTCCATGCTAGGTTTATGGAGAATGGTATTTCTGCCTATGGAAAATATTTGCTCCCTAGACCTTTCCACACATTGAACATTAAAAAAACATGGAACTACATGAGAAAAGCCAAGCTCTTTTCATGTCCATCCCAGTGCATTGACTTTAGCTTGCCTGCCTGCTTTAAATTTTGATTACCTTTGTTGATGGTGAAGCACTAGCCTGCCCTGTTTCACATTTCATGGTACCATGTTATATGGTGACACTTGCTTTCTTGGAGTGCTCCAACTGCATTTTCCTTCATAAAGTTCACCAGAGAAAACAGTTTTTGATAGGCATCACCAGTGGTGTTATGTCATGTCCTCAGTGCATGGCAGATGAACTTTCTTTAATCTTAATCTGACCAAGAGGACTGGCTGTAAAGCCCCACAGGTGGCGTTTGAACTCATCCTGGAGTCTAGCCACCCTACTTGTGTCACGAAGAAGATTGACCCACTTGGCAAGCCAAGCGGGAATCCTTTCATTGAATACATTGTATATTCCCTTTCCAGATTTTTGACATCATTCTAATGTCAAAAGTGCATTTTAGCTTTAGGGATGTCTATGTTACCACCAGTGAGTCGTACCAGCAACACCTTGTGCAGTGGGGACCAATAGCACCATTTGCGTGACCCATTCACTGGTAGTATCAGGGGAATGGGACTAATACTCCAGCAATCAATCCTGCCATCCAACACCAATTTTGACCAACGGGACGAGTGGTGAAGCCCAACCTGTGATGTCCTAATGAGGGTTTGAACTCACAACCTTCCACACTATTACTACAACACAAAGAGGTCAAGCCAAGCAAAAATTCTTTCACTGACTCCATAGGATGATGCTTAACCAACATTAATGGATATGCTTAGTCCTTGTACTCTTCATTCGTTCAACATTTCCTTTATGAAATGAAGACAGAACAGTCAAAATAGTCATTATATGGTTTTGGCCTTGTCAAAATCTAACCAGAATTGAGCTGATTTCGTTAGTTGGCTTTTTCATTTTTTGTTGTTTTGGTCACAGCCTGAAGAGCTGTAAGTTATTTTTAAAAAATGTGCCTTTACAATTCGTACAGATAGATAGATGTACTTTATTGATCCCAAACTGGGAAATTGCAGTGTAATAGCAGCATGACACAGTAGACAACCCAACCAACAGAAATACACACAGCATAATAGAAAAAGGAGTTACCCAGGGAAGTAAAGAAAAATGTTTATATAACTTTATATACTACATAGGCTATGTTACCACCAGTGGTAACATAGCCTATGTAGTATCCTGCCATTCATCTATTTAACCTAAGCTCTAGGTTAAATAGATGACGATCCTTAGGAGTCTATGGATAGTACTGACTGTACAAAGAAGGATTATAAGTCGCAGGGTGAAATACAAGGTACCAATTATACTGTAACGGGCAGTGTGGCAGCATTGTTATGACCAAAATTCAACAATTGAGTGAGTTATTGTACAGTGAAATGGCATGTGGCAGAAAAAATTTCCTGTACCTGGCCATTCAGCAGCGAAGCCATAGCAGTCTGCTGGAGAAAGTGCTCCGCTGTCTGTCCATTGTGTGGTGGAGGGGGTGATCAGGATTGTCCATGATGGATTGCAGTTTGTTTAGTGTCCTCCTCTCCACCACAGATTCAAAGGTCTCCATCCTGAGACCAATCACAGAGCCAGCCTTCTTAATAATCTTGTCAAGTCTGTTGGTGTTGCTGGCTCTGATACTGCTACCCCAGCAAACCGCAGCAAAGAAGATGGCACTGACAACAACAGTCTGATAGAAAAGCTCCAGCATCTTGCTGCACACACTGAAGGAGCTCAGCTTCCTCGGAAAGTAGAGTATGCTCATCCCCTTCTTGTACGCAGCATCAGTGCTAGATTTCCAGTCCAGTCCGCTGCTGATTACGATACCCAGGTATTTGTAGTCCTCCACTACCTCCCCATCCTCCCCCCTAATCCACAATGGCTGTGAAGGCGTCCTCTTCTTCCTGAAGTCAATCACCATCTCTCTGGTCTTGCTGACGTTCAGCCTCAGGTGATTCTGCTGTATTGTGTCAATTTATTGAAAAATCAATGTGATAATTTCTATAAAACAAACATTACTGACAAAAGCAACAGCTAAATCTGATACGGAGATAAAAAAAAAAAAAAAGGATAGTGTGTATATTAATTTTATCAGGGTACTGTAAGTGCCAGTTCCTCATCGGCAGTGGAATTCCGGTCAGAGAGGATACACAGACACAGAGCTTTAGCTTCACCAGGTTAATGAACTGTGTTGAATGGTACAGTTTGATGTATGGAGGTTTACACGTAGGGCTGTTACAGTGGAGGAATTTCCCCTGCGGTGATGGTGGATAGCTCAACACTGCGATATGCAGTATTATTGCAAATGTTTTAGGATCCTGTGGTCTCGTAATTCAAACAGGGTTCATAACTTATGTGGCAAATGATAGAAGCTGTGAGAAACTCACTGCAGCTCCACTCTCAACTTGTGCATGTGTGACAATTGTGCAGAGCTCTGGTCTTCCTACAGGCATGAACTGCTGATTCTGTAAAAAAAAAAAAAAAAAACTTGATCATTTTCATAAAGTAGTGGCAGTAACTCCAGTATTTCAACTACAGGGTGTGTGGACTGGCTGAAGACTGCAGAGACATTTGGCTTATTTAAATAGGACAGCTTCCGTACAGGACTCTGTGTGGCTCTTGTCTCCGTGATTTTTGCCACTGTCCGAAAAGTCCCATTCAAACAAGCAATGCACTATGCAGCAGTTGCTTCGCTCTCGGAGCTCAATTGCCAGGATCATAAACACTCCACTCGGAAGGAAATAACACACTTTGTGCCCTTTCAGTGCTCACTGTCAAGGCTGTATTTAGCAATTCGTCCAAACGCTTCCATCACTAACTGCCTGCTGGAATCCGTCTGGAGAGTGCTCCAAATGGTGCTGGCGGCGGCTGTACCCGGTGCTGTGAAAGCTTCCACAGTACCGCGTGCAAACATGCTGTTGGCAATAAAAAT
Source organism: Pholidichthys leucotaenia (assembly GCA_020510985.1). Classification (NCBI taxonomy): domain Eukaryota; kingdom Metazoa; phylum Chordata; class Actinopteri; order Cichliformes; family Pholidichthyidae; genus Pholidichthys; species Pholidichthys leucotaenia. The sequence goes on along the minus strand of CM035839.1, from coordinate 390,277,661 downwards.
ACACTTAACATTTAACAATTTATATAATAATCAATAGGGGCACATAAGTGAACAACGAGATTTAGCCACACACACAAAAAAATGAACACGGCGTGTACGGCTCCCCGTCATATATGATGGCAATGGTCTTGACTGCTGGTGAAGTTTACAGTTTTGTTTTCTTATTTTAGCACAGTACACATTAAGTAAAACACCTAAACTATGATCACCGTAAGAGCTTGTGGCTCATTACAGGTCCATAAACCCATTAACGTTAGCATTCGTAGCTTGACTGTCTCTGCTAAGTGCTGTAGCCTTACTGACAATTCCACAGGCAGGCACAGGAAGCCAAAACAAAACCACAGTTATCAAAATAAAAGCCTGCTTTTTTACTTCAGTGCATAGGATGGCATAAGGCCTCTGTACTTTGTAAAATTAATGACTACAGTGATCCCTCGCTACTTCGCGCTTCACCTTTCGCGCCCTCAGTGCATCGCGGATTTTTCAAAAATATTCATCAAAAATTCAAAATTGAGAAATAATGGGCGGGCGCTAGCAGAAGGCAGGGAGACTACATTAGACCATCAGGTGTCAACACGGAGAGCCGCACAACTCTCTGTTCGCTGTTGTCGTGTTGGCTCGGCTCGGAAATCTCGCAAGCTGATTGGCCGAGACGTTTCACCCACCTCCTCTCCCTGCCGAGCACCCATGAAGGGAAGGAAGACCGCATTCATTGCTTTTTATCGCTCGTGTTACTTAGTCTCGCCGCGTGGAACTTTTTGCTGTTCTCTTGTGCCATTTTGTGCGAAATAGTCTTCCCGTCGAGCCTCTACGCCGCCTCCTCCAGCTCTACCGGAAGCTGCCCTCGATGATCCTGCGCCTCTAGCACCTCACGATGAGGCGTCACCTGAGGAGCAGTAAAGCTCTCATTAGCCTGTGCAGTAAATCATTTTCATCTTGAGTTACGTATCTTGTTATAAGAATAAAGAGTTCTAAAAACATATTTATGTACACTTTGTTTACATCTACGTATGTATGTACACGTACACACACACACACACACGTGTGTGTGTACGTGTATGAGAGAGAGAGAGTGAGAGAATGAACGTACGTATTATTTATGGATGACGTCATTAGAGGTGACGCTACTTCGCGGTTTTTCACTTTTCGCGGTCGGTTCTGGAACCCATTAACCGCGATAAGTGAGGGATCACTGTAATAGGAAAATATTTATGCAAAGATCAAAAAATACATATCTCAGAATTATTGATCAGGTAATTAACCTAAAATAATAAACCTTTCAGGGAGTTATTTTCACCCCGGTTGTTGTGGTTGCTTGTTATCCACTGCGGTAGGCTTGTCCATAGCATGGTACTGTATAATTGTGGTTATCGCGACAGTGCTACTTACATGTATATCTGTATGTATGGTTCTGAAACAAATCAGACTGAGAGATAGTCAAAAATAAATACCAATAAAGCCCCAACACAAGTCTCACTCCTATTAATGCTAAGGATAGTAACAATGCTATCAACACAATGTTATCATGGTTAGCGTTAGTGTGGCAACAGACAGAAATGACGAGGTAACTAATTATGGAGCTATTTTATTTGAACACTTAAGTGCAACTCAGTAGAAACAAATGGTAAAAGTTTTCTAACATGTCTTAATAATTAGTTTAACTTGTTAATTAGCATTCCAACTTACTGTAAAAACTTTTTTTTCTCTCTGTAAAAATGTGTTTAAGAATTGGTCAGTCAGCACAAAACCATTTTAAATGCATCAGAGATTTAAGAATCACATGACAGATGCTATTTCACACTTACCTGATTTATTATTCTTGAATCATGCAGATAATATCACAGCTGTGGACTGTCTCAGCACGATCGATCTACTGACAGCCCCGAAAAACAATAGATTCGAGTACATATGTTTTCTGGTCTGGGGCGTTCCCCAGGCCCCAACAATGGCTCCCTTCTTCAGGATTACTGACTCCATCAGATGTCTTCTCCAAACAATGGCTCTCTTCTCCTCTGCAAGGTCACCTGGCCAGGTGCATACTGCTGATGCTCCTATCTCTTATCGCAACCCTGAACAAGTTCACCTCCCCCCAGCTATGTGTGAGCAAAAGCAGCCTATTTTTTGCCAAGCGATAAGGGGTGTGTGTGTGTGTGCAGAGCTAACCCACATCTTATGTTCAGCGTGAAGCAGTGTGAGTGACTTCATACAGCAAAAGCACATTTGTGTAAATAATATTTAATATCCTAGCTTATCTAAACATTTCTATAGAATCCCTCTTTCATCTTAAAGCAGGCACATTATCACACAGACCCTGGATATGCTTGATTCATTGAATATGGCACGAGCAAAAATCTTGTTGGCAGATGTTATCAAGCAATCATATTTATGCATTTCTTTTATTCATTGATGCATATTTACAGGAAAAAAAATTTCATGCCGGCCCCTCTGCCTGGTGACCTTTAACATGGCTTTTATCAATGAATTAAGACACAGCAAAATGGATAAATGATAAATGAGAAAGAAAAACATTTCAAGTCAGAAGATATTAATGTCCATGTATGCTGTATCCAGGCCTCAAGACCTGCTGTACAACAGAGCTTTAAACCTTCACATCTATTCTGACTACATGACCGCAAATAGCACAATATTTTGATGATACCTGTAAGAAAATAAGAAGGGGCCAGAGGTTACTAGCACATAGCCCACTGTAGGTGGGTACCTTCAGCGCACCACCTTTTCATGTAGATTCATATGCATGAGTGTGGTGTTGGATGTGCGTACAGTGGACAGAACAGTGGATAGCAGAAAGACATAATATATATATTTCAAACAATAGCCTCTCCTCCCTCACTGTCATTCCCAGATTCACAGTGGTCATTGTTGTGGAGGACAGACTTAGACTCCACTTGGGAGTGGACTTGAGCCATCATCCTTTGGGCTGGCTCTTTGGACAGGGTAGTAACTATACATCTTTTCCAGCAGGGTTCTCAGACATGGGATACAGCCGCAGCCCACTATGAGTATCACTGCTAGCAAGATAACTTTAATCAGACCTGCCCAATGTCCAAATATTGACTGCGACCATGCAGTAAAAGCATCAGGCACATACCCAGTATTTAGTCACCAGGTTCCAGTGGGGCAGCGTCTCCTTGTTGAGAATGTCCAGAACCTGTTGAGAGAGCTTCGGATATTTTCTTTAGACTCTTGAAATACTGTGTCAGTTCTACAGCTTGACTGTTTCTAGGAGTCAAAAGTGAATCAACAAATGGTCCAGGCATCTTCCTCCCTGTTAGCAGCTCATGAAGTCAGGCAGAGCATCTGTTGGGGTAGATGCAGTGCCATCAGCGCTAATGGATGTGCATCAACCTATGTCATGCCTGTCCCCATGGATTGTTGGGCTAGCATTCTTTTCAGTGTACAGTGATCCCTCGCTACTTCACGCTTCACCTTTCGCGCCCTCAGTGCATCGCGGATTTTTCAAAAATATTCATCAAAAATTTAAAATTGAGAAATAATGGGCGGGCGCTAGCAGAAGGCAGGGAGACTACATTAGACCATCAGGTGTCAACACGGAGAGCAGCACAACTCTCTGTTCGCTGTTCTCGTGTTGGCTCTGCTCGGAAATCTCGCAAGCTGATTGGCCGAGACGTTTCACCCCGCAAGCTGATTGGCCGAGATGTTTCACCCACCTCCTCTCCCTGCCGAGCACCCGTGAAGGGAAGGAAGACCGTATTCATTGCTTTTTATCGCTCGTGTTACTTAGTCTCGCCGCGTGGAACTTTTTGCTGTTCTCTTGTGCCATTTTGTGCGAAATAGTCTTCCCATCGAGGCACTACGCCGCCTCCTGCAGCTTCAGCTCTATCGGAAGCTGCCCTCGATGATCCTGCGCCTCCAGCACCTCATGATGAGGCGTCACCTGAGGAGCAGTAAAGCTCTCATTAACCTGTGCAGTAAATCATTTTCATCTTGAGTTACGTATCTTGTTATAAGAATAAAAGAGCTCTAAAAACATATTTATGTACACTTTGTTTACATCTACGTATGTATGTACACGTACACACACACACACGTATCATATGAGAGAGAGAGAGAGTGAGAGAATGAACGTACGTATTATTTATGGGTGACGTCATTAGGGGTGACGCTACTTCGCGGTTTTTCACTTTTCGCGGTCGGTTCTGGAACCCATTAACCGCGATAAGTGAGGGATCACTGTACCACTGGCTCTCTCAACTAGTCCTTGGGAGGATGGATGCACCACAGAACCAAACTTATGCCTTAAGCCTAAGGCACATTCAACTTCCTTCAAATGTTTATTTGCAAAATGTCTGCCATTGTCTGATCTGATCATTCTTGGAAACCCATGCCTAGGAATTCACTTCCTCAGTCAGCCATTTAATCACTTCTTTTGCACTTTCTGTTTTACATGCTTTAGCCTCAACCCATCTTGTAAATGTGTCCACACACACCAACAGATATCTGTAGCTTCTGCATCTGTTTTCTGGGCCCATGTCTATAAAATCAATCACAATGTCTTTCCATGGCCCTTCAGGGGCTGGAAAAGCTCCCATAGAGGCCTTTAACATGCGTTTGGGATTGAACTTCTGGCATGCTTCACATTCAGAAACAACTAGTTCTGCAACCTCAACCAAATATGGATGCCACCAATGTGCCTCAGTCAAAGCAGAGATTTTTGTTTTTGAGACATGGCCTTTCAAGTGTGTTTCTTTACACAACAACAACAACACCTTAGCTGGGGCTACTAGCCTTCCATCAACTGATCTCCACAAACCTTCTTTATCCTTCTTTGCTCCTTTCTCTAGCCACCTACTTTTTCTTCAGGACTTGCCTTCTCTTGTAGCTGCTTGATTTCCTCCTCACCTAATTCCATGTACTTCTGATCTTCTTTCTGTACCATCATACTTGCTTGGGTAGCATGACCACCTGTTTGCTTAGCAGCCAAATCAGCAGCTTCATTTCCTTTAGCTACAATAGCATTTCCTTTTTGATATCCTTTGCACTTCAAAATTGCTACCCTCTTTGGTTGACCCATGGCCTCCATCAGCTCAACCATTTCAGTTAGGTGTCTAATCGGTATGTTAGTTGAAGTGAGAAATGCTTTTCTTTTCTAATGTGGCAAATCAAGATGTGCAGCCTGGTGAGCATAAGCTAAATCAGTGTATATGTTTGCCTCTTGTTGTTCTGCATATTGACATGCTTTAGTGAGAGCTACAATTTCAGCTTTTTGAGCAGAGGCAGGCAGGTTTACCATTCCTGCCTCTACAGTTTAGAAATACACCTGTCTCTTCATCATATTTTACAACTGCAAATGCAGCACTCAAAGATCCATCTGTTTTCCTGTAACAACATCCATCACAAAAAAGATTCAAGTTTGGATGTTCAAGTTCATTTGCTTGAAGATTTGGCACAGCTTTCATGTCTGTTTCTACAATTGCACAAGTCATGAGGTTCACCTATGAACATGTCCTCTGCCATGTTTGTGCCTTCACTTGTGTAAATGACATTTGGTGTTTGTAGTATTCTTTTCAACCTTTGTGTTCTTTTGGCTGAGAGTGTGAACAACACACTTTGAAGATATGAAGCTACTCCGCGCATTGTGTGCACAATCACAGTGTGTTGAATGGTAATGTGAGAAGTTTTCTCCAATGCTTTGGCTATCGCAGTGACATGACGTGTGCACGGTGGATGTCCTTTTTCTATGTTATCTAATGTTGAACTGTAATACACTAGAAATTACCTTGACCCTGTACCTTCCCCTTTCTGATACAGCATGGCATTTACAATTCCGTGCTGTTCAGAAATATCCAAGTGAAACGGGGAAGCGTAATCAAGTAGTTTGAGTGAACACGCATGTGACATCAGTTGTTTTAGTTCAATGAACGCACCCTCGACTGAGGTCGTCCATTGCAATGGTAATGTGAGATTTTTGTGTCTGGTTCTTTAAGAAGATCACACAGGGGTTGCATGAGCACAGTGTAATTTGGGACTAAATTTCTGCTGTATCCGGTAAGACCCCAAAATGACATGATTTCCCTCACAGTGCATGGTTTGGGGTGTGAGAGAATTGATGACCTTTGTGATGGAGACACAGCGGAATCGCCAGATGTAATTAGCCTGCCCAAATAATGAACTCTGGGGCAACAACACTGTACCTTTTTACAGCTTAGTTTGTAGCCTTTCTGGTAAAGATGTTTCAAGAAGATTTTCTTGGCTGAAAGCACAGAGGCAGCATCAGGGCCTGCTAATAGCAGATCATCAACATACTGTAACAACAATCTGCCAGGGGGCAGGAATAAATCCAGCAAATGTTGCCGCAGTATGTGATAAAAAATGGCTGGTGAGTCAACAAAACCTTGTAGTAGCCTGCTATATGTGTACTGTTGACCCTGATAGGTAAAAGCAAAAAGAAAAAAGCCTCCTGTCTGCATGTAGAGGAATGCTGAAAAAATAATTAGAAATGTCCACCACAGTAAAAAAAAATTGTGCTGTGGTGTAATGCTATTCAGGAGCAGGTAAGGATTTGGAACAGTGTAGTTCATTATGCACCATCCTGTAGTCCATTTTGCCAGGCTTCTCTACAGGAAGAATTGGTGTGTTCCATGGAGACTGTGTTGGCACTAGAAACCCTGCTTGGAGAAAACCCTGCATTGTTCCTGCTATGCCTGTCTCCTTCTCTTTTGTGAGAAGATACTGTGCTCTCCATATTGGTTGAGCATTTGCTTTCATTGAAATTTATACTGGTGAACAGGTAATCAGACCAACGTCTGCAGAGCTGTCTGACCACAGAGTGGGGGGCAGAGCATCCAAAAGTGCACTAGAATCTGGATGATCAGTGTTTTCTCTGCCATGTGTTCTGTCTAGGTGTAATGTTTGTGGAGAGGCCTGAATTATGGCATTGGATGAGATGCAATAGCAATCAGCAGATGGTGAGTAATGTAGGTCCCTACTTTGTGTGACAACCCAGTCAGTCAACCTAAGACAGTTTTTCACCATTGGTCCCAGTGCCCTTGCCTCCTCCACTGTGGACACCCCCAGCGTAACATGGGGTGCAGCAGTGTCTGAGAGGACATACAGAGGCAACAAGTCTTTGTCCAGATGAACTGCAGCAACGACTCCTTGTGGACCCACATAAATGTCTTTACACATCAAGTCCTGTACCCCCACCAAAGTCTCCCACTGATCATCATACAGTTCCTGATCATCATGTGAATAGTTCATTGTATAATGGAGTGGATTATGTGGGGAGTCATAAGGTCGAACAGAGTCAATCCATTGAGCCCATGAAATATATTTGTCCACCAGTTGATTTTTGCCAGGGCTGACATCATTCAGCTGCAGCCACCACACAGTTGCAAAAGAAGTTTGATCTTCCTCTGTGTCTGCTTCCTGTATTTGCAGCTGTGGAGCATTTAGGGAAGTAGACAAATCTGATGTGCACCGGAGCATAGTCCCATCTGGTAGACACACAACAGTTCCAGTAGAAGCAAAATAGATGTGTCCTCTCACTTTTAAAAGCACATCTCTTCCCAGAAGGTTTACATGACAGTCTGATGAATACAGAAAAGAGTGGACAAAATCCAGTCCAGCCAGTGAACAGTTCAGTGGTACTGTCCCAGAGATGCCAACCACCGATGTATAATTAGTGGACAGGGATAGGGAGCCATGTGTGATTGCTGAGGCATCTGTGTCTGCTGTGACTGATCTGACCACACTCCGGGTGCTGGAGATGAGGTGGGTGCGTAGTTTGTCCAGACAGTTCCTCTGCTAGTAGATGAAGCTCTACAACCACGAGCCCAATGGCTTCTTTTGACACATGGAAGGAACATGTCACTGGGTGGGTCTGATGCTGGTCTCATGCCTCCCCTGTATGCACCTCTTCCACGCCCTCTTTGTAGTGGCCGTGGCTACCATTGTTGGGGTGCCAACACAAGGGGCTCGGCTGGGACAGGACCAATAATGGCCTGAGGGGTTGCCACTGTAATGGCTGGAGCCTGTACAGTATTTTTATGTTTTTTTCTTTGTTCATCACATCCCTAGTTGCCTTTAATTGGACTATTATCAGCTGATTAGAAAGAGCAACTGTTTCTGTCTCTTTTTCATCTTGTTTTTTATTGTATTGTCTCACATAGTGATGTACATGGGACAACCATTCTGCCCGGGGGTGGGTGTTTAAATCCACAACTGCTTCCAGAGCAGCTCTGACAGGTTGTGGAACTGATGTCTGAACAATATTGCGGAATACCGCCTGTGTAGTTGCGTTGTTGCGTGGATTTTCTCCAGTCATGTCAGTCCAAAGTGCCAAACACCTGTCCACATAGGCTCCTGCTTCCTCTCCTTTTTTCATAGGAATGGCTGTTAGTTCAGCACTAGTGAGATCTACAGAAAACATTTCTCTCATTACTGCAAAAATGTTATCACTATGTTGTCTAAATGGAGCCTCATCAGGCTTATTTGTTGGCCAGCCTCTTCCTCTATATGTTTGAGCATAGAGGCTGAGGTGTGTGTGGCTACTATTCTCCTGATATCTGCTAAACACAAACGGCAACAAACTGTGGCCTTCTGCATGGTTCTGATCCACGGGGATGCTCCCTAGGTCAGTGGAGGCAATGTGTCACAGATGCCTTTAAGGTCCTTAAAGGACCATTCCAAATACTGTGCTGCCCCAGTTTCAGTAACAATCATGGGCATGTTCCTATAATCTACCTTAGGAATAGATCCTACTTGTAAACGCGTGTGCTGAGATGCCTTTTTGGTCAAATTCACAATTGTCGAACCATAATCATCATATGTCCACTGTTTTGATGTCCCTGTGGGTGGTGGTGCATTTTTGTCTGTGTAATCAGTGATTTTCTTAGGGGTGTTTCTCCCAGAAACAGATAAATTTTGTGGACTAGCTCCAGCCTCTGCTAAAGATCTTTGTAATTTGTTCATTGCAGCCCTTAAATCATCCCTCTCATTTTCTGTTTCTAGTTTTGGTGAGGGGGTGGAGGCGGGCGCTATCTCCAGTTTACTGGATGACTTCTCCTCCTACTCACTGTGAGAAAAGTGTTTGTGTTGATCTAGTGACTCTGTTGGTGTTAGTCCTCTTTTTTTTCCTTCAGCTTTCGTTTCTTTTTAACACTATGAATTGTGGGAAGAATCATAAGTTTTAAAGCATATGATTTTTCTCTTTCATAGTTTCCTGTAATGATATTTTATGTAACATCACAAGAAAAGGTTCAGGTTCAGGTTCAGGTTACTTTATTTGTACCCATAGGTAGATTTGTTTTGCAGTTGGTGACATCCATATTTACAAGCCACTAATTACATTCAACATAGACACAAGCACAGGCACACATCTTACAAAATAGGTAAATATAGAATATGTACAATATAATTTTATAGCTTGTTCAACTCTTTGACAGCAGCAGGGACAAAGCTGTTTTTGTAGCGCTGGGTTCTACTTTTTGGGACAGCAAACCTCCGTCTGGAGGGAAGAAGCTGAAAGTTGCAGTGCAAAGGGTGGGAGTCATCATTTAAAATCGAGTCGGCCATCCTCTGTACTTGTCTGGTGTACAGGGATGTCAGGCTCAGCTGTGACTCACCAATCAAACGACTGGACCATCTGACTACCTGATCCAAGGATTTCCTCTGTTTCCTCTGTTTCAGTTTTATCTGACCAAACCATGACCAAAGCACATGATTATCAAAAAGATTCCTATTTTCCCTTCTTATATTACTATTATTAATGTTCTTTCTTGTATATTATTAGTATTTATTATTATGATTATTATGATTATGACCCAAGCCACTGACAACTCATCATTATTGTTTGCAATAGTTTTTGCATTTTTATATGTCAATTTATTCATTAATTTATCTCTATATAATTTGCCAGCTCCTGTCATCCATTATTATTGGTATTAAGTTTTTGATTTTTGTTTTAATTAAACAGTCGGATTCCCCTGGTCCACACCAGTTCTAAGTCAGCTGCTAGGCGCCAGCAGTGGCCACCCGTGGCGGGGCACCCTCCCCGGGGGGAGGGGACCGCCGCGGGCACCACAGCCATGGTGATCCGCGAGAAGGTCCCGGCGCATGTCCAGAGTCGCCGCCGCCCCCGCCGACCGCGTCCCACCACTGCATCTGCCTTCCGCCCGCCGGCGGGCACCGCCGCCCAGAGACGCCCCGCTGGCTGCGCTTAGTATTAAGCGCCGCGGCGATGGGGGCGCCGCGGCGATGGGGGCGCCGCGGCGATGGGGGCGCCGCGGCGATGGGGGCCCCGGGCGGCGGGCCGCGCGCCAGACCTCCGGCGGCGGGGAAGGGAAGGGCGACGGGGGGACTGCTCCCTCAGCCGCGGCGCGAGCCCAGCCCCGCTTCGCACCACAGCCCGACCAACCCAGCCCTTAGAGCCAATCCTTATCCCGAAGTTACGGATCTGACTTGCCGACTTCCCTTAGCTGCCTTGATCTAACATGGCAGCTATTTTTTGATTTTAGACTCTCATGATAAATTGTATATCAAGGATTCAGTGTACCCCGCCCGGTATGGGGTTACCGGGGCCCCACCCTGGAGCCAGGCCTGGAGGAGGGGCTCGAAGTCTAGCGTCTGGTGGCCGGGTTTCCACCCATGGGACCCGGCTGGGCTCAGCTCGAAGGAGTTACATGAGTCCGCCCTCCAGTGGGCTCACCACCTGCACGAGGGATCATGGGGGTCCGGTGCTATGTGGATTAGGTGGCGGTCAAAGGCGGAGACCTTGGCGTACTGATCCCAAGCTTTCTAAACTGGCTTTTGGTACGTGGAATGTCACCTCTCTGGTGGGGAAGGAGCCTGAGCTGGTGTACGAGGTTGAGAGATACTGGCTAGATATAGTCGGTCTCACCTCAACACACAGCTCCGGTTCCGGAACCAGTCTCCTGGAGATGGGCTGGAGCTTGGCCTTTTCTGGAGTTTCCCCGGGCGAGAGGCGACGAGCAGGGGTGGGTATTCTTGTATCGCCCCACCTTGCTGCCTCTATATTGGAATTTTCCCCGGTGGACGAAAGGGTTGCTTCCCTGCACCTTCGGGTTGGGAAACGGGTCCTGACCATCATTTGTGCCTATGCACCAAATGATGTTTCAGAGTACCCACCCTTTTTGGAGTCTGTGACTGGGGTGCTGGAGGGTGCTCCTCTTGGACACTCCATTGTCCTACTGGGGGACTTCAATGCGCACGTGGGCAACGACAGTGAAACCTGGAGGGGGGTGATTGGGAGGAACGGCCTGCCCGATCTGAACCCGAGTGGTGTTCAGTTATTGGACTTCTGTGCTAACCACAGTCTGTCCATAACGAACACCATGTTCAAGCATGAGGGTGTCCATATGTGCACCTGGCACCAGGACACCCTAGGTCGCAGGTCGATGATTGATTTTGTTATCATATCATCAGACCTGCGACCGTATGTCTTGGACACCCAAGTAAAGAGAGGTGCAGAGCTGTCAACTGATCACCACCTGGTGGTGAGTTGGATCCGATGGCAGGGGAGGAAGCCATTCAGACCTTGGTAGACTCAAACGTATAGTGAGGGTGTGCTGGGAGCGTCTGGCTGAGGCCCCTGTCCGGGAGGTCTTCAACTCCCACCTCCGGAAGAACTTCAACCGCATTCCGAGGGAGTCTGGAGACATGGAGTCTGAATGGGCCATGTTCTCCACCTCTGTTGTTGAAGCGGCGGCCCAGAGCTGCGGCCGCAAGGTGGTCGGTGCATCTTGTGGTGGCAACCCCCGAACCAAGTGGTGGACACCAGTGGTGAGGGGGACCATTAAGCTGAAGAAGGAGTCCTATCAAGCTTGGCTGGCTTGTGGGACTCCCGAAGCTGCTGAGGTGTACCGGCAGGCCAAGCGGAGTGCAACTCAAGTGGTTGCTGAAGCAAAAACCCGGGTATGGGAGGAGTTCGGTGAGGCCATGGAACAAGACTTTCGGTCGGCCTCAAAGAGATTCTGGCAAACTGTCCGGCAGCTCAGGAGGGGAAAGCAGCTCCCCGTCCACACTGTGTATGGTGCGGATGGCACACTGTTGACTTCGACTGGGGATATCGTCGGGCGGTGGAAGGAATACTTCGAGGATCTCCTCAATCCCACTGATACGCCTTCCACAAAGGAAGCAGGGTTTGGGGACGAGGGGAATAACTCGCCTATCACAGGGGCTGAGGTCGCCAAGGTGGTTAAAAATCTCCTTGGTGGCCGGGCCCCGGGGGTGGACGAGATTCGCCCTGAGTACCTCAAGGCCCTGGATGTTGTTGGGCTGTCATGGTTGACACGCCTCTGCAACATTGCGTGGAGGTCGGGGGCAGTGCCTTTGGCATGGCAAACTGGGGTGGTGGTTCCTCTCTTCAAAAAAGGGGACCGGAGGGTGTGCTCCAACTTTAGAGGGATCACACTCCTCAGCCTCCCTGGGAAGGTCTATGCCAAGGTACTGGAGAGGAGAGTCCGGCCGTTGGTCGAACCTCGGATTCAGGAGGAGCAATGTGGTTTTTGTCCTGGCCGTGGCACATTGGACCAGCTCTTTACCCTCTCAAGAATTCTTGAGGGTTCGTGGGAGTTTGCCCAACCAGTTTACATGTGTTTTGTGGACTTGGAGAAGGCATTTGACTGCGTCCCTCGGGGATTTTTGTGGGGGGTGCTTCGGGAGTATGGGGTATCGGGCTTGTTGTTACGAGCTATTCGGTCTCTGTATGACCGTTGTGAGAGTTTGGTTCGTATTGCCAACACTCGGTCGGAGTCATTCCCAGTGAGAGTTGGACTCCACCAGGGCTGCCCTTTGTCACCGATCCTGTTCATAATTTTTATGGACAGGATTTCTAGGCACAGCCAGGGAATGGAGGGTGTCATGCTTGGTGACCACAGGATCTCATCTCTGTTGTTTGCAGATGATGTTGTCCTGTTGGCTTCATCCAGTAATGACCTACAGCTCTTGCTGGGACGGTTTTCCGCTGAGTGTGAAGCGGCTGGGATGAGAATCAACACCTCCAAGTCCGAGTCCATGGTCCTCAGCCGGAAAAAGGTGGATTGTCCTCTCTGGGTTGGGGACAGGCTCCTGCCCCAAGTGGAGGAGTTTAAGTATCTTGGGGTCTTGTTCACGAGTGAGGGGTAAATGGAGCAAGAGACAGACAGACGGATTGGAGCATCTGCAGTGATGCGGACGTTGTACCGGTCTGTTGTGGTGAAGAGGGAGCTGAGTTCTAAGGCAAAGCTGTCGATTTACCAGTCAATCTACGTTCCTACTCTCACCTATGGTCACGAGCTTTGGGTAATGACCGAAAGAACGAGATCGTGGATACAAGCGGCTGAAATGAGCTTTCTCCGTAGGATTGCTGGACTCACCCTCAGAGATAGGGTGAGGAGCTCAGTCATCCGGGAGAGGCTCAGAGTAGAACCGCTGCTCCTCCACATTGAAAGGAGTCAGTTGAGGTGGTATAAGATAAGACAAGATAAGATAAGCCTTTATTAGTCCCACAATGGGGAAATTCCAGGATTGCAACAGCACAGGGATAGCAACACTCAGAGCAACAATCAGAAGGCAAGAAAAAACAACATCTAGTAAACATATGTCCATATTACTATAAATGTATATATATAGACACACAGGGCAGAGCATTATGGTTGGTTGGTGAATGTGCAGCAGAAACTCTAAGCTCTCTCTCCGCGGATGCGGCGGGCCAGCTGGAAGTCTTTGGGCATGATGGTGACCCCCTTAGCGAAGAAGAGACCACCAGGTGGGCCTCGCTGGTCTCCTGCAGAGCCATGACGGCGAAGCTCAGGAAACGCAGGACGGTCTTGAAGTCCTGAGCGATCTCCCTCACCAGGCGCTGGACGGGCAGCTTACGGATGAGCAGCTCCGTGGATTTCTGGTAGCGACGGATCTCTCTCAGAGCCACGGGCCTGTAACGGTGAGGCCTCTTCACTCTGCCGGTGGCCGGAGCGCCTCTCCGAGCAGCCCTGGTGGCTAGCTGTCTCCTGGGGGGCTTCTTCCTCCAGTAGATTTTACGGGCGGTCTGCTTGGTTCTTGCCATCGCTCTTTATTATTCTGTCTTATATTTCTTGCACGCCGCCTAAACTCCAGCCCAGCACCCACGTCGTTTTCGCTACAGCTCCCGGTATGTTGAGTTTCCCATTAGCACCGGGCGGCGGCCAAGTGCTAGCTAGCACTAGCTCCTCCCCACTGTAACGTCTCCCGTTGCAAACCGTGGCTCCGTCCGCCGACCCGGGAGACCCCCGGGGCGATCCGTGCGTCCGTGATATATATATACAAAGTGAAAGGTGTAGAAAGAAGAAGGAAGATAAAAAAAAAAAGGCTGTTGCAATGGGCAGCCTACTCGTGTGGCGCCACCGGTCCGGCGGAACCGGAGCATGTAGTATGAGTATGAGCAGTACCAGAGTATGAGCATCTGATTAGGATGCCTCCTGGACGCCTCCCACTTGAGGTGTTTCAGGCACGTCCCACTGGGAGGAGACCCCGGGGCAGACCCAGGACACGGTGGAGAGACTATGTCTCCCAGTTGGTCTGGGAACGCCTTGGTATCCTCTCTGAAGAGCTGGAGCAGGTGGCAGGGGAGAGGGAAGTCTGGGCTTCTCTGCTTGAACTGCTGCCTCCGCGACCCAGACCTCCGGAAAAGCGGTAGAAGATGGATGGATGGATGGATGGATGGAAGTTTTTGATTTTGTTTCTTTTTATTCTGTTAGCTATCTAAAAATCCTTGAGTATTAATGAAATGATGTGGCTCAGACTCAGCTATTTGACAGCCAACAAAAACTGTATTTCTTCTACTAATTTGCTATATTCTATTTAATGTGTTTATTTGTTAATTATATTATTTTTCTCAATTATTATTTGTTTACTTATTGTTATTTGTAACAAAATTCCTCATCAACTCTCCCTGTTACTTGTCTGAGAAATAGGACACTTCTAGTTCAATTATTAGTCTTGAATTACACATTTTTTTGTTATCTAATTTGTGGGGGTTTTTTAATCTGTTTGTTCACTTGGTCTTTAAGTGTTTTGTGTCTTTTAACATATAACTTTTTGTCTTACCTCTGCTGTGTGCTTGCAGCTTTAAACAACACCCTCACCCCTCAGCCTCTTTCTCTCCTACAGTTTTTTCTTCACTTGTGTGTGTGTGTGTGTGTGTGTGTGGGGTGTGTTTTGTGTGTGTGTGTGTGTGTGTGTGTGTGTGTGTGTGTGTGTGTGTGTGTGCGCCTGCACACATTTCTACCTCCCTTTTTCTTATCTTTGGCCAGTAAATTCTTCTAAAGCATGCTATCAATCTGCCACTGTTCTCTATAGCAGATTTCTGTGTACACAACTTCACTCCTCCTCAGACACACGTTTATCTCCCTAATCCTGCATTTCCCACACCCACTGCTGAAACTTTCTGACTCCCTTTTTATTCTGTCTCCCTCATCTGTCTGCCTCTCAGTCGCCTTCTGTTTTTTCACATATTTCTTTCACAATAAAAAAAATGGTTTTGACAATGCCATAGTTATCAGGTATCATATACAAACTATGGGAAGAAAAAGTTAGCAAATATTTACAATCCCCTAGGGTCCAAACTCCGATTTTTCAACTCCTTACTGGGAACTGCAGCCTCTACAAGCTTCTACCTGTTGTCCTAGTGACACAGGTGGTAGAGCACATGGCCTGCAATGCCAGTGAATCTGCAAATTCTTTGTTTCTGTTAGACCAGGAAAAAAAATTACATTCCCCAGGGCTTTCACCTTTATTCCCAAATCCCACAATGCACTGCCTCTTATTCCAGACAACCAGAAATGGGAATTTGGGATCAGGGCTAACCCCTTTCACCCTACACCACTCTTCATGCCTTAAATTGGGATATAAGAGAATAACCACCCACACATTTTATCCCCACAATATTCACAGAGACAAGACAATGTCAACATGCACAATATGGACAATATCTGCAGAAGTGGTTGTGTGATTTATGTCTTTTCCTGCCGCTGTTGGTCTAGTTTAACTATATGTAGAGGGTCCTTACATAAACCCGTGTTTGGTTATTTATACCAGAGGGACCCTATCATGTAGATTAATCCCAAATTAATTTTAACAAACTGGCGATACAGTTATTCACTATTTGTTGTTATTTTACAGTCTCATACTGTATCTCTTTATTTTCATTATTCTCGTAATTATTCTTATGTTACTCACTCAGTGATGGAATTTGAGAGTCTTGTAGTGATTCCTATATTACTCATTCAGTGATGGAATTTGAGAGTCTTGTAATTATTCTTATGTTACTCACTCAGTGATGGAATTTGAGAGTTTTGTAGTGATTAGAGTTCCTTATCTGTATTAATACTCTTTTTTTCTGTAAAAGGTGGCTTATTAATCTGACCCTAAAATTACCAGTGACTAGACAGTTCAGTAATATTATCCCAAAATACAAATGATTAAAATCTTCTCTGCATGTTCTTGATTTTTCAAAAAATGACATTAAATTTTCAAATTTCTGTTAAAAATTATAATTATCAAAATTTTAATTTCTGATAACATTATAATTATGACAAAAAGACTTACTTTGACTGAATAATACAGACAGTTCTACAGCAATTTAGAATAGGCTTCCTGCTTACCTTGTGAGATCAGGGGCCCCGTGTCTGTAGTAGACAGGCAAAAACTTTTTGTCTGTTCACCTCTGATGTCTGCCAACTGGCCAATCACATTGGTGGTCACCAAGTTGAAAAAACTCTTTTTTCTTCTCTCTGTAAAAATGTGTTCAAGAATTGGTCAGTCAGCACAAAACAATTTTAAATGAATCAGAGATTTAAGAATCACATGACAGATGCTATTTCACACTTATCTGATTTATTATTCTTGAATCATGCAGAGAATATCACAGCTGTGGACTGTCTCAGCACGATCTGCTGACAGCCCCGAAAAACAATAGATTCTAGTGCATATGTCTTCTGGTCTGGGGTGTTCCCCAGGCCCCAACAATGGCTCCCTTCTTCAGGATTGCTGACTCCATTAAACGTCTTCTCCAAACAATGGCTCTCTTCTACTCTGCAAGATCACCTGGCCAGATGCATCCTGTTGACACTCCTATCTCTTATTGCAACCCTGAACAAGTTCACCTCCCCCCGGCTATGTGTGAGCAAAAGCAGCCCATTGTTTGCCAAGCGATAAGGGGTGTGTGTGTGTGTGCAGAGCTAACCCACATCTTGTTATGTTCAGCGTGAAGCAGTGTGAGTGACTTCATACAGCAAAAGCACATTTGTGTAAACAATATTTAATATCCTAGCTTATCTAAACATTTCAGCCACATTACTTCTGATTATTTACGCTTTATGCCTCCATACAATGTCCGTTGCAGTTAGATAATTGCTAATAACATTAGCAACAAATGGTAAGAACATTTAAGGACCCCTCTGACAACTAAGTCGTCCCAGCTAGTGCCCATCTGTTTTCTTACTCAACACTCCTCCCCTGTGGGAATTCAGCACAGTGTCGGTCTAAATATGAAAAAAGTTAAATGCAGTTCCAGCTGTGACAAAAACAAAACAAAGCAAAAAAAAAAAAAAATAATGAAATCAGATCCGTTCTCCCATTTTGGCTCAATGCCAATATTATTTTGACAAAGCCAAAGCCATGTAACTGCTATTTCCGGTTGTTCTGTTTTCTTTTCAGAAACAAAATATTGAAAGGACAAAGAACATGGATTATGCTCTAATTTGTACAGCTGATTTTTTTTAAAAAAATATGAGACCCATGTCTGTGCATATAAATAAGGTGCAGGCTGTGGTTTTGAGGTTTAGCACCTTATTATGAAGTGCGGTGTAGTGGCGAGCACTTCCTGTTCCTACTCCACCGCCCTATAAATAGCAGAGGGCACTCATAGTGCGGCCTCTTTGACCGGTGCACTCTGCCTGGTGCCTACCATGTGTCTGCTGTTCTACCATCGTTCAATAAAGCTTTGTTCATCCATCCATCTTGTCTCATCCTTTAACAAGGTATTTTACCATACATAACATTTGGTGATCGAGGATTAACTCATGGAGGCGTGTATCACACCACTTCGCCCCTTCCTCGAGCTCCTGGGCAAGCCACCAGTGCCTTGGCGAAGATGGTTTGAGGCTTTCCAGGCCTACATCACCGCGCTCGACCTGGGTAAGCTCGACAAGTTAAGAGTGCATGCACTACTTGTTCACAACCTGGGGATCGAGGTCCAGCTGTCCTGAGCACACTCAGAGCTTTGGACTCTTTTGAAGATGTCGAGCTGCTAGCAAGCCACTTTCATACCCCGGATAGCAAGACTGTCCAGAAGATTCGCTTTCGGCAGCGACATCAATGACTAGGTGAGTCTATCCATCAGGTTTGTCGCCAACTTAAGGTAGTTAGCTAGCGAGTGTCACTTTGGGCCACTGGAAGATGAATTGGTACGTGACCAGCTTGCGGAGCACATGAGTAGCGCCGCATTGTGGGCTAGGCTACTTAGGGCGCCGAATAACCTAACGTTAGCCAGGGCTATCGAGCTAGCTCTCCAGCTGGAGGCCGCAGACAAGCTAGCTTCGGAGCTAAACTGGTGCCTGTCACAACGGTCGCTGGAGCCTCCCGCTGCAGCAAATGTAGCAGACTCGGATAGCGAGGATAGCTTGAACGATGACACTACGGAAGCCAATGCTGCCAGCTGAGGGTCTGCCCCGGGAAAACCCCTTTGCAAGGGTTGTGGGTCCACAATGCACCGCAACAAGGCTAAGGACTGCCCAGCTAGAGGAAAGCGTTGTAGCAGATGTGGACATTTGAACAATTATGCTAGAGTTTGCCGTGTATCTGAGCCGGAGAACCCACGGAAGAAATCACTCCGCCCGCCCCCGACAACCATCCATACGATGTCCCCCAGTACCAACAGGTACACGTTCTGCACAGTAGAACTGGACGGCGTGGAGGTACCGCTGCTGCTCGACACGGGGGCGGAGGGGTCATTGTTGAATTAGGCCATGGTGAGGAAGTTTTCCCCACTACAGAGTAGAAGGAAACCCAGTGCCACTTTATGGTTATGGAGGTGGCAGGCTGTGCACGGTTGGGACTTTGGAGTTAACAGTTCGATATAAGTCTGCAACGATGGTTGCCTTCACATTCCACATGACGGCCTGAGGTGATAACATCATGGGCTGTGACTTGTTCTACGGACCAGGTTTCACCATTAAAGACAACGCTGGAGAGGAATGGTCGGGTTGTGGCCAGTGGAACCCTCCAGTTCTGGTGGACGATGAGAACGTTGTGTGGGACAAAGAGCTAACGGCCACCACGGCGGTCAAGCAGGACCAGTCTCACTCAGGTTTGGCACAGGAGGGTCTCAGTGCCGGCGCTCCGGAAATGGTAGAGGGGGGTACTGAGTGTGCCGGTGAGGCACCTGCGCCGGCGAGTGATACCAATGTGCCAACCCCAGATTCCTCCGGAGCTTAGCCACAGAGGGATGGAGGATCTGCAGCTACGATGGTGACTGTTACGACGGCTTCAGAAGAGGTCGGGGCCAAACCGACCAGCACGGGAAAACCATGTGCTCAGCAGCACCATGTCAGGCCGAGCCGAGCCCCTCTGAGGGTTATGGACTTGGTTCGGGTTCAAGGAGAAGAACGTCCACAGTGAAGATGGGCCAGACAACAGCCAGCAAAATACCAGGAGTGTCTGCGCATAGTGGCTAAGCTAGGGGCAGCGTACTTCAAGCTGTCTGATGGCTCAGTGAGGCACACCAATCAGCTTCACCGTGTCCGGGAAGAGGTTTCAGGTGACGGGGCTGGATGAGAGCAGGAGTTGGTGGTGAAGAAGAAAGGCGCTTTCGTCCGGAAGACCAGCCATCGTCCTGAGGGCCTGCTGCTTCCAGGGGCGCACTTGCTGAGGGGCTTCCCTGGGCCCCCCCACAATGCCGGTTCTGCTACTCCTGCCCATGGAGCAGTGCTGTAAATTTATGCATTAATAGTTTTGATGTTCTTA
Organism: Pholidichthys leucotaenia; assembly: GCA_020510985.1. Taxonomy (NCBI): domain Eukaryota; kingdom Metazoa; phylum Chordata; class Actinopteri; order Cichliformes; family Pholidichthyidae; genus Pholidichthys; species Pholidichthys leucotaenia. The sequence goes on along the minus strand of CM035839.1, from coordinate 390,257,681 downwards.
TGTGTATTTATATAGTAAAATGGGATTGTTTTCTGTATTTTATTTAGTTTAGGAACAAGGCAGTGATTTTACTTTATTAATGGAGTTTTTCTTTAGATTATCAGGTGGCAGAAAAATCTACCGTGCCATGTGGGCAGGACGGTAGTCCACCCATCTGCCCTATTCTAGGTTTTGTTGTGTGAATATGTTAGGCCATTTAGATACATTGGTTTTCATTGTGTTACAGTGTGACTCAGGTCCTAAATTGGGGGGGGGAGGGAATTGTATGTGTGATTTTGGACTTTTCTAGGGTGGTGGTGTCGGGGTTTAGCACCTTATTATGAAGTGCAGTGTAGTGGCGAGCACTTCCTGCTCCGCCACTGCACCGCCCTATAAATAGCAGAGGGCATCCATAGTGCGGCCTCTTTGACCAGTGCCCTCTGCTTGGTGCCTACCATGTGTCTGCTGTTCTACCATCGTTCAATAAAGCTGTGTTCGTCCAGCCATCTTGCCTCATCCTTTAACAAGGTATTTTACCATACATAACATGGGCAACTGGCATGCGTTATCCTGAACTGAATAGTTAAAAATATTCTTTAAAGAATTAAAAAAAAATCCACTTAATTCAGGTCATAAATTCTTCAGGAAGGTGTCTAAAATGGTAAATGGCATTCACTTACAGTATATAGCACTTTTTACTCATCTCTGGATGACCAAAGCACACTGGTGGTGGTGGAGCTGCCATACACAGGCGCTGGTCTGACCCACCAGGGGTTCAGTGTCTTGCTCAAGGACACTACGACATGCAGACTGCAGACAGAGCGGGAATCGAACCCCTGACCTTCCGATCAGTAGTCAGCCACTTATACCACAGCCATCTAATGTTGTTTCACATAGACTTTTTTTTTTTTTAGAACTAAACTGTTTTACTACCACAGTTGGTGCCATCTACTGGTCATTAGAAGAATGTATCCAACACTGGCTTCAAGGTACACTAGACAGTATTTTCATGAAAACAAATATTTAAAAAAATACATCAACAAAATGGTTAGAAAGGTGCAGAAATAAAATCTTTATGAAGAATAATATATTGATAAAAATACTTTTAAAAATATTCACGGGTCTGAAATAATAATAATATTTACATCTGAGCACTTGAATGACAAGATTCAGGTGGCCAGTAAAATAGATAATGTATATGATAAACACTAGGACATGCCTAACATTTTCAAGGTAAACAGAGGTGCCATATTCTGTAAGTAATTATAATGATTGACAACACCAGCAGCATTCTGATAACTGGATACACAAACAATTGTTCATTGTATTTTTTGTAATTATGTAAGCTATAAATGTGACTAGCCTGGCAGCTAGCCATGTCATATCTAAGGAGAGAGAGAGAGAGAGAGAGAGAGAGAGAGTCAGCCAATAATATAACTGGGTTGATGTACCCTGCCTCTCGGCCAAAGATGCTAGACTCCAGCCACCCCGCGAGCCGAAAAGGATTAAGCGGAAGAAGATGGATGGATGCGTCTACCATTGGCTGTGTCTCAGTTCACGTGTTGCAGCCTCATAGAACGCGGCCCTTAAGGCCAGAGTACTCAAAGGTCGGGTAGGCTGCATCTAAAGGCTGATTTATGGCTGTTAAATGAGATGGTCTAGTCTTTGGAGGACGTACTGTATGTTTGCGTGACCACGCACTGCCCTGTTGCCTAGCAACCATGACAGCGTCAGTCGAGGGTTTTTTTTTTTTTTTTTTGCTGACGTTTCTGACAGAGAGAGAACTTTATTTTTATCTTTCATTATTCTTGTATTTTCTTTACCTTTTACTGGAGAATCTTCACCAGACAGAAAGAGCACCATGACAGATACTCATGTTAAAGTCAGCAGGTAAAATTAAGGTAAATTAAAACCACAAAATAGATAAATTAATTTTTATTACTTTAAATATGTATACCAATTAGATTGAACTCTAAAATATATTCTTAATTACATGACCAGTAGAAAATATAACACTTTACTGTTATCATTTATGCCCATTATGTAGCTAAATAATTAGATGTTCTGCCTTGTATCAGCTCTGACATTTAGTTTTTAATGTTCTAAAGCAGACCACAGTCCTGTACTGTAGGATGACCCTCAATGATTTTCAGCAGCAGTAGAATAGATTCCATCTTCAGCTTCATCTCAGTTGTACTGGTCCATTGCAGTAAATTAGAAAATCATGATCATTTGATTTTCAAAACTATAATGATTATCAACAATATTAAATCAGGTTTAAAATGTTTCACTCTGTGTGTAATAAATATATGAAAGTCTCTTTTGGAATTATCTTGCAAAAAATAATCTTTTCAAAAAATTACTTCATTGAAATGCAGTTTTCTAACTGTTAACAGTAAACATGCTTTAGCTTGTTTCACTTTGCAAAGTAAACTGCTAAAAAAAAAAAATTATAATCAATAAAACAGTTCATCAAATAAGGACCTGTACTTATATAGCGCTTTTTCTAGTCTCAAAGCACTTCACTAGTACTAACCCTCTATTCTAAGGGCCTAGAGGAGACATATATCTAGGGACAATTTAGAGTCACCAATTAACCTAACATGCATGTCTTTTGGATTGTGGGAGGAAACCGGAGCCCCCGGAGTAAACCCATGCAGCACAGGGAGAACATGCAAACTCCATACAGAAAGGTTCCTACCCCTGCTAGCCTGGGGATTCAAACCTGGAATCTTGTAGCTGTAAGGCAACAGTGCTAACCACTGCACCACCATGCTGCCCAAATCTTTATTATTGTGGTTATTTCAGTGAAATATCAGTTTTATAAATCTTGAGATCAGCCCGTTCTCTCCACAGCTGACCCTCGGTTCCTGCCGGTTCTCCACCGTGGACCTCAGAAATAAACCAGAAAAAATATCAGAAAAATCTGATTATCACTTCAGATGTGATGGACATTTTTAAGATCAGCATAATCAAATTATTACACATGTCCTATCCTTCCTCAGCTTCATAAAGTGCTCCATTTTCTCTAAAAATAACCTGAGGTGTTTTTTGTTTGTTTGTTTTTACAGTAAATAACATCAACTTCCTGATGTCTCTATGGGACTTTAAACAATATCTTAAAGCAAGTTATTTCAACCACATCATACTGTTTTTTGTTTTTATATATTACTAGATTAGTTAATAAATTGACATTAATGGGAAAAAAGGCTTGACTTCAGAAAAAATAACAGTTCAACATACAGCGCATCAGAAAAAAATAATGTCATGTAACATGAGCTTAAATAATCAGATGTTGCTGTTTTCTGGATTATTGGTGTTTTTACTTTCAAACCACTGCATAATTCAAGCAAAAAACTTACTTTGAACTGCTTCTTGGTTATGCTTCTGCCTGAGCTGAGAAAAAAAAAGAAAAAGCCAGGCTGAGCCACACACTGAATGCATATGTCAGGGCCACAAGGATACTCTCACGTATCCTTTGTTTTCGGGGTTTTGAAGGCTGCATTTGTTGGTGCATGTGGAGGAGCCTATGGAATGGGACAGCCTTGGACGCAGCACAGTGACGTATGTGGCCTAGAAATATGCACTTGGAGGACGCAGAACCTGAATTGAGACACAGGCTGTTCGAAATGTTCACTCACTCACTCACTCCCTACTCGCTATATAGTGAATTTAGATATAGTGGACTATATAGTAAACTCAATATAACACTAAAATTAACCGCTTTCGGACACTACTGGGCTTGTTTTTGCGGCACGGTTAATGATGTCATCACGTGAGACAGTAAAATTTAACAGACTAACGGTGGTAAAAAAAAAAAAATGAATAACCGCATGTAATTTGTAGTAAATATGTATTACATCAAATCGTTTTTGCTGAATTATTAAATATAAATACCTTAAGGTAGTTTATGTTGTGATGTGAAGCTCTTCTCACTGCTCCGTTGGCTGCGCTTTCAATATATAGTATAGTACACTATATACACGGCTGCACGGTGGCGCAGTGGTTAGCACTGCGGCAGCACAGTTTACCCTTGGCCGGGGGATTGTGGGTTCGATCCCAGCCCCCGACCAACAGTGATCTGTGTGGAGTTTGCATGTTCTCCCCGTGTATGCGTGGGTTTACCCTGGGATTTCTCCGGTTTCCTCCCACATGCCAAAAACATGCAGGTTAGGTTAATTGGAGACTCTAAAGTGGCCCTAGGTGTGAGTGTGAATGTGTGTGTGAATGGTTAGGGGATAGCGCCGTATCGTGGCTGCTTCATCCATCCAGGATGACCCTCAATTTCCCCTCTGGGGATCAATAAAGTATACTAAATCTAAAAAAAAAAAATCTATATGAGGAAGGAGTTTCTTTTTTCCAGCCTTATTCCTTTTCTTTTTTTCTGTTGGCTGCGCATTGCATTATGGGATATATTGGCTAATCTAGTGACCATCCGTTGTACACTACTTTTCAAAATGCATTGTGGGAAATTTTGAGTGTACTATATAGTGAATGAAATTTTCAGTTAAGATTTCGAACAACACTACAAAATGGTTGATTCGCTATATAGTACACTATATGGGGAATGAGTGAACATTTCGAACACAGCCACAGCCAGTGACTCATATGGTCTCTACCAAGTAGTTGGGGCAAGAGTAAGTGGGACACCTACTGGCCAGGAGGTCAGAATGTTGCCTCTATCACCTTTAACCTTTTAAATGGAGGCCTAGAATCATCTTTTTTGTTGAGTGGTAATCTGTTTTGAAAATTTGGAATAATATTAAGAATTGTATTCTATGTGAAATGATAACCTTTGAGGATGTAAAATGTAATTCATATGCTAAAATTACTATTATTATTATTATTATTATTATTATTATCAGTGTTATTCTTCAGTAAGTTGCTTATAGGCTGCCATAGGTCCATGTGTTAATAATAACTTTTGCCATGTGTTTAATAATTTGATGAACATGAGGAGGGGAGGCATATTTATTGGATTTAACTGTTTAAGGGGAATTCTCGGCATTAAATTGAGCCTGCACACCATGCTATAATTCCTTCTTATCGGCCAGGGGCTTTAGTTATTTACTTTAAAATGGACTAATTTCTTATTCCAGCAGAGGGAGGACAGGCCGCTGACTTGAACAGCTGCTTCATGACCCAAAAAACTGTCAGTCTTTCCCTGGAATAAATTGTGGAATGTTCCATTATGCGGCACGGGGGACGGATGATGCTCAAAGATGCCACCAATTCCCGAAGGCAATAGGTTTTTTTTGCTGTGAATAGAAATGCACATAATCAGACGAGTACTGTAAAGAGTGCATCTGCACGTTTTAGGTTAAAATTAGTTTTTGTCTCCGATCGGACTCGACGTTTGCAGCCTCTCACCCCCGCCCAGAAGAGCACAGATTCGTGTGGGCTCATAGTAGAATCAATTCACAGAGAGGGGAGCTTGAAACCGTCCGCTCATGCCTGCGCGCTTAGTTTGGAGAGAGTGGCGTGTCGGGCAGCTTGGAGTTTAATAGTCCGGGTAGCATCCGTGCTGTATGTACATGTCTGTCTCCCCATGTGTACGTGCATGGCTAGTGCGGCTGTAAAAGACCGAGAGACAGAGGTGTGCTTCGAATTCTGATTTCACATGTTTGCTGGCTCTGGTTGAATCTTTGTTTTAGGCGCATGCATGACGGAGACGTGAGTGGTGGTGGTGGGGGGGTGAGAAAGTTATAAGGGTCCAACCAGGTCCGCTGTACTGGATGGCTTCATGTTATGGAATGCCAAAGAGGTCACCATTTCATCCTTAAGTGTGCTGTGTTTTGGGGAGAGGAAAAAAAGGAGAGGAAGCAACAGACAGAAATAGAGAGTATCTGAAGTCCCCCCCCCCCCCCAAAAAAAACCACCAAAACTTTCCACCTTGTCGAAGCTTATCTGACACAGAATCACATTCATTGTGGCACTTGTCACAGTTGGCATGACTCAGACAGGCTGCAGAGTTGACAGGCTATGGGCTTAGCTACCTCTGTTTTCCTTTTCATTTATGCTTTCAAAGCATTCAAGACTTATTTAAAATTACATTTGATAAAAAGTAGAACTGTACATTTTTTCACAAGTTTATTAAGTAATGAATCTCAAATTCTGAGCACTTCTCTAAAACAATGCTAGTGAGCACTTCATTGCTAACGTAATCCATCCACTTGACAGGTATTACAAGACTGATTAAATAGTCTGTTGTGCAGGTGTGTTTGCCAATCACTCAGATGAAAAGCCACTAAATGTATCTTAATCTTGATAGGTGTTTTGTTTTTTTTGTTTTTTTGTGGGGGAGGGGGGTGCTACAGCCACAGATAACGAAAGCAACAACTTGCAATATCTTTGACACATTGTTGTAGGATAAAACTGCACATTTTAGGGAAAAAAATGAGTGTAATATATTTTTGTTGAATATAGACTAATTCAATCCAATACTGAAAGCAAACCAGCCACCATTACTGATACCATTACCGATATGCACATAAACAAACTGTATAATTTCAATCTAATTTTCATTTTCTTTAATATTATTTTTGGCAAAGTAAATGGGGTAGGAACTTGTGCAGTTTTTGGTTGCTTCAACACCACTGGCAAACTTCAACTTCTGGGGAAAAAAAAAACCAAATATGAAATATGCAAGCCTTTATTATACAACACGTTCCTGTCTATCACCACAGAGTTTGATTCCCTGGGCATGCAGTGGACAGAGATACTCAACATGTTGTCCCCGTTAACAACAGCAAAGTGATTAGCATGCACTGCCTAGCTTACAATGCAACAGTAATGTTTTTAATACTGCTCAACTAGCAAACGTTAAAGGGCTAATATTCTCTAGGGGCTGTGGTGATTGCACTACTCTTCAATAACCAAAGAAATTGGCCCTGCTGGGGGGCAGGGGTGCACTGCACCAGCTACTTGGCAGCCTAGCCTCCCTCGGCCATCCCTCCTAGGGCGGATGCCTGGTTGTCCTGGGGCTTGTTGGTCTCAGGACATTTGTGCTGTGTGGGGGGTTGGTGGCGCTGTCTTGCTTGCTTGGAGTTTCCGGGGTGGGGGGGTGCTGTGACCTGCCACCCTCTTTGTTTTCTGGCAAACCACGCACACACTTACTTTGCGCATGCTCTCTCTCTCTCACACACACACACACACACACACACACATACTGTATGTCTCTCCTTTAACAGGTGCAGATACCAGACTTGTGATGAGATCTTTTCAGTAGAAGAAACAGTTTGTCCTCTGTTTCAGTTGTGTTAGTCTGTTTGTCTTCTCTGTAGTCTGTCATCTCTGTTTGTTCCTCTCTCTTTTCTTTCCCCCTCCCCACACCTCCTTTCTCCATTACCCCCCTGTCGGGTCCTTTATGGGTAAAACATTTAAATAAATAATAATACAGTTTATAGATAATATACAGTACATATACAGTGGTGTGAAAAAATGTTTGCCCCTTCCTGATTTTTCAATTTTTTGTTTGCCCTGTGTGAAAAAGTGAGTGCCCTCTAAACCTAATAACTGGTTGGGCCACCCTTAGCAGCAACAACTGCAATGAAGCGTTTGCGATAACTGGCAGTGAGTCTTTTACAGCACTGTGGAGGAATTTTGGCCCACTCATCTTTGCAGAATTGTTGTAATTCAGCCACACTGGACGGTTTTCAAGCATGAACTGCTTTTTTAGATAGATAGATAGATAGATAGATGTACTTTATTGATCCCAAACTGGGAAATTACAGTGTAACAGCAGCATGACAGTTGACAGCCAAACAACAGAAACACACATGACAGACAAAGGGATTACCCATGGAAAGTAAAAACCTAACACAACTATAGAACCTATATACATCACAGCTTAATATATGATGACCCGTATAAACACATGAATCATCCCATTGCACAAAGAAAGACTATCAGGAGCAGAGTGAAAAGTGATGTACCAGCTAGTCTGTAAGATGCAGTGTGGCAGCATAGCTATGACCAGAATACAACATCATAGTGAGTTATTGTACAGTGAAATTGCATATGGCAGGAAAGATTTCCTGTACCTGGCCGTTCGACAACGAAGCTGTAGTAGTCTGCTGGAGAAAGTGCTTCGCTGTCTATTTTAAGGTCATATCACAGCATCTCAACCGGTTTCAGGTCAGGACTTTGACTTGGCCACTCCAAAGTCTTCATTTTGTTTTTCTTAAACCATTCAGAGGTGGACTTGCTGGTCTGTTTTGGATCATTGTCTTGCTGCAGAACCCAAGTGCACTGCAGCTTGAGGTCAAGAACAGATGGCCAGACATTCTCCTTCAGGATTTTTTGGAAGACAGCAGAATTCATGGTTCCATTTACCACAGCAAGTCTTCCAGGTCATGAAGCAGCAAAACAGCCCCAGACCATCACGCTACCACCACCATATTTCACTGTTGGTATGATGTTCCTTTTCTGAAATGCTCTGTTACTTCTACACTGGAGGTAATGGGACACACACCTTCCAAAAAGTTCAACTTTTGTCTCGTCAGTCCACAGAGTATTTTCCCAAAAGTCTTGGGGATCATCAAGATGTTTTCTGGAAAAACTGAGACGAGTCTTAATGTTCTTTTTGCTCAGCAGTGGTACTCGTCTTGGAACCCTGCCATGCAGGCCATTTTTGCAAAGTCTCTTTCTTATGGTGGAGTCATGAACACTGACCTTAACTGAGGCAAGTGAAGCCTGCAGTTCTTTGGATGTTCTTGTGGGGTCTTTTGTGACCTCTTGGATGAGTCGTCACTGCACTCTTGGGGTAATTTTAGTCAGCCAGTCACTCCTGGGAAGGTTCACCACCGTTCCATGTTTTCGCCATTTGTGGATAATGGCTCTCACTGTGGTTTGCTGGAGTCCCAGAGCTTTAGAAATGGCTTTATAACCTTTTTCAGACTGATAGATCTCAGTTACTTTGTTTCTCATTTGTTCCTGAATTTCTTTGGATCGCAGCATGATGTCTCGCTTTTAAGGATCTTTTGGTCTACTTCACTTTGTCAGGCAGGTCCTACTTAAGTGATTTCTTGATTGAGAACAGGTGTGGCAATAATCAGGCCTGGGTGTGGCTAGAAAAATTGAACTCAGCTTTTCAAAGATGTGATAAACTATGGTTAATTTATGTTTTAACGGGGGCAATCACTTTTTCACACAGGGCCATGAAGGTTTGGATTTTTCTTTACCCTTACTAATAAACACCTTCATTTAAAAACTGCATTTTGTGTTTACTTGTGTTATCTTTGTCTAATATTTAAATTTGCTTGATGATCTGAAACATTTAAGTGTGACAAACATACAAAAAAATGAGAAATAAGGAAGGGGGCAAACACTTTTTCACACCACTGTATATGTGCTGTATAAAGCTCCTTTTGGCAAAGTAAATCTGTTTGGCACAATAAGGGAAGCAGATTTCTGTTCTGCTCACCTAGCTGCTTGACAGGACAAGGGAAAAATAACCAAAGTGTTATTGTGGAATTTAATTCTGTGTACTTTATTGATCCCCAGAGTGGAAATTCAGGGCATCCACCTAGATTGATGATGAAGCAGCCACAGTATGGCGCCATCCTTTCACATCTAGGGCCACTTTAGACTGTCCAATTAACCTAACTTGCATGTTTTTGGCCTGTGGGAGGAAACCCACGCAGACATAAGGAGAACATGCAAGCTCCATACAGAAGGGTCATTGATGGTCAAGGGGTGGGATTGAACCCACGATGGTCAGGGGTGGAATCGATCCCATGGCGTTTTTACTGTGCTGCGACTGTGCTAACCACTGCTCCACTTTAATTTAAGATGAATTGTTCAAGGTATAAGGTAACCTAATGGCCGCAAAGTAAACATCAAGGAACCTCAAATACTAACTAACTAATCTGCACTTATATAGTGCTTTTCTAGTCACAAAGACCACTCAAAGCGCTTTCACTAATACTAACCCTCTATTCTAAGGGCCTATAGGAAACAGATATCTAGGGACAATTTAGAACAGCCAGTTAACCTAACATGCATGTTTTTGGATTGTGGGAGGAAACCGGAGCCCCCGGAGTAAACCCACGCAGCACAGGAAGAACATGCAAACTCCACACAGAAAGGTTCCAACCCCTGCCAACCTGGGGATTCAAACCAAGAACCTTCTAGCTGTAAGGCAACAGTGCTAACCACTGCACCACCGTGCTGCCTAGATCAACGGTGGAGGTTGTTTCATACAACTGAACGTAATTGTCACCAGTCGATAATGTCCATATTTCATTCCAAGTTAAAACATCTTTTTTTAAGAGATGACAGCTGCTTATTCACCAGTGTGTTTGGAATAGTTATTTTTATATTTAATAATACTGTGTGACATCTAAAAGATGAGTGGCACATTCAGCAATTCCAATGACATGAAGTAAATTATCACACTTACTTGAATAGCTGTCACAACCTAACTTTGTCAGTCTAAAGTCCCATGCCTCTGTCAGAAAATAGGAGGGTGCTAACTGTCTGCCACTGGCCACCTCAGTAATGGTGGCACCATAAGATGGCTCAATACGCAAATTGGCAGATTGGCAAACTGTTTGAACCACTCAAAATGCCCCACATATGGGCCCAAATATATATCGCAGAAGCAGAACATTAATCTGCACACCTGAATTGAGTTAAACTGGTGGCATCTATATTATTAATATTTCAAAAGCCAATTTACACATCCCCATTAAAACCATTTCTTGTGCTATTAGTGCAGCTTTATTTAACTTTTCATCTCCAGGTCACTTCCTTCCAAGAGTAAGAATACATTACATTTTCATCATTTTTCCCTGAGTGTAATATTTGAGATAAATTATTCACAAATACACACTACAATAGACTATCCAATCAATCTCCTTGATGAACTCGCCTTCTCCTTCCCTTAACTGTCTTGGACACTCATTATTCTGTTCATTTCCAAACGCACTCACACACTTTGCTCTGTGTTTGCCTATATTTGTGTGTCAGTGGTGGTGGCTTGTTTAATGCACTGCAGGTTGGTTCCTGCAGCAGGTCTGGCCAGATAAGAGCACGCAGCTTTCTGCTGGGAGGGAGCGCGAGAGAGGAGCATTGCCTCTTCACTCACACAAACCATTAAATTGTAATAATGGGGCCACCAGCGCTCAAACCTGGTTCCCTAGTGCCCCCTGTGGGTGATGGGATGAGTGACAGCCCAAGTATCGGGTCCCTACCATAGACTGGTCCCTACATGTGCAGCATGAAAAAACAAATCATGACAATTATTTGGAGTTACACCCCCCCCCCAAAAAAAATAGTGAGAAAGGGTGAGTCAAAAGAATATTAACTTGGAGCCTTAGCTTTAATTTCCTTTTTATTCACTAGAGGAGGAATTTATACACTAAAAATTTAAATGAAGTAATAAAACAATAAAAATGTCAGGTTTTTCTTCCAATAGGATAATATTCACAGGAATGGCACTAACACAGGTAGAGCACACGCTAGATGGAAGTTAGGTAAGTATTTTACCCCTAAATGGGCATTTCTAGACTCCTCACCTCTGCATTGGTGTCTACAGTGTTCTGCTTGGAGCCACTTGTCTTGAAGACAAAACTAAACAGAGCATAGATTGTCCCTCCTGGTTTCTGGGGTGCAGGAAAACCAACACTCACACCCTGAATTACTGAATGGTCATCCCCTCACTGTGTTCAAAGTACAGACAGACCTTCCATCAGGTCATAAATGTTAGCTTGTGTGACGTGTACTGTTCGAGCCCTGAGGCTGCGAGGACCATAAAACCTCAGTTTATCTTTCCCTACGTCAACACAGAAGGACTGATTGTTGGAGACGGGGAAAGGGTGAGACAACAATGCCTATTTGCATTAAATGAGTCAACATGTCAGTAACAAAAGTACAGTCTATTACTTGTTTTTTTCCCCTCTTTTGCTACATCGACTCAAAAAACAGGTTCCATTTTGAACCACATCTGATAGAGACACACACACAACAGACCCCCCCCCCCCCAAAACCTTCTTTTTCTGTTATCAATGGGATCCCATTGCTGCCAAATCCTTCACTGCACACAGAGCGAAGGCCAGCGTGGTCAAGTTACTGAAGTGGTGCTACAGCAGGCAATTTTTCTCTCTTTACCTAAAGTGTCTGAATGTATGGCAGACAAATCAGAGCTCTAATCCGCCTTCTGGGTGGGTGAATGGGAAGTCAAAGATGTGCATTTGCACCATCTGTCCACATGGCAGTTTAAGGAGTTAACCTTAAAAAATAAATAAATCAGAGGATAGTATAGAAGTGGATATTCATGCATTTTAATCGCATCAGGGCCATAGACTGCTTGTAAAAGATGCATGTAAGTGAAGACAATGCAGAAAGGATTTGAAAACACAAATCCAAAAGATGACCCCACCTGTAGCTGCAAAAGATGTCCAGTACTGTAGAAGTCTATAGGAAGCAGCTCCTTGGATTGAATGCATCTAGATACTTTCCTGTTGAGTTGATACCTTTGACTGATCCTTAAAGGTGCAACAGATAGGATTCTGACCTCCTGGCCAGTAGGTGTTGCACGCACTGTTAACTCACTATAATTTCGTACCGGTTGTCAGGTAGAGCAGAGGTTCCCAAAGCAGGGGTCCCGAGTCACTGGGGTGGGGGTGGGGGGGTGGAGGTTGCAAGATGATTTTCAGAATCCTCCTGAGGTGATTACGCAGGTGACATGTCACTTTAACTGCACCACAGTAAACGTCACAGGTCACACACAGGTCAGTGTGCACCAGTAGATTTTGTCTGAACAGCTCAAATCAACACATTACACTTTAAGCCTAGGATATTATTTTTAAAAATGAAATGGTGGTTAATACCGACCAAAGGCAACACAGAGAGGCCAGCATAGATGGCAGCAGAGAGCAGAGAAATGCCGCCAGAAAGGCCATCGACTTCTGGTGCAGAAGGAGGAGGAGGAGGAGGAGGAGGACAGCACCGTACATAGCTCCATAAGCAATCAGACCAGCCACAAAGTGTCGCAGATATCGAGAGGAATATATTAAGTATGGATTCATGCATCGTTATCAGTGAAGTACAACATTCCCAATGTGTAGTGTGTACCGAGGTGCTTGCACATGAGAGTTTCATCATCATCATCATCATCATAGCAGTCTTTTGGGGGCGACAATGACTGTTTCATTTAAGTCTGATCAGATTCCTCCACGCAGCTCTGTCCTTTGCCTTCCGCTGCCAGGAACTCCTGACCTTGTTAACCCGGGCGATGTCCGAGCCAGTATGAGTTATTTTCTGACTGACCATTTCATGAAACTGCTTGCAAAGTATTTGAGTACCGCTAGCTTTTGCTGGACTAGTGGTACATTCTTGGCAGATAGAGGTATTATCAGTGGCAAGGACAGGCCAAGACAAACTGACTCCAGTATCTGTTGCAGTGTCTGGCCAGATGATAAGTTTGTTTATCTCTGCTCTTTGTGTAGTGCATGTCACGATGCACCGACTGGCAAAAGTCCACCACAGACCTTGCGACAGATGTGCTTATCTGCCAGGATGTCCAGTCTCACCCCGTGTAACTGGAGTGGTCCACCACAGACCTGTGACAGATATTGTTTTTAGTTCTGCCAGGATGCCCAGCTTCACCCTCCACGCCCTCGGAAGGGCGGGGTTGCTGGTTGTTGCCAACAGCCCAACCCATGAGACCGTAAAAATGCTCAGACACTTGAAAACTAAGCACCCATCTCTTGTCGCTAAACCAGCATGTAACCCAGTGTTAAAAACGTGAATAGAATTATAAATATCGATACCGCTTTGACAGACACTCATTTCACAATGGGAATAGATATTTTGAAGATGGGCATGTAAATACAATATAAGTTCATAAAATATGTTCATAAATAGTTAGGAACATTTTCTGGAAAGCTCTCCTAGAGTTCCCAGTGTTTTTATTTGGTATACTGAGCAACCAATGGCTGCGTCGTTTGTTTGGCAGTATCAGCCAACGGGGTCACGCCAGCCAATGGGGTCACGCGCTTTCTCGCTCGGTCTTGGTGTAATCTGCAGAACGCTTTCAGACACTGCCGAGACACGACGGAGAGAACGCGATCTCTCACTGAGACGATGAGCTAACGTGCTAGTAGCAGCCTTTGCCTGGATAAAACTTTGAGATTGACTTGAACCCAAAGGCTGTGAACTCACATGAGCGCGGGAACCCTTTGGAGCACGTGTTGCTTAGCATGGTCAGGTTTTTTCCTTTTTAACCTGGATTACAAGAAAGTGTGGATTCTCCAGATCTGGATGGCGAGCTGATTGCCCGAACCTACCACCTGGTAAAGGTGACTCAACTGATCACCTGGAACGGACACTAGAAAATTGTGCATACTGTAAATATATTTTGGAGTACTTTATTTTTATTTTTTCCCTTCTAATTATTGTATTCATAAGCGCTGTGTTTTTGTTTAAGTGTACATACCTGTAAAAATACACATAGTTGCAAGTTCCCATATATCTGTGTTGTGTCATCTGTTGTTACGCCCTCCAGGCTCCTACGAACCTAGGGTCTATCTGACTTGGCCCAATTATCCCTTCTATCCATGTAGTAAGGTTAAAGGTAACTGCACTGCCATACCCAGTACTACAAAAGGGTACAAGATTGCACCTAAAGTAGTATTACACACCTAAAGTGCTACAAGAGGTGTTACAGTGGTCTTACAAGCGGATTTTTTCCACTTAAAGGAGAGAGAATTGCAAGGCCAAAAGAAAGTCATAACTAATCAAACAACAACCACTACCAAAGGTCAAATGTGGTATTGTGGAGAGTGTACTAATGAGGCAAGTTTCATCTCAAGGCAGTTTATTACACACTCCAACATGAGCGAAATAGAAAAGAGAACATCACAGAAAAACCTCGTCCCTTATATACCCAGGACTCTCACAGCTCACAAGTCACATTGCATTATAATCACAAGTAACAACTCTCACAGCTCACAAGTCACATTGCATTATAATAACAAGTAACAATGCCTTTCCTCTTAAATCCCATAGCATCCCCCTCACAGTCTCTGCATACCAAAGGTTACCCTTTCACAGTATCCTGTTATCTCCAAGGAAACTCCGTCTTTGTTCTTATCTAATATGTGAGGCCTTATGCAAAGCATTAAATAAGTCACACGAGTGGCTACACCCCCCCCCAAACATTTAGATTGAACAAGAGAATAATAGTCTGCATGCCATGATAGAATCATTAAACATCAGTCCACATGTTGCTTGGGCTTCAGTCTTCTCCCGTATCTGCTGTAACCAGGATTCACCTCCTCAGCGGCGCTGTCATGCTGGGGAGCTGTTGTCTGGGGGTGCAAACCTTTCGTTAGTCCCTGCAGGTGTTCTGGGGGAATGTTACTCTGGGAAGCACCCCTTGCCAACAGCACTTGCTCGTCCGCCACCACAAAAGCGGGTTTGAGTCTGTTTATGCCAACCTTTTCCCTCCTACCCCCCAAATCTAGCAAAAAATGCTTGTCCCCTGTTTCCAACACTCTGAACGGTCCATCATAAGGCGGTCGCAGCGGAGGGTGATGAGCATCATGTCTGACAAAAACAAACTCTGCGTTCTTCAAAGTTTTAGGCACAAAAATGCGCGGAAAACTGTGGTGGGCAGGGCCCGGCAGCGTAGCTGTGTCGATGCTACGCTGCAACAGCTGGGACGGGGAGCTGCCTGGGGCAGGGTTATCCGAAAGAAACTCCCCGGGCAGCCGCAGTGGCTGCGCAAAAACGAGCTCAGCTGGGGAAGCCTCTAAGTCTTCTTTAGGTGCAGAACGCAACCCTAATAAAACCCACGGAAGCTTGTCCACCCAATTTGCATCCGTCAGTGACGCTCTAAGAGCTGCTTTCAATGACCTGTGAAAACGTTCGCACAACCCATTAGCCTGCGGATTATACGCAGTTGTATGGTGAATTGTGACACCTAGGCTGCGGGCCATTGTTGACCAAAGCTCGGAAACAAATTGCGGGCCTCTGTCAGATGTAATGTCCGACGGGACTCCAAAACGCACCACCCATGCAGTTACAAACGCGCGCGCCACCTCCTCGGCTGTGGTTGACGCCAAAGGGACCGCCTCCGGCCAGCGCGTGGTGCGGTCCACCATTGTCAGAAGGTGCGTGTACCCCTGTGATGGCGAGAGGGGGCCCATGAGGTCCACGTGAACGTGGTCGAACCTCTTGGCAGGAATGAGGAATGGCTCCAATGGAGCCTTCGTGTGTCTGTGTACCTTGGCCTGTTGGCACGCCATGCAGGCTGCCGCCCACTCTTTAACTTGTTTGCGAAGGCCGGGCCACACGAATTTTTCCGCTACCATTTTGACCGACGCGCGAACCCCCGGGTGCGCCAAAGAATGAATCGAGTCGAAAACGCGGCTGCGCCACGCTGCCGGCACCACAGGACGCGGTCGTCCCGTGGAGACATCGCAAATTAAGGGGGGCATACCGTCTTGCACCACCTTGCTCTCCAGCCTTAACCCTGTTGGTCCAGACTGGAGCGCACGCACATCCACGTCACTACCTTGCTCCGCGGCCATGGCTGTGTAATCTATCCCCACGCGGACGGGGGCAGCCACGGCGCGCGAGAGGCAGTCTGCCACTACGTTCAGTTTACCCGACACGTGCTGAATATCGGTAGTAAACTCTGAGATCGCGGCTAACTGCCTCTGTTGCCGGCCCGACCAAGGCTCTGAAACTTTGGCCATCGCGAATGTTAGCGGCTTGTGGTCGACGAACGTGGTGAAACAGTGCCCTTCTAGCCAGAACTGGAAGTGGCGAATGGCCAAATGGAGAGCCAGCAACTCCCTGTCAAACGCGTTGTATTTACGCTCACTATCGCGCAAGGTCCTGCTGAAAAAGGCGAGCGGTTGCCAAGCTCCGGCTACCTGCTGCTCCACGACTGCCCCTATGGCCACGTCAGACGCGTCAGTGGTGAGCGCTACGCGGGCCGTTGGGTCCGGATGCACCAACAACGCAGCGTTTGCCAGGGCTGTTTTGACTTCCGAGAACGCTCGCTCCCGCTCCGGGGACCACTCGATCTTATTCGCGGGTTTCTGTTTTTTGAGTGCAGCATACAGTGGTTGCATGAGTTGCGCTGCACCGGGAAGGAAACGGTTATAAAAATTCACCATTCCCAAAAACTCCTGTAACGCCCTAACCGTCTGCGGCCGGGGGAAATCTGCCACCGCACGCACTTTGTCAGGCAGCGGAACCACTCCTTCAGGGGAAACTCGGTGTCCTAAAAAATCGATCTGCGTCACCCCAAACTGACATTTCGCTGGGTTGATTATTAACCCGTGCTCTCCCAACCTCCGGAAAACTGCCGCGAGGTGGCTTTCGTGTTCGTCTTTGGACGCGCTGGCTACCAAAATATCATCCAAGTAGACGAACTCGAAAGGGAGATAGTGCAGCACTGCGTCCATCATGCATTGAAACGTCTGTACAGCCCCTTTAAGCCCGAATGGCATGCGCAAAAACTCGAAAAGGCCAAATGGAGTTATCACCGCTGTTTTGGGTATGTCCTCAGTGCGCACTGGGACTTGGTGGTAACCGCGGACCAAGTCTATTTTAGAAAAAACGTGCGCCCCTGCCAAATGAACGGAAAAATCCTGGATATGTGGGATTGGGTAGCGGTCATGCGCTGTGGCGTTGTTCAACCTGCGAAAATCCCCGCACGGTCGCCATGAGCCGTCGGCTTTCGGGACCATGTGAAGCGGGGAAGCCCATGGGCTGTTCGAACGTCTGACGATGCCTAACCTCTCCAGGTTGGCGAACTCCTCGCGCGCTATGGCCAGTTTAGCTGCGTCCAAGCGCCGAGCTTTTGCAAAAACAGGCGGTCCAGTTGTGGTAATAAAATGCTCCACCCCAAGCTCAAACCAAATCAATAAATGTACGCCTTAAATTGATACATTTCAAATGGTTAATGCGGATGTATGTTACACCGGAGGAGTTAAATAAATATAACAAAAATATACCAGATACATGCACAAAATGCATGGAAAGTAAAGGAACTCTATTTCATTGTGTATGGGAATGTAGATTAATAAGAATGTTTTGGGAAGAGGTGAGGGTAACAATTGAAAAAATAATCTCAAAACAAATCATATTGAATCCTAAATTGTTTTTGTTGGGTCTGTACCCAGAAAAGCATAATTTTAATAAAAGTGAAAGAACATTCATAGACCTCAGTTTGCTTAATGCCAAAAAATGTATTGCACTATTATGGAAAAAGACTCATAGACCAGATGTGACTCAGTGGTTAAGACAGATGTTAACAAACCTTCCATTAGAAAGAATAACATATATACTGAAATCAAAGGAAATTGTGTTTGAGAATATATGAAGACCTTTTATTGATTATGTAAAAAATTTAAACATAACTCTTGAAGAAGAAGGTGAATGATGTGTGTGGACCTTGTAAATTCCAAACTGGTGAACATAATATGTATACTAATGTATTGGATTGTCTAGACTAAACAGAGGAGCATTGTTGAAGATTTGATTTTGCTGGTGGTTGTTGGTGTTTTTAGTGCATTTTTTTTTTTTTGTAGTACTTTAGTGTTAGTGTTTGATTGCTTGTATCATGTTTGTTAAAAAAAAAAAAAAGGTTCAATAAAGATCCATCCATCCATCCATCTTCTACCGCTTTTCCGGAGGTCCGGGTCGCGGAGGCAGCAGTTCAAGCAGAGAAGCCCAGACTTCCCTCTCCCCAGCCACCTGCTCCAGCTCTTCAGAGCTTTCAATAAAGATATTGTGGAAAAAAAAAATGCTCCACCCCGTGCTTAGCGATGGTTGCCGAAAACGTGGGGACCGTGAGTGCTGGGAACTGAGTGAGCAGTGTGTGGAACTTACCGCTTGCAGCTGTGACGTTGGCTTGTGCTGTTGGTCGGGCCGCTCGCGCTGTACAGGGGATAGAATAAAAAGAAAGTGCATTAACCAGGCGCCTGTTAGCGACATCAACCAACAAACCATGTCAGCACAAAAATCAGCCCCCAATATATTGAAATTCAATGCTGCTATGACAAAAGTCCACTCAAATGTACGGCCGTGTAGAGACAGAAGCAGAGTCCTCTTACCAAAGGTCTTAATCCTCGAGCCGTTCGCTGCTGCCATCTCGGGACCGCTGGAACCTGCCAGCCGGTCAGCGGAGGAAGGCGTGATGAAACTCAGCTGGACGCCTGTGTCCACGAGGAAATGCCTTCCCGAGCGTGCATCCGTCAAGTAGAGCAGCTTGTTCTGGTCCCCGAGGGTCGCAGCTGCTACCGACCCCCCGGTCTTGGCATTTCCCGAGCGCGTGAACTGGCACGGTGGTATACATTTGCATGCCTTCTCTGCAAAACGGCGATGGTAGAAACAAAGGGTGTCTCCTCCGTGTTCCTTGGCCCCCGCCGCCGCTGTCGTCGGTGGATCTGCTACCGCTGTCCTTGGCTCCCTGCCATCTCCAGCCGTCGTGCTGAGCTCCGTCGCTGCCGCCGTGGCCGCACGCTGCCTGCTGGCGTTGAGAATCCAATGCACCTCCCGGGCCAGCGCGCAGAAGTCCCGCTGGGCCAACAACGGCGAACCGGCCAGGGTCGCCCTCGTCACTGACGGTAGGGTCCTGAGGAAAATGTGGGTAAAGATGAAGTGGTCATCATCCGAGCCTTTCAACCTCAGCATCTTCTTCATCAGGTCAATGGGCGTGCCATCTCCCAACTCGGTCAGCACCAGGAGTCTCTCTGCTCTCTCCTCGACCGAGAGGGTGTAGTGTTGGATGAGTGCAGCCTTCAACGCGCCGTATTTGTCGCTGGCTGGTGGCTGCTCCAGAAGGCTCTCCACGTGTTGCGCCGTGTGGTTATCGAGCTTTGCGATCACATGGTAGAATTTCATGTCATCTACCGCTATTCCCCGGAGGGCAACCTGTGCCTCAACCAAGTGGAACCAGGAGCGTGGGTTGTGCTGCCAAAAGTCCGGTAGCTGGACCGTAATGGCGTACGCTTGGCTGGGGGCTCCCAACGAGGCTGGCCCCGGGGAATTCTCTTCTTGCTGCACGCTACGTCTTGGGTCACCAGTGTGGAGAGTGTAATAATGAGGCAAGTTTCATCTCAAGGCAGTTTATTACACGCTCCAACATGAGTGAAATAGAAAAGAGAACATCACAGAAAAACCTCGTCCCTTATATACCCAGGACTCTCACAGCTCACAAGTCACATTGCATTATAATAACAAGTGTGGCGGTTTGGGAAAACCCCCACAAACAGACTAAGGACAGACAACTCGCTACTCCTGGTTTTTTCCGCTACACTACTGTGATAATGTCACCTTTCATGCATTGTGTTCATGGGTCCTGTCCTTACTGTGACCTAGAGACTCAGATCAATATGTAGATGTGCCTGTTAACCCCTTTGTTCTGCAGCTGGAGCAAAGTCTAGCAAATCTGCCTATTGTGATGTATGCCTCTCAAATGCAAATGCCATACTCCCTGCTGTGAATGCCTTTCATGCATTGTTTGTAACTGGTATTTAAGCTGACTGAAATCCATGCTCTCTCTCTCACTCACACTTCAACCTCTGCTGCAGACACGCACTCTGTGTCTTCTTCTCTGAGAGCCAGAGGATCCCCATCCAGCCTGCACACACTTGGGCTGGAGAGGGGATCCCGTGACGGCGGTATGATAATAAAACTCTACTTAAAACCTCCAACAACGCCGCTTTATTTCATGCCGCCGCACAAGTAACAATGCCTTTCCTCTTAAATCTCATAGCATCCCCCTCACAGTCTCTGCATACCAAAGGTTACCCTTTCACAGTATCCTGTTATCTCCAAGGAAACTCAGTTTTTGTTCTTATCTAATATGTGAGACCTTATGCAAAGCATTAAATAAGTCACACGAGTGGCTACAGTATATTTAATTGCACAGGCAAAAACGCCACACACAATCAGAGAAACCCTAATAAAACTTGCTGCTATCACTATGAGTTGGACAATGCGTGGTGGGAGCTGGAAGCAGTGCTGTTGTCTGGCAGGACCATATCCCGGCCCATCATGGACATAGCCCAGGACATAAAGTGTCAGTTGATTGATAGAGTGAAGAAAGGGAAATATGCTTTGCAGTTAGATGAATCTACAGATATATCAAACTGTGTGCACGTTTTCTTATGTATCAGTCACCTCCGGAGATAGTGGGGGTCGCCAGTCTCTGTCACCATTATTTCGGGGGTCACGGGCTGAAAAGTTTGGGAACCCCTGAGGTAGAGATATAAACAGCACTTCCTGGAGGCTAACATCAATATACTGCAGACTGCTAACATCTCAGACCTTTGGTTTTTATGAGCCAGACAGCCTGCCAAGCGAGGACTCTTCTGGTATAGAAATGTGAATTTAACATAATCCTCTCTGATACGCATCTCCGGTAAACCTTTTTTAAATAACTATATCGTATAGTGTTATTGACAATTATGCTAATGTAGCGCAGCTGTGATCAAACCCGATAGGTCTCTAGTTTTGACAGTGTAATTATGACAACACTTTAGATCAGATTGTAAGGACTTTGACTGTTGTTAGTTGTTTTGTGGTTTTTGTAAATATGCTGAATCATACTTTTATGGTCTGTTTAAGTTCATCCATTTTAGCTACACATGCTTAAAAAAAAAACAGCTGTTGCTATTAAGCTCCAGCAGTTACTTATGTCAGTTCCAGTTCATTTTAGTTTGTAAATGTGTTTTGTTTTTATTGTTTTAAAATATATAAATAAATGTTGTGAAACGTTGGATGCCTGAATTCATTTGTGCCCTTTCAGTTACCTGTAGAAGATGAAATCTATTGTTTATTCAGTGTGACAGATTCACAAAGTAATGGTTTACCTCACCTCTGCAAAACTAAAGTGTTTTCAACCTTTTTATAACATAGTGATAAACAAGAACCTAAAATACACTGTACATATTAGATATCTACATAACGTTGTAATCAATAATCCTTAGTGAAGTTGGAAATAATTTATGATGGAATAATAATTTTTTTCAAATAATATTGTGTAAAAACAGAACTGCATCTCCAAAAATTAGCACATCACCATTCAGAGCTATATCAAATAGCTCAGACATATTCATCCAAATTTTTTTTTAAAAAATCTTAAAATAGCTAAATTTATATGGGATTATTGTAAAATATGAAAGTTTTACTCTTTAGATTTGAGTTATTTCTAAAAATAAATTCACCTCAATATTCAGCTTTTGGAGGTGGATGAGTAGAATGTAAAAGAAAATCAATCTTAAATCAAGTTGGTCAACATCACTCTATAAAAGCAAGAAATCTCTGTGTGTCTGTCTGTGTGTCTCTCTGTCACTCTTCATAGGACATCATAGGACGGCCTATCAGCTCTGCCTGAACATCATAGGACGTCCTTGTTATGGCATACCCCTGCAGGGCATTAATGAGACGTGAAAGGCCAACCAGTAAGTTTGCTTGTTTATTAACAAAAGACCAGGAGGACAAAATAAACAGCCACGTGGGGCAAAACATGAACATAAACTAGACACAAGATAACTGACTCTGAAGATGACTACGAGGGGCAGCGAGGACGGAGCCTGCACTGTACAATGAACACTTACGAGAGAATGAAAAAGATGAATCACAGAAGAGACTGGAGTCGGGAATAGGAACTCCAGTCACGTACACGGAGGTGCACGGAGTTGTAGGTCACAGCGAGGAGTGAGCCTCAGCTGCTTCCTTAAATACGGAACAAAGGCTAATCAGAAAAGAGGTCAAGTAATTAACAGAAATCACAAACAGTCGTCACGGCACTGGCTCGACTTTGACAGCCGGAAGCATGGCTGTGACGCTGTCACAATAAAAGCCCCTGAGCGGTCCAAATAAACCCCGGAGTCACATGATAGAAAAGGGGAAATACTGAGCAACCTGAACGCAGACGGGATCAGCGCTCAAACCATCACAGTACCCCCCGTTCAAAGGGCACAATCTAGGCGCCAACTGTGACATCCAAGGGTCCCCCCAACCAGTAGGTAACCGGACCGACCCAGGGAAGGCGGAAGGGGAAAACAGGCCAGGAGGGAGAGAACCAAAAAAAAAAAACACAAAGCAATAGCGACACCCAGAGGAAGACAAACAAACAAAAAAAACCCACAATGAACGGATGACAGGAGATAAACCGAATGATGGGGTAAACAACAGAAATGACCCAAGGTGAAGACAAAAATGCCGATACATTTCAGAGGAAAACTCAGGGAATTACAGAATAGAAACAAAAATATAAGCATAACACTGCTCAGGACACCGAATTAAGGAAAATAAAATTACAGGCACGCATCACTTTAGAAAATATTCCAACACCATGGAGTAGGCAAAACAACAACTGAGGCGGCATGGAAAAATAAGCAGTGATGCTGTGGTTTTAAGCAGGTTTTATTAATCATACCGCCGTCACGGGAACTCGGCTCCAGCCATAGCGTGAGCAGGCTGAAGCCGAATTCCTCAGGCTCTCAGTGAAGAGGGGACACAAAATCTGTGTCCTGCAGCAGGGTTGAAGTCAAATTGAGAGAGAGAGATTGCGTTACAGAGTTGCACCTTAAATACTTGATCATAACAATACATCAAAGAGACGTACCCCACAGTTTAGAATGATCAAAGGGACAACAGAACAGGCAGGAGGTATTTGCATTTGTAAGACATACATCACAATGGGCAGATTAGCTAGACCTCGCTCCAAGTGTCAGACAAAGAGGCTAACCAGCACATCTACATATTGATCTGAGTCTCTAGGTCACAGTAAGGGCAAAATGCATGAACACTTTAACTTCAAGGTTGTAAACTCAGCGTGCAGCGGAACAAACCCCAGGAGTGCGAGCTGACTGTCTCTGTGTTCTGTTTGTGTGTTGTGGGGGGTTTAATCAAACCGCTACACTGCTCCCCCCCAAGAGGGAAACGGTAGGGGACCGTGACCTCGATGTTGCAGTCTGGGCAGCGAGCAGGGAAAAGCTCTGTGCAGGAGGGGGGGGGGGGGGGGGGGGGGGTAGTCGCACCAAAAGTGTTTGCTGCTCCGCGATGTGAATACCATGCATGAAAGGCAACGATTAACATCACATAGGTGAGACAGAAGAAACTCGTCTACCTGTAGACATTAATACACCAAGGCACATCTACATATGTAAGATGCTCAGAAAAAGCACAGTAAGGACAAGCCATATGCACACTATACCGAATGGCGCATTACATCACAATACATGCATGTTTGCATCACAAATACATGAATGGCACATTGCATCTCAGTAGTGTAGCAGGAAAACAGAGAAAAGAGGGCTGAGTGTCCTTAGTCTGTTGTGGGGTTAAAACGAACCGCCACACACGCTCCCCCCCAAGAGGGAAACGGTAGGGGGCCGCGACCTCGATGATCCATCTGTGTGAGCGAGCTGTGGGAGAAGCTCGCTGCAGGCGGAGGGGGAGGGAGGGGAGGGGTAGTAAGTGCCGGCAGGAGCTGTGAAATCGTCCTGAGCCGTGCAAAAATTGCTTGTGGGTCCGCAATGTCGAAGGGCTGGTCCCGTTGAACGTGCAGCGGTCCACAAGAAGAAAAATTAGTCTCTGACTCCTCTCGTGGCCATGAAGAAAAGCAGGAGCGGCTGTAAGAGAAAAAGTAAACAAAGCATAGGGACTGTTGGCTTTGGGTGCTGAAGCAACCCCAAAGCTCCTGGGAACAGCTGACGGCTGAAATCCCGTTGTGCCGTGGCTAAGACCATTAAAAAATCCAGTGGCGAGCTGCGTGCTTGCTTCAGGTGAACGAGCAACCCTGAAGGTTCTGTGGGCAGCGGCGGAGGACGATGGCGGTCTGTGGCGTGGCTGAGACTGTTAACAAATCCTTCCAGTATGCTGCATGCGTGCCTCAGGTGAGCGAGCAGCCCTGAAAGGCAGCGGCGAAGGAGGAAGGCAGTCTGTGGAGCCGTTACTTGTCCCATGCGTGATGCGCCGTCCTTGTAACTCCCCGATGCGTGCGCGGGGGTTCAGTGCGTGGGTGGGCCGCTGGAGTGGTGAGTCAGGGTGCAGAAACTTGGCGGAGATCAGCGCAGACGGCGCCAATAAAATCCAGGTTGAGCTGTTGCTGTAGATTTGGGCTCGTGCAGCTGCGTTGGAGCGGTGAGAGGGAGGAGACGATCGTTGTCGCTCGTGCGGCCATGGTGCGTTCAGTTCCACGCGCTGCGCTCCCCGTCGGCCCTGGAGGTTGCCGTCGTGGAGAGAGGACGAGGTGCGTGCGCTCTCAGTGAGAGCGGCCGGTCCAGCGTGGTTGTGCAGATCTCAGGCGACGGAGCATTCATGCCCGGGTGTTGCGTTCGCTGGCCGCTCGGTTTTTTTAGCGTCAGTTCGCCAGCGTGGCCATCCAAAACAGAAGGCTGTGTTGCACAAAACGTGTGCGTCTTCAAGGGGCCACCAACGCAGCTGTGTGGCTGTCCAGCTCGGAAGGTTGCTTTCGCACAAAACGTGTGCGTGTTCGAGGGGTCACCAGTGAGGCGGCATGGAAAAATAAGCAGTGATGCTGTGGTTTTAAGCAGGTTTTATTAATCATACCGCCGTCACGGGAACTCGGCTCCAGCCATAGCGTGAGCAGGCTGAAGCCGAATTCCTCAGGCTCTCAGTGAAGAGGGGACACAAAATCTGTGTCCTGCAGCAGGGTTGAAGTCAAATTGAGAGAGAGAGATTGCGTTACAGAGTTGCACCTTAAATACTTGATCATAACAATACATCAAAGAGACGTACCCCACAGTTTAGAATGATCAAAGGGACAACAGAACAGGCAGGAGGTATTTGCATTTGTAAGACATACATCACAATGGGCAGATTAGCTAGACCTCGCTCCAAGTGTCAGACAAAGAGGCTAACCAGCACATCTACATATTGATCTGAGTCTCTAGGTCACAGTAAGGGCAAAATGCATGAACACTTTAACTTCAAGGCTGTAAACTCAGCGTGCAGCGGAACAAACCCCAGGAGTGCGAGCTGACTGTCTCTGTGTTCTGTTTGTGTGTTGTGGGGGGTTTAATCAAACCGCTACACAACAACAAAAAAAAGGTATGCATAGTACACACGGCCAAACGGGCAAAAACAGAAAATCCCTTCCACAAACTATAAAACTATCCACATGCTTGTTCCCCTGGGAGTAGAAGATGAGGAAAAAGAAACAGGCACTGACCACCAACAACAGCGTACGCACTCAAAAGAGTCTCACAGCTAGTCACTTCAATAGAAAACAGGAAATTCAGAGTGTACGTCACCAAAATAAAAATAGAAATGATGCTGGCAATGCTTGAAAAAAAAACATACTTTACACATTGCATGAAGCTTGGGGGGAGAAAGCGGTGCTGGATCTTCTCTGGCAAGTTTAAAAAAAAGCAACGTCTTTTTCACAACATGACAAGTGTAATATGTTAATGTTAACAAAGCTGAAATCCAAGATCCAGCTCAGAGAAAGACTTCTGTACATTTCCTCAAAATCTGGAACAAATTAAGAAAAAAACTTTACTTTAACAAGTCATTAAATTAAAGTCTAGTCACAAAAAAAAAATGTAGATAATTCACAGCTAATTAACAGTCTGAGAGGATTCAAAGCAAAACAGCTTATTACCCCAATTCATATACAGTGGGGTAAAAAAGTATGTAGTCAGCCACCAATTGTGCAAGTTCTCCCACTTAAAGGATGAGAGAGGTCTCCAATTTTCGTCATAGGTATACCTCAACTATGAGAGACAAAATAAGAAAAAAAAAATCCAGAAAATCACATTAAGGGATTTTTAATGAATTAATTGGTAAATTCCTTGGTAAAATAAGTATTTGGTCAATAACAAAAGTTCATCTCAATACTTTGTTATATACCCTTTGTTGGCAATGACAGAGGTCAAACGTTTTCTGTAAGTTTTCACAAGGTTTTCACACACTGCTGCTGGTATTTTGGCCCATTCCTCCATGCAGATCTCCTCTAGAGCAGTGATGTTTTGGGGCTGTCGCTGGGCAACACAGACTTTCAACTCCCTCCAAAGATTTTCTATGGGGTTGAGATCTGGAGACTGGTTAGGCCACTCCAGGACCTTGAAATGCTTCTTACGAAGCCACTCCTTCGTTGCCCAGGCGGTGTGTTTGGGATCATTGTCATGCTGAAAGACCCAGCCACGTTTCATCTTCAATGCCCTTGCTGGTGGAAGGAGGTTTTCACTCAAAATCTCACGATACATGGCCCCATTCATTCTTTCCTTTACACGGATCAGTCGTCCTGGTCCCTTTGCAGAAAAACAGCCCCAAAGTAAGATGTTTCCACTCCCATGCTTCACAGTAGGTATGGTGTTCTTTCTCCTCCAAACACAACAAGTTGAGTTTTTATCAAAAAGTTCTATTTTGGTTTCATCTGACCATATGACATTCTCCCAATCCTCTTCTGGATCATCCAAATGCTCTCTAGCAAACTTCAGACGGGCCTGGACATGTACTGGCTTAAGCAGGCGGACACGTTTGGCACTGCAGGATTTGAGTCCCTGGCGGCGTAGTGTGTTTCTGATGTAGCCTTTGTTACTTTGGTCCCAGCTCTCTGCAGGTCATTCACTAGGTCCCCCCATGTGGTTCTGGGATTTTTGCTCACCGTTCTGGTGATAATTTTGACCCCACGGGGTGAGATCTTGCGTGGAGCTCCAGATCGAGGGAGATTATCAGTGGTCTTGTATGTCTTCCATTTTCTAATAATTGCTCCCACAGTTGATTTCTTCACACCAAGCTGCTTACCTATTGAACATTCAGTCTTCCCAGCCTGGTGCAGGTCTACAATTTTGTTTCTGGTGTCCTTTGACAGCTCTTTGGTCTTGGCCATAGTGGAGTTTGGAGTCTGACTGTTTGAGGTTGTGGACAGGTGTCTTTTATACTGATAACGAGTTCAAACAGGTGCCATTAATACAGGTAACGAGTGGAGGACAGAGGAGCCTCTTAAAGAAGAAGTTACAGGTCTGTGAGAGCCAGAAATCTTGTTTGTTTGTAGGTGACCAAATACTTATTTTACTGAGGAATTTACCAATTAATTCATTAAAAATCCTTCAATGTGATTTTCTGGATTTTTTTTCCTCATTTTGTCTCTCATAGTTGAGGTATACCTATGATGAAAATTGGAGACCTCTCTCATCTTTTAAGTGGGAGAACTTGCACAATTGGTGGCTGACTAAATACTTTTTTGCCCCACTGTAGATAAAGGCAAAATAACATCAAATCACACTGAGATAAATAATGCATTCAAAGACTATACTCCAATCTTAACACTTCTGAAATTCAAGATGATAACATACAGATGGAAAACTTTCTGGATAATTCAAACATTCCTATGCTCTCTCTGGATGACAAAAAGAAACTTGATGAGACAGTATTACAGGAAGAAATAGCTCTGGCTATCCCTTCTTTACAATTGGGAAAAACCCCTGGACCTGACGGGTTTCTAGTGGAATTTTTCAAATCCTTTTCTTCTTTGTTTATACTCCAATTGAGCTTGGTTCTAACTGACTCACTAAGCAACGCAAACTCCCTGCATCATTCAGTGAAGCAACTATCACATTGATAGCCAAAAAGGACAAAGATCAGCCACAGTGCTATACATGGGAAGAAAAAAAAAAAAAACAGTTACAGGAGCGCCAGCGGGTAGAGAGCGGAGAGAAAAAAAAAAAAAGACAGTTCAGGCGGTCTACCCGCATCCAGATTCCACATAACTGCGAGAAAGACAAACAGTTCGGGCGGCCTACCCCAGTCCCAGACCCAGAGAAACAGTACCTCAGGCGGCCGGACCAGGTCGCCAAACCAACAAGGCAGTCCTTTGGGCGGCCGACCCAGAGCGCTGAACCGGCGAAGCAGTCTCCCAGGTGGCCGACCCATGTCCCTAGGCCACCAGGACCGGAGGGGAAAGCTCGGAGGCGGCCTCCCTACCGAGAGGGACAGCAAGGGGAAGCTGAGCTGAAAATGGGGGACCCCAGCGGCACCCGGTGGAGGAAGATAGGGGAAAAGATGAGGGACCAGTCCGGCGTCAGACAGCAGAGGATCAGCAGCTCCTTCACCGACCTCGGACTGAATCAGCGCTGTACCCTCGATGGGACCTGATTGGACCGGCGCAGTACCCTCGATGGGCCCCGATTGGACTGGCGCAGCACCCTCGATGGTCCCCGATTGGACCGGCGCAGCACCCTTGATGGACCCCGATTGGACCGGCGCTGCACCCTTGAGGGACCCCGATTGGGCCAGCACAGCACCAGGGATGACCTCCGAGCACGAACCTGGAGCCTCTACGCTGACGACAGGAGCTGACTCGTCCCCGGTGGCCCTGGGAGAAGGCTCAGAGAAACAAAAGGAACCGGGATCAGGATCACTGGCAGCAGCAGAGCCCAACGAGATGAGCTTGGATGCAGCGGTCGGCTGCACCCGGCTCATTTCCCCAAGAGACAGGCAAGAATGCTCTAGAACAGAAAATAGAAAGACAAAATAGAGCACTTGCCTGATCTCGGGCTCTACCATCGTCCAGGACTCCGTCGATCCAGGCTCAATGATCTGGAGGTCCATTCCAGGCTCTGGCTCAGCTACGGCGGCCTCCACAGCCGGCATGATGGTCGTCACAGTCTGAGAACCCCCAGGCGCTGAAGCCCACACCGACGGCCCACACGGCATGGTGGCAGGGGATCCGTGACCTGCTGGGTCCGACTGCTCCTCCACGGAGACCCAGGGACGCTTAATCATTGGCACAGGCTCCAAACAGCAGTCCGACCTCCTCCTCTGCCCGTGACGCGGCTGCGGGGCTTGCATCAGGCTCTCCAGGGCTGCAGGCTCCTCCTTTGTCCCATGGTCTACTCCTGGCACTGGGGGACGCTCAGAGAGAGGGGAAGGTGACACAAAGGTTGTAGGTTCAATGTTTATGGCTGCAGCAGGTAGAGGGAGCTCAGGGGACTGTGAACCCCAAACTCCACCGTCCTCCAGCAGAGGGCGAAGCTAGGTTTAAATCTGGAAAATGCCGCTGCTGCACAGAAACAGAGTCCAGCAGCTCGGCGTATTCAGGATAATCCTTGAGTTCAGGATGGATCTCCACCAGTCTGACTGCCGCCACTACGCTCTTCAGAATCTTACTGGGGTGGGAAAAAGAGGGTGCTTCAGACACACGACCCCTGATGAGCTCAGCTGCCCACTGCGTCTCTTCACGGGGGTCCCGGCTGTCCTCTTCCTCCGCTGCGGATGGGAACGGCACTTTGGTGGCGCAGGTCCCTGGGCTGGATGGGTAGCAAGAACCTGCCCCCTAGGCGGGGAGCGGGGATGCCTCACCCTCGACTTCCTGCTGGGACTTCTCTCTGACCCACAGATCCTCTCCCGAAGTGCTGTAATTTCGGCCTCCTCTTCTTGCCCTCAACGTGATCGGCATGGCTAGGATTGCACTTAATAGCCGCCTCAGTGAGGTCCAAGTACCAGCGTGGGCCGTTGGGAGTGACGTCGCGACGAGCATTGGAGAGGAGGCCATCTACCTCTATCAGGAACATAATTAGCTCGTAGCCCAAGTCCAAAGAATAGCCTTTTCTTGGCGATGCCATTCCCCGAAACCCACTGGCACACGAAAACAGGGGAAAAAACTACAAGCCCAAAAAACAAACTCACAGTGGCCGGTGTCTCGTTTGGCTGCAACCTACTGTTATGGCATGCCCCTTGCAGGGCATTAATGAGACGCGAAAGACCAACCAGTAAGTTTGCTTGTTTATTAACAAAAGACCAGGAGGACAAAATAAACAGCCACGTGGGGCAAAACACGAGCATAAACTAGACACAAGATAACTGACTCTGAAGATGACTACAAGGGGCAGCGAGGGTGGAGCCTGCACTGTACAATGAACACTTATGAGAGAATGAACAAGATGAATCACAGAAGAGACTGGAGTTGGGAATAGGAACTCCAGTCATATATACGGAGGTGCACAGCGTTGTAGGTCGCAGCGAGGAGTGAGCCTCAGCTGCTTCCTTAAATACGGAACAAAGGCTAATCAGAAAAGAGGTCATGTAATTAACAGAAATCACAAACAGCCATCACAGCACCGGCTTGACTTTGACAGCCGGAAGCGCGGCTGTGACGTTGTCACAATAAAAGCCCCTGAGCGGTCCAAATAAACCCTGGAGTCACATGATGGAAAAGGGGAAATACCGAGCGACCTGAGCGCAGACGGGATCAGTGCTCAGACCATCACAGTCCTATGAACTCAGGCATCATAGGACACATAGACAAATGTGTCTTTATGATGTCATATAGACCATGTGTCTTTGAACTCATGCATCATAGGACACGCCATGCCTATATGACGGCAAATAGACAAATGTGTCTTTATGATGTCATATACATCAAGCCCACGGCACATAGACAAATATGTGTTTATGATGTCATATACATCAAGCCTGCTTTCATGTCTTTATGATGTCATATACAGTGACAGACATCAGACAACATGTCTTTATGACGTCATATACATCAAGGCTGCCTTCATGTCTTTATGATATCATATACAGTGAGTCCATGCCGGAAAGCCTCTTTTTGCTCAGATCTATTTTCATGATCCTGTCCATGGACTAGAATTATGATGTGCCTATCCCTCAACCAGTGGTCTCAACAAAGAAGAAGAAGAAGACCCACCAGATGTAGAGCAATAGAATGACGACAACTGCTGCACATCAGAAACGATGCCATGAAGATGAAACACCTGAGGTTCCAGCAGTGCATCACACCCATCTGAGACAGGAGGACGCCCTTCACCAGCGTAGGGTACGACAGACTTTAAAGCACATTTCTAGGACATCATAGGACGGCCTATGATCTCTGCCTCATCATCATAGCGTGTCCTATGAACTCAGGCATCATAGGACGACTCGCCATGCCTACATGATGGCAAATGTGTAACCTTGACGGATGTCAGTCTACACTACAAATGTGTAAAATGCCAAGCAAAGCGTTGATTTTCTCCGGGTGCTCCGGTTTCTTGGTTTCTACGGGCATGCACAGGCCTTCCTGAACAGGGTCGAAAGCCAGTTTTTCAGGATCGTGCCCATGAACTGGAATTACGACGCACCTATCCCTCAACCAGTGGTCTGAACGAAGAAGAAGAAGACCCACCAGATGGACAGCAATAGAATGAGGAGAATTGCTGCACGTCAGAAAGGATGCCGTGAATATGAAACGCCTCAGGTTCCACCAGTACACTGCAGGCATGACTGTGAACAACACAGCCGTCTGAGACAGAAGGAGACCCTTCAGTGGTCTGAACGAAGAAGAAGAAGACCCACCAGATGATGTCTATATGACGGCACATAGACAGAGCACATGACTCCCTACAAGACATATACTGTATATAGACACAGGTAAGCAACATAACACAGAACAGTGACAGGCAGGAGAAGAAGTAACAAGCAGGGGCAAACAGCCCCAGGTGGATGGCAGGGCATATTTTTGTGTGATTTTTATGTTTGGCTGCATACAAAAGCCATCATATGTGATTGCCACTTAGTGCTGTGTTGCTATACCAACTGTCCGATAACTGGCAAGAATTCTGTTCCAATGCATCCCCTCTACAGGCATGCACGGGTTTCTACGGGCATGCACAGGTATGCACTAGTATAACAAACAGGAATTTATTTGGGGGAAAATATTTATTAAAAAATAAACAGTGCAGATGCAGGGTCCATAGGGCAGACATGGGAGAGTAATAGAGAAATTAATTAAATCAGGATTAGGGCACTCTGGGAAGCTTTTGTTGTCCCCATAGTCAGTGTTGACCGTTGTTACTATAGTCAGGTACAATTTGTTGATGTAAGAAAGGACAGTTTCTAAGAAAGTGTCATCACAGACTAACAGCATTAAAACATGACAGTATGTGAACTACTAGACAGTTTTAGGACTACAGCAAAAGAGTTTGCTGGGTCTACATAATGTGAATGACAATATACTGTAGGTGAAGGAAAGAGCAGGTACAGAAATGGAATTACTTTTTATGTGTGCGTTGTGGGGGGAGGGAGGAGACCCCGGGGCAGATCTAGGACATGTTAAAGAGACTATGTCACCCAGCTGGTCTGAGAATGTCTTGGCGTCCTCTCTGAAGAGCTGGAGGAGGTAGCTGGGGAGAGGGAAGTGTGTGTTTCTCTGATTAGACTGCTGTCTCCACAACCTGGATCTCGAGAAAAGCCGTAGAAGATGGATGGATGGCTGTGTTGTATATTCGTTCCTGCTGTAAGACTGGACCTGATTAAACAAGAGGAACAACATTTGTTCTAATTCCACATTCTTGGAACACCAAGTGCACAGGCAGGTTGTGGTTTTAATAAAAATGAAAAGTCCAAGACATTTTAGCTGCCAAAATTTGACTGTCTTGAGAGGTTATTCAAACAATGAAGAAACAAATATCTGTTGCATCTACTTTTGGCAAAATAATCCATAAATATGACTGGTTTGACCAGATTACTCAATAAATATATATAAAAAACCACTCCTTAACATTTCAAAAACAGTTTAAAAAAATCACCTAAACAAACATGTTTAAAAATTCAAAATAAAGGATTTAGCTTTATACATTACTGTGCGTAAAATGTTTTGATAAGACTAAACTTACATTGGTGTGCCGCCGACTGTCTTCCTCACTGGACGATCCCTCTGGTGGTTGTGGTCCTAAGCTCTAATAGAGTCCAGGCCTCATACACAGGTGGGATGGAGGAGAAGCTTCTGCTGACATTATCAGAATGTGGTTTTAAAATGTTGGTCTATGAGAACACAATCATATTAATAGTCCTTTTTGTGACTTTTTACATGTAAAGCTTTGCATCATACTCACCTAAAGGTCAGATATTGATGTTCTGTCCTTAACCCCCACTGGTCCATCACATCAGTGAAGGCTTCAGAAGCTGTTGACCCTCTCTCCATCACTGTTTGGTGGAGCTCTTCTCTGCTGCATCATGATGGCATTGTCCAAACACCCATTTATGCTTATTCTCCTAATGATGGAGGAAGTCCTCACAGAGGATGAAAAAATGTTGTGTGTAGTGGAGCTGAAATAACGAGGCGGCTTTGAATTAAAAACAGGGTTTTTAATGAATAGCTCCTCTATCAAATCTCATCAGGTGCAGAGCTTGGCAGAAGGCAAGAGAGAGATCTCTGCTTTGCTCGCTGGTTAAATACAGTACACATAGCACCACTCATTGAAACAGCTGACGTCAGAGTCCACTCATTGAAAAAGGTAACATCTCCCCGTTATCTAAACCCCCTATTAGTCCTGTTAACTCCTCCCTTCGCCTTGGGAGGTGATGGGAAAACCTTCTCCTCCCTCAGGGGTGAAGGTGTCGAGTCTGTTGCCATGGCGTCCTGTGACGTCATGGGTCTTCACACGGCGGTGAGATTCCTTTGTTCTTTCAGAGGTGTGAAGTTCCTTTGTATATGTTGTCCCAAACATTTCCACATGCTCTAACCAATGTAGGTATGGAATATCTGAGTGATATATACCACAGGCCCCCCAAACAACTATGAAAGGACACAGAAAGATTCACAGTCTAGGGTAATTACTAAGACATACTACGTGTTACAGCTGTTACAGCTGTTACAGCTGTACTACGTGTTACGTGTTACAGCTGCAAAGACTAATTCTGCAGGGGAAGCGTCTAAATCCTCTTTAGGTGCCGCACGCAACCCCAATAAAACCCAGGGAAGTTTATTTACCCAATTTGTGTCCGTTAATGAGGCCCTGAGGGCGGCCTTTAAGGACCTGTGAAAACGCTCGCATAACCCATTAGCCTGAGGGTGATAAGCGGTGGTACGATGAATTGTTGCCCCTAAACTGTTGGACATGGCTGACCAGAGCTCTGAGACAAATTGAGGCCCCCTATCTGACGTGATGTCTGATGGGACGCCGAAACGTGCCACCCAATTTGTTAGAAAAACGCGAGCGACTTCCTCCGCTGTAGTTGCCGCTAGCGGGACTGCCTCTGGCCAGCGCATGGTGCGGTCTATCATTGTTAGCAGGTGTGTGAAACCTTGGGAGGAAGGCAGCGGCCCCACGAGGTCGACATGAATGTGGTTGAACCTTCTAGCAGGGATTGGAAAAGGCTCCAGAGGGGCTTTTGTGTGTTTGTGTACTTTGGCGCGCTGACAAGGAATGCAAGTTTTTGCCCATTCTTTTACGTTTTTGCGTAGGCCTGGCCACACAAACTTTTCGGCAACCATTTTGACCGAGGCGCGCACACCTGGGTGCGCGAGGGAGTGAATTGCGTCGAAAATGCGGCGGCGCCAAGCAGCTGGTACTAACGGGCGAGGTCGGCCGGTTGAAACATCGCATATTAGGGGGGGCACGCCGTCGCGCAACCCTTTTTCCTCCAGCCTTAACCCTGTTGGTCCAGACAGGAGCGCGCGCACGTCCGCATCACTACCTTGCTCTTCCGCCATGGCTGCATAATCTATCCCTTCATGGATAGGTGCTGCATATGTGTTTGCGTTAGAGAAAAGCTCAGCTGCTGAAGCAGTGTAATCTGTCTCCTCGTGCTCTGGCGGTGCCACAGCACGAGAGAGACAGTCAGCTACTACGTTAAGTTTGCCTGCTACGTGTCGAATGTCTGTGGTGAACTCTGAAATCGCAGCTAGCTGTCTTTGCTGTCTGCCTGACCATGGTTCTGAAATTTTAGCCATAGCAAAAGTGAGCGGCTTATGGTCCACAAAAGCCGTGAAACTCCGCCCTTCTAACCAAAACTGGAAGTGGCGGATGGACAAATGAAGCGCCAGCAGCTCTCTGTCAAAAGTGCTGTATTTGCGTTCAGTTGGGTTTAGCGATTTGCTAAAGAATGCTAAAGGTTGCCAGACCCCATTGACAAGTTGTTCTACAACTGCCCCTATAGCCAGGTCTGAAGCATCTGTGGTTAGAGCAATGCGGGCTGAGGGATCTGGGTGAACTAACATTGTGGCGTTAGCTAGTGCGCTTTTTACTTCCGCGAAAGCACGTTCGCACTCCGGGGTCCATTCGACCGCGTTGGAAGCTTTCTTTTTTCTGAGCGCGTCATATAGGGGTTGCATGAGCTGAGCTGCGTGGGGGAGGAAACGGTTGTAAAAATTAACCATCCCCAAAAATTCCTGTAGCGACTTAACCGTTTGAGGCCGTGGAAAACTTTCTATCGCACGAACTTTGTCTGGAAGCGGAATTGCCCCTGCCGGGGAGACCCTATGTCCCAAAAAATCAATTTGTGATACGCCGAATTTGCATTTGGCTGGATTGATTATAAGTCCGTGCTCTTCCAGCCTCTGAAAAACGGTAGTGAGGTGCTGTTCGTGTTCTTCCTCGGATGAATTGGCTACCAGCATGTCATCGAGGTAGACAAAAACAAAGGGTAGGTCGCGTAGGACTGCGTCCATCATCCGTTGAAAAGTTTGAGCCGCGCCTTTGAGGCCGAATGGCATTCTTAGGAATTCAAAAAGGCCGAAAGGGGTTATAACCGCTGTTTTAGGAATATCTTCAGCTCGGACTGGGACTTGGTGATAACCGCGGACTAAGTCTATTTTTGAAAAAATGCGCGCACCTGCTAAATGTAATGAAAAATCCTGAATGTGAGGAATGGGGTAGCGGTCATGCGCTGTAGCGTTGTTTAGCCTGCGGTAATCTCCGCACGGTCTCCAAGAACCGTCGGATTTCGGGACCATATGAAGTGGTGAGACCCAAGGGCTCTTTGAACGTCGGCAAATGCCTAATTTTTCAAGAGCTGCAAATTCGTCCCTTGCTATGTTGAGCTTGGCCGCGTCTAAGCGGCGTGCTTTGGCAAAAACGGGAGGTCCGTTTGTTGGGATGAAGTGTTTAACCCCGTGTTTAGCTACAGTGGCTGAGAATTTGGGGGTTGTGAGTGCTGGAAATTGGGTGAGGAGTTGCTCAAACTTACCTCCTGCCGTAGTGACGTTGGCCTGCACAGGTGGTGGAGAAATTCGAGCTGAGCATGGAATAGAAGCAAAAGAGAGTGCATTAACCAGGCGCCTATTTGCAAGATCCACTAATAACCCATGTGCACACAGAAAATCTGCGCCTAACAAGTTAAAGCTCACCGCTGCTACAACAAATGTCCATCTGTAGCTGCGGCCGTGGATGAGGAGGTGCAGGCTCTTTTCCCCGAACGTGTCGATGTCAGAGCCGTTGGCTGCTACTGCTCCGTTGCCCCGGGTGCCCATGGTTCGCTCTGCGTGGGAGGGCATGACGAAACTCAGCTGAGCTCCCGTGTCGATGAGGAACTGCTTGCCTGTGTATCCATCCGTCACGTATAACAGCTTATTCTTCTCTCCAGAAGTCTGGCAGCTTGACAGCGACGGCGTTCGTGCACACCATCATCGTCGTGTTCGCCGGGTGAGAGTGCGTTTCTACGGCTCTCGCGGCGGTGCTGGAGCTCGGTTGAGCTCTCTCAGTGCCCTCTGCCGTGGGGAACAGCTGTCTGCTTGTTCCCTCGTCTGCGTCGTTGCTGGCGTGTGCCAGAGCCACCATGGATGAGCAGCTTGAAGAACGCCTCCGGTCCATATTCTCGCGTCAGGGTCACCAGTGTAGTGGAGCTGAAATAACGAGGCGGCTTTGAATTAAAAACAGGGTTTTTAATGAATAGCTCCTCTATCAAATCTCATCAGGTGCAGAGCTTGGCAGAAGGCAAGAGAGAGATCTCTGCTTCGCTCGCTGGTTAAATACAGTACACATAGCACCACTCATTGAAACAGCTGACGTCAGAGTCCACTCATTGAAAAAGGTAACATCTCCCCGTTATCTAAACCCCCTATTAGTCCTGTTAACTCCTCCCTTCGCCTTGGGAGGTGATGGGAAAACCTTCTCCTCCCTCAGGGGTGAAGGTGTCGAGTCTGTTGCCATGGCGTCCTGTGACGTCATGGGTCTTCACACGGCGGTGAGATTCCTTTGTTCTTTCAGAGGTGTGAAGTTCCCTTGTATATGTTGTCCCAAACATTTCCACATGCTCTAACCAATGTAGGTATGGAATATCTGAGTGATATATACCACATTGTGGTTTATTACTTGCTAGTCAAAAATCTGACATAAATTTCTACATATATATAATTACAGCTACTTCAAGTACTCAAGAAATCCTGTGGCTAATACTGTGCAATAACATTAGTTAGTAAGAAAATAAACCTGTTTATTATTATTATTATTATTATTATTATTCTCCTTTGACCACCACCTAATCCACATAGCACCGGACCCCCATGATCCCTCCTGCAGGTGGTGAGCCCACTGGAGGGCGGACCCATGTAACTCTTTCGGGCTGAGCCCGGCTGGGTCCCGTGGGTGGAAACCCGGCCATCAGACGCTAGCCATCGAGCCCCTCCCCCAGGCCTGGCTCCAGGGTGGGGCCCCGGTAACCCCATACTGGGCGGGGTACACTGAATCCTTGATATAGAATTTATCATGAGAGTCTGTTGGATCGTTCTTAGCCTGGCCCTTCACCCAGGACCAGTTTGTCTTGGGTGACCCTATCAGAGGCAAATTGCCCCGGACAACATAGCTCCTGGGATCACTGGGGCATGCAAACCCCCCCACCACGATAAGGTGACGATCCATGAGGGGGAGGTGGAGAGACTATGTCTCCCAGCTGGTCTGGGAACGCCTTGGTATCCTGTCTGAAGAGCTGGAGCAGGTGGCTGGGGAGAGGGAAGTCTGGGCTTCTCTGCTTGAACTGCTGCCTCCGCGACCCGGACCTCCAGAAAAGTGGTAGAAGATGGATGGATGGATGGATGGATTATTATTATTATTATTATTATTATTATTATTATTATTTATTAAGACCTGTTTATCTACTATTAGAACTTGAACTATTTTTAATCTCAATTTCCACCATGGTGATCAATAAAGTTTTACATTATTATCTTAAAATGTAACAACAATAAAGAACTGTTATCAACTAAAGTTGATAAGTAAAAAAAAAAAAATCTTTATGTAAAACATGACTGCTGCACAATTAGTATGTGCTGTTACATTCATAGATGCAAATGTTGATAAACCTGTCATACATGTCAGCTTGGTACTGTAAATAATAATTTTCTGGACAGTTAGCAGAATCTTTTCAGTTAACCAACCAATAATCACAGAAGAAAATATTATTTCTCAGCTTAACTTTTATTGGACCACTCAGGGAGTCAGAGTGCACAGGCCGTGGGACCTCCCAGTTCTGTCTCCTGGAAAGGACCCCGCACAAAAGAATTCACAGCTACATATAGGCAAGTTAATGGGCGCTTGTTCCTGCCTTTATGGCTTTATGGCTTCCTCTCAGTGTCCATATGTCTTCTATTCAGCCCTACACATGCCCATATATGGAAACAAGAACAGAGACTTTCCTGTGAAGCTTATGTGTGTGCAGTATGTGTGTAAGCAACTGATGTTTATGTGTGAATGGTGTATGTGTGGGTTTGACTTGCATTTCTGTGTGTGGGGGGGGGGTGTATGTGTGGCTCTAAGAGATATGTGTATGCAAACACTTTGTGTAATATCTAATTAACTAATCTTCACTATTTATTTATTATAACAGTAAGGAACAGTTAGTGGGGTGTGTTCCGCATCATATATTGGCTAATATTATCATACACTCATAATAATATGAACATGTCAGAAATAAAATTTTGTTGGTCACACAGACTTTAGACTGTCCCCCTCCCCTTGCCCCTAGCCACCAGATTAGCAGCAGAAGATGATGAGTTAGTTAGCATCATAGCTAGCACTGGTTACCTTACCTGTCAGAAGAAAAGTGGTCAGTTCTGCGTGATTTTTCAGTCCTTTGCGACTGTTCAGCAGACATTAGCCATCAAGAGCAGAACCCATATTTATCCTGCTCCTTTGTTGTACAATACTTGAGAATGATTGGGAAACTGACGTCTGCCTTGAGACTCAGGTATTTAGCTGAATAATTCACTATCTGGCAACCCAACAACCCAAAACAAGAGGATGGCACGTTAACATGAAGCTAGCGATACTACTGGCTGTGGCATCCTTACTGGACTTCTGTGTTAGTCTTCCTCCAGCTGCTGGATGTAAATATTTATATTATTGTCGACCCGCCAAAAATTACAAAAAAAAATTTTCATCAATATACTAATTTTTAGAACAACGTTAAGACTTACATTGCACACATTTCTAAACACTTTGTTGATGTATTTTTTTTTTTTTTAAAAATCTTTGTTTTCATGAAAATGTTATCTATTGCACCTTAATAGATGCATGACCAACCAATTCCTACACTCTTCCATGAGTGGGGTCAAAAATGACCCCAATTAGAATGAGTGTGTTTTATGCTGTAAACTTAAGAAATTTCTTTCATTTTGGTTAAAGATGATTATTTTTATTATATTTTGGGTGATTATTATTATTATTATTATTATTATTAAATAATTATCATTATATATATAATTAAATAATATATAATTATATTATTTATTTAAATTATATTTTGGTCAACAAAAGAATTATTTCATGTTTGACATGTTCATTTATCACTTTTTATTAACATTTTATCACAGAAAGGTAAAAAAAGGTAAACAATGAGAAAGGTAAAAAAGGTAAACAATGTATTGTAAAAAGGTAAACATCCAAAACATCCAAAAATGATCCCAACACGAGAATGATACTGTATGCATGATAATACAGCTATCAAAACATTAACTTTCAGTGTTTGTGTATCCCTCTGTCGCACATCCACACACTTAATATAAACACACACTGCTATGGCTGTGTTGTGAGACTTCACTTCCGCTTCTGAGAGAGAGCAGACGCTTTTCTTCCCTCTCCCTCCTAATCCTCTCCCTTCTGATCCCAGCTTGCAATGTCACTCTTCTCCTGGCTGAATCTTAATCCAAATGGAAATTATGGATCTGGAAAGCGACTTATATGCGATTGTCACCACTTTAAAAAGTAGAAGATCGGGTCAGGGGGAACCCAAGGGAGACTCATGGTATTGGAATTCATGTGTCTGTGTGATTCGACTGAGATTGAACTGATCACAGGATCTTCTGTTTGGCCCCTGGAGTTTTCCTAGTGTATCGAAATTATCTGGGTGAGCTAATCAAATGCGGACCCCGGCGTAGCTCCCTTAACAAATTCAACAATTCGTCCAGCTGGGGGGAGCACTGACTGTCAGCGGCAGGATTAACATGGAATTTACTATCTGGCATGCATTGAAGAGAGAACGAACTCTCTGGACATGTTTTACCTATGTTTCGGTAGGTGGATAACATCTGTGGATCGCTGAGTGCTCTCCAGAGAATGATCTAAAGTATGATTCAAGCCTGTATGAAATTGAAGCACAGAATCGAAGAGAGAGAAATTTTTTATTCTCTGAGTGCACTGTGCAGATTTGACCTTGTGTTTTGGTGCCTTTGTTTACATTCCTCCTCGATGAAGATAACGCTGGGAAGTGGCTTATGTCTACCCATACATCAACAATCAGTTGTTGTCGTCAGCGGATTGGTCTCTCAAGGACATTGCCCATGTGCCTTCTGCAAGGAAGAGGAAAAGAGAGACAGACTCTGATCTTTGACTTGTTTATAAGTCACGTGATTATAACATCTATCCACTGCCTGGAGGCGCCCTCTGCTGCTCACTAACAACTGTTACACTCACACTACACAATGACATGCAAATATACACACACTGCTCTCCCTCCCTCTGCTGTGTGATTGTATCTATTGTCTGCTAATGTGCATAGAGGGTTTTTTTCTGTGTAATCAAAATTTGGCTCATGAGCTTATATGAGCTTATACGAGCGTGATTCTGATAACTATGTTTTTTCTCTCTGCCTATTGTGTTTCCCCCCCCCCCCCTTCCCCCCTTTACCCCCACTGCAGACAGGCGCCTATGGCTGCCGTGTCATTGGATGCGCCTAATGTGCGCGCCCAATGTCAAGTCAAATTCCTTGTGTGTTTACTTGTAAATATACTTGGCAATAAAGCTGATTCTGAAAGCTGATGTATATGTTGGACACTGCATATGTGATTTAACCACGATGAAGGAGAGCCAGCCCCCTGCGGTGCGGAGCCACAGAGCCTGGACCCCCTGCGGAGGACAGGGGACAGAAGACTTCCTGACCACTGAGGCTCGGGAAGAGAGAAGGGGGAGTTATGTAAATAAAAGGCTAATGAATGTGAATAAAGAGATTTTGAGAGAGATGTGTGATTTCCCCCGCGAGGGAAATGGTTTGATGTCAGAATGTTTAAATGAGAGAACTTTGGTGTGTTCACTCTCTTTGTTCGCTGCTCAAGAATGAGAGCAGACAGTGGAATGATTTCTTGAATAAACTGGAATGAAAGACAATTCGGTTTCGTTATTCAAGTCTCCCCACATTGGTGACTGACGACGTTGAGAATGAACGAAGAAATTCTCAGGGTCCCGGACTCACAGCGCTCAGAGCTGGCGAGCGCAGTGGCCGTTAAGCTGCCTGATTTCTGGCAGGATAACCCACGGTCGTGGTTTCTGCAAGCAGAGTCGCAGTTCGCGCTCGCAGGAGTAACGGTGGATGACACTAAGTTCCACCATGTCATCGCTAAACTGGACAACAGCACAGCTCGGTGCGTGCAAAGCTTGGTGGAGCAGCCACCCGCGACCGACAGGTACGGCAAGCTGAAATCCACCCTCATCAAGTTTTTCACCCCCTCGGCTGAAGTGAGGGCGAGGAGGATCCTGTCTTTGCTAGACCAAGGTGGACACAGGCCGAGCGCCCTGATGGAGGAGATGATACAGCTGAGAGGGTTGGACAACGATGATTTCATTTTTCAGTTCATTTTCCTCTCCAACCTCCCGGCGCATGCGAGAAGCACGCTGGCCGGCAAAAAGTGTCACACCCTGGAGGAGTTCCGGGAGCTGGCCCAGGAGGCAGATGGGATCCTGGATGCCTGCGGCGGGCAAGCAACCACAGCAGCGACCCGAGACAGCGGGGAGCCAGAGGCGGCAGAACCAGACTGGCCGACGACGGCGGCAACACGGCCGCGACGAGGGGGAGCCAATAGCCCGGCGGCAGAGGCGCGGGCACGACACAGCGGAGGAGAAGATCTCTGCTTTTACCATCGGAGGTTCGCAGAGAAGGCACGCAGGTGTGTGCCGCCCTGCATCTTCAGGAGTTCGGGAAACGGCAAGACCGGGGGTCGCTAGCAGCTTCGACCCTCGGAGAACGCAACAAGCTGCTCTACATCACGGATGCGCGCTCCGGACGAGAGTTCCTCATCGACACCGGAGCACGAGTGAGCTTCATCACCCCAACATACGCGGACCGGGTGGCTGGACCCCACGGTAGCGGAGCTACAGCGGCAAATGGCTCGAACATCAACACCTACGGGAGAAGGACCTTGCCTTTATGCTTACATGGCCGCACATATGAATGGACTTTTGTGATAGCGGCGGTGAGTTTCAACATGTTGGGCGCGGATTTTTTGTGTTCACACAATCTGTTAGTTGATCTTGCTAATAGACGGCTGGTAAATGCACTCTCTTTTTACTCTCTCCCCTGTTCAGCTCGAGTGTCCCCGCCACCAGTACAGACCCACGTCGCTACAGCAGGTGGTAAGTTTCACACACTCCTCACCCAATTTCCAGCGCTCACTGTGCCCACTTTTTCAGCGACGGTCGCGAAGCACGGGGTGAAACACTTTATCCCCACTTCTGGTCCTCCCGTGTTTGCAAAAGCTCGGCGCTTGGATGCAGTTAAGCTCGCCATTGCGCGCGAGGAGTTCGCCAGCCTGGAGAGGCTGGGCATCGTTCGTAGGTCGAAGAGCCCGTGGGCTTCGCCGCTGCACATGGTACCGAAAGCCGATGGCTCCTGGAGACCGTGCGGGGATTACCGCAGGCTAAACAACGCTACGGCGCACGATCGTTATCCCATCCCGCACATTCAGGATTTTTCGGTGCACCTGGCGGGGGCGCGCATTTTTTTCAAAGATTGATCTAGTTCGCGGCTATCACCAAGTCCCGGTCCAACCGGAGGACATTCCTAAAACAGCGGTAATAACCCCGTTCGGACTTTTCGAATTTTTACGCATGCCGTTTGGTCTCAAAGGGGCGGCGCAAACATTTCAGCGGATGATGGATGCCGTGTTACGCGATCTCCCTTTCGTGTTTGTGTACCTCGACGACATTTTGGTCGCGAGTACTTCAGAGGACGAACACGAAACGCACCTCACAGCAGTTTTTAGGAGGCTGGGAGAGCACGGCTTAATAGTTAACCCAGCCAAGTGCCAGTTCGGCGTCGAGCGGATCGATTTTTTGGGTCACCGCGTCTCCCCGGAGGGAGCGGTTCCGTTACCAGAGAAAGTACGCGCGGTAGCGGATTTTCCCCGTCCACAAACGGTCAAATCACTACAGGAATTCTTGGGGATGGTGAATTTTTATAACCGATTCCTGCCCCACGCAGCTCAAATCATGCAACCGTTATATGCCGCGCTCAAAAAACAAAAACCGACCCAGGCGGTCGAATGGTCCCCGGAGCGGGAGCGCGCGTTCACAGAGGTTAAAAAAGCCTTGGCTGACGCTGCGCTCCTGGCCCACCCAGACCCTGCAGCACGTATCGCGCTGACGACAGACGCTTCAGATTTAGCCATAGGGGCCGTTATTGAGCAACAGGTAGCCGGAGTTTGGCAGCCTTTGGCTTTCTTTAGCAAATCTTT
Source organism: Pholidichthys leucotaenia (assembly GCA_020510985.1). Lineage (NCBI taxonomy): Eukaryota > Metazoa > Chordata > Actinopteri > Cichliformes > Pholidichthyidae > Pholidichthys > Pholidichthys leucotaenia. The sequence goes on along the minus strand of CM035839.1, from coordinate 390,213,040 downwards.
AAGCGCGGCTGAACGAAAATATAGCGCGTTTGACAGAGAACTGTTGGCGCTGCATTTGGCTATTCGTCATTTCCAGTTCTGGCTGGAAGGACGGTGCTTCACCGCTTATGTGGACCACAAGCCGCTCACATACGCCATGGCCAAAATTTCAGACCCGTGGTCCGGCAGGCAGCAGAGGCAGCTGGCCGCAATCTCGGAATTTACCACTGACATTAGGCACGTCGCGGGCAAATTCAATGTAGTAGCGGATTGTCTCTCACGCGCGTTCACGACCCCAACACGCGCAGAGGCAGAACGGGCCACCGTGACCGCGCCGCAGGAGAGCGGCACGGTGGCGCGCGCAGCCCCGGTGCACGTGGGTATAGATTACGCAGCCATGGCAGCGGACCAGGGGGCGGACGCAGACGTGCGCGTGCTCCAGTCTGGACCAACAGGGTTGAGGCTGGAGAGCAAGTGTTTACAAACCGGTATGCCCCCCGACGGGGCGCCCGCGTCCGGTGGTTCCGGCCACGTGGCGCCGCCGTGTTTTTGACTCGGTCCACTCCCTGGCGCACCCGGGGGTGCGCGCGTCGGTGAAACTAGTGGCGGAAAAGTTTGTTTGGCCGTGCCTGCGCAAGCACGTGAAGGAATGGGCAAAAACCTGCATTTCCTGTCAACGGGCCAAAATTCACAGGCACACAAGAGCCCCGTTAGAACCGTTCCGCATTCCGGCCAGAAGGTTCGACCATGTGCACGTCGACCTTGTGGGCCCCCTACCGGCATCACAGGGGTTCACGTATCTTTTGACAATGGTGGACCGCACCACACGTTGGCCGGAAGTGGTCCCACTTGCGACGACCACGGCCGCGGAGGTGGCTCGCGTTTTTTTTAACGGCTTGGGTGGCGCGTTTCGGGGTTCCGTCGGACATTACGTCCGATAGAGGACCGCAATTCATCTCTGAGCTGTGGTCAGCGATGGCCAACGGCTTAGGAGCCAAAATTCACCGCACTACGGCTTACCACCCTCAGGCCAATGGTTTATGCGAGCGTTTTCATAGGTCTTTGAAGGCAGCACTCAGAGCGTCGCTCACGGATGCAGATTGGGTGAATAAACTTCCATGGGTTTTATTAGGGTTGCGTTCTGCGCCTAAAGAGGACTTAGACGCCTCCCCAGTGGAGCTGGTATTCGCACAAACTCTGAGGCTGCCGGGCGAGTTTTTACCAGAGCACCCAGAGCCCCCACCTCTCTCGGCTCTGGGACCGTTAGTCGGCACGGGGGCAGACACGCTCCCGGGTCCGGTTCATCACGCTTTTCCACGAGTTTTCGTCCCCAAGGCTTTGAAAAATGCCGATTTCGTTTTTGTCAGGCGCGAAGCCCTAAAAGCAACGCTCAAACCGCCTTACGAAGGGCCATTTCGAGTGCTGGAGGCAGGTGATAAGCAATTTTTGCTGGATTTTGGAGACAGAAAAGAGACAGTCAGTATTGACAGACTAAAACCTGCTTTTGTCATGAAGGACGTGTCTGTACCGGTCGCGGTGGCGCCTCGACGAGGCAGGCCCCCGCAGGGGGCAATTAATCACTCTCTCCCTCAGTCAACAGCGCCGAAGCAGAAACGCACCGCAGGCAAGGCGGGGCCAACGCACAGCAGATTCGGCAGACGGCTGAAGCCCAAGCGGCGCACAGACTGAATGTTGGTGTTGATTATTCAGTAGTGAGTAAGGTGCTATTTAATTTTAGGAATTAGTCTGTTCTTCATCGTTTGGGGGGGGTTATATGGCTGTGTTGTGAGACATGTATATGTTGGACACTGCATATGTGATTTAACCACGATGAAGGAGAGCCAGCCCCCTGCGGTGCGGAGCCACAGAGCCTGGACCCCCTGCGGAGGACAGGGGACAGAAGACTTCCTGACCACTGAGGCTCGGGAAGAGAGAAGGGGGAGTTATGTAAATAAAAGGCTAATGAATGTGAATAAAGAGATTTTGAGAGAGATGTGTGATTTCCCCCGCGAGGGAAATGGTTTGATGTCAGAATGTTTAAATGAGAGAACTTTGGTGTGTTCACTCTCTTTGTTCGCTGCTCAAGAATGAGAGCAGACAGTGGAATGATTTCTTGAATAAACTGGAATGAAAGACAATTCGGTTTCGTTATTCAAGTCTCCCCACAACTGCCTTTAATCTTCAGCCCTTCACACTGCAATGAGTGGAAAAGCCGAGATGTGATCAGGGCTCTATTTCAGAAAGCGGGATTTGTGAAAACTCTTAGTTAGCTGGCTCAACTAACTCAGAGTTTTCACGAATCCCGCTTTCTGAGATAGGGCCCTGGTGTTTTATTAGAACATTTACAGTCTTTCAAAAACAAACGGCGAGGCTTCAATCACAAATATTTATCAGTTTGACCTTTGACCTCAACACGCTTCACCAAGAAGCTTGAGACAGTGAAGGTTGTGAGAGACATTCAGGTGAATCAGGTGAAGGAGTGAGGGTTTGTGAGCTCACTGTGAGCAGCTGTTACACAGTGCCCTTTTCTGGCTGTGAGCACTGCACACAGGGTCACTGCATTTCCAACAACAATTGCTGGCTTTGCGGTCTTGGTTTCTTGGGCTCATCTTACACCTCTTCCTCTTCTGTTGGCCCTGTCTGTTTCCCTTGTGTGGCTGGATTGCAGCTTTTGTCACCCCACACCTTTCCATTGCTGCAGTGATGTAGGTTGGTAGGCGTGGGCTACCTTCCAGTCGACTTCTCACTTGTGGTAACGTATCGTCACTTCTTGTATTGCTGTCTGTCCGTGTGGTTTGCTCTCCTCACTCTCCCGAGGTTTTTGCTTTTAATTGTATTTTAACCACTTTTTTCCCATCTACCGTTAGTTCTCATTTCTGTTTATCAAGCCTCTTGCACCTGTGTGTGCACTCCATGTTACCTAATCACCCTCTTTAGCCTTCTGTTCACCTTTCATCGGTGTTTTTGTTAGCTTTGGGTTAGCCACTAGCTATGGCTACTAGCTCTCCTTCCTCTCCTCCTCTGGTGTGCTCTCTCTGTCAGATGTTTAGCTACACCTCTGCCTCTTTTAGTGATAATGGTAAATGTAATAAATGTTGTCTTTTTGAGGCGCTCGAGGCGAGGTTGTCTGATTTGGAATCCCGGCTCCGCTGCATTGAAACACCATCTGCGCCAGTTAATCTTGACGGATGTCCCCTAGCTGCAGCGGAGCTCGCTAGCATAGGCCCCGTTAGTGGTCCTCCGGCCCTCCTCAGCAGCGAGGAGACTGGGTGGGTGACTGTGAGAAGGAAGCCTAGTCACAAAGCCCTGGTACACCACCAACCTGTTCACGTTTCTAATCGTTTTTCCCCGCTCAGCGACACACCTGCTGAGGAAAAAACTCTGATCATTGGCGACTCTGTAGTCAGAAATGTGAACCTAGAGACTCCAGTGGCCATAGTCAAATGCATTCCTGGGGCTAGAGCAGGCGACATCGAGTCAAATTTGAAAATGCTGGCTAAAAGTAACTGTAAATGCGATCTCTGCGATCGTTGGTCTCATCTCCAACGGAGATGAAGCTGAGTACAGAGGGCTTATCCAGGACTTTGTGGACTGGTGCCATCGGAACTGCCTCCAGATCAACGCGAGAAAAACTAAGGAGCTGGTGGTGGACTGCCGCAGGCATGGGCAGCCCCTCATAGCACCAGTAAATATACAGGGAACAGACATCGAGATGGTGACATCCTATAAGTACCTGGGTATTCATCTGAACAATAAACTAGACTGGTCACACAATACTGACGCACTCTACAAGAAGGGACAGCGCAGGCTGTTCCTGCTGAGGAGACTCAGGTCTTTTGGTGTACAAGGGGCGCTGCTGAAGTCATTCTATGACACGGTGGTGGCATCAGCCATCACTTTTGGAGTGGTCTGCTGGGGCAGTGGCATTACTGCAGCCGATAGGAAGAGACTGAACAAACTGATTAAGAAAGCTAGCTCTGTCCTGGGGCAGCACCTTGATCCGATGGAGGAGATAGGAGAGAGAAGGACGGTGGCTAAACTGTCATCTCTGCTGGAGTCCGAGTTCCACCCTATGCAGGACATACTGGATGCACTGAGGAGCTCATTTAGCAGCAGACTACATCATCCCAGGTGCACAACCGAGAGGTTTCGTAGGTCCTTCCTACCAACGGCTGTCAGACTGTACAACCTAAGCAGGGCTGCTCGCAGAGATAGCAAAAAGACGTAACAAACTAATAGTTTTTTTTTTAATGCAAAAGATGCAATAGACTTACACAATGGTCCTCTCCGGCATACAACTAGGAACATACCGGTCGCTATGGAGGGTGAGAATATGTATGGGCACATAATCATACCATGTAGGATAACTAAGTAGACGGTTATGCTGTTTCATCCCACCTAGCAACAATGCTCTGCACTGTGTATGTTTATATATTTACATATTTATTCCATCTAGCTACAATGCTCAGCACTGGGTGTGTTTATATTTATATATCTATATATTTATTCCATCTAGCTACAATGCTCCGCACTGTGTTTTTATATATCTACATATTATTCCATCTAGCTACATTGCTCCGCACTGTGTGTGTTTATATACTTGCATATTTATTCCACCTAGCTGCAATGCTCCGTACTGTGGGTGTTTATATATTTACATATTTATTCCATCTAGCTACAATGCTCTGCACTGTGTGTTCATATATTCATATATTTATTCCATCCAGCTACAATGCTCTGCACTGTGTGTCTGTGTGTGTGTGTGTGTGTGTATATATATATTTTATAGTAATATGTACATATGTATATTAGCTGCTCTTGCTTGCTTGTTTTTTTTTCTTGCCTTCTGATTGTTGCTCTGAGTGTTGCTATCCCTGTGCTGTTGCAATCCTGGAATTTCCCCGTTGTGGGACTAATAAAGGCTTATCTTATCTTATCTTATCTTATCTTAAATACTCCACAATTGTTATTCACGCTGGCATTAATGACATCCGTCTCCAGCAGTCGGAAGTCACGAAACTTAATGTAGAATTGGTGTGTGACTTTACCAAAACAATGTCGGACTCTGTAGTATTCTCTGGGCCCTTCCCCAATCTGACCAGTGATGACATGTTTAGCCGCTTGTCATCCTTCAACCGCTGTCTGTCTGTGTGGTGTCCTGCAAACAACGTGGGCTACGTTGACAATTGGAGCTCATTTCGGGGAAAACCTGGTCTTATGAGACGAGACAGCATCCATCCCACTTTGGATGGTGCGTATCATTCATCTAACAATCTGGCTTCTTTTTTATCCAAATTTCCAAAATCTTGACAACTCAGAGTTGGGACCAGGAAGCAGAGTCGCAGTCTTACTCGCCTGTCTGCAGCTCCTCTTCATCCGCCACCCCTCAACTTAGCCCCTGTCTTCCCCATCAGAGAATCATTGTCTGCTCCCTCCAAAGTAAATAAAAATATAATATATAAGCATCCCAAAGTGATTAAACAAAAAGCTGGTAAAACTCAAATTAAACATGAAGCCTCTAAATTGAATGATTTGGCCTCTGTTCCTCCTCATAATTTAAAAATTAAATGCGGTTTGTTAAATATTAGGTCTCTAACTCCCAAGTCTCTGTTAGTCCATGATCTGTTAATTGATCATCAGATTGATTTAATATCCCTTACAGAGACATGGTTAGGGCAAGAAGATTATGTTGGTTTAAATGAATCAACTCCCTCTGGTTATTTAAACTGTCAAAATCCCAGAAGTTCTGGTCGTGGAGGAGGAGTAGCAACAATTTACCATTCCAAATTACTAGTTAATGTAAAGCAAAAAAAACATGTTACAGTTCCTTTGAGGGCCTGGTCCTCAGTATTGGGCACTTTAGCAATTTTAGGCTAAACCCAATTTTATTTGCTTAGTTTATCGTCCTCCATCAACCTACTCAGAATTTTTATCCAAATTTGCTGATTTCTTAGCTGATTTAGTGCTGAAATCAGATAGAATAATTATAGTAGGGGACTTTAATATACATGTAGATATAGATAGTAACTGCCTTAATGTGGCATTTAATTCAATACTAGACTTGATTGAGTTTTCTCAGAAAGTAGGAAATTCTACTCATTAACTCCACCATACACTGGACCTTGTTCTGACATATGGCATAGAAATAGAAAATTTGGTAGTGTCTCCTCATAACCCTGTACTGTCAGACCATTGTCTGTTAACCTTTGATTTTACTATTTCTGACTATTTGGCTCCTAAAGAAAAATATTACTACAGTAGATGCCTCTCAGATGATGCTGTTAACAAATTTATGCAGATTGTTTCCTCTATGCCATGTGTCAACACAACGGAAATAAGCTATAGACAGCTTGCTCCTTCTGTAATTGATAGCATGGTAGATAGTGTTACAGCTTCTCTGCATTAGACTCTAGATTTGGTGGCCCCCTTAAAAAAGAAAAAGTCTAATCAGAGATTTCTAACTCCTTGGTTCAACACAGAAACTCGTACCTTAAAACAGAAGACTCGTCAATTAGAAAGAAAATGGGGCTCCACTAGTTTAGATGAAATCTATTTAGCTTGGAGAAATCATCTTTTAATTTATAAAAAATCTCTTAGAAAAGCTAGAACGAGTTATTATTCTGTATTAATGTCAGCGGTTGGATGTGAAAAATTATTTATATGGATGGAGTTATAAAATGTATTATTATATGTTTTAGTTCTTATCAATGTTTTGGGTTCTTATCAATGTTATTAATTTATGTTTTAGTTTTTAGTCAATGCTTGGTTTTAGTTTTTTAATCAGTGTTTGGTTTTAGTTTTTTTATCAATGCTTACTTGTAGTTTTAGCAAATGTCTACTTTTATTAATGCTAACACCAGCCTGCCCAGGGACTACAGGTGGAAATTAGCACTAGTGCTATAACCTGGTACAATGCATCTTTCCTCTTTAAGGTCAATGTATATTGTGCATGTCCTTGCATAAATAAATAAGAGAAAAATTAATAGAAGAGAACAAGAATAATCCCAGGTTTCTTTTCAGTACTGTATCCAGGTTGTCAATCCTAGCATTCCCTTAGAGCTTACTAGTCAGGACTTTATGAACTTTTTCAATAATAAAATTTCATCCATCAGAGATAAAATCAATCAGATTCTTCCCACAGTTAACTTAAATACTGTAACTACTACAACTTCCTCTATTGATGTCTGTCTTGATGAGTTTACTCCAATTGACCTTTGTGAGTTAGACAAAATAGTTTCCTCATCCAAACCTTCAACTTGTCTTTTAGACCCTATTCCTACCAGGTTATTTAAAGAAGTCTTCCCACTTATTGGTAGCTTTATTCTTCATATAATCAATTCTTCATTAACTTTAGGCCATGTACCGCAGGCTTTTAAAACGGCTGTAATTAAACCCTTACTCAAAAAGCCAACGCTGGATCTAGGAGCTTTAGCTAACTATAGACCAATCTCTAATCTCCCTTTCATTTCAAAAATCTTAGAAAGAGTTGTTGCTACGCAATTATTTGACCACCTGCAGGGAAATGGTTTATTTGAAGAGTTTCAATCTGGGTTTAGAATCTATCATAGTACTGAAACAGCCTTAGCGAAGGTCACTAACGACCTCCTCATCGCATCTGATAATAGACTGGTTTCTGTACTTGTCCTTTTAGACCTTAGTGCAGCTTTTGATACTATCGATCATAATATTCTACTTGATAGATTAGAACACTATGTTGGACTTAATGGAACTTTGTTGCAGTGGTTTAGATCTTATTTATCTGATAGGTTCCAGTTTGTTCATGTCAATAATGAGTTTTCTTTCAACTCAAAGCTTAGTCATGGAGTTCCACAGGGATCTGTGCTAGGCCCTACTCTTTTTAGTTTATATATGCTTCCGTTAGGCAACATTATTAGAAAGCACTTTATACATTTTCATTGTTATGCAGATGATACACAATTATACCTGTTAATGAAGCCAGATGATAGTAATCAATTAGCCAAGTTAGAGGCCTGTCTTAAGGAAATCAAAGCTTGGATGACTTGTAATTTCCTGCTATTAAATTCAGATAACACAGAGTGAGGAAACTCAAACTCTAAAAATATGCCACTATGCTGAACATAAACCACAAGAGATGGAGAATGATAGTGATCCCGATAACCACTTTTTCAATAATATTCATAACCACTGTGAATATTACACTGAAAAGCAATTCAAAAGTCAAGTGCAATTAGATGGTAAACTGTCAATAATACACTTCAATAGCAGTAGTCTTAACAAAAACTTCTCACAGATTCAGGACTATTTAAAACAGCTAAACAGAAAATTCACAGCCATTGCAGTCTCGGAAACCTGGCTTAATGAAGACCAGGCTCCCCTGATGGCAATAGAGGGATATCAGATGTTTAACATTAACAGATCTCAAAAAAAAGGTGGTGGTGTTGCACTGTATGTTGATGACCTATATAAATGTAAGCTTGTAAATGAAATGTCCTCAGCACTACCAGGGATTTTGGAATGTGTTACTGTTGAGATTGACCTAGACAAAACAAAAAATCTAATCATAAGCTGCATATACAGAACGCCGGGAACTTGCATTGAGACATTCAGAGATAAATTAGTCGAGCTGTACAATAATATTACTAGTAAGAAAATGGTAGCAATTTGTGGAGATTTCAATATTGACCTACTTAATCCACATCAACAAAATGTAGTTACAGAGTTCATGAACTCTATGTACAGCATGAGTCTAAATCCCACAATAACACATCCCAGTAGAATCACAGTTCACTCTGCTACACTTATTGACACCCTGTTTGTCAATATTCTCGATAAGAAAATAGAAAGTGGATTATTGATAAATGATATAAGTGACCACTTGCCAATCTTTGCACTTATCCATGGCCACACGGGGCCCAACCCAGAAAAAATCTCAAAATCGTTCAGACACAAATCACCAAACGCAATCAGTTCTTTTAAAGAGGACTTGCTGAAGCAAGACTGGACAGAAGTCTATGTATCAGATGTAAATGAAGCCTATGACACATTTATAAACATTGTAACCACTCTTTATGAAAAAAACTGCCCATTAGTTAAAAAAAAGCTTAAACACAAATTTGCTGACAAACCATGGTTAACCAAAGGACTACAAAAGGCGTGTAAAAAGAAAAATTTATTATATAAAGCTTTCATAAAGAAAAGGACAAAAGAAGCAGAGCAACGGTATAAAACATACAAAAATAAGTTAACATATATAATAAGATGCAGTAAAAGAGACTATTACAGTAAAGAACTGGAAAAAAACAAAGACAATATTAAAAATACATGGACAATAATCAACAGTATCCTTGGAAATAAAAGCAGAAATACTAGCTACCCAACTAATATTCCAGAAAATAATAAATCGACTCCGAATGTGAATATAGCTTCACCTGCAGATGAATTTAATAATTTTTTTGTTAACATTGGACCTAAACTGGCCCGAGAAATACCCACTACGGCGCCTACAGGTGATACAATATGCAATAACACTGCTGTAAAAGACACCATCTTCATAAAGAACACAGACGAAAGAGAGGTCATTGAAATTGTTAAATCGTTCAAAAGTAAAACATCTACTGACTGTGATGGTATTGACATGCTACTAGTCAAAACTGTTATCGAATGCATAGTGAAACCACTGACGTATATCTGTAACCTGTCTCTCCAATCAGGTATATTTCCCAATGCAATGAAAATAGCTAAAGTAATTCCGATATACAAGACGGGCGACAGAGGGGAACTCTCCAACTACAGACCAATTTCACTATTACCGCAATTTTCCAAGATACTTGAAAAAATATTCTATGAGAGAATTGACAACTTCATACTGAAGAATGATTTATTGTGTGAGCAGCAATATGGGTTCAGACACAAAAGGACAACAGCATATGCCTTAATGGAATTTACAGAAAAAATATCAACAGCCATTGAAAATAAAGAGTATTCAGTTGGAGTATTCCTGGATCTTAAAAAAGCATTTGATACAGTAGATCACAATCTATTATTAAAGAAACTACAAAATTGTGGTATTAGAGGGGTAGCACTGTCCTGGTTAAGTAGTTACTTAAAGAATAGATATCAGTTTGCATGTGTTAACAGCAAAAACTCAGAGTTACTGAAGGTCACCTGTGGAGTCCCACAGGGTTCAGTTTTGGGACCATTATTATTCAATATGTATATAAATGATATATGTAAAGTTTCAGAAAAAATGGACTTAATATTGTTTGCTGATGACACTAATCTGCTATGCAGTGGAAACAATTTGGAACAACTTCTGGATACACTCGGAAAGGAATTAGGAAAGCTGAAACTGTGGTTTGATTCAAACAAATTAACGCTCAATTTAAGCAAGACAAAATTTATAGTCTTTAACAACCATCACAACTACCCAGTACCCAAACTGGGTACTGGGTAAATGGTGTAGAGATTGAAAGGGTATCCGAAACTAAATTCCTTGGAGTAATAATTGATAACAAACTGTGTTGGAAGCCACATATTAATTATATAAAAGGGGAAGTATCCAAATCAATTGCAATATTACACAGAGTGAAAAATTTGCTGAATCAACCCACACTATACACCTTGTACCATTCATTAATACTCCCATACATGACATATTGTAATGAAGTATGGGAAAATACATATAAAACAAACATATATCCACTCTTTATGCTTCAAAAGAGAGCTATTAGAATAATCAACAAAGCAGCTTACAGGGAACCAACAAACCCACTTTTTCTTAAACAAAAAACTCTCAAGTTGAAAGATCTGATTGACTTTAAAACCGCAATAATAATGTTCAAAGTGAAGAATCTATCACTGCCCGTGTGACGGATGCCAACTAGTACTGTTCGGCGTAGAACATTAGTAAACCTCCCTCCCGAAAGCCTCATACAGTATCGGTAGCACTGAACTATCGGTCGGACCTTTAGCTCAGCGCGATCGTGCTGTGTCTCCCATGCTCGAACTGTGTAGTTGACTGGTAGGTCGCGGGTTCGTGTCCCGTGTGGGGCGAACTGCGCAGGATGATCTCTGTCACAATGGTGCCGTGACCCGGGATGGGAGTGAGGTTTAAGGGGGAGAGTGTAACGGATGCCAACTAGTACTGTTCGGCGTAGAACGTTAGTAAACCTCCCTCCCGAAAGCCTCATACAGTATCGGTAGCGCTGAGCTATCGGTCGGACCTTTAGCTCAGCGCGATCGTGCTGTGTCTCCCATGCTCGAACTGTGTAGTTGACTGAGAGGTCGCGGGTTCGTGTCCCGTGTGGGGCGAACTGTGCAGGATGATCTCTGTCACACCCGCAAATATCCAAAAGTTGTTCCAAACAAGGGAGAAACGATATCACTTCAGAGGAACATGTATATTTCAAAAGCCTACAGTGAGAACAACCACCAAGCAACACTGTATTTCAGTGCAAGGAGTCAGATTATGGAACGATTTTGGACCTGAATTAAAATCATGTACAAAGCTTGGACAATTTAAACAAAAACTAAAGGAAGAAATACTCCAAACATATTTACAAGACGACATGTAAACTCACATAAGGATTGACATTTCCAGCCTGTGTTGTGTTGTAGCTTAGTTTTTTCTTTTTTTCTTTTTTTCTCTGTGACACTATGTCTTAGATTTGTTTTTGAATAGTAACCGCTTAACTTAGACTAGCTCAGTTTTCTTTTTCTCTCAGTCACATTTTGTCTTAGCCTTGTTTTAAATTGTAATCGCTCTTGTCTTGTTTTCTCTTTTTTCTCCTTTGAATTCTTGGATGGAATATGGGTGGGCAATATAAGCTGCGGCTTCAGCCATCACCCATTTCGGATAACTCACGTGGAATTGTATAGTAGAAGGAGTCTTTGTCTAATTTGACCTTGTTGTTATATTATACAGTTTCTTTTAACCTGTAATGTACTATCCGAAATAAATAAAATTCATTCATTCATTCATTCATAAGACTGAAGTCATTCTTGTTGGTCCAGAAAACCTTAGAAATACCTTTCCAAATCAAACTTTCAGTTTGGATGCGGCTACTCTTTCTCTTAATAGCTCTGTGAGGAACCTTGGAATTATTTTTGATCAAGAGCTGTCCTTCAATTCACATATTAAATTTGTTTCTAAGACTGCCTTCTATCATTTGCGTAATATTGCCAAGATTAGGAGCATCTTGTCTCAGAGTGATGCTGAGAAACTGATCCACGCTTTTGTTAACTCGAGATTAGATTATTGTAATTCTTTATTATCAGGTTGTCCTAAAACATCTTTAAAAAGTCTTCAGCTGATCCAAAATGCTGCAGCAAGAGTTTTAACAGGTACTAGAAAGAGAGATCATATCTCTCCGGTTCTGGCCTCCCTTCAATGGCTTCCCATAGAGTTTAGAATTAAGTTTAAAATCCTTCTTCTTACTTACAAAGCTCTAAACAATCAGGCTCCTTTTTATTTAAAAGATCAGATACTACCATATTATCCTAACAGAGCACTACGCTCCCAAAATGCAGGAATACTTGTAATACCTAGAATCTTCAAAAGTACAATGGGAGGCAGAGCCTTCAGTTATCAAGCTCCTCTCCTGTGGAACCAGCTGCCAATCTGGATTCGGGAGTCAGACTCGATCTCTGTTTTTAAGAATAGGGTTAAAACCTTCCTTTTTGATATAGCCTACAATGAGGGAGGGATCATGTGTTTCTGAACCCTCCCTTAGTTATGCTGCTAATAGGTTTAGTCAGCCGGGGGACCTCCAATAACGCACTGGGCCTCACTCCTTTCTTCACTCTCAATGAAATATTTTTTTTTTTTTTGCTGGTCATTAACATCTGTTTGTTCTCTCCCATAGATTGAGTCCCCATCATGCTGTTTGCTCTCTACATGTCTGTTCTTTTCATCTTCTCTGTCCCCTCACCCCCGCCCCCCCAGCCAGTCGCAGCAGATGACTGCCCCTACCTGAGCCTGGCTCTGCTGGAGGTTTCTTCCTGTTAAAATGGAGCTTTTCCTCTTCACTGTCGCCAAGTGCTTGCTCACAGGGGATCGCCTGATTGCTGGGGTCTTTCTGCAACTGTGGGAGTCCCCCCTACAGTTGAAAATGCTATGAGATGACTGTTGTTGTGAAATGGCACTACAGTGATCCCTCACTTATCGCGGTTAATGGGTTCCAGAACCGACCGCAAAAAGTGAAAAACCGCGAAGTAGCGTCACCCCTAATGACGTCACCCATAAATAATACGTACGTTCATTCTCTCACTCTCGCTCTCATATGATACGTGTGTGTGTGTGTGTAAGTGTACATACATACGTAGATGTAAATAAAGTGTACATAAATATGTTTTTAGACCTCTTTTATTCTTATAACAAGATACGTAACTCAAGATGAAGATGATTTACTGCACAGGTTAATGAGAGCTTTACTGCTCCTCAGGTGACGCCTCATCGTCAGGTGCTAGAGGCGCAGGATCGTCGAGGGCAGCTTCCGATAGAGCTGGAGAAGCTGCAGGAGGCGGCGTAGTGGCTCAACGGGAAGACTATTTCGCACAAAATGGCACAAGAGAACAGCAAAAAGTTCTACGCGGCAAGACTAAGCAACACGAGCGATAAAGAGCAATGAATGCGGTCTTCCTTCGCTGCATGGGCGCTCGGCAGGGAGAGAAGGTGGGTGAAACGTCTCGGCCAATCAGCTTGCGGGGTGAAACGTCTCGGCCAATCAGCTTGCGAGATTTCCGAGCCGAGCCAACACGAGAACAGCGAACAGAGAGGTGGATTTTGAGTTGTGCGGGCTCTCCATGTTGATACCTGATGGTCTAATGTAGTCTCCCTGCCTTCTGCTAGCGCCCGCCCATTATTTCTCAATTTTGAATTTTTGATGAATATTTTTGAAAAATCCGCGATGCACTGAGGGCGCGAAAGGTGAAGCGCGAAGTAGCGAGGGATCACTGTATATAAATAAAGTTGAATTGAATACTGTATAAGGCGTCACAAGCTCATGTGAGAGCTCTGCAAGAAAGCGCTGCCGGGCGTTAGTGATACCTGCACAGAATTCAGGGTGCTGAGTCTTGAAAAAGGAGTAGCCATTCAGGGTGGCAACATCAATCACATTGTACCACAGCAGCATGGGCCACCTCTGCATTTGGCGTTTACAGGTGTAGGTGCCAACCATCTGGTCCACAATATCTACACCTACTTTCGTCTGGTTGTAGAAGTGGACCACTTCTGTTTTTGTTTTTTTTCTGGGTGTTTTCATCCACCATTTTGCTGTGGTGCATTGTGCTGAGGAGCAGAACAGCCTTTTCCTTTTTTCCGACATAACTGACCATGGTCATGCTGCCATTGAACCCAAATTCAGTGCTGAAGAGCTCTCTGGTCTTGGAAGCCTTCATCACAGGAGGGATGTCTGGCTTGTTTTGTCTCAGTGTTCCCACAATAGTCAGACCCTTCTCCAGGAGATGCTCTGCAAGAGGCACACTGGTGAAAAAGTTGTCTGTGGTGATGTTGCGACCTGTGTGTCTGAGTCCACTGCACAACTGACTGACAATGTTAACTGACAATCACAGTTGATAAAAATCAAAGGTTCCTAGGGTTAACCTTTGAAATTCCATAGAAAATGCTTGGGGTCATTCTTGACCCCACATATGGAAAAGTGTGGTACTGATACAAAAAATGCAATTACTTAAAAAATATAACAATTAGATACAAGTCCAAATGGCCTCATGTCAAAGACAACCTATTTGAGGAATACATGGAAAATTAAATGATAAAAAATTAAAATTACAAAGATATTGCAAAAAAAACAACCGCTGGGGTCATTTTTGACCTCACTTATGCATCTAAGGGATAGCCCCTTTTTTACTTTTTGGGGGGTTCTCCTTTATTGTAGTGCATTATGTTGGATTTTTGTGACTTTATATGGTGTGTAAAGAAAAACAGCCTAAAGTATACCTGCACAGGAGTTCCTCAGAGCAATGCTTTAAGCAATATGCTGTGAGAGATCACCAGGTGAGCCACAAGAAAATGTCTAATTTCACTTAATTGGTCCAAAAATGATTATTTATGCTTCATTTGTGTCTACTGTTTGACCAAGCATTTGATGCATCATCTGCAGTTTCACCCCAGTCCTATAGGTGGTGCAAACGCACTGACACACCAGTTTGTTCATCAGCTGTACAAAAGAGAAGAAAAGCAAGAGCCATGTGCATTTTAGCAATGGCAATGGTGGCTGTATGTAGGCCTGGAGAGGACCTCCTGTGTTTACTACTTTTGGCGTAATAAGAAACTTAAAAAAGAAAGACGAGAAAGTGTAGTGTGTGACCATTGAACGCAGATGTCATCTTTGTCTTCTTCTTCTTTGTTGTCTTTGTATGCTGTGCCGGTGGGGCTACCTTATGAACAAGAGGTCAGAACTTTATGTATACGTAGTCAGTGCGCACAGTCAACACGGTCACAAAATTTTGGCTCCACATGCACAGCCATGGAGGAACCCTGCATAGAGCCTAGCAGACTGGAGAGGGTGACAAAGTTTACGTCACATTAGCCTAGCATTTGAGTGGACACACAAAGGCTAAAGCCAGCTTTATACCTGTGAGAGGTGACTGTGTCAAGATGCATGAGTGAGTATAAAGAAACTGCAAGACAATTGTCACTAGATCCTGTCATAGCCTACAATGTGTCATTTTGTAACATCTTTGGTTGGTGGTGTGTAGCAGGATGTTTTCAATGTAAAAAATGTGCCGTGGCTCAAAAAACATTGAAAAACACTGCCTCAGAAGGTAAGCGGAAATTTCCCACTGAGCCTCACAACTCATATAACTATAGTGTAGTCAACTCAGCTAGCAGCCTGACCGTGGTTTTTAGAGCTCTTCTCTGTGTATTTTAGTTACACCACTCGATGTCCATGGTCCCAGCTTCTTCATTAACCCACAGTGGATAATATATTTCACGTCATTCTTTACCTTTTGATTTGGTTTCCCATTATATCACAGATACTGGGACCAATACAGGGGCGTGCAGTCAGGGGAGGCAGGTGAGGCTGAAAATTACAGTCAGAGGCTGAGCAGTACTGTTGCTCCAACAAGAGGAGGTGTGCTTGAGCACCATAAGCACAAGATTATTTTTTTTTTTTTTAAATGAAAGAAGATAAGGACATTTTCTCATGTCAGTGATTTTTGTCCAAAAGAATAGGCATTTAATTAACTTATATTTAAAGGTAAGACCATGCATGCATAGTAGTTGTAAATACTAATAATAATTTGTAACAAAGAGTGTAAATTGTGGCGCTGCAACACAGAGAGAGCTGCTGCTCTCTGAGTCTCTATAATCGACATTATTCCTTGGCCAAAAACAAAGTATAATGAATGTTGTGCCTAAAAATGTTGTTTGGAAAATAATACATTATATTTGTGTAACCGAGGGTTTTTGCACATTGTCTATACTCAAGGAGAGTTATAAAATGAAAGCATGGACTTTTATCACTGCCTTTTCTGTGTATTCCATTAAGAGGTAATTCACTAAAACACCTTACACTTCTTTTGTTACAATTATTTATAAAATCTGATTTGTAAATCTGACCCTGAAAGTATCATAGTCTCACCAGCCATGAACCTCAGCATGTCACTGGACCAGTGGCACGGCTAGCTTAGTGACGCCAATCAGCCCAACCAGGTGTTTTGTAGCTTTTTAAAAAAAAAAAAAATTCTAATCACCGTACCAAACCAGCTCATTCACTGATCCACAGTTGACTATATATCTTAATCCATTCTGCCTCAGTCATCCGGTAGAGGCTCAGAGTAGAACCGCTGCTCCTTCACATTGAAAGGAGCCAGTTGAAGTGGTTTGGGCATCTGATCAGGATGCCTCCTGGATGCCTCCCACCTGAGGTGTTTCAGGCACATCCCACTGGGAGGAGACCCCGGGGCAGACCCAGGACTCGCTGGAGAGACTACATCTCCCAATTGGTCTGGGATCATCTTGGTATCCTCTCTGAAGAGCTGGAGCAGGTGGCTGGGGAGAGGGAAGTCTGGGCTTCTCTGCTTGAACTGCTGCCTCTGTGACTCAGACCTCCGGAAAAGCGATAGAAGATGGATGGATGGCATTCTGCCTTATTTTGTTATATTTTTGCCTTGATTGATAGTTAGATTTGGCTGCTAACATTAGCTGGTCTGAGTGCCAACAGCCAAGATTTCTGACCGACTTCATGGTTCACATGCTGGGCAGAAACTGGAAGAGGAGTCCACTAGCCTTCCGGTAGCTTGGCTGTGACTTGATATTTATCTTTGCCAATTTGCTACATAATCTATCCATCCTTACCTCCTCGTAAACATTCTGCCATCGATATTTCATGCCTGTTTACAAAAAATAGACAAGCTAGAGTTGGATTTGTTATCTCAATTAACCAATCATAATTACTTTGTAGTGATGGACTCTTCATCTGAAGATGCCAAGAAAAAGCAAAGTGTGCAGAAATGCATTGAAGCGAAATAGCTAACACACTAACTAGCCACTGGCATGAGTCACATGATCCACAAAGCCTTCTCAACAGGTGACTGGTATGTATGTAAACACTGACTGGTCCCTAGTCAGTATTTAATTTAGTTACATGTGTGACATGACGATAGGCCTCTTCTTTTCTATTTTATGCTCACTGAGGTGCTTAGCAACAGTTAACCTGGTACATTTGGAAGCAATGAGAATCCACTGTCAGCTGTCGGCCAGCTTAATATTTTAAACTTTGGTATCTTCTCCAAATTCACAATTGGTGTTTGCCTAGTTTTTTTTCTTTTATATTAGTGGGATTGTTTTTTCCTCATGAAGTGGCATTTTTTTTCTATTAAATGTATGGTATTTCATCATAAATGTTTGGCTTTCCAAGTAATTTTGCATTTTTTTTCCTCATAAATTTATTTTATGTATTTACTCTAACTGGGGGAGAAAAGAGCCACGTGTGGCAGACCTTTGACCTATGGTCAAGGTTCTCTTTGTCAAATGTTTGCAGTGAAAATCTTTGAAGCATTTTTATTTTTATGGAAAAAAACACAACATAACTCCCTCAGTTTCCTTTCACTCTGAAGTTTTGGTTATCTGTCATCACTTGTTGACACACAGCAGTCATTTAATGGAGAGCGTTGCCTTCACAGACACACAGCGCTCGGTGACCAGCGGCAGCAGCGCTTCGCTGTTGTCTGCTGCCAGAACATCATGTGGTGGTGTAATCTAACCCCCTCTTGTAGAGAAGCTTCTTTCTTTTGATTATGTGTCACAGCTGATGCATGTTTTGATATTTCCTTCCGTCTGTCTGTCGCTCACACAGCCAACCAGCATGTTATGCTAATTGGACACATGCACTGGAAGCTCTGTTGTGCTGCCCTTGTTTTGTGGTGTTTGATTATGAATTCATTGTGTCTGGTCTGTTTTTGATGTGATGACAGAGAAGCCAGAACAAATCTCTGTTTGTGCTTTTCTTCTCTTCAGTGAAGGATGGATGAACACCACCATCACCAGGGTATTTTAGCTATTAGAAAACTGGAAAGAAACAAGTTTTATTTAACTCCTGTCAAGAACTTTATTGAAAGTTCTGGTTTCCTGCAGGTAGATATATCCAAACATCTCATTTATTCTCTCAGTGATATTTGACCTCTTTCACATTTTTGTGACTGTGTTTTGGTACCTTATAAAGAAGTGTTACCCTTTACCTTTTTACTATTTGATAAATCTCAACTCTTCATGTACATTAAATGGTTATTCCAAACCTCAAACAAGCCTCAAATTCATGCGTTTGAAAAACATCACAGAAATGCTACAATTAGCTTCTTATTAAACCTCATGAAACTCTGCTCCCACCAAGTGGACAAAGTGTGTTATTACATCAGTCTTATTTCGGCAAGGTGTTGGAAAACAAATAATCTCAGCTACTATATATCTTTTTAAATAGTTTGACCATATTTATAGGTACAAAGACGTTAAGACTTTAAAAAAAAAAAAAAAAACTTTTAAAGCCACTTGATAAAATTTAAGACCTTAGCCTCCTAACAGGGTTTAAAAAAAAGTTTCATATTGTATGGCCTCAGATCTACTACAGATCATAAATATGTCTCTGCATTCAGGTGTCTTCCCTCAGTGCTTTAAAACAGCTGTTATCAAGCCACTTCTAAAAAAAAGAGCAACCTAGACACCTCACTCATGAACAGCTATAGACCCATATCAAACCTCTCCTTTCTTAGTAAAATAATAGAAAAAGCTGTTTTTCAACAATTGTACAACTTCCTGACATTAAATAACTGTTTTGATGTCTTCCAATCAGGTTTTCGGCCTCACTACAGCACTGAGACAGCTCTAGTTAAAGTCCTTAATGACATCCATTCCAATACAGATAGTGGCAACATTTCAGTCTTGGTTCTACTGGACCTCAGTGCTGCATTTGACATGGTTGACCATAGCATCTTACTAGACCGGCTGAAAAACTGGGTGGGACTTTGTAGTACAGTTTGAGTCCTATTTAAAAGACAGGGACTATTTTGTGTCTATAGGTAACTACAAATCCGAGCGAACAAAATTAACCTGTTGAGTTCCCCAAGGTTCCATTTTGGGACCTTTGCTTTTCAACAGCTCCCACTAGCTCAAATCATAAAAAACAACAAAATATATTACCATAATTATGCAGATGATACACAACTCTACATAACCATCTCACCAGGAGACTATGGTCCAATTAAAACCCTGATCAAATGCATTGGCCAAATTAAAGAGTGGATGTGCCAGAATTTTCTTCAGTTAAACAAAGACTAAACCAAAATAATTGTTTTTGGAGCCAAAGAAGAAAGACTCAAAGTTAGTACTCAGCTTCAATCAATGATGTTAAAAACCAACAGCCAAGCCAGAAATCTGGGTGTGGTTCTGGACTCAGACCTGAATTTTAACAGCCACATTAAGACAGTAGTGAAGTCAACATATTATAACTTAAAGAACATAGTGAGGATTAAAGGCCTGATGTCTCAGCAGAATCTAGAAAAACTTGTCCATGCATTTATCTTCAGTAAACTGGACTACTGTAACGCTGTCCTCACAGATCTCCCTAAAAAGTCCATCAGACAGCTGCAATTGGTTCAGAACACTGCAGCTCAAGGCCTCACTAAGACCAAGAAAGTGGATAACTCCAGTTCTCAGATCTTTACACTGGCTTCCTGTCTGTCAAAGAATAGATTTCAAAATACTGCTGTGGGTTTATAAAGCTCTGAATGGTTTAGGGCCAAAATACATTTCAGATCTGCTAGTCCATTATGAACCACCCAGAGCCCTCAGATCATCAGGGTCAGGTCTACTATCTGTGCCCAGAGTTAGAACCAAATGTGGTGAGGTAGCGTTTAGTTTTTATGCCCCTCACATATGGAACAAACTTCTAGAATGCATCAGAGTTGCTGAAACTCTTAGCTGCTTTAAATCCAGATTAAAAACTTTATTTGCCATGGCCTTTCAGTAGAACAATTGTTAATCTCCTACAATGCACTGTAAATTATATTTCTGTTGCATTCTATTTTAGCCTGTTTTTGTTTCTCTTTACTTTTTAGTTTGCTTTTAAATTATGTATTCCTTTAGCAACTTTATCTAAGGCTTTATGTAAAGCACTTTGAATTGTCTTGTACACAAAATGTGCTATAGAAATAAACTTGCCTTGCCTTAAATTCATGAAATAATACCCCACAGTCCCTTGCAAATTGCTTTTTTCCAATATTTATTATAGAGCAGGGTGTGGTGTATAAAGATGGGCTCATTTAGAGTGGTACGCGGCCTGCGGCTGACGTCACCACATCACTATATACTGTAATTGGGTGGGCCGCCATCTCAGGGAGTCTGATATGTAGTTGGCATGAGAGGTGGTTGGGAGCCAGTTACCGTAATGTATTAACACGCGTGCTTTGTACCATTATTACTTTCTATAATAAAGTTCAGTTCAACGGCAGCATCCTCGTCAGTCATCATTGCCAGGTTTGTGGACATAACACAGGGTTGGGATCATCTTCTATAGAAATAGCCATACTAAGCAATTTTTGTCCAGAAACTCTTATAGTAGACACAAAATGTATATGATGGTAAACCAGTTAAGATTTTAAATAAAAACTGTCATCATAGGCAAGCTTTCACCTCATAAATATGACACCTTTCTTGTAACTTTTGCAACTTTTCTTCTCACAAATCTAAGAGATTTTTGTGGCAATTTTGGAGCAGTTTTTTTCTTCTAAATGAGTAATATTTTCTTCTTAAATTTGCCCCCCCCCCCCCCCATTTAACTGGTCACAAGGAGACAATCGTTATGGGCAAAAGAACTGCAAGTGGCTCCTGAGCCACAGATTGCAAACTCCTGCACTAAATTTATTCAGGTAAGCCTCAAAAATGCAAAGATTTCACTGTATAATGCAAGAGAATATACAAGGATGGGTCATTAAAGATTTCCCCAGGCCGACTTCTGGTTATTGTAGATCTGTAGTCTGAAACTGCACGTTTAATAATACATACTGTATCTCTATAGGTCACATGATAATTTGCAGCCCTGAACTCAAGAGTTTCTCTTTTACAGGTACTAAGGTGGAATAAGGTGTGACATGGGAGCCAGTTGAATGCAGAGTGGTCATCAGGTTCCTGTACTAGAGAGGCCGGACACCACGGGACACGAACAATGAGATCAAAGGACTAATGGGGAGGATGCCCCATCGTATGACGCAGTCAAGCACCGGCATCGACAGTGTAATCAGACATCAGTAGAAATGGCACCCATTCCTGGGAACCACAGTGTGCGATTGATGAAGACACCTTCCGACAAGTGGAGGCCACCATTTTGGAGGATCGCCACATAACCATTGGCCAGCTACCCCAAGATGTCAAGATCAGAAGTGGGATCTGTGGAGAAAAAATCATCCATGACCACTTGCTCACACCTTTCCAGAAGCAGGAAGAAATCATGTGTTCCCAGGCTATTTCGGCCATATGCCAATAAAACCAGGAGGAGTTCTTCAACAGACTAATACAGGACTACCACCTTTGAAGACTGTGCTCATAGTCTTTTGGGACTAACACGGGAGTACTGATGAAGGATTTCCTGGCAAAAGGTACCACAATTACCAGGCCTTACTACGCGTCACTGCTGCAGAAATTGCAGAAGGCCATTAAAACTGAGAGGTGTAGCATGTTGACCAAAGGTGTCTGCCTCCTGCAAGACAATCTCCCGGTTCACAACTAGCATGTTGCCCAGACGGAAGCATGGTGCTGCAGCTCACTCCCCCCTTACTCTCCCGAGCTCCCACCATCTGACTTCCACCAACCATGAAGTCATTTTTGAAGGGCAAGCACTTCGAAGATGATGAAACACTGATTTCTGAGGCCAAGTCGTGGCTTTTGATGCAACCTGCAGGCTTCTACAGGTGAGGTCTCCACAACTGCGTAAAGTGATGGAAGAAGTGTGTGACCCCTGGTGGTAACTGTAGAGACAGACTAATAACTGCAGAGTTTCGTTCCTCTCAGTCCATGGGAAATGAGTCAGGGGAAATCTGTAATGAACAGTCCTCATAGCAACGATGTGGCATTTTTGAGACCCCGGAAGCATGAATTTACAAATTAATTATTGATTAATTTACTCACTAACTTTGAATAAACAAATAAAAGAGACTTTTTCAGGATCCAAAACATGCTCATGCTCAAACACATAAACAATAATCGTTTTATTGTAATACTCTTCTTTCTAACTGAATAAAAATCCACCCAATGCACCTGATATTTATTTACAGTGGTAACACTTTATTTATTCATGTTGTATCATTTCACTGAAAATAAACAGAGCAGTAAAAAGGAAAACAATACAGTTTGAAATCCATATACTGTATCATATTTCTTGTGCCATACCTTCAGTTTGATCCAGCACAGATATTGATTGAATGGCTTTTTTTTTTAAATAAAGAGTCCTTCCTGTATATCAAGGAAAAACTGTCATTCATAATTACACATTCTACTCAACGTATACAGTAAATAGAAACACACACATAAAAAAGAAAAAAAAAATCACAAGTCTACAGTAGAGCTGTGCTGCTGCAGCGGCGTGGTGAGCGGTTAAGATAAACTACCAAAGAATCACTTGCATGCATGGTTCATTGACTACACAACTGGGATTAAAAGAGCGCATCACAGGACACCAAAAGCACTGACAGGAAAAATGGAAAAGCTCTAAAAATGTGCAATTCTGCTAAGTGACAAAGGTCTGTGTTAAAAGCTTTGCATCCCACATTGTTACAGAGCGTTCGGTATGTGCTCCTAGGACATAAAAAATAGTTGGCTATAAGAAAGCACATGGCACATACAACAGCTAAGAATTCTGAAGAGCAGTGATATAATAAGAAGTATAATCATTATATTACAGAAATAGGTGCAACCTTCCCTACACGTGCCTCCGATCAGCTTTGCGATATTTTACATACAGAGCAGTTACACTTGCAGGATAAATAACTGTACATGGCACTTCACTGACGCTATTTTACAGATGGCTCAATGACTGATTATTAAATAAGAGGCAATTTTCTATTTCTGCTCTATTTTTGGTGAGACAGTATTACGACTGTAAAGTAAACACACCATAAACTGGGAGGAAGTGCTTTCAAAGTATCCTTATTTCTCACTTTATTTAAATATCGGCTCTACGAGTGGATTATTGATTGAGTAGATTTCTCAAATGGTAGGAAGGCTCTGAGCTCTGATCCGTCCGTTCTGCATATCTCAGCGCTATATAAGTACAGGTCCTTATCCTTATCCTCAGGTGTGGCACAAGAGAACTGCCTCATTATTATGCAATAAGCACAAGAAAAATAGGAGGAAGGACTGTCTGATTTTGAAACCCGGACTGTACAAAGAAATGAAAAGCATGAGAGCAAGTGAAGCTAAATGAAAAATACACCTGACTGACTGTTTCAGGAGGATCGTGGAGGTGCCATGCTCTTAAGATAGCGTTATTGAAATTTCTGCTGACAGAGTGAATTCTTTCTCTCTGACAGCCTGCAGAGTTTAGACAAGCAGCTCAATCACTGCTCCTTCCTAAACACAGGTTTTGCTGAGGTCGACTTTGACCGGCAGCGGGCCTGCCTCTTGGATTTCCTCTGATTGTTTCATGGTCACGGCGATCACAGGACTCAGGTGAAATGGGTTGGGTTTGTGTGCACTGTCCAGAAACTCTTTATCGCCGTTGATACTCAGCTGAAAAGACAGAGAGATTTAAAAAGTGATGGGGGCAAATCCACAAGGGACTCAACCTGCAACACTAATTCTGCATTAACTTTAATTCAATAATGTGAAATGCTGAATTAAGGGGCAGTATGGAACTTCTGGACACAAAGGTTGGGTGAGGTGAGTGAACAGCAACCCCAGTCACTTCAAGCATTATTGAGGGCTGCAGTTCAAATTCCTGTGAAACCTGTATGAATGGATTTAATGGGGGCAGCAGTTCACTTAACACCCCCTTTACACAAGGGTGGAGATCATTAAGAGATCGGTGAGTGATGACAAAATGGCCAGATCTCTAAATAATCTGTCAATGATCTCTCAGCAATCCTGAAGATCTCTCAATGATCTCTTAAGGATCTTCAGTGATCGCCACGGTCCTCAAAGTTTTGACTCACTCCAAAACAATCTCTCAACGAGCACTCGATGATCTACTAATGACCTCTCAGCAGTCTTTCAATGAACTCTATTGGTCTTTCATCAAACGCTCAGTGATCCCTCTCTGATCTCATCTCATCTCTTCCTTTGGGGCAGAAAAATGTGGCATTCGTTGAAAGATTACTGTGAGATCGCGGTCAACTGTGGCAACCATGGAGATCACTGGAAAATCAACAAGAGAACTCGGCAATTGCCGAGACATCATTGAAAGATTATTGAGAGATCTGGTCATTTTTCAATGATCTCCACCCCTGTGTAAAGGGGGTAGAAGAACACCAGAAACCTCTCAAATATATTTATGTATACACCTCTTTGTTTAGCATGCTTATTTATCTTAGAGGGAAATTCAAGGGTTTCCATCTGGATGAGGCAGCCAGCCATGGTGTAGCGCCAGTCCCTTCACCATTCACACCTAGAGCCACTTTAGTCTACAGTTAACCTAACCTGCATGTTTTTGGAATGTGAAAGGAAACCTGAGCACCCGGAGTAAACCCATACAAGCATGGGGAGAACATGCAAACCCCACACAGACAGACCCTGATGGCTGGTGGATTTGAACCCAGGACCTTCTTACTGTGAGGCAGTAGTACTAACCACTACACTACCATGCTACGCTAACCACTCTCACCCAACAAACTCTCAGCGATCTCTCCAGGTCTCTCAATGATCTCTCAAGGATCTTTCAAAGATCCTTGAGAGATCATTGAGATCCTTGAGAAAGATCTCTTTGATGAGAGATGAAAATCCTATAATGATCTCCCAAACATTTGCACAGAAACAGATCTTCTGAGGCTTTAGGAGATCATTGAGAGATCAGGTCAATTTTTGATCTCTCTATGGTCACCCAGCAGTCTCGCTCTGTGTAAAGGGGCCCTTAGCGACCACAGGGTGTCACTAAACCCTGGACATTCAAAAGTTCCCCACAGTTCCTTGAGCAAAGCACTCCAGACACATCAAAAGTCTAAGAAAATGGGGACAAAGTCGAGACCAGGACACCTGCTCTTGTCTTGGCACGCTGCCTACAATTAGCTGGTGGCTCATTTAATTAATTCATTTACGTTTCCAAAAAGCAAAGGTGACCAAGCCGCTGGCACGAGTCGCATGACCCACGTGGTTTGATTGTTCTTGTAATAGGTTTATGTCCTTCTTGGAAGGAAGGGGGACACAAATAGGACCGACAGGACCAGAGAAAATACAATAACAGTGATTTTTAAATTGCATACAATAAGTCAAAGTGGCATTCAGTCTGCTAGCACAAGATTAAAAGCAATTCATCACAATCAATGCTATAATCCATGATCAGGAGTGCAGATGAAATCCACCCCTAAATGGCTGCAGAGGGAGTCATTTAACTGAAAAGAAAGACTATAATGCAGCATAGAAGCTGTTTAGATGGAAATAATAAAAGAAAATGAGATATTAGAGTAATCTTTTATTTGCTTCCCTGAAAGCACTGTTTGACTGAGAATTAAAAAAAAACAAACAAGCACCTCAAACAGGAATGAATAAAAAAGCAAATGCTTGAAGGAAAGTGGGTGTTTTTTTTTAATTTAAGATGAAGTCCCACAAATGTGTACCTGTGTCTTGATATGTTGCTCTGGTGCGGTGACGAGGCTAGCACAGCTGAGCCACAGCATGACCATGATGGACAGGAAGAGACAGGCGGCTAAAATCCAACGAGGAAGACCTGAGCGTCTGGAAAAAAATGAGACAGAAGGAGGCGTGAGAAGAAAGTAATCGAGTGATTAAAGAAATGAATTCATAACAGGAAGAGACAGGCGGCTAAAATCCAACGAGGAAGACCTGAGTGTCTGAAAAAAAAAATGAGACAGAAGGAGGCATGAGAAGAAAGTAATTGAGTGATTAAAGAAATGAATTCATAACAGAGAGTTTGCTGAGATCTGTAAGTTCAGTGAATCATGACTATGGCTGGATTTGTCATTGAGCCGTCTATAATGGTAAATGTGTAGCTGACAAAACAACAACAGGGTGTTAGCAGTAGCGCTACACAGTTTTCAGATGTGTTTTTGAAACTCACTGCAATTCAGAGCAGATTTCGGGAGCGTTCAAGCTCACCTTGACATGCAGCCGAGGAAGTCATGATCGGCAGTGGGGTCCTCTGTGTGCTGGACTTGGTGTTTTCCTTTACCTGCTGCCTTTAAGGCTCCTTTTTCTCCATGTCCCCTCACACCTGCCACATTGTTTAGAAAAAAAATAGCAGTAATTATATTGAAACCTGAGTAAACAAACAGAAATGTACAGTTACGACCACCTGCCTAATATTGTGTTGGTCCCCCTTTTACCTCCAAAGCAGCCCTGACCGTCGATGCATAGACTCCACTAGACCCCTGAAGGTGGATCTGGCACCAAAATGTTAGCAGCAGATCCTTCAGTTTCGAGGTGGGGGCTCCATGGATCGGGCTTGTTTGTTCATCACATCCCACAGACACTCCATTGGAGTGAGATCTGGGGAATTTGGAGGATACATCAACACCTTAAACTTGTCGTGCTCCTCCAAACTCCCCAGATCTTGACGAACAAGCCAGATCCATGGAGCCCCCATCTTGCAACTTACAGGGCTCAAAGGATCTGCTTGCTAACATCTTGGTGCCAGACACAACGGCACACCTTCAGGTGTCTAGTGGAGTCCATTCCTTGACAGATCAGGGCTGTTTTGGCAGCAAAAAGGGGGACCAACACAAAATCACAGTATCAGGCAGATTATGCTTGATCGATGAATATGCATCATGCTCTAACCGTGGGGTCTCTGGGTGTGGGAGTGGACCTGAGGCCAGGGTTTGTCGGCCACACTGGACCGAGGAGCTTGGAGCTCAGGCAAGGAGTACTCCATCTCAGGCTGGCTCTGAGAGGAGAGAAAAGAGCAGTAGAAAGAATTCTTACCTGTCGGGAATAAGTTCAACACAGACGGGCTGATTAAACAAAACGGTTTATATTTAACACTGTAGCACACTGAGGACGTGTTACCTTCTTCCTCCTTAACGGGAGGAAGAAGAGAAACAACTCAAAAAGGCAAAGCTGATAGGTGGATTTAGACTTTTATTTTTATACCCAGGTTGGTATACACCTGATTTTTTTTTTTTAGTTATTGTGTATAATCAGCAGGAGAGCATAACATTTTTCCATTTATCTGTGTCTTAATTAATCCTATTAATGATCTAATTTGAGAGCAACAAGATTAAAATAGTGAAATGAGACCTTTCTTGGCAAAACTTACTATGTGGAACATTTTGAAAGTTGCACTAAAGTGACACTTCATGGCCATAAAGTGAACTGCAGCACAGTCTTTCATTGATTTCTTAGGAGAACTGCAGGTTTATATTCTCCACCAAAAGCAGCTAAAGCTGTGATTTGCATGGGTGCATAGGATGTGTGTCATCCTACACACCCAGACAAGAACACACTTTAAATGAATGGAGTGAATGCAGTTCATGGAGGGTCCACAGGGTGTCACTAAAATCCCAGCATCCATAAGTATCACACAGTAGCTTTAGGATATCACACATGGAGATTACAAAGAAACACTATACTGATCTGGTAAAATGTCAGCATCTACATTTAGTCATTACTTTACAAGTCAGTTTTCACCTGGCCGTAACCTGCTGCTGAGGGACTGGAAGGAAAGATTCAAACATGTCAAGGGCTTCTCGCCCCGACAGCACATTCATCCACTGCTGCTCACCTCACTAATCGAACAGCTCGGGGTAATGATGTTTTTGGGATGAAACCATTTTTGTGCACTCTGAAATTGCTCCACTATTCACTAAACATTGAACTGTTCACTCACAGGGCTGTGGCCCTCATAGAAACGCTGATTTTAGCTAACTTTGAGTATGTATGGTAACCTCATCAAAGTGTTTTGAAACTAATCAGTACTGCCCCCTTTTCCAGACTGCTTCATTTTCATGCACTGAAATTGCTTTACTTAAACCATCATCTTGAATAATTGCTTTTAAAAACACTGCCACACACACACAAAATGCCTGCTGTCCCCATTTGCGCTGTTGTGTTTGGTTATTAGGCGCGTACTGTTTCTGGTTCCCCTGGAGAACTCATTAAAAGAGGATTTTGCTTCCCTGCTGCTGACCCTCCCTCCACTACAGCAGCAGCTGTAGCACACAACAATACTACTGCTGTGCTCAGCAGCAGCACAGGCTCACACACTTTTTAAGAACAGTACACTACGTCCCACCGGAGTGTCCTCCTCCCAGTTATTTATTCATTCTGACACTTAACTGGATTAACAGTCTCGAAAACCTCTTGACCGTGTCTAACGCTATGGTGTAGGAATCATTATATCATTTAGGAAATAAGTGATGACTTATTGTAATCCGACAAAACTGGGGTACACTGTTGTGACTGTTTCCAAAACACTAGAGCAAACTTATTTCACACCTGGCCTTATTACCTAAAAGAGCAATGCTTTCTGATGGAATGCACTGAAATCAGGTGCAGCAGCACTTCAAAAGAAGTAGAAATGAGGGCTGATGTGAGGATTGATTGTCCTTTGCTGCCGACTGAATTGATCTAATGATTCAAGCTTTCTGCCTTTGTCATGCAGCATGAAACTGAGCATGAAACAGTGCTCCAGATGATGGAGAGCATACCTGCCAACTTTTAAAACCTGAAAAGCCTAGTAACTAGCCGGGGTCCAGGGGCCGCAGGCCCCGGTAGGTCCAGGACAAAGTCCTGGTGGGGGGTTCAGGGGGGTGAAGCCCCCCGACGGCAAACAAATATTAGTATTAAATCAAATTAAAATGTGGCTAACAACCTCATATTTCTTCAACAATCATGTTTCTATTTTCCTTAAATTGTCAATGCAGATATGCTGATGGAAAAGATCAAGGACAAACTCTGGTAACTCTCAAGCATTGTTGTTTTCCACGGTGCACCTCTTAGCTTTCTTCAGTTGGTCTTTTGAATGGAACACACTGTGGCACTTGTTACCCGAAGCTGTCATCATCATTTTCCTGGTCATGAGGTTGCCCAGAACTTTAGTTGACAGACTGGACCTGAACTCAGTTTTGTTCTTGTTCACATGGCTGAATATGTGCTCACAGTCCACAGTAATAATTCCTGGAAATGCTTTGGAGTATTCCTCACGAAAAGACTTGCCATGTGTGTGGATATGGATTATCATAGTCTCTTAATTTTCTTAATCAGTGTTTATCTATATGTATTTAAGTCAGTAAGATCTCTGATTATTATACTCTTTTGCTTACTCAGGTGTTCCATTTAAAGGAGTCAGTTGAGGTGGTATGGGCATCTGATTAGGATGCCTCCTGGACGCCTCCCACTTGAGGTGTTTCAGGCACGTCCCACTGGGAGGAGACCCCGGGGCAGACCCAGGACTCGGTGGAGAGACTATGTCTCCCAGCTAGTCTGGGAACGCCTTGGTATCCCCTCTGAAGAGCTGGAGCAGGTGGCTGGGGAGAGGGAAGTCTGGGCTTCTCTGCTTGAACTGCTGCCTCCGCGACCCGGACCTCCGGAAAAGCGGTAGAAGATGGATGGATGGATGGAGGTGTTCCATTTAGTTTGATCCAAACTCTACAATTTCTTGTCCATGTTGCCTGTATCTTGTCTTTTCAGCATCCGTGCTTGCAGTGCTATTTCAGCATTAGTTTTTGTTAGATGTTCATTGAGGTAAACTTCTGTTCCCCGTAACTTTATGGCCTGCCTCAGTATGTCATTCTTTACCCTGGGATGTGATTTGGGGTTGGGGAAATTATCTGAAAATTTAGCAGGGGGCCTGGGGGACATAGTCCCTCAGCGGGGTCCGGGGCAGAGCTCTGGGGGGGGGAAAAGGGGGGCAAAGCCCCCCGAAGATCCTGGGTTTTTATGATTTTTAAGTACCAGAACTGTGCTTAAATGACATAAAACAAACAGCTGAATGCCACTTATTACTGTATAATTTTGACTTACACTACCGTTCAAAAGTTTGGGGTCACTTAGAAATTTCCTTATTTTTGAAAGAAAAGCATTGTTTTTTTCAATGAAGATAACTTTAAACTAATCAGAAATACACTCTAATATCCAATATACATTGCTAATGTGGTAAATGACTGTTCTAGCTGCAAATGTCTGGTTTTTGGTGCAATATCTACATAGGTGTATAGAGGCCCATTTCCAGCAACTATCACTCCAGTGTTCTAATGGTACAATGTGTTTGCTCATTGCATCAGAAGGCTAATGGATGATTAGAAAACCCTTGTGCAATCATGTT
The DNA here is from genome assembly GCA_020510985.1 of Pholidichthys leucotaenia. NCBI lineage: Eukaryota > Metazoa > Chordata > Actinopteri > Cichliformes > Pholidichthyidae > Pholidichthys > Pholidichthys leucotaenia. The sequence continues at coordinate 390,182,138 of CM035839.1, read as the reverse complement.
AGCACAGCTGAAAACAGTTTAGCTGGTTAGAGAAGCTATAAAACTGACCTTCCTTTGAGCAGGTTGAGTATCTAGAAAAAATTATTATTTCAAATACAAATCATTATTTCTAACCTTGTCAATGTCTTGACTATATTTTCTATTCATTTTACAACTCATGGTGGTAAATAAGTGTGACTTTTCATAGAAAACACAAAATAATTGTCTGGGTGACCCCAAACTTTTGAACGGTAGTGTATGTTCCAAGAAGATAAAATCTCTGAACTTAGTTCAGAGATTTTTTGATCTCTTCCATTTCCTCCTTCTTTGGTGGCATTTTTACTGACCTGTTGATAGTAAAACAATCTCTGCTGGTGACGCCAATATCCGATCCGACCGACCTCGAATCCAGCTGGGCCTCAGCTAGCCCCCTCCGCTGCTAGTCCCGCTGCTTACTGCCGCTGCAATTGAGCTCCTGTCCAGCCGGGGTACCGGCAGCAACTCCACCGAGTCCCGCCGCCCACCGCTGCTGTAGCTGAGCTCCGATCCTGCTCCTGTCCAGCTGGGGTCCCGGTAGATCCTCTGCTGAGCCCCGCCACCTACCGCCGTCTTCCTCAGTAGTTCCTCCGCCGAGCCCCGCCACTGTAGCTGGGCTCCGATTCCGGCTGTTATCCAGCTGGGGCCCCGGCTGCTCCTCCACTGGTCCCCGTCTCCTACCACCGCTGTACTTGAACTCCAATCCGGCTCCCGTCCAACTGTTGCCTCAGTTGGTTCCTCTGGCAAGCCCCTATCACCGGGGACGGAGTTGCTTCTTTGTATCGGTGTTAAGTGCTATGACTAGCTATGGCATTAGCGATAGCGTTAGCTTAGCAAACGCTTCAGGTAAATTTAGATACGATTCCTAGCGATCTCGTGTTTGGAATTGCTTTCCTGTTTTTTTACGATTTAAAATTTTTGACTGAATTTTTAGTGAAAAACTGTAATTTTGATTAATAAAGCCGTAACCCGGAATGGGGTCTTGAAAACCGTAACCATTACGGCAAAACCAGAGTAGTTGGCAGATATGGGAGAGGAGGAGACAGAGGGCATTGAGAGTTCAGAAGAGACATGGCAATTTTTACCAAGAGGGATCAGACTTGGTTAGGGCAAGAGGATTATATTGGTTTAAATGAATCAACTCCCTCTGGTTATTTAAACTGTCAAAATCCCAGAAGTTCTGGTCGTGGAGGAGGAGTAGCAACAATTTACCATTCCAAATTACTAGTTAATATGAAGTAAAAAACATGTTATAATTCCTTTGAGGGCCTGGTCCTCAGTATTGGGCATTTTAGCAATTTTAGGTTAAACCCAATTTTATTTTCCATAGTTTATCCTTCTCCCTCAGCCGACTCAGAGTTTTTATCCAAATTTGCCGAATTCTTAGCTGATTTAGTGCTGAAATCAGAATAATTATAGTAGGGGACTTTAATATACAAATAGACATAGACAGTGATTGCCTTAATATGGCATTTAATTCAATATTATACTTGATGGGGTTTTCTCAGAAAGTAGGAAATTCTACTCATTATCTCCACCACACGTTGGACCTTGTTCTGACATATGGCATAGAAATAGAAAATCTGGTAGTGTCTCCTCATAACCCTGTACTGACAGACCATTGTCTGTTAACCTTTGACTTTACTATTTCTGACTATTTGGCTCCTAAAGAAAAATATTACTACAGTAGATGCCTCTCAGATGATGCTGTTACCAAATTTAAGAAGATTGTTTCCTCTATGCCATGTGTCAACACAACGGAGATAAGCTATGAAGAGCTTGCTCCTTCTGTAATTGATAGCATGGTAGATAGTGTTACAGCTTCTCTGCATCATACTCTAGACATGGCTGCTCCTTTAAAAAAGAAAAAGTCTAATCAGAGATTTCTAACTCCTTGGTTCAACACAGAAACTCGCAGTTTAAAACAGAAGAGTTGTCAATTAGAAAGAAAATGGCGCTCCACTAAATTAGATGAAATTTATTTAGCTTGGAGAAAGCATCTTCTAATTTATAAAAAATCTCTTAGGAAAGCTAGAACAAGTTATTATTCCGCATTAATAGAAGAGAACAAGAATAATCCCAGGTTTCTTTTCAGCAGTGTAGCCAGGCTGACAAAGAGTCAGGACTCTGTCAATCCTAGCACTCCCTTAGAGCTTACTAGTCAGGATTTTATGAACTTTTTCAATAATAAAATTTCATCTATCAGAGATAAAATCAGTCATATTCTTCCCACCATTAACTTAAATACAGTAACTACTACAACTCCTTGAACTGATATCTGTTTGGATGAGTTTACTCCAATTGACCTTTTAGAGTTAGATAAAATAATTTCCTTATCCAAGCCTTCAACCTGTCTTTTAGACCCTATTCCTACCAGGTTATTTAAAGAAGTCTTCCCATTTATCGGTAGCTCTATTCTTCAAATAATCAATTCTTCATTAACATTAGGCCATGTACCGCAGGCTTTTAAAACTGCTGTAATTAAACCCTTACTCAAAAAGCTAACACTGGATCCAGGAGTTTTAGCTAACTACGGACCAATCTCTAATCTGCCTTTCATTTCAAAAATCTAACAAAGAGTTGTTGTTACGCAATTATTTGGCCACTTGCAGGGAAATGGTTTATTTGAAAAGTTTCAATCTGGGTTTAGAATCCATCACAGTACTGAAACAGCTTTAGTGAAGGTCACTAATGACCTCCTTATCGCATCTGATAATGGACTTGTTTCTGTACTTGTCCTTTAAGACCTTAGTGCAGCTTTTGATACTATCAATCATGATAATATTCTACTTGATAGATTAGAACACCATGTTGGACTTAATGGAACTTTGTTGCAGTGGTTTAGATCTTATTTATCTGATAGGTTCCAGTGTGATCATGTCATTAATGAGGTTTTTTTCAACGCAAAGCTCAGTCATGGACTTTCACAGGGATCTGTGCTAGACCCTATTCTTTTTAGTTTATATATGCTTCCGCTAGGCAATGGTATTAGAAAGCACTGTATACATTTTCATTGTTATGCAGATGACACACAATTATACTTGTCAATGAAGCCAGATGATAGTAATCAATTAGCCAAGTTAGAGGCCTGTCTTAAGGAAATCAAAGCTTGGATGACTTGTAATTTCCTGCTATTAAATTCAGATAAGACTGAAGTCATTCTAGTTGGTCCAAAAAACCTTAGAAATACAGTACATTTCCAAATCAAACTCTTAGTTTGGATGCGGCTACTCTTTCTCTTAATAGTTCTGTGAGGAACCTTGGAGTTATTTTTGATCAAGATCTGTTTTTTAATTCACATATTAAACTTGTTTCTAGGACTGCCTTCTATCCTTTGCGTAATATTGCCAAGATTAGGAGCATCTTGTCTCAGAGTGATGCTGAGAAACTAATCCACGCTTTTGTTAGCTCTAGATTAGATTATTGTAACTCTTTATTATCAGGTTGTCCTAAAACATCTTTAAAAAGTCTTCGGCTGATCCAAAATGCTGCAGCAAGAGTTTTAACAGGTACTAGAAAGAGAGATCATATCTCTCCGGTTCTGGCCTCCCTTCAATGGCTTCCCATAGAGTTTAGAATTAAGTTTAAAATCCTTCTTCTCACTTACAAAGTTCTAAATAATCACGCCCCTTTTTATTTAAAAGATCTGATACTACCCTATTATCCTAACAGAGCACGACACTCCCAAAACAAAATGCAGGATTACTTGCAATACCTAGAATCTCCACAAGTACAATGGGAGGCAGAGCCTTCAGTTATCAAGCTCCTCTCCTGTGGAACCAGCTGCCAATCTGGATTCGGGAGTCAGAATTGATCTCTGTTTTTAAGAATAGGATTAAAACTTCCTTTTTGATATAGTCTATAATTAGGGTGGGATGAGGTGACCCTGAACCCTCCCTTAGTTATGCTGCTAATAGGTTTAGATAGCTGGGGGACCTCCAATAATGCACTGGGCTTCACTCCTTTCTTCACTCTCAATGAAATATTTTTGCTGGTCATAAATATCTGTTTGTTCTCTCCCACAGATTGAGTCCCCGTCGTGCTGTTTGCTCTCTACATGTCTGTTCTTTTCTTCTTCTCTATCCCCTCACCCTCCAGCCAGTCGCAGCAGATGATTGCCCCTCCCTGAGCCTGGTTCTGCTGGAGGTTTCTTCCTGCTAAAAGGGAGTTTTTCCTCTCCATCATCGCCAAGTGCTTGCTCACAGGGGATCACCTGATTGCTGGGGTCTTTCTGCAATTGTGGGGGTTTCCCCTACAGTTGAAAGTGCTATGAGATGATTGTTGTTGTGAAATGGCGCTATATAAATAAAGCTGAATTGAATTGAACTATTCCATAGATATGTTTTGACATTAAGTGACCTCTAGTGGTTGTGGAAATAATGACATGAAGTGACATAGTTAAAGATTACAGTTGTAATGTGTATAAAGTAAACCCTCATCTTTTCCGGACCCCAATCTTAACCACAGAACATGAGTCGTTATTGGTTAAAGGAAATGAATCACAAAACAGGAAATGAACAAGGAAATGAGAGCTAATACGGATGACAGTGACAAAAAGGCAAGGGACACAAACAGGGTGACAGCACTATTTTTAATGCCACCCACCATCTCCCACCTATCTCCATGCTCAGATTTAGGTGTTTTTAAAATGAAGGAACACTCTTAAAAGCGTCACCATCTTCAACACTGTACAAACGATCGTATTCGGAGACTGTAAACATGCAGCCTATTTTTATGTATTAGTTGTAGGACTTGACGGTTTAGAAACATCTCAGAAAAGGGAGGCGAGGTGTGGTATATACGATTAGACAAAAATCTAATCTCTTTTTTTTATAAGTTTTGCAAAGAATATACAGCCACAGTTTACAACTATAATAATAAATGATTAAAGTCAATAAAAATGGTGTATTCTTTTGCATATACAGTATATAGTATTTCAATGGAGTTAATATTCAGCTACTGCAGTTTTCCAGGACAACTTCACATCTTTTGTTCTTCCCACACACACATTTAAACAGTACAGCCATGCTTTTAATTTTCAATTTGGCCTTTAAAACAATTAGCTTAGCCTCACTTCACTGTTAAATTGATTTACATGGATTACTCATACATCTCATCTTTGATGTTAAGAGAAGAAGTTGTTTGTAGTTGCATCTGGGGTGGCTGTGACTCAGAAGGTAGAGGAGGTCATCCAATAACCGGATGGTTGGCAGTTCGAATCGCGCTCTCTCCTGATATCCTGCTGTTGTGTCCCTGGGCAAGACACTTTACCCACCTTACCTTGAGTGTCCATAACACTGGGAATGAATGTGTATAAATGTTCAGTAGTGGCCGGAGAGGCCATTGGCACGGATTGGCAGCCACGTTTCTGTCAGCCTGGCTCAGGGCAGCTGTGGCTACAGTAGTAGCTTGCCGCTACCATTGTCTGTCTGGAGTGACTGAATAATGTATCTACTTGTAAAGCGTCTTTGAGTGTCTATGATAAAGCACTATATAAATCTGATTTATTATTATCTGTAGGGCCTGTGGACTAATTTTACATATCAAACACAAAGTAACACCCAGGATTAAATAAATCTATGGTCAGATGTTGCAGGAGGGCTTGGAGAGTATCTCACTGGGCTGCGTTTTCAAAATCTCTCCAAACATTCGTGGGGAGTCACAAGGCCTCACTCTCTTATTGCAGGAATTTTGAACATGTTAAAAAAAAATAGTCTCAAAATAGTCAGAGTTGCCACAGGTGTCTCAAACCCTTCTTAATTTAGTCTCCACAAGTCATAAAGTGTGAGAAAATTTAGACAACTTTACACATGTAAACTGGTTGGGCAAACTCCCACAAACCCTCGAGGATTCTTGAGAGGGTAAAGAGTTGGTCCGATGTGCCACGGCCCGGACGAAAACAACATTGCTCCTCCTGAGTCAGAGGTTCGACCAACGGCCGGACTCTCCTCTCCAGTACCTTGGCATAGAAGAACTTCGACTGTAGGGCTGTCATGGTTGACACGCCTCTGCAACATTGCGTGGAGGTTGGGGACAGTGCCTTTGGCATGGTAAACTGGGGTGGTGGTTCCTCTCTTTAAGAAAGGGGACCAGAGGGTGTGCTCCATCTTTAGAGGGATAACACTCCTCAGCCTTCCTGGGAAGGTCCACCTACCTTTATTAATCTCCCAGGTGCCTTTGGGATTAATAAAGTATACAAAATACAAAAAAATAATTGTAACACCTAGAATCTCCAAAAGTACAATGGGAGGCAGAACATTCAGTTATCAGGCTCCTCTCCTGTGGAACCAGCTGCCAATATGGATTTGTGAGTCAGACTCGATCTCTGTTTTTAAGAATAGGGTTAAAACCTTCCTTTTTGACATAGCCTATAGTTAGGGTGGGATCAGGTGACCATGAACCCTCTCTTAGTTATGCTGCTAATAGGTTTAGACAGCCAGGGGACCTCCAACAATGCACTGGGCTTCACTCCTCTCTTCAATCCCAATGAAATATTTTTGCTGGTCATCAACATCTGTTTGTTCTCTCCCATAGATTGAGTTCCCGTCATGCTGTTTGCTCTCTACATATCTGTTCTTTTCTTCTTCTCTATCCCCTCACCCCCAACCAGTCACAGCAGATGACTTCTCCTCCCTGAGCCTGGTTCTGCTGAAGGTTTCTTCCTGCTAAAAGGGAGTTTTTCCTCTCCACCGTCCCCAAGTGCTTACTCACAGGGGATTGCCTGATTGCTGGGGTCTTTCTGCAAATGTGGGGGTTTCCCCTACAGTTTGAAAGTGCTATGAGATGACTGTTGTTGTGAAATGGTGCTGTATAAATAAAGTTGAACTGAACTGAATATTTGTGAGACATATGAAAATGTGTTGTATGTGCCAATTCAGTGTGATTCCAAGTGAAAATTGTCACGAATTCAGGTATTTATTGTACTTTTTTTTTTTTTAAATCTACAACTAGTTGTGTGCCATCACAGCCCAGTGAGCTACTACCCTAAGCATGCACTCTAAATGCAGACATTAATATTAAAATTTACAAAGAAAAATTATTGTTTAGCCTAGGAAATAAACTGCTCATTATTCAATAACAAAATTACTTTTTTCAACATTTGACAACATAAAAACTTAATGTGTGTTCATCGGTAACTGAAAACAGAAATACACAAGTGGGTCCTCCTTCAATACCATTATCTATTCTTTCATTTATTGATATTACTTAGTATACAGTATCTCTAGTTTAGTGTGCAACACTAATTTTACGTAATTGTCATTTTTTGTAGGCCTATTGCATGTTGTTTTCAAAAGTGTAACTGGTGATATGCCATATTTGTGTTATTTGTAATACAGAGTACCACCTGTCAGTTTTAAATTCAGACATGCAATGGCTTAATAAAAAAGGGGGTATTACAAAAAAAATAGCATTGCATACTGTTAGCCAGGGATTGTAACCTCTACTGTGAAATTTTTGGTCAAAAAATCTGCCTGGAGCAACAACTGTATACTTGAGTCCTAAAATCAAGGTTACAAACATAAGTTAAATTATATATATTATATATAGAAAATTACTGGTCAACATTAGTAAAAGTTTAGTCTTTGGGTTTTTTCTTGCAAATTTATGTTTTTTTCCTAATAAATCTGATACATTTTCTTGTAAACTTCTGAATTTGTTCTCATAGATTAGCAATGGTTTTTTTCCTTGTGAATTTGCATTTTTCCCCCACACATTTAAAACCATTTTCTCATAAATCTGTGAGCTGTTTGACATTTTTATCAGTGGTACAGTGAGCCATTGGGCAAAAGAGCTGCATGTGGCTCCAGAACCACAGGTTGCAGACCTCTGCTGCAGGCAAAAGCCCTGTATTACTGCTTCATGTCGGTTAAATCTCTGGTGCCTGGATGAGTAAACAATATAAAAATATCCTGCATAATAACTCTGAGTCAAACGCCCTTCACAGTCTTCAACAGTTCTCTCTATTCTTTTTATTCAGGCCTTTTCTTGAACATTAATTACAGCAGAATCACTAATGAAATCATTAAGAGGAAAATGAAGTGGATTTTTCTATTTCTTTTCAGTCACACGTCATATTCAGTTTGCTCTGTGGGACAGCCCGGTTACAGAAGCTCTTTAATAGACTCACTTTTCTCTCTTGCTGCTACTCCTATTATTGGATTAGCTGTCAAAATAACCAGGTGGTGTTGAAGAAGGAAAGAGTGAACTAAAAAGGTTGTTTTTGTCTGAGACAAACATGTTACAACATCATTTCAGAGGTGAGTAGTTACATTTACTCAAATGCATGTGCTCAAGCAACTTTTTCACAAATTTTTTTTTTTTTTTTTTGTTACTTATTTGTACCCGTAGGTAGATTTGGTTTGCAGTCTGGTGACAAGCCACTGGCTGCTGGTCGCTGCGTGCGCGAGCGCCCTAAACCTACATGTTTTTTTGGTATGCGGGAGGAAACCGGAGAAATCCTGGAGTAAACCCACGCAACACGGGGAGAACATGCAAACTCCACACAGCTCACTGTTGGTCGGGGGCTGGGATCGAACCCACGATCCCCCGGCCGAGGGTAAACTGTGCTGCCACAGTGCTAAACCACTGCGCCACCGTGCAGCCTGCACGGTGCAGCAGCCTGCAATATCATACAGTATACTGTGATTTCCCACCTCAATCTTTGTCTTGTCCAACTACTGGCTAGATCTCATAAGTCACTCCTTTGTTGTGCTGACCTAACCAGACGGTGAGCATTTAACACCATCTAGTGGACTGAAAAGTAAATTGCTTTTTATTTCTCTGTAACCCAAATAGGTAAGTTTGTATTTGCAACATTTATTAATAATTTCTAATAAAGTAAAACAATACTGGTGTCTCTGAATCAATACAGTATCGCAATATTAGCCTATTAATTTTCCCCCAACCCCTACTCACTACTCAAATAACCTTTTTTCCTAGATATTTTTTACTCAAATAATTACTGTTACTTATCCTTGAGTGATCATTATCATAATATAATGCTCCTTTTTACATGAGCACAATTTGTGGCTCCTCTTGCCACCTCTGCCTATCTGACTCCACCCTTTTAAAACTGCTGTCACTTACTACTGCGGGATGCTTCTTGTTTGTTTCTGTGCACTTCGTCTGCTTGCACGCATTGTTATTCTGGCAACACAAGGTCACATAAAGACATAAAGATGGGCACATACACACAGTCAGCTCATTATGGACATCCACATCATTTGTATTTCAGGCAGCTCTCCCCGCTCTCTGCTGTCCCAACACTTTGCTGGACTTTTTCAGTTATTTCAACACTTGCAGTGCCAGTCTGTCAATTTGGTGGCAGTCTGCCAACTGCCTGCTAAACACAAGCCCGATCGTTTTCCCTGCAGCCCCGCGGAGCCCACTGGCTTCTCTGTTGTCCCTTCAGTCTGCCCGTCACTGCCATAAAGAGCAAACATCCATCACCACATCTGAATGAAATGTTGGTAATTTCATGTTATGAGGTGGAGAATTACAGTTTGGAAAGCAGACTTTCCTTTTTAGACCTAATAGTGAATTTCATCAGATAAGACAGCCCTCTGTTATAAAGAAGCCCTTGTATATATGGATGACGTTGCATAAACACTATCATTTCCCATTGAAGCCTTTAATTATGCTGCTAAAAATGCAGCCAAAGTCATTTATCCGAATGGGAAAACGTTTCACAGAGATGTCGGTTTTTGACTTTGGAGGATATGGTTGGATAGCCTGGTGGTTAGGTAGACCAAATCTTATTATAGTGTTAACGTATATGTGGTTTACTGTGCTGACTTTACTTTTTTAAAACCTTCTGTCTTTTATGTACAATGGTAACACTCACTTAAATAGTGAAGTCAGAAAGTATACATGTAACCCCTATCCCTGAGAACCAGAGGCTTCAGTTGCCTTTTTCTTTCTTTCATCTGTATTGCTAGTGCATTGCCCATAGAAAGCACATATTCCTGTAGAAAACCGGTAGCCCAATTAGCCTTTCCAAGCCAAAATGTGGCCTGTCTTTGAAAGTGGGACACAAAGAGGTGTACACGTAGGTAATCACACGAGTGTCCACTACCAGGAACCAGGAACCAATTGATGGGGCCAAGAACTTCTTAAGTTCCATTCCTGTGTTTGGCCCTTTTTCTTGCCATGTTCCTCTGTCTCCAGAGGATTTGTTGGTGACGTAATCTTCAGACAGTTTTGGCCCGACGAAGCATGGCAAAGTAAATTACGCTGAAATCATATAGAAACAATTGTGCACAAAATAAATGTAGAGTGGAGTGCATGGGACCAACTGCTGGCTGGCTGTGTGTTCACATCCCAGCAAAGGACAGCGGTAGCAGCCATACTGCGCCGCTGTAATGCTCGTGTCCTCCACATATGCCAAATAGTCATTCAGACCCTCCACAATCATGGCAGCATTATTCTTATCCTTATCCTCTTCAGTCTTCGTAGGCCATTGACCTATTACTGATTTTCACTTCTTACATTTCACTGACTAACATAAAAAAGAGAACTTTATGTTATAAATTTTTAAGCATTAGCATCTTGACTATTATCTTTTTCTGGTCAAATCTGACGCTTTTCATTTCCTTGTGTTTTGTTCATGGAGTGCTCCTGGTATGATGATGAGTTTTATCCAATAATCACCGAGTCAATCCTAAATCCCACCCATACTTCTAGAAGCCTGGGCATGTGGCATTGGAGGACACAGAGCGATGGCTAAACTTTTAGCAATAATTATTGCATATTTTGTCTGAAGAACTCCACAGTCAGGGATACACACCCTTGCACCCTCTGTAAAACTCGTACCAAATCTTAGGCTAGTCTGACGAACGGTTCGAGAGATATGTAACCAGCCATGGAAAAACCAGGAACAAATCTCCTGGTTTGAGTTATTTCCAGATTCTAAAAGTGTGGAATCTAAGCTTTCCAATGATGTCTAACACAAGGAAATCTGAAAAGATTTGAAGATGTGTCCATTTGAATGGTAGCACCTCTCAAACTACTTCTCTGAGAAAATCAGGTTCAAAGTTTCCAAGGATTGTCAACTTCCAGGGGAGCCAGGTGGGGTCGGTAACAAAAGCTGGTCATTTGCATGACTTGGCATGAACCCAGACCCCTTACAGTGCTTATCAAAAGAAGCTCTGCTTAAGTAGCCATATGCTTCTACCTGAACGTACTGCTGATTGGCCAAAATGAATAACAAAGACATGTGAATAGCCAAACAAACCGGATATGTAAATCAGCTGTGATATCCACACCCCCGAAACTAAGAAGCGATCTCGCTGATATTTCCCTTTGAAACTACTCTATTTCAAAAAAAAGTTTATGCTTTTAAAATCTCCCACACTGTTATTTGAAGCATGGAGTAGCTTCTTCATGATTTCAACTAGCATATTTTACAAAAAAACGAAAATCACAAATAATAATTTAAAAAAAAAAGTATTTCTGTGTTTTTTAGGAATCACGTCAGGCTAACTTGTTGCTGATTTTTCCATGGCTAGTCACATATGTGAGGGACACATAGACACACACACATAGACAGAGGGACATTCCTTGCATTAATAGATATGTAGATGACAGATCATTAAAGACCATTAGTATTGTTATCTCAGGCACCCAGAGAGAGAGAAGGAATGTGGTGACCATCCTGGGTTACTTGGGGTCCAACGCAACAACGCAAGAATTGCCACTACTATTCACGAGTCCTTTTCAATATTCATCATTTCTCATTAGTGTAGTTTTGTGTATATGTGACAATCATGTGGGAGGTTTGGGGTTTGGCTTAATGCTGGATGGACAACTATTTCAATTAATTTCCTCTGTGATATTTAAATGGCCCTGCGATGGGCTGGCGATCTGTCCAGGGTGTACCCTGCCTCTCGCCCAAAGATGCTGGGATAGGCTCCAGTTTCCCCACGACCTGAAAAGGATTAAGCGATAGAGGACGGATGGATATTTAAAAGAATTTGGATATACAGGCAATACTGTATTATTATTATTATTATTAAAGGATATTATTGAATACTTTTTTTAATCAATCATAGAGGAAGTCAAGGAAAAATACTGCCACCTCATTGGAGAATCAAACCAAAATGGAGGAGGGAACATAACCACTACACTAAAGACTAGTGCTGTGTTCGAAATGCTCACTCCTTTCCCATATAGTGTACTATATAGTGAATCAGCCATGTTGCAGCACTGTTCGAAATCTTAACTGAAAATTTCATTCACTATATAGTACACTCAAAATATCCCACAATGCATTTTGAAAAGTAGTGTACAACGGCTGGTCACTACATTAGCCAATATATCCCATAATGCAATGCACAGCCAACGGAGCAGTGACAGGAGAGCTTCACATCACAACATAAACTACCTTAAGGTATTTACATTTATTAGTTCAGCAAAAATGATTTGATTTAATACATATTTACTACAAATTACATGCAGGGATTCATTTTTTTTAATCACCGTTAGTCTGTTAGGTTTTACTGTCTCACTTGATGACGTCATTAACCGTGCCATGAAAACAAGCCAGTAGTGTCCAAAAGCAGTTAATTTTATTGTTATATTGAGTTTACTATATAGTCCACTATATCTAAATTCACTATATAACAAGTAGGGAGGGAGTGAGTGAGCGAACATTCCGAACACAGCCTCGGGCAACAAGCAGAATCAAATAGTTAAAAAAGTGTGTGTGTGTGTGGGGGGGGAATAGGAGAGCCAAGCTGGCACCACTCCAAGGCCAATAGTCTGCAATATGTGGCTCCAAATGTGGTTCTTTTATCCTTAGCCATTGGCTCCCTGCGACTTTGACCAAAAAAGTATTAAAAAAAATCATAAATTTTGAGGGGAAAAGCCACAAATTTACAAGTAAATAGTTGCAAAATTAAGAGAAAAGACTATATAAATTTGTCACTGTCAAATTCAAACACTTAAATACATGAATACAACATCTTCAGCTGTTTACAGTAGTACCACAGTAGGAAATTTGTTTCCCTGTTGCCTAGCAACAATGACTAACTGTCATGCCTTACCTGGATTTCCACTGATTCTGGATATGGGCCATTACGGCTGTGAACTGGTCTCCGCAGTAAATAGCTCCCAATCTAGTCAATGTTCTACTCCCCACCTGGTCCAGATCATTGCGGAATGAATCCAGCTCATCAGATTTGAATCACTAAAAATACACAATGAGTCTATTTTTGATGGAGCCAGTCCACAAGGAAATGCCTCTTCTGTATTTAATAACTGTTTGTACATTAAAAACTATTTAAGGATCGCCCATTGTTTTCTGAGGTCTACTCCTCCCCCACTCTCTCACAGAAGATGAAAACTTTGACATAACATACAAACACTTCACAGAAGTAAAATTAATGGGCTACTTGCGTATTATTAGAGCACATAAATCCAGATGGAGAGCCGGTACATCATGCTTTCTTGTTGTTATTACCTGATCAGAATCGGTCCTCTTCGGTGTCTCTCGGGTCTCTCTCCAGCTGTTGTGTTATTTTATATAATTCTAGTGTGATCTTGAAATTTGAACCCTGTTCTTATCTGTGCCACTTCAAAACATAAATGGAGTTGGTGGGATTGGCCGCAAGACTTAAATCGTGTTACTGATGTAACGGATCGCATCCAGAGTCAGTGGAAATCTGGGTTTACTGTCAACTGTGGTGCTGACAGTTAAGCATGAAGATGAAGTTTTTTCGTCTTATTTTCACTGATATGACGACAGCAGAAGCTCCATTTTCCTCCATGTTAGAGAAAAGACTCCCATCATACACAGCAGGAATCCTCTTCCTGTTTTTGTCTTGGTAAAATCCAACATGCGTACACTGTCCTTGTGAGAGAATTAGAAAAATCAAGAAAAGTGTCCCAGTGTCAGAGAAAATTAAAAGTTTAAAGCAAGGTTTACAAATTTAATTGATGATTTTGTAGTCAAGGTTTGAAAAATAGGTTTGAAAGGAAATTATACCGAGATTTAAAAAAAAAAAATTATAATGCCGAGTGCACATTTGAATTTAAAATTTAATCTTTTCACTTCAAACTAGATTCAAAGGTGCACAAAAGTTCACACACATGGCTTTCCGACAGGGGCCCGTCCTGGTGCCAGAGTCGATTTCAGCATCGCTCTCCACGTTTCCATCACAAAAGCCCTGATGCTCAGCCTGAGAACTTAGTTGTGATGCAGTGTTTTTTTGGCTCCAGTACAAAGATGGTCTGGACTCAAAGCACCAGTTTGTTGTGATTAGGCACTATACAAATAAAGCTGAATTGAATTGGTATCATGAAATAGGGGGTGGGACACCAGCTTTTCCCAGAGGATACATGTGCAAAATTGATGTCATCACATTGTTATCAGCTCATCTCTACTGGTGGAAATGCTGTCAGTGGGCCCTATTTTGACAGGCAGGGCCAGATTTAGGAGGTTGTGGGCTCCTGGGTTAGAGCAATTTTTGGCGCCCTCCCACATATTTATGGGAGTATGATATGCAAAATGGCCATGGTTACTTGCACAGTAATAAACCGTTTATAATTGTATTTCTGGAGTTATCCGATTATTAAAGTAATCATGTAAAAACAATAATCAGATGAAAGGCAATTATTGTGTTACATAAACTGAAATTAAATTAACACACATAGTTTATTGCCCAATAATCCATTTATTCAGTGCATGTAAACATGTCAAATCTGATTACCATTATCTGATTATTCCTAGTTATCAGATTATTGTGGCCATGTAGCCGGGGTCACTAATGGATCAGCTTGACCTTCGAGGTCCTAAATTACTAAGGCAGTGGTTATGGCTACAGAAGTGTACCCATAGAATTCTTGTTACAGATATGGCTCGAATCTGATTGGCCAGTACGTTCTATTAATGCGTATCTTAAAAGCAGCAGGCTACAGGTATGGAAATCTGAGGCATTTCTTTTTTTCAATATTTTAATCAATATCTATTTACTACCTTTCTAACCTTACCCATTCCCAAATCCTAAGGCTAACCTCTTTATTTTAAGTCTAAATTTCATCTCATAGCAAAATGGTTTGGACAAGGTGCTGATAGTAGGACACAAACCAGCAACCTTCTGATCACAGGCCCAACATACTGTCTACCTAATCCTCAGCAGCAGCTGGCTTGGAGCTGATCTGAAAAGGTTTTGTCAGATTGTCAACTCTTCCGTACCAATAGACATTTCGTATAGGGATACAGCTTCTGTATCCATAGCCACTGCCAATTACTAAAAGTGAATGACCACAAAGTTCTAGGTTTAGCTTGAATAGCAGAAAAACATAGTGACATTAGGACTAACAACTGACAAGTATCTTGGATCAACCCACAACTTTAATTATGACAATGAAAAAACACACTCAGCCAGTGTTTTCTGTTCAAGGGTTAAATATTGACAATTTGAAGCCAGAACAGGATTTTTCGCTACACAGAGGGGAAAAAACATTGCCAGACCAATCTGCCCTACCGGGAAAACAGCTGCTCTTCTCCACGACCCAGGAGAAGAGCAGGTTATGTGTGCACAAACCCAATATTCACTATCTAATGATGACAGTTTTTACAATGTTAACCTCATTCACTGTCATTCCTTTAAAAGAATGATTCAAAATGAAAACATCCCGACAGTTGTTTTGAATTAAATCTACAATTTTGCATTCACCAGAGCAGATTAATATAACTCTGGCTGAGATGAACGATAATATAACTGAAGGAAATTTTACAACTCCTAGACAAAGAGAAAGACTGTTGTAGCCGTCCGCTACAGTGGACGGCTCTCATCCATGGCCAAGCAAGGCTGTGGAGTTAAAAAGCTCCTTTAAAGTTCGTAAAAGTTTGTGTGCACTGGATTAAACACAAAACTGCTTACAAACGTAATTTCACGACATTTGGACTAATTTCTCTGATTTTTCAAAATGTCTGTAAAAGTCGGTCCAAACACTATAGTGTGAACCCAGCTTAGTGGGGGAAAAAAATCGCTGTGTATGAGGCAGGCAAAACAATACAAACAGCCGTGGAAGGAGAAAACAGAAGCCATTGTCTTGAAACATACTCACCATTTGGAAGTTTGCGATTGAAATGGCACTTGGAGAAAAAATGTTTCTGCTATTTGTAGGAACGCTCAGATAATCTGATATCAGCCTCCTTATTCTGGCAGCTCTTTGGTCCTTTTCCGGTGTGTACAAATCTTTAACACTTCCATGAGTGTTTTACAACTTCGATGACCTAGAGCTTCTGCCCGCTGTGACTGACGGATCTTCAGACAGCGGCTCTGCTGGTGAGTCCAGTGTTAACATTTATAATGCTAACAGTTTGACAAACATCTTGTTATGACTGTAAAGTTGACACTGTCCGTCTGTATCGCAGCTTTAAAAAAAATCCTGTCAATTTAGGAGTCTTCTTTAAAACCTTCTCCTCACGTTGCTGTTTTTCTTTCTTCTTTTTTCTCTTTTGGACGCCGCTATCGTACATTCAATCATTCATTCATCCACGGATTCACTGCCAGCACACGTCCAACCTTAATCAGGTCAAATGTCAACTCTTAACCAATTAAATTAAGCCGGCGGGACAGACATACACCTCAACAAATAAAAAGTTGATATGCCAAAACAAACCCTCCACTAAATGTTGGGCATGGCATAGTTAGTAAAAAAAAAAAAAGAAAAAAATGTTTCTTTCGGGGCCCTAAACAAGCTGGGGTCCCTGGGCTCCTGCCCCAGTAAGCCCTCTTGATAATCCGGGGCAGTTGACAGTCATCCGCGCACTTTTCCGACAGACTTTCTGCCGTACGCCAGTGGTTTTGTTAGTTTTTGTCAGCGCATTGTCTGCTTTTTACGCCTTGTGTCACACCATCAAATTACCAGCAGACAGTGCACCCACTATGCGCTCGGAGGAGGCGCCTCATTTTAAAGAGGTGTGGCGGCGTGCAATCTAATGCACATTACTATTATAGTGCATTCCACGAGAATCCGCTTTTGATCAGGAAAAAGGAGATCTATCGTCAGAAGTGCATTGTTTAATGATATTTCAGTGGCGTGTTTTGACATCGCGCAGCTCCAGCGCTCAGGAAATGGCATGCGCTGGGATTTTGTAACAGTCATAATCACCTGCCATTTTAATTATATGATGATCACACACTATTTTTTTTTAAAAATTCCATCCACACTCTCATTTTAATTGCAGACTTACCGTTGGAGTCTATAGATTAGGCATTAATGTAGGATTTTTTTAGGGGAATGAATGAAAGAACAGGGAGCATGGGTGCCAGTGTGTTCCAATATGATGCGTGGTGCACGGGGGGGGGGGGGGGGGGGGGTTCATCACAGACTTATTAGGTATTAATGTGTTTATTTTTAGGGGAATAAATGAATGAACGAGACACCAGATCGCCTCCCTCCCTCCTACCCAGGACGGACAGGGGAAGACCCTCAGTTGGCAAAAGCAACAGAAGAGGGAGCACTCCACCTTCCCTCAGCTGGAAGCAAGTTCCACGCCATTGTTAATGAAAATTTGGACAGTCATCATCCTCTTTTCCTTAAGTGCCTAACCCATTCATGTCTGTGTTGCATCTGTGTGCATTACATTAAACCATTCAGCTGGGGGGTTTTTTCAGCCCATTCTTCACCGTTTGTTCTTTCTAACATAACTAACTGGGCATCAGCTGTGACTGATGTCTTCCTTATTACCAAGCAGCATTACTATTGCCTGCATTTTGGCTCACACAGTGTGACACACACAGGCTTGGGTCAGCGCAAAACCCATCTTAAATCATCATGATCAGAATTCACTTTAAAGGCACATTATCTATAATGATGTTAAAATACTTTATTTGTTCGAAATAAAGTATTTCATCATCATCACAGATAATGTGCCTCTTTGCTTTGGATTGGATTATCCAAAACACACCTCTGAATGATTAGACCGGCCTCTTTGCGTCATGCACTGGCAGAAAGTTCGTATTTATGCCGCTGTGATAAGGAAATTAACTTGGAAACGCTCATAAACGTGTTCTGCGTCGCTGACAACTGATCAACTGACACCATCGTTGTAATACGGCCCAGTGTCTTCAGGAGCTGAGCTGAGCACTGGTCAAGCACAGATAACTCCTGCCCATTGGTGGAAAGGAGACTATAATGAGGAATAATTGTTGGATGCACGTGTGTCATCAGTAATGACCAAACATGTTTAAAAATGACCACAACTGTGCATTCAAAGATACCCTGGATCAACATCAAAGTAAAATCTAATGTGCTTTCTTTGAAGAAGCTTTGCATAACCTGCATTTTCACAGGTCATTTTATTCTTTAATTACAGAGAAATTACTTAAAAGTTTTATTAGTTTATTAGCAACATAAATCACTTATTAAACAATCAAACTGCTGTATGGAGAAAATGAAAATAATTCAAAGCTCTCAGAATTGAACCACCTCCTCCCCATCCTGCTGTGTGCCCTTGCTCACTCAACCTTCACAGCTACATTTGGCTCTAAAACGGGCGATGAGGTGTGTTGGCAGGGACCCAAACTCTACAACATCATACAGCAGAGGACATATTTCACAATCTTAACAGGAAGGAAGCAGAGGTTACCTCAACCAGTAATCTATAAGGGTTAGATGGCATGCTTTTAACCTCCAATCAAAAACAAATGATGTGTAAAATCAATCCAGGAATTTATTTTTACACTGGGCACTCGGGTTCATACATTAGTTTTCCAGTTCAGCAGCTAAAAAAAAAAAAAAAAAAAAAAACTCTAAAGAGTAGCTGGTGAAAAAGATCATTCTGATTCAGTTACTGTTTCCAGTCAACAATATTAATGTGAAATATAGCCACAAGCAGTGATCATAGGGTTCCCAGCAGCTGTAGATTTCAATGTTTTGGACTGTTTACAATGTCATTTAAAACTGGGGATGTAACTATAGAGCTTTTTTAACGTCTGATCTGATCTGATCTTTTTAAATTTGGGTATTGGCCAATACCGATAAAAAACTGATATGCAGCTTGTGGCCTGAATAAATTTAGCGTACTCCTTTTCATGGCATTTCTGCAAGTGTTTAAGGTTGGAGATATTTAAGCTATAAAACTACACTCTGACAACTGCACTTTTAAGGGTTTTTTTATAAATATATACACTGTCATTAATTAATCAATTATTACTATTTTAATAAAAACAACAATAGAAGCTGTTATGTTGTATTATTTTATATCAGCAACAGATTATTAAGAGCAGAAAGGCCATTGTGTTAATTTTAATACTGCCAAACAACAGCATTAATGTAACTGATTAAAACTGAGATTGTTCATTAGAATATGTGCAGTATGAACATTAATATTAACACCTAATAAACTTCATCAATAAACTGCAAAGGACAGTCTGAACTCTGTGAAAATATCGCAGGAAAAATAGATTTGTAAAAGATGTGTTTCTGACTTCCGGTCTGGACGCCATGGCGACTGCAGCTTAACACTGAAGCTCTCAGACTCAATCCAGGATAACACCTTGAAAATCAAACTTAACGGATTTTTGGAGGAGTGAAAATCAAAAGACAAAATCATCATGTCTAAAGGAAAACAGAAGAAACTGAAATTCTCCAGGCTAGGACACGTATCGGCCGGAGAATCTGAACTGGAAGATCCCCGTTCAGAAGACGAGGAGCTGGTGATAGCTAACAAAAGGGTTAGCCTGAAATCACTATTTGAGGAACTACGACGATTTCGCCGAGATGTTACGGCCGAATTTCGGGAATTCAGAGAAGAATTGAAAAGGACAAACAGCAGAGTGGACCAGGCCGAGAACCGAATCTTGGAAACAGAGGATCGAATAAAAGTGCTCGAAGATTCTGTGCTGGACCTACGCAAAAGACAAGCAGCTATAGAGGCTAAGCTAACCGACCAAGAAGGAAAACAAAGAAGAGACAACATAAGAATTCATGGTCTGATAGAAGGAACCGAAAATGGTTTTAACTCAATGGCAGAATGCGTGGAATCCTTACTAAGAGAGAAATTGGATATTCCACAAACCACCGACTTGAAGATAGAAAAGGCACATCGTTCATTAGCCGCTAGGCCGGCGGCGGAAGCGCCCCCACGTTCGGTGTTGGTAAGATTTTCCAATTTCAAAATAAAACAAGAGGTTGTAAGACTGGCCTGGCAGAAAAAAGGATTTATGCACCAGGAGAGAAAAGTCTACGTGGAACACGATTACGCCCCGGAGGTCCTTAAAAAGCGCAGGGAATACAATGACGCGAAAAAGGTGTTAAGAGAGAAGAAACTGCGCTTTCAGACACCATTTCCTGCGAAGTTAAGGGTCTTCTACGGCGATGAAACGTGTCTCTATAATTCGGCGGAAGAAGCAACAGCTGACATGGCGAGAAGAGGGCTCCCGGTAACGGTGTTTAAACCCGCAGCAGACCCGAGTGAGAAGATCAAAGCGCAAACATGGACAACACAAAGACCCTCAAAATCCACGGACCAGCAGCGGGAAACCCAGCACCAGAGCGTCGCGGATAAACTATCCGTTTTCAGGTTGGAATAGCGACCTTTTTTTTTTTTTTCCCTTCCTCTTGAATCAATCCGCACATCCAACCCCCCTCATACAAGGTAACAAACATTAAAGGAGATGCATATTCAGCATGTGGTAAAACATTTCATGGAACAATCATATTATTTGAAACAAATAAGTCTTTGTAATAAAAAAAAAAAAAAACTTGTTAAAATAGAAATGTGACAATAATCCACATGTTCTGCTCATACTAACAAATACTGTTTTTGCGTGAATGTTTGATGTGATGGGGGTGGGAGGGTGCACACAATTTCACAGGGTTTAGGCATAAAAGGAAAAAAAAAAAAAAAATCATTACAAGTTTGGATTGGGTTCTGAAACTCACGTTAAAAGCATGGGACTACTTTCAGTGGTACGAGAGGGCCCTCAACACGTAACAGAGTTTGAGGAATTTCCCTCAGGGCCTTCACTCCATCAAGGCTCTTACAGGGTCTTTAAAAAGACCTCAGCTCAGGAAGTTCTTTTGACAGTTTTTTGTTTTAAAGTTTTTTACACTATGTTCTTAATGTTTTTCTTGTTTTTAATGTTCTTTCAGTTTCTGAGTAGCACAAAAGAGGGCCACCACACAGTTATACTAAACAAAACAACACAATGGAGAAACAGGGTGTAACCAAAATAATTTCATATAATGTAAAAGGGATCCTGAATCCAGTTAAAAGATCCAAGATTCTAGGCAAAATGAAAAAAGACAAAGCAGGAATAATACTTTTACAAGAAACCCACCTAACAGACGTGGAACACAATAAACTCAGTAGACAAGGGTTTAAAATGATCTCTTCATCTTCATATAAATCAGGGAGGAGGAGGGGAGTAGCGACATTGATATCAACCAAAATTACATTTGAAAAAAAATCAGAACACAAAGATAAAGAAGGGAGATACAGTTTGGTAACTGGGCGGCTAGAGGGAGAAGATATCACCCTGCTGAATGTGTATGCTCCCCCAGGGGCTAACTGGAAATTTTATAAAAATGTATTCGACCTAATGATAACTAAAGCTCAAGGTTTAGTGATATGTGGTGGGGACTTCAATCTTAGACTGAATCCATACTGGGATGCTTCTGGTAATTCCCCACATCAAAATAACACCCAAAACAGGAAGACTCGGATGCTACTAAAAGAAATGGGAATCTGTGATGTGTGGAGGGAACTCAACCCCAGTGTAAAAGACTATACATTTTACTCAACTCCACATTCATCTTACTCAAGGATTGACTATTTTTTTATGTTTAATAGAGACATTGGTAGAGTAAAAACATGTAAAATAGGACTGATGGATCTCTCCGACCACAGTCCGATCTACATGGACTTAAATATCCAAAAATACACAAATAATACATTTTCTTGGAGGTTAAATTCAAATGTCCTGAAAGGACCATTGAAAGATGAATTGGAGTCAGATATTCTCAGATATTTGGAAGATAACGATAATGGAGAAGTATCCCCTTTAATACTGTGGGATGCATGTAAAGCTGTAATAAGAGGAAAGATTATTGCAAAACTGGCAACCCAAAAGAAACTAAGACAAGAAAAACTATCCACATTAGAGTCAGAACTTAGGAACCTAGAAAAAGAACACAAAGGCAACACTCATTCTACTGACTCGCTCAAGATTAAGGAAATTAAAAACCAAATAAATGAGATCTACACAATAGAAATCCAGAAGAAACTTACATTTCTGAAACAAAAATACTATGAAGCAGGCAGTAAATCGGCAAAATTGCTAGCCTATAAATTGAGGAAACATCAAACAGAAAGAGCAATCTACAAAATCAGAGACCCAGTATCAAAGGAAATAAAATTCAGAATTCAGGATATTCTTAAAAACTTCGAGAATTACTATAAGAACTTATACTCCCACAAAAAACATAAAAACGCATCCGAGGCATTCCTAAACACATTAAACCTTCCCCAACTTACGGAGTCACAAAATAAAACACTACTGTCAGAAATACATTCTAAAGAATTGGAAAAAGCAATTATGAAACTTAAAGCTAACAAATCCCCAGGAGCTGATGGCTATACAGCAGAGTGGTACAAAACCTTTAAACAGCAACTATCTCCTCTCCTCCTGAAAACATTTAATTATGTCCTCCACACAGGGGAAATCCCCCCCTCCTGGAGAGAAGGGGTCATTGCAGTTATACCTAAACCTGAAAAGGATAAACTAGAGTGCTCCAACTACAGACCAATCAGTGTACTAAATCAGGACTATAAGCTTTTTACCATTATCCTTGCCAAAAGGTTAGAGAATATACTGACAGACCTAATTCATTTAGACCAAACAGGTTTTATAAGACAAAGACAGACACAAGACAACATTCGACGCACTTTACACATAATTCATCATATAAAAAAATATAACTTAAATGCAGTCATATTAGGATTAGATGCTGAAAAAGCATTCGATTCGGTTGACTGGTCTTTTCTATACAGAATCTTATCCAGTTTCAATTTTCATAACAACTTCATTAGAACTATACAGGCATTATATAAAAAACCAACAGCTAAAATAAGGATTAACGGTAATTTATCATCATCTTTTGAACTGGAAAGAGGATGTCGTCAGGGCTGCCCCCTGTCTCCACTGCTCTTTGCAATCTTCATAGAACCTCTGAGCCAATGGATAAGACAAAACCAAAAAATTCAAGGTATTACACTTGGTCAGAAGGAACATAAAATAGCACTCTTTGCTGATGACATTTTAATATACCTAGGGCAGCCGGACACTTCTTTACCAGAACTAACCTCAGTTTTTTCAGAGTATGGAGATTTATCGGGGTACAAATTAAATATGCATAAAACCCAAGTTTTAACATTCAACTATGACCCAAATCATTATTCACTAAGCAAACTCAAAACTAACTGGGAGTCGGAATCTATGAAATATCTGGGGGTCAATATCCCGAAACAACTCAACAAAATTATATCACTAAACTATGATCCACTGGTGACAAAAATAAAATCTGACCTAGCAAGATGGAATATGATACCATTCTTGGGTATTGCACAAAGAATTGAAGCAGTCAAAATGAATATACTTCCACGTCTTCTATACCTTTTCCAAACAATACCGGTAGAACCTCCCAAAAAAACATGGCAGGAGCTGGACAGAAGGATCTCAAGATTCATATGGCAGGGCAAGAGACCTAGAATCAGATATAGAACCCTACAGCTAAACAAAGACAAAGGTGGGCTCGCGCTGCCAAATATCAGGGACTACTTTAAAGCCGCACAAATTAAAACTTTAGTAGAGATATGTAACCCAGTCTACTCTGCACAATGGAAGGAGATCGAATGCCAAATAACAAGTGACATCCCCCTACAGGCGATAATAGGGAACAATGTCTTACCTAAGCTTTTGAATAACACTAACCCGTGGATAGAGACCCCGCTAAAAATTTGGTTTAAGATAGTCAGAGAGAATCAAACTAAAGAGCCCTATCGACTTCTGCAATGGATCGCCTATGATCAGGACTTTACTCCTAATAAAACAGACACCAGATTTAAAAAGTGGAAGGAGAAGGGGCTGATAAAATATTACGATTTTTTTAAAGGGCAAATCTTAAGAAGTTTTGAAGATTTGAAAAAACAAGGCCTAATAAATCAAGACCTTTACAGGTTCTTCCAGCTTAGACACCACATAAACAATATACTTAAAAAGGAGGTTTTGGAAAGGGCCCAGTCAGGTGTTCTGAAGGTCTTCTTAATGGCATATAAAGGGATCCCAGGGATCAGATACATTTCTAAAATATACCAAGGTCTTCAAGACTTAAAAGGAGACAACACATCTTATATAAAAGAGAGATGGGAAAAAGAGGGGAATTTCACTTTACATCTGGAAATATGGGAAAAGCTAAATAAACAGCAATGGAAAAGTACCTCATCCCTGCAGTGGAGAGAATTTGGATGGAAAAACTTGGCAAGATTTTTCAGAACACCTGCACAAATCAAATTTACCCATAAGGGATTGAACTGTTGGCGCTTGTGTGGTGAAAAGACTGCAAATCATTTTCATATGTTTTGGTCATGCCCAGTTATCCACCAATATTGGACCAATGTACAGACAATATTGGGGAAAATATTCAAAATTACAGTTCCCTTTTCTTTTGTAACTTTGTATTTGGGTTTACTACCGGACTCACTGGAAAGACGAGGAGAAAAATACTTATTCAATGTTTTAATATTGGCAAGCAAAAAAGCTCTAACTAAAAAATGGATGTTGAAGGACTGTCCTACACCTGAAGATTGGACTAACGTGATCCAAGACATTTACTCGATGGAAAAGTTGACATTCGCACTGAGACAGGACATGGATGGGTTCATGAACTTTTGGCAACCCTGGACCGCATATGTGTCTTCCATTAGATCTAATCTTTGACAAATACCATTTCAATAATGGTTCTGCTCTTTGTTCCAATGCTACTCAGATGCTCTTTTATCTTTATTTACTTACTTTTTCTTTTTGTTTGTTTTTTTACTGGTTTGTTTGGGTTTTTTTTGTTTTTTGTTTTGTTTTTTTTTTTCTCTTTAATTTCACTTTTTCTTTCACTTTAAAAAAAAAAAAAAAAATAAGGGGTGTTGTAAGAATTAATCTTCCAATGTTGTCAGATATCAGAAAATAAGGGAACATGTGATGAAAATGTAAACACTGCATTGCTGTAACGACCTGTATACCCTTTACAAAAACTTAAATAAAAAAAAAAAAAAAAAAAGATGTGTTTCTGTCCAGTCTAATTTTGATGAGTCTGATACGAAGCCCTAATAACAGTCACAAACACCTGTCCTCCATCACAGCTCTAACTTAAAGTTAAGTTGTATTTTAGTCATTTTCTGTAACGTAATGATTGATCATATATCTCAGGAGAGAAAATGGTTGCTGTATGTACTGCCTGAACACCCTGACATAAAAAAACACTTTTTTAAATATCAGTTTTAAAAGGCTTTTATTGGTTTATTTTATTTTTTAATAGATCTGTGTTTTATCCATCCATCCATTTTCTACCACTTTTCCTGAGGCCCGGGTCACGGAGGCAGCAACTCAAGCAGAGAAGCCCAGACTTCCCTCTCCCCAGCCACCTGCTCCAGCTCTTCAGAGAGGATACCAAGGCATTGTCAGGCCAACTGGGAGACATAGCCTCTCCAGCATGTCTTAGGTCTGCCCAGGGTCTCCTCCCAGTGGGATGTGCCCGAAACACCTCAAGTGGGAGGCGTCCAGGAGGCATCCTAATCAGATGCTCAAACCACTTCAACTGGCTCCTTTCGATGTGGAGGAGCAGTGGTTCTACTTTGAGCATCTCCTGGATGACTGAGCTCCTCACCCTATCTCTAAGGGTGAGTCCAGCAATCCCACGGAGAATGCTCATTTGAGCTGCTTGTACTGTATCTGCAATCTCATTCTTTCGGTCATTACCCAAAGCTCATGACCATAAGTGAGGATAGGAACGTAAATCGACAGCTTTGCATTAGAGCTCAGCTCCCTCTTCACCACAACAGGCCGGTACAACATCCGAGTCATTGAAGATGCTGCTCCAATCTATCTGTCAATCTCCTGCTCCATTTTCCCCTCACTTGTGAATAAGACCCCGAGATACTTAAATTCCTTCACTTGGGGCAGGAGCTTGTCCCCAACCAGAGAGGACAATCCATCCTTTTCCGGCTGAGGACCATGGACTGAGAATTGTAGGTGCTGATTCTCATCCCAGCCGCTTCAGACTCAGTAACAAACCGTCCCAGTAAGACCTGTAGGTCATTGCTCGAAGAAGTCAACAGAACAACATCATCTGCAAATAGCAGAAATGAGATCTTGTAGTCACCAAACATGACACCCTCTGTTCCTTGGCTGCGCTTAGATATCCTGTCCATAAAAATTATGAACAGGATCAGTGACAAAGTGCAGCCCTGGTGAGTCCAGCTCTCAATGAAAACAAGTTCGACTTGGTGTTGGCAATACGAACCAAACTCTTGTAACGGTCATATAAGGACCGAATAGCTCATAGCAATGAACCCGATACCCCAATACTCCCGCAGCACTCCCCACAAGAGACCACAAGGGACACGGTTGAATGCTTTCTCCATGTCCAGAAAACACGTGGACTGGTTGGGCAAACTCCCACAAACCCTCGAGGATTCTCGAGAGCGTAAAGAGTTGGTCCAATGTGCCACAACCAGGATGAAAACCACATTGCTCCTCCTAAATCCAAGGTTCAACCAACAGCCAGACTTTCTTCCCCAGTACTCTGGCATAGACCTTCCCAAGAAGGCTGAGAAATGTGTTCCCCCTAAAGTTTGAACACACCCTCCGGTCCACCACCCCAGTTTGCCATGCCAATGGCACTGTCCCTGACCTCCACACAATGTTGCAGAGGCATGTCAGCCATGACAGGCCTACAACATCCAGAGCCTTGAGGTACTCAGGCCAAATCTCATCCATCCCCAGGGCCTGGCCACCAAAGAGTTTTTTTAACCACTTTGGCAACCTCAGCTGCTGTGATGGGCGAGTCGTCCCCTTCATCGTCAAGCTCTGCTTCCTCTGTGGAAGGTGTGTCAGTGGGATTGAGGAGATCCTCGAAGTATTCCTTCCACTGCCTGCAGATATCCAGTTGAAGTCAGCAGCGCCCCATCCGCACCATACACAGTGTGGACAGGGAGCTGTTTCCCTCTTCTTAGTCGCCGGGCAGTTTGCCAAAATCGCTTCAAGGCCGATCAAAAGTCTCGTTCCATGGCCTCACCAAACTCCTCCCACACCTGAGTTTTTGCTTCAGCAACCACCCGAACTGCACTCTGCTTGGCCTGTCAGTACATCTCAGCTGCTTTGGGAGTCCCACAAGCCAACCAAGCTCGATAGGACTCCTTCTTCACCTTAATGGCCCCCCCTCACCACTGGTGTCCACCTCTTGGTTTGGGGGTTGCCAGACATAACCAGAAAACCATGAACAAGTCATTCACTATGTTTACATGGACACAAGTAACCGGATTAAAAGCCTGATCGGAATAAAAATGCTTCATGTAAACACGGCAATCTGAATATTCTAACCCGATCACACTCATTCGGATCAAAATTTCATTCCGATTGAGAGGGGTGGGTTATACCGATTGTTAATCGGAATGGTGTGCATGAAAATACTTATTCCGAACGTAGGGCAGAAAATATGTTTACAGCACATGTCTGTACACCAGCCGCACGTCGACATGACGTATTTCCTCCTTAGCAGCAGCTAGCGGAAAACATAGCAGGAGTAAAACAAATCTGGTCTGTATCGTCCTGCTGTCTCCCTCTGTTCATCATATGCAGAAGTATGTACCTGTAGCTTCATTACGGAGACCAGCAGAAGCAAAAGTACAGTCTGAATTACACAATACAGGTCAATTTCGACATGAAGCGTGGCTTGCTAACACCGGAAGTTGCTTCTTCTTCTACTATTTTCGGAATGTCGAAATGTCGATGTGCGCATGTCAAAATGATTTATTCCATTCAAACGTGTGACACATGGAAACACACGTCCTAATCAGATCAGCTTTTTCAGGATCCATGTAAACAGTAAAATTCTGATCTTAATTGTAATCAGATTGAAGAAATTTTGCCCATGTAACTGTGGCCTCAGAAGACTGGTATTGAGAAGTTCTGAGGGAGGCCAGGAGTGATCGAGTAATAACCAGAGATAGGGCCAAAAAAACTGCTAGTAATAACAGCTGACCAAGGAGGAAGGTAAATAGATGCCATGTGTAAACAGTCCACAAACTGATATAGTGACAGATTAACTAGGTCTAATATTCAGTGAAAATAGAACTGATGAGCACAGAAAAATAAATTTTATCACGAACTGAGAAGCTCCGACATACAGCATCCTCTCAGCTCCAGGATAGTCAAAATAATATAATAAAAGTATGATCCTGAAAACAAGATGCAGCTTTACATTATTAGCTTCCTTTTTTAATGTTGAGCATGGGCACTACAGTTTAAAACAATATTACAAGTTTTCTTCAAGGTAAACAGTAGCCTTGTATGATAATAGTAACGGTGTAAACAAGGAGCTTGGTCCAAATTATTGTAAAACCGTGAAAATGTACATTTCTGTCATAAAACTGTGATGCTGAGCAAAGCAGGACACAGCCATTCTTGGAGCATTTTTTTCTTCTGTCCTTGGAAAAGCTTCAAATTAAATATTTTTTATGAAGACTTGTGATAAATCTTTCTAGATCTACCACAATCATATATTGTAAATACAAACCGGATGTGGAGAAGGCAGATCATTTATAATCGAATATACGCCATGCCACTCAGCACAAGTAGTCCATTTGTTGAAATGTACACTACCGTTCAAAAGTTTGGGGTCACCCAGACAATTATTTTGTGTTTTCCATGAAAAGTCACACTTATTTACCACCATGAGTTGTAAAATGAATAGAAAATATAGTCAAGACATTGCCAAGGTTAGAAATAATGATTTATATTTGAAATAATAATTTTTTCCTTCAAACTTTGCATTCATCAAACAATCCTCCATTTGCAGCAATTACAGCATTGCAGACCTAATATGATTGCACAACGGTTTTCTAATCATCCATTAGCCTTCTGACACAATGAGCAAACACATTGTACCATTAGAACACTGAAGTGATAGTTGCTGGAAATGGGCCTCTATACACCTATCTAGATATTGCACCAAAAACCAGACATTTGCAGCTAGAATAGTCATTTACCACATTAGCAATGTATAGAGTGTATTTCTGATTAGTTTAAAGTTATCTTCATTGAAAAAAAGTGCTTTTCTTTCAAAAATAAGGAAATTTCTAAGTGACCCCAAACTTTTGAACGGTAGTGTAAGTTGAATCAACTTAAGACTCCTATAAAGCACAAAGACAGTCAATATAAAATTGTAAAACCTGTGAGCAATTAATATCTCCATTGAGTTTTTTAAATCCAAAGTAAATATTAATGTATTATTAAATCGACATTTTGCAGAGCATGACAATTTTTATGACTACAGAGGGTTCAGTGACCACTTTCACCAACACCTAAATTGGTTTCCAACCCTTCCACAACATCTGGACCCACACCAGACCCTGATTAAAATCTGGATTAACATTTTATTTTATACACCTACGTACATACGGGGCGGGGGGGGAGGGGTTCATCGGCTGAAAAGTTCATAGTGGTCAAATTTGACCAAATGTGGTTTATTTTTCATAGTCTCCCTTTCAGTCCACATATTTCTTCCATCGGTGTTGCAGCGCTTAGATCCCTGCAGTTGAAAAATAAACCACATTTGGTCAAATCTGACCACTATGAACTTTTCAGCCCTGCGTAAATACACATTGTTAATGAAAACTCTGTTTTCGCATATTCTGCCAACAGACAATCAAATATTTATTTTCTGATTTATTTAAAACAATAAAATATTACAGTTTTAGTATACAGAAATTTGTGCAATTGATGTCCACTATTCAATCACTTACTGTAGATTCAATCTTTTTTTCCCCCCAGTCTAGATCAAACAAAACCAATACATTACTATTATTTTATTTATCATTTTTTTCACCATCTGCCCATGCAGCCTGACAAGGATTTAGAATTTTTAAAAAGCCCTAGATCCAGACTGTGATTCACAATGGGTCCAAAATGTATTGAGAGTTGGGGAACCTACACCTCAGTTAGTTCATTCTAGTTCACTTGTTACCTTGTTAGCTAGCTTAAATCTGTCTGTTTTTGTGTAATCCTGCAAAACAACAAACGACAATGAAAACATAACCTCCTTGGCAGAGGTAATCCGCCTCTAACGAACAGATCAGAGACAAATACCATTTAACTCTCCCTACTATACAGTGCTCTCTGATCTTACCTGGAAAACCACAACCTTGCCGTCATCAGCCTGTAGATAGAAGGTCCAGGTGGAGGAAATGAAGCTCTGGGCAGAGCTGACAATGTCATTGCACCAACCAGACAAAGCCTCCATGACGGAGGGGGGCTTTGGGCGGAGAGTCATGGCCTTCAGCTGCAGAAGAGAGCGAAGGACACGCCGTTATACCGTAAAGTAACAGCTGTGTTTGCATGAGCTTCACTATGTGTACGCACTTGTGTTTTTAATTGGTAAATTATTATTCAGACACCCAAAGTCACACCAGCCCTCAAAGCTGTACATATTCAGTGTGTGTGTGTGTGTGTGCGCGCGCGCGCGCATGCGGCTATTGCATTTCTTACCTTCCTCCTCTTGATCTCAGGTTCAGAAGGTTGGCTGGCACAGCCGGTGCTGCAGGCCTCCTGCTCCAGCAACTTAATATATGCCTCCTGGCAGGCTGAAGGGAGAGAGAGAGAGAGAGAGAGGGAGAGCAGTTGAGAAGCCTGACAGTTTTTTTGAAAAAGGAAAAGATGAAGAAGAAGAAGTTGACAGTGAATATGAAGGAATCAAATGAGAGGTAAGGACAGATGCATAGTGGCAGTCCAGTCGGTAGGGTAGCGGAGAAGAAACGCCTCAGATAAAATCTGTTTATGTGGTAAAAAGATAAAAGATCTGAGGGAATTGTGCAAAGAAGACAGTTCTGCCCACACTGCTGTTATTGAAACAGGAGGGAACGGGGCATCTGCCGTCTCAACAGCAAGTCGCATCATTGATTTCCAATAACCGGTTCAAACAGGGCAAACCACCTCAAACACAAAGAAAGGCTGCCTATTTTAAGGAAACACTGTTGTGTTTACCAGAGCCTGTGTTCAACTCTTTGACATTCACCTACAGATTTAGATTTTAAAAAAAAAAAATCACAATTTTTGTCTATGATGATGAAAACAAGAAAACTTAAAGACAAAACAACTATTTGGTCTTTGCCTTCAGCACACACCTTCTCTTAAGCAGCACAGACTTTTATCCCTCCCTTAACTCCTAAACCAAATAATAAAAACACAAAAGACACTTTTTAAAGCTCAATGTATGAGACTTCCAATTAACCAGCCTAGATGGACGACACCACTGCAGGAAGGAAAATAAAACACATGCAATCAAGTTCTGTTTTTTTTTTTAATGAAATATCAATTTATCACAAGTTATTCATGAGAGCGAACACAATCCAGAGAGAAATGGCACAGAATTAGGGATGCACCAATACCACTTTTTCAGACCAACTATCAGTACTTCAGTTTGAGTACTCACTGATATTGAGTACAGATAAAAGTGCTTGTTAAAAAGCTGCTTTTCCACACTTCATACATTCTGCTGTTTGCTTGCCATCATCTTTTTTCTTCCACACCTCTGATATTTTGAGCCTGCCCTCCAACAGAAATACCCATATTACTATTTTCTCAGCAGGTGTTATGACATATTTGTACATTTTAGCATTAAATAATAATACTAATAACTTTATTTGTTTTAGGTTAATTGGCATTAAACTGGGGATTCTAAATTGTCCTTAGGTATGACTGTGAGAGTGAATGGTTGTCTGTCTCTCTGTGTTGGCCCTACAATGGACTGGCGATCTGTCCAGGGTGGACCCTGCCTCTCGCCCAAAGATGCTGGGATAGGCTCCAGCCCCCCCGCAACCCGAAAAGGATTAAGCGGAAGAAGATGAATGAATGAATGAATGAACTTTATTTGTATAGCACTTTTCACAGACAAAAGTCACAAAGTGCTTTACATGAAATAAAACAGAAACAAGGGGTTAAATGACAAAGAATCACAAATTAAAACAATAAAATTTACAGTGATAAAATAAAACACAAGTTAAGAATAGATTACAACAAACTAATAAAGTAAAATAAAACAAATACAACCAATAAATAACCCCCCCTTCCTCCTACCTAAAGACCTGTCTAAACAACAGTGTTTTAATTTGCTTCTTAAAAATAACCTCAGAGTCAGTCAAACGGACTGAAGGGGGTAGAGAGTTCCATAACTTTGGTGCTACAGCTTGAAAAGCTCGATCACCACGTGTTTTAAAATAAGTCTGAGGTACCTCTAATAAAAGCTGACCAGAGGACCTGAGGGGCCGAGAGGAGGAGTATGGCTGAATGAGGTCTGCAATGCTGGGAGGTTTAAGACCATGCAAGGCTCTAAAAGTTAAAACCAGAATTTTAAACTGAACTTTAAAATTAACAGAGAGCCAATGACGATTAGATAAAATGGGGGTGATGTGAGAGCTCTTGTTAACTTTGGTTAAAAGCCTTGCAGCAGCATTTTGAGCCATCTGAAGCCAATTTAAGGAGATTTGTTAAGAACATTAAAGTGAATTACAATAGTCTAAATGAGAAGAGATAAAAGCATTAATAACCATTTCCAGCTCGGCCACAGACACCATGCTTCCCAGTTCAATGTTTCTCAGGTGAAAAAAAGCAGAGCGTGTCAGCTGATTTACATGAGCATCTAGGGATAAAGAGCTGTCAAAAACTGCTCCAAGATTACGTACAGAGGATTTGCTGGAGAAACTAAGTGGCCCAAGGGATTCTTTAATAGTAGAGTTGGCACTGTTAGGAGCAATTATTAGTCTCTGTTTTAACATCATTTAACTGTAAATAGTTTGCAGAGAGCCAGTTCTTGACAGCAGTTATACAATCTGTTAAAACTGAAAGTTTATGAAGTTCTTGTGATCTAAAAGAAAAATACAGCTGAATATCATCAGCATAAAAATAAGAAACATCATTAAAAGTATCAATTAATTGACCAAGTGAAAGCAGGTATAAGGAAAACAAAACAGGACCCAAGACTGAGCCCTCAGCCGCACTTGAGCTCCCCCGCTGGGTTCCACTGCTGCCGGTGACTCTGATCTGGTGTGTGTTCTTGTCTCTGTTCCTTCGTCCGAGCCACCATCTAGGGTCACCAAGGCTTCTGTGGATGCTGCATCTCAGCTCGAGGCCTCCGTGGGTGCTGCTCCCCCTCCATCCGAGGTCTCTGTGGGTGCTGCTCCCCTGCTCCACGGGTGGTGCTACGCCTGAGGTTGCCGTGGGTCCCTCGCCTTCGCCGGAGCTCGTCGAGGGTCATCGAGCGCTGCTTGAGGTCAACGCTGGTCGGCCACCCATCTCAGGGAGACGCCACCTCCCGGCTCCCGTGGTTTGTGAGGGGCGTTGAGTCCGACTGTGTTAGTGGTCCGTAGGCTCAGTGATGCTGGGAGGCCGCCTGACAGATGGGGTCTTCTGTTAGGGTGGTTCTGGGACTGTAGGCGTCCACCTGACGGGCCAGACCATCCGTGTAGGTGGCTTAAGAACTCTGGGCAACCACCAGATGCTTGTGACCGTACGCTCCAGTGGTCCTGGGACTCGGGCAGGCGGCCCAAGCTGCCTCGGTTTCTCTCCTGGGGCCCGTGAGTCTTCGCCACCTGTCATACTGTGCTGGGGATCATGAGTGTTTTCTTTTTGGAGTTTTTTTTTTGCTTATTTTGTCTCAGTCCCTCCGTGCCTGGGTTCCCCCTCTTCCCCCCCAGGTGGATTGTTTTTTCTTGTTGGGGGGGGTCTTCTGTGTGTGTGTGTGTGTGTGTGTGTGTGTGTGTGTGTGTGTGTGTGTGTGTGTGGAGGGGGGGTTGTTTTTCTGTGATGCTACCCAGGAGTGTCTGGGTTCCACCCCTTGAGGCGGGGGCTCTGTCGTGATCCGTGCATGGGTGGGGGCCGTGCCTAGTTGTCAGATTAGTTTTGTCTTTTTCTGTTTGTTTATTTTTCTGCACACCTTGTTTGCTGTATTTGGTTCCTGTTTTTGGTTAGTTCATTATTAGTTTGTGTTTCCTTTTTTGGTTTATTGTTTTGATCATTGCTGGCGCTGTGCCAGCTCGCACGTCACTTCTGCCTGTCAGATTCTGTTCACGGGCTGTCACGGCTGCCAGTAATGATGGTCACTCATGACCCTGCAGGTGTTGCCAATCCGGGGGTTTCCTACTTAAGCCGTGGGTGCCACTTCCCTGGCGCAGCAGCGAAAATCTCTCCAGGCAGGAAATCCCTGGATGTCTTGCCAAGTTAAGTTATTATTTATCTGTCTTTACTCTTGTCTTTGTTTATCCTGGAATTTATCACTTCAGCCTCAGAGCTGTGTTTTTCGTTGGTGTGTGTTTTGTATTTTGTGTTTCTTTTAGTTAATAAACTTGCAAACCCACAGTTTGCATTTGGCATCCTGTTTGCCCTCAGAGAGGACCGTTCATGACAGTGTTACCAGCGGGTTAAAACCACGATAAATGCTTCCACTGCTTACATACCTCTTCTGCATTTTTTCCGCATTTAAAGTACTTTAATAAGGTCATGTTTCTCTCGGACAGTGACGCTAGCGAGTAGGGGTGTAATGGTATGCCTAAAATCACATTTTGGTACTTACCTTGGTTTTAAGGTCACGGTTCGGTTCATTTTTGGTACAGTAAGGAAACAAAATGCAAAACATAAAACTGCTTATCTTTTGTATAAGCGGGAACAGCTTTGACCAAAAAAACAAAAACAAACTACAAACTGCCAACAGTAAATTCTCCAATAAATAAAATGTATACAGTAACATAAATAAATTCTCCTTTTAGCAAATGAACAATGCAGACAAGTGTAACAATACAAGTTTCAACAGTCTGAATTATTCTTTTATTTTTAGGAAATTAAAGTTCCTTATTTCTTGAAGCAGTGTTTTAACCAGGGTGCTCTGGTATGTTCAGGTTTCTGTGGCAAAATAGTTATCTAATTTCACTTGTTAATTGGTCAAAAAAAATTGCAAATAGTTTGCCATTGTTGTGTATAGGTTCTGAAGACACCCATGCACAACAACAGCAAATTATCTGCAATTTTTTTTGAGAAGTAAGAAGTTGTAAATAATTCATTCATTTTTCATTCATTTTCTTCCGCTTAATCCTTTTCGGGTCGCAGGGGGGCTGAAGCCTATCCCAGCATCTTTTGGGCGAGAGGCAGGGTACACCCTGGACAGATCGCCAGTCCATCGCAGGGCCAACACAGAGAGACAGACAACCATTCACTCTCACAGTCATAACTAAGGACAATTTAGAATCCCCAGTTTGTTGCCAATTAACCTAACTTGCATGTTTTTTTGGCATGTGGGAGGAAACCGGAGAAATCCCGGAGTAAACCCACGCAGACACGGGGAGAACATGCAAACTCCACACAGATCACTGTTGGTCGGGGGCTGGGATCGAACCCAGGATCCCCCGGCCAAGGGTGAGTTGCTGTGCTGCTGCAGTGCTAACCACTCTGCCACCGCGATGTCCTGCAAAAATCTGGACATACCAGGGCACCGCTGAAAAACACTGGCCTAAAAGGCAGCATTAACAGATACAGCTTTTTCTTAAAAGGATGGAATTATTTTCTGGCTGAAGTGGGCACAAGGAACTTCATACTGGGGTTCAGTTACTTTCAGCATGTGTTTAAACCTGGTGTTCTTAACAGCTGAATATGGCCTTAGATTTGCTGCTATAAAAACACCAATGGCATTTGTTATTGCTTTGGCTCAATCTGAAAAGCCCTGGAGAGGCTGTCTAAATGCTGCTGGAAGCTGCGCTTGCACTGTGCTAGTTTTTTTTTTTTTTTTTTTTTTGTGCTGCATATTCGCATGGTGCCATTTCAAATGCGTTAACAAGTTCAACATACTGCCAAAAGCATATCCGATGCTGTTTTCGTCTTATTCACTTGCCTTTGTCCGTTCACATATTTCACCGGAAAGCTGAAGTGTTCCCAGACAAGAGACTTGTGAAGAGGGTCTTCAATCTCTGGCTCCTCTGTACAGCCAGCCATGACATTCACTAGTCAGAGGCTGGGCTGCACTCTTTGTTTACATGTACGGCGAGAGACAGTTACACTTCCTGTCCGTTACTCAATATGGTCCGTGTGGAACCTCGGTATGCCTCTGCACCGAACCAAAGGTGCTGTACCGAAAAATCCGAATATAAATACATGTACCATTACACCTCTACTAGCAAGACACTGTGCCTGCCAAATGGAATGGTCACGCGGGTGGGGCACTTCTGAACTCCGCGTGGATGACAGTCATGCACGTTGTTCGTGTGTGCGCTTACAGACCGTCATTCCTTCAAATTTTTTTTGTAAATTTATATTTCCTCTTAGAGCGGTGGCATAACTTCAAGGGTGGCAGGCCACCACACACAAATATTACCAGAGGAAACCCTGCCATGTCATCCATGAAACCAGAACCGTGACCCTTTACTCTATGAGGCAATAGTGCTAACCACTGCACCACTATGCTGCCCAGTTAATATACTGTATATTGGAACAAAATCAGTTTTTTGAGTATCTGATCCACTGTCATTTCCTCCACAAAGAAAGTTGTGTTTCTATCACTGTTAGCTTGTCTGTTATGTCTAATAGTTGGCTGGATTATGCAAAAACTACTGAATGGATTTTCATGAAACTTGGAGAGAGGGTGGCTCTTGGCCCAGACTGGAATCTCATAAATTTTGGTGAAGATCTGGATAAAGGTGAGGAATTATGATGGACACTCAAAGACATTTTACAATGGATACATTATTCATTCACTCCACAGACAGACACTGACAGTGGTAAGCTACTTCTGTAGCCACAGCTGCCCTGGGGCAGACTGACAGAAATGTGGCTGTCAATCCACACCAACAGCCTCTCCAACCACTACCGAACATTTATACACATTCGTACCCAGTGTCATAGATACTGGAGGGAAAATGGATAAAGTGTCCTGCCCAGGAACACAACGACAGGATGGCCGGGGAGAGCGGGATTCGAACCGCCAACTCTCTGATTATTGAACAATCTGCTCTACCTCCTGAGCCACTGCCACCCCAAAAGGAAAAGACTTCTAGTCTCAGTCAATGAACTGCTGTTTGCAGATGATGTGGTCCTGCTGCCTTCATCAAGCAATGACCTACAGTTCTTACTGGAGTGGTTCGCTCCCGAGTGTGTGCCAACTGGTATGAGAATCAGCACCTACAAGTCAGAGTTCATGGTCTTTAGCTGGAAAATGGTGGACTGTTCTCCCCAGGTCTCAGATGAGCTCCTTGCCCAAGTGGAGCAGTTCAATATCTTGGAGTTATATTTATGAGTGACAGGAGAATGGAGCAGGAGATTGAAATACGAATTGGAGCGGCATCTGCAGTGATGCGGATGTTGTACCAGCCTGTTGTGGTGAAGAGGGAGCTGAGCTCTAAAGTACAGCTGTCAGTTTACTGGTCAGTCTATGTTCCTACCCTCACCTATGGTCATGAACTTTGGGTAATGACTGAAAGAATGAGATCATGGATACAAGGTAGGGTGAGGAGCTCAGTTATCCAGGAGAGGCTCAGAGTAGAGCCACTACTCCTCCACATCAAAAGGAGCCAGCTGAGGCAGTTTGGGCATCTGATCAGGATGCCTCCCACATGAGGTGTTTCGGGCATGTCCCACTGGGAGGAGACTCTGGGGCAGCCCCAGGGCACGCCGGAGAGACTACATGTCTTCCAGCTGGCCTGGGAATGCCTTGATATCCTCTCTGAAGAGCTGGAGCAGGTGGCTGGGAAAAGGGAAGTCTGGGCTTCTCTACTTGGACTGCTGTCTCTGCGATCCGGAGCCTCAGAAAGGCAGTAGAAGATGAAAGGATGGACTTGCAACACCCACTAACGTATAGTTGAGATAATGGAGATTCAGTGGTGTGTCAACGATTTTTCTGTCTCTTAACAGTTTTTTGAATTATAGCCCAACAATTATGATGTTGGTGCAGATCTGTTGGTGCACTGAACTAGTCAAGTTTTTTTTTTCTTTTACATTGTGAGATTTTTGCTGATATCATGAAAAATAATCATCTCATCAACAGACAACTTATGATGCTCTGTCAACTAACGCATTCTAATCACGTTAATCGGTAGACAGATTGCCTTGGCTGAAGTATGTGCTCTCTAAGTGCCCTCTAGTTCTTTCTGACACAACTTTAAAGCTACAGCTGCTTTGGCTTCACAGACCACCAGACTCACTCAAACAAACGGTTCAAAAACAGCTCAACACATTGACTCACCTCCCTGACACTCCTCCCTGCTGGTGTTAAAGCCAGCGTTGCCATTGACAAACTGGCAGATGGAGTAAAGGCGACAGCCGCGGTGACAGGCATTCATTACGGAGTCCTGCCATCCAGACAGAAAGACACAGAGAAGAAAGGGGGTTCCAAATTAGAAACATCTCCTATAGTCTTGTTTAAACTCCACATAACCTTGTTAGGCAATATGACATAGATGGGTTTTGGCATCTCTTAATGACATGGTGCAGCTGTTATATTATGGCCTGACAAAAACAGCTTATAAGAGGCTTCCCGTCACTGCCAGAGAAAGGCAAAAATAATGAGGAAGTTGCAAAAAACTTGTGCAGGATATTGTGTTACTGGGGAATAAGGAAGATGCATATTACTGCACTTCCTCCCTCATAATGACTCCTTTCTCCTGGAACATGGGCAGACAGCGCCTTCTGCTGAGCTCTAGGAGAACAAGCCAGACTAAGAATTTCTTTATTACAGCCTTTTCCTCAAATTTCCTGCGTTTTTATTTATTGATTCTCAGTGAGCAGAGAATATGTGTGCCAAACCGCAAAACTAAAGCTTATAGTTTTGAAGTGAATGATTTAAAAAAAAAAAACAATCTCTAAAGTTGTCATTTAGAAGCCCATAAGTCGACATATAGGGTTTTGTGTTTGCATCTCTGGTGCTGCAGCCCTGCAGGGTGTCTGAACCACACCTGAAGGCAGCAGATGAGGAGGGGGAGAAGAGCTGGAGGAGGAGGGAAAGAAAAAACATCCGAGACTAGAAGACAAGGCTCTAAAGCACATAAACTCATAGAAACACACAGCCATCATCTCCCACGGTGGGTGCGCAGAGGATGCTGCGCAAGAGTGACACTAAATGTTTCTTAGCTCAGAGATAATCTGAACAGCGGATTATAATTGGTCGCGGGATGGCACCGTTTATTCAAAGTAGGCTGTACGTCTGGTTAAATGCGGCTCAGCTCTTGGATTGGCCTTTAAGATGCAGGCAGAAAATGAGCTGCGTCCATTTTCGGCCTCTGTGCGCCGTAGCATCCCGAGGATGCAGCGGAAAACCAAAGCATCAAAGGTGCACAATACATACACGGTTACTCCAACCAGGTTAAATGCTTATTGAGATACGTGACGTAATCTAATATTTAGTCTATACGCAATCTTTAAAATATCCAGCAGCAGCCTGCAGCCGTCTCTGCTCGCTGCCGCCGATAGCGCGCTTTCTGCGGAAGCTTTCACCCACAGCGGAGCAATAACTCACTTTAGCAGGGCTTCTGTTTTTGATGGTGAGCTGGCATTGCTTTTTGCAGTAATTGATATCTCCCAGCTGGTTGTCGAACAGATCCGAAGACGCCGCCGCGAAGCCGGCGAGAAGTACCGACACCAGGGCCGAGAAGCCGCACATCCTGCAGCCGAGCGGGAGCATCTCAAATCCCAGGAGAGGAGCGGAGAGAGCGGCGCTTCACACGGCACAGAGCTCCCTTTGTGGCGGATGCGGATGCTGCTGCTGCTGCTGCTGCTTGCTGCTGCTCCGCTGCTCTGCTACTGCTCGGAGCGTCACGCGCTTCATCATCACGCACGCACGCACGCGCCAGTCTGGCACCCAAACCCACACATGCTGCAGCACCCCGACTGCAGCGTGGCAGTAACGGCAGCGGCGTCCGACGGGGGGCTGTTTACCCAGAGCCCACTGCAGGGAGGGGCCCACAGAAAGTCTGGAATGAAAAGGGTTTTTGTGTGTGTGTGTGTGTGTGTGTTGCATTCTTTTATTAATTTCTAATTACTGTAATTAATGTCATAATAAAATTTACCCTGGCTGAATGAAGTGTGAGGGACTAAATTTTGCATTAACAGTAATGATGGACGT
This sequence comes from Pholidichthys leucotaenia, assembly GCA_020510985.1. Classification (NCBI taxonomy): domain Eukaryota; kingdom Metazoa; phylum Chordata; class Actinopteri; order Cichliformes; family Pholidichthyidae; genus Pholidichthys; species Pholidichthys leucotaenia. The sequence continues at coordinate 390,141,746 of CM035839.1, read as the reverse complement.
TCTCTGAGGCCCCCCATCACCCCTTTAACAAGGTGCAAAATAGGTTAGTCCACACACCTGCACTGGTCACGCAGCAGCCTGCAGCGCGTCTGCCTCCTCAGCCACGTCAGCGCGTCGCTGCTCTCGCCTTTTATTTATTGCTTTGTGAAAGTACGGTAGAGGAGCTGTTATTGTTTTAACATAAATTCGTAAAGTTAGCATTTGGTAGAACCACAAAGGCATAAACTTAGTAGAAAGTTGCAAGAATAAAGGTGCAAAAATATGATAAAAGATTTACAACTTAAAAAGTCACATATTTACAATAATCAGGCCCCAGATTGATGAGGAAAACATTAGATTTCCATGAGAAAAACCAGAGCTTCCAAATGAAGCAAGCCCAACACACACACATTTTGAAGAAGACAACCCCCCCCCCCGAGATTTACAACAGTAAAGTCACAAATGTACAAGAAAAAAATTATTAATTTTCTGAAACATTTTGACATAGCCTATGGGGGGGGGCTAAAAAGTCCATAGTGGTCAAATTTAATCAAATGTGGTTTATTTTTCAACTGCAGGGATCCAAGCGCTGCAACACCAATGGAAGAAGTGTGTGGAGCGAAGGGGAGACTACACTGACAAATAAACCACATTTGGTCAAATTTGACCACTATGAACTCCCCCCCCCCCATATGTATATATATTTTAACCTTTTTCTCTCTCATCATGTCCAATTTTCTCACCAGTTAGTGAGGTTTTCATTGTAAACATTTTTCTTGGCAAGTTAACTTTTTAAAAAAATACATTGCAACCTTTTCCTGATCAATTTATTACTCTTTTTTTTTCCTATAAATTAGCCATGTTTTATGATAAACATGCTACCTTTCCTATAAAGTTTTTCTATAAAATTTGCATCTTTTCCCTTGAATTTTCCTGATTTTTCTTGTCCATTTGCTCCTCTCCTCTCACTGATAAACTAAGTTGTCCTGTATAAACTATCCTTACAGACTTTATTGGGATGGAGGGGGGCAGGTTAACGGGGGGGGGGGATTTTGGCTCATTTTGCTGGCAAAGGGAAGAGGCTTTTTAAGTTCTTTTAATATTTATTTATTTGACTGGAGGCTTAATATTTTATTTATTAAAAGACAAGCGTTTTCAGATTTTTGCAAAGATTTTGTTTTTATTTTGAAGCAATATTTATTTTTCAATGGAATTTGACCCTTTTTTGTCATCGACTTTTACATTATTAATGATTAAGACCGTGGTCTCTTAATCATTAATATCAAAAGGATAAGAAGGGGTCGTTTGTTGCAGTAGGACCAACTGACAGCTGATCCATAATCAATAAAACAATTATCTGATGGATGTAAAAGCAAATACTGTTCATGCTGAGCTCAAAGTTTAAATAGCCTCTGTGGCTGCCTGTTGTTTCATTTATGCTCTCCAGTGGCAATATGAAAACTTTATTGTGGTAATAATCAATCACAATACAATTTGCATTCATAAACCAAGTTCTCAGTTTATTTAATGAAAAAATTACAAGAACAAAATTTGATCTTACTATAGTTTAAAGATGGGTAAAAAAAAAAAAGCAAAAGAAAAGTGAGTTGACATACTACACTAATAACTGACAATGTTTTGTAAAACTTGCTTTTCTAGTTCATAAATACAGAAGGTTAAAATAAATTGGCTTCAAGTAAAAAACAGGAATGTTTTTTTTTCTTATTGATATGTTTTTTAATGTGTACTACTGCTTTCAAGGTGGTTTAGGAAACTAAGAAAATTCAATTTTATTGCAGTAGGCCATTTTTTTACACAAATTTGCAGCTTCTTTCGTGCATATTTTTAACTTTTTATTCTTAAATTTACAGCTGTTTTCTTGAAAAGTTATGACTTTACGCTCATAAATTTGTGAGTTTTTTCTTCCCAGATATTGTAGTCTGGATACAAAGCATAAACTTGCCACCTACACCCTAATAGCCCTATAATCCTAGTTATTCAAACACTAACTAAGCAAACATTTTCTGTATTCTAAACTTTTGTGCTCCCCTTGGCTGGCCTTTTCTGAACTGGTATACAAAAATTATTCTTTCAAATCTGATTTAAAGATAAACTTGATTCATGCTGACTTCAAATAGTTAAAATCAAAAGTAACTCAATGAGTAAGACTAAATATAAACTAAGTAAGAGGTTTCGTAGGTCCTTCCTACCAACGGCTGTCAGACTGTACAACCTAAGCAGGGCTGCTCGCAGAGATAGCAAAAAGACGTAACAAACTAATAGTTTTTTTGAATGCAAAAGATGCAATAGACTTACACAATGGTCCTCTCCAGCATACAACTAGGAACATACCGGTCGCTATGGAGGGTGAGAATATGTATGGGCACATAATCATACCATGTAGGATAACTAAATAGACGGTTATGCTGTTTCATCCCACCTAGCAACAATGCTCTGCACTGTGTGTGTTTATATATTTACATATTTATTCCATCTAGCTACAATGCTCAGCACTGGGTGTGTTTATATTTATATATCTATATATTTATTCCATCTAGCTACAATGCTCCACACTGTGTGTGTTTATATACTTGCATATTTATTCCACCTAGCTGCAATGCTCCGTACTGTGGGTGTTTATATATTTACATATTTATTCCATCTAGCTACAGTGCTCTGCACTGTGTGTTCATATATTCATATATTTATTCCATCCAGCTACAATGCTCTGCACTGTGTGTCTGTGTGTGTGTGTGTATATATATATTTTATAGTAATATGTACATATGTATATTAGCTGCTCTTGCTTGCTTGTTTTTTTTCTTGCCTTCTGATTGTTGCTCTGAGTGTTGCTATCCCTGTGCTGTTGCAATCCTGGAATTTCCCCATTGTGGGACTAATAAAGGCTTATCTTATCTTATCTTATCTTAAAATGCTAAAGTTTTTCATGAGGAAACAGCATGCACTGGGATTTTCTGTTATTTTAATGGAGAGAGTAACAGTCATAATATAATCACCCGTCATTTTATTTATAATATGATCACACACTAAATAGTTTTTTTTTAATTCCATCCACACTCTCATTTTAATTGCAGACTTACCATTGGAGTCTGTAGATTAGGCATTCATGTATGATTTTTTTTTTTTTTTTTTTTTTTTAGGGGAATGAATGAACAGGGAGGATGTGTGGTGCATGGGGTGGGGAGGGTGTCAGTCTGAAGATTTTTATTCCATCCACATTTTCGTTTTTATCATGGACTTATTAGGCATTAATGTGTTTATTTTTAGGGGAATATATGAATGAACAAGGATTGTGTGTAGTTTTATTTTTCACTATAACTCCCCAGAGACAGAGGAGATGCCTCCACATCTGCCTCGGCTGCACACCCCCGGGTTTCCAGCCGGGCCAAGGCTGCCCACATCGCACTTACTTTGTGGTTCTCCCCCAGCAAGCTCTTTGACTGCCACCTGTCAGCCCCCAACAGGGGCTGCCATGGGCAGGCTTGCTTCATGGAAGGGGTCAGCAGTGGACAAGAATCCACGCCAGATTTCCTCCTTCTTTCCCGCCCTGGAGGGACTGGGATAGAGAGCCGCAAACCTTACCAGACCCCCCCCCTTCCCCACGGGGAGGCCCTCGGTCAGCAAAAGCAACAGGAGAGGGAGAACTCCATCTTGCTACGGGCCAGGAGCAATGTCCACATCATTGTTAATGAAAGTTTGCACAAGCGTCATCCTTCCTGAAGTTTCATACCCATTCATGTTTATGTGTTGCACCTGTACACACTACATTGAACCATGCAGCTGATATTTCAGCCCATTCTTACCCGCTTGTTCTCTCTAAAATAATTAAATGGGCATCAACTGTGACTGATGTCTTCCTTATTACTAAGCAGTGTTACTATCGTGTGCATTTTTGCTCATGCACGGCCATTGCAAAACCCACCTTAAACAAGTGGTCATGATCAGAGTTCACTTTAGATAATGCGCTTCTGTATGTTAAAAGGATGGGCAGGATCACTTTGGATTGGATTATCCAAAACACATCTCTGAATAATTAGACCGGCCTCTTCGCACCTTGCGCCCAGTGTAAAATTAGTTTCTGCACTGCTGTGATAAGGAAATAAACTTGGAAACACACATAAAGGCATTCTGCATCACTGACAACTGAGAACTGATGATGTCCTTATAATACGGCCCTTAGTTTTTCTGATTTTCAGGGCAGTAGTTAAAAATATACAAACAACTGATGTTATAGACCTCTTAGCCCCCCTCGCCATTACCATCAGGAGCCCTCACTGAAACTACTCTCAATTTGGTGAAAAAGTTGCTTGAGCAACTCGTTATTACCCACCTCGGGGTGAGTTGTAGAAGTTCCCAAGAACTGAAGAATGACTAAACAAAAAGTACAAAAGAGTTTAAGGTATTCACAGACTACCACACATTCTCATTCATTTTATTCCTTTAACCTGTCCAGGGTGTACCCTGCCTCTCGCCCAAAGATGCTGGGATAGGCTCCAGCCCCCCCCCCCCCCGACCCGAAAAGGGTTAAGCGGAAGAAGATGGATGGATGGATGAACCTTCCAAAAATGTAAATATGTGGACAGAAGCTGCAGAGTCTTGTAAATTGTGCATCTGTGGGTGTGTCTGTGAGGGGACAACAGAGGCGGAGCAAACACACAAAACCTGAGGCTTGTAGCTGCTGCAGAGATTCAGTAGAGTTTAGTTAGTGAGCAGAACACCAGGAGAGTTTTCACCCCACAATCCAGTCTCTGGTCAACGTCCCCACCACGCAGACAGAGGAGCAGGGCACAGACAAACATGGTTTCCTACATGTTTCTGCTCCTCCTGGGTCCACATTTGGTGTTCTCTGTGAGTAAGTACCAAACTTGAAGTAGAGACTCATCTGTAGCTAGAAATTAGCTTGTTTATAATGTGATAAACAGAAATGACTCCATCTTCAGTCGTTTTAGTGAAATTTGTTTTAATCAGATATAACTATAGTCATACTTTCATTTGAAATCAGAGTTGGAAGTGTTGTAGTTTTGCAAATTTTTCAGTAAGAGTTATAAATATATGTGGGGGAAAACACAATTTTACCACAGACTACTTCAAATTTATTAGAAAAACATAGTGAATTTATTATAAAATATGCAAATTTAAATCACAAATTTTATGAGGAAAAAGTAATAAATTTACAAGAAACATTTTTGGAACTTATGAGAGATTTTTTTTTTTGTAAATTAATTACTTTTTTCCTGCTTTTGAAACTTAGTTTGCATAATTAGTAACTATTTTTAGTTAAATTTGATACTTTTTTCTCATAAATTTGAGACATTTCATGAATTTATGACTTTCATAAATTTGTGATTTGTTTATTAAATTAACAATTTTTGGTGATAAAATATTCACATTTTTAAAAATATAAAATAGCAACCACTATTCAAAAATTTCGTATTTTTGATCATTTTCAACTTTTTAAGATGAGACTGTACAATAATTTCAACCCTGATTACAGTGAAGTAAAATTATAAATGAACTGAAAAGCCTAAAGCCGCAATCATTTCTGGTAAGAACAAATTACTACTAACTAACTAACTAACTAACCTGCACTTATATTCAAGCACATGTCTCACCTGTGAAATGTAATACAAAAAGAATGAGCAAATTAACTTAAGTGAAACTACAGATTTTTCTTTAACCCCTGAGCATTTCAGTCAGTTTCCCTAAGAATGCTTAAAGATAGTGTACGCAAATCAAATTATTTCTTCACTGAGTGGCAGTAGAAAATTTGAAACGTCCCCCGGGCAGAACAGTGAAATTCTAAGAGGTTAAAAAAATGTAAGTGTCCCATATTAAAATTACTCACAAAAGTACAATTCTGCAAAAGACTTACTTGAGTACACATCTCTGAGTAAAATTAACTGCCCACCTCTGGTGACTACTAAATGTTTTAGTGGAATATCAGATATGTTCTGATGTATATGTAGAATAAAAAGATGGATTTTAAAGGCTGACTTTAGAAAGAAATTACTATTTACTATTCACATACTCTAAGACTTAGTGTATAGTTAGTATAAGGAATTGTTGGTGTAGACATGGTAGAAAAATTAGCAATTATTTCTAAAATCCACAGGGTCTGAAATCTCGCTTCTTTATTTTCAATAATATTTTCAGAACATATGTCTTTGTAATATATTTGGTATTCATTCCTCAAATAGAGCAAATATTATTGGCGGTAGTTGTAATATTAGACTATTTAGTCACACTCCAAAAGAATAATTACTCTTTAATACCAATGATATTTCAGTTGTAGATCCTCCAACTTTTTGTAATATCATCTATTTTGATCAAATATTAATTACTCAACAGTATTATATATAATTGTCATTTGTTGAAGTCAGATTTCAGATCTTTGATGACAAGTACTCAGCTGTGCGTCATGGATTCACAAGACTTTATTCTCATACTTACGTCGATACATTCCAACTTTAGTCAGGATAAGATTTTCATCCTACATACTGCTGTTTTCACAGTTTTATTCCACACAGATACCTGAAAACCATTTTTTTAAAATCCAGTTTTCAGAAACGATATTTTGTACAGTAATATCTATGCTGAGAAAATGCATGGCACTAACTAGAATTGACTGTGTATACCAATAACAATAATACCATATGTTACCTAATCTGATGACATTAGAAAGCCTTGTATATTGTTTTTGAAAAAAGTTGGGAAAATATTTCATTAATTTACAAGATTATAATACCACCAAATGTGGTATTTTCCAATAATGTAAGCCCTGATGTAATCATTAAACTCATACTTGTTACTAATGGAAGATTACACTGAAAACAAGGCGTGTTAGACATGATAAGGATGCAGCTGATGAGATAAATTGAAATTTTGTTCATCAGCACTGTTGCATGAAGGGAACATGAAGTCATTGGCAAAGAGATGTTCATTATCATTACACTGACACATTATCTGTTAATAACCAACTTAAGTGCACTGACAAAAATGTTGAGCAAAGGAGGGTAAAGCAGCCATAAATTGTACTCAAGTAAAAGTAGTCTCAGGTTATTATTCAATAACACAGTATGTGTGAAAATTTGGCAACCCTTGGCAATACATATTTTGATGATTTTTTTAAAAACTGGTTTGTTTAATTATGTGTGTAGGGTCCCCAGAGTTTTGTGCTTGCTACAATTGATTATTTATTTAATAAAATGCAACTGTGCATTAATGTTTGTTGCTAATATATTTTTTCCATATCCTGCACTCTGTATTTATATCTTTTCATTTAAAAAATACATCTGTCAAATAATTTTTGCTCACCACTCTAAGAGTAGTGATCAAAGATTAAAATTATTCACTAAAAGTTACGAGAGTGTGAAGTAATGACTTTATTTTTTCTCATTTCTGAGATTTTCCTTTCTTTCTTTTTTTGTCTTTCGGCTGCTCCCTTTTGGGGTCACCACAGCGTATCATCACCTTATGTCTCGATGACCCGCATATTGATTTGGCAAGGGTTTTTACACTGGATGCCCTTCCTGATGCAATCCTGCTCATTTATCTGGGCTTGGGACCGGCACAGGGAGTACACTGGTTTGTGCACCCCCTGTGACTGGGTAACCAACTTTCCTTCCTCCATTCTATTTTTGCTAAGCACCAAGCTAGAAGGCAGGAAGTACCATTTTTATATGGTCTTGGTATGACCCGGCCCGGACTTGAACCCACAATCTCCCGGTTGTGGGGCAGATGCTCTACCTCTTATTAATTTGTAATTTTTTTTCTCATAAATTTACTCATGCTTTGTTAAAAATGTGTGATTTTTGTTTCTTTGTCATAAATTTGTGTTTTTTCCCACCAATTTCGGAGGTTTTTCTTGTAAACTTGTGTGCACATTTTTAATGATAAATTTGCAGTTTCCTCTTTGCAAATTTTGTAATAAATTTGTGACCCTTTTTCCACACACATTTAAAATTTTTACTCATAAAGTTGCAGTTTTTTCTTGTAAATTTGGAACTTTATTCTTACCATTTTGTGATATTTTTCTCTTAGGTGTGTTGATCTGAAGAAAAATCAAAGACAGTAATAAAACAAATATTTGTTGATGTAGAATAGAAAACAATGATTTTAAATCAGATGGGAAGAAAAAGCGATGATAGAAAAGCATGACTCGCATTCACCATAAATTACTGAAATCAAAAGTAACTGTACAACCAAATCAACTAAATCAGACTAAACTTTTCCTGTTTTAGGTCAGTTAGGATGACCAAAATTATTTCCATTTACTAAATTTTTTTATAGAATTGTTTATTACTTTCTTCAAAGTCAGAAGTTTGCATACATTTCCTTAGTATTTGGTAGCATTGCCTGTATGCCTTGGGTCAAATGTTTTGGTTATCCTTCCACAAGCTTCTCACAGTAGTTTGCTGGAATTTTGGCCCATTCCTCCTGACAGAACTGGTGAGGTTTGTAAGTCGTCTTGCTCGACACATCTTTTCAGCTCTGCTCACAAACTGTCTATAGGACTGAGATCAGGGTTTTGTGATGGCCACTCCAAAACATTGACTTTGTTGTCATTAAGCCACTTTCTAACTAATCTGGCGGTATGCTTATGGTCATTGTCCAATTGGAAGACCCTTTTGCTGTCACAAGCTGAGTTCTGGATGTTCTGCCAGACTCAGTCTCGTGGCTCTATCTTTGTAATTATATATATTTATCTTATTCTGTGCCTTTGAGTTTCAGTACTGCTTTCTATTTTGCTGTTTAGGCTCCAGTTTTGTTTCATGTCTATTTGTAATATCAGACTGCATTGGTTATGTTTATTTCTTGTATTTATTCTGTGGTGTTTTTCTCTGGGTTGCCAGCTGTCTGGCGATATTTTTGAGTTTGTGCTCTTCAGGGGGCGTCATCTGTCAAGCTGTCAGTCCAGCCGCTCCTCCCTCACTTCTCCCAGCTGATCTCAATCATCACTCATTGTTTCCTTTTGCCTGCTCATGTGAACCCACACCTGTCACTTGTTATATAATGGGTTTTGATCTCTATTTAAGGGAAGTTGTTTTTCATTTTCATTGCTGCTGTCTTGACTCATCAGGCGTTTATCTAAGCCTCTCTTTATCTAAGTCAGAGCCCTGTTTCTGCTCTGATGCGCTACTCCTGTAAGTTTTTCCCTCGTTGTTATTTTACATTTTGAATATCTTGTTGAACTTTATGTTTGTTGCTTTTGTTAATAAATATCACAAGCTCACAGTTCAGTGCCTGGGACTGTTCTCTCTGCCCCAAAGGGGCATTTATGACAGAAGGCAGCAGCCAGTTAAGGACCCAGCTGCTGTGAGTTTGTGAATCTTTTGTTTTTTCCTTTTTTTTTTTGCTCACCTGTTCTGTGGAGCTTATGATGTCCCCAGCCCACACGGACTCGGCAAGTGGACGAGGCTACCCAATGCGCCTGGGGTGGGAGTGCTACCCAGCTCTTATGGAGATTGATAGGCTAATCTCCACGGCATGCACATATTCCACCCGGGAGAACGTATTGTGGTATCTGGGGCTCACGGAGGCAGCAGCTCACCAGTGTCCTCAGCTTATGGAGCACGCTGAGGGAAAAGAGAGGATTTCTGTGGTGGCTGTGCTGCAATGTGAGAATGGAGGGGTGGTGAGAAATTCCCCAGAGAAGGCTGGGCGCACGCCAAAGGGGAGGCGCTCCCGGGCTTCTGTCATCTCCACTCCGCAGCAGTCTCCGACTCCTGTTTCGGCTCTATTAGCGCCATGAAAACAACGTCATCCCACTCCGGACCGCCGGAGGAAACCTCCTGCATCTCCGACAGCCATCTCTGCGGCACCAAAACCAAAGCCTCCCTCAGCAGTACAGCCCTTCCTTCTCTGTTCTTCAGCTGAATCTTCAGCTTTTCCCGAGACTGTAGCTGCTGTTCCTCGCTCAACTTCGGTGTCCTCTCCCGCTGCTGAGAGGTCCTCCATTGGTCCCCCCGGCTCTGTCCATCTCCATAACTACAGGGGCAGCTCCTCCACAATCCTCAGAGGGGCCCATGTTCACCATAGCCATGGAGAGGGATGGCTATTCACCTGCTGCAGCAGACAACACCAAACACCAGGAAAACAGGCAAGTGCCATTTCATTCTATTTCAACTTATGATGATATGCCTTGCCTGATTCCCGGCAATGAGGCTCAGGGTCTGCAGTCCCCTGAGCTCTCACTACCTGCTGCAGTAATTAATTGCTCACCAGCCCTCTCCATGTCCTCTCCCTCAGTTCCTGAGTGTCCACCGGCCCCGGAACAGAACCGCCAAATGATGGAGGAGCCTGTGGCCCTAGAAGACCCAGTTCTGGTGCCAGTGGTGAGCCGATCCCCAGCTGCCATGCCGGATGAGCCATCTGCTTGGGTCACTTCGCCTGGGGGCCCCAAGACTGCAACCACTATTGCGCCTGCTGCGGAGCCTGCCGCAGCAGAGTTCAAGGCCGAGCTGGACCTCCAAAAGACCGGGCCCAAGACATCGTCACCATCTGGATCGACGGAGTCCTGGACGGTGGTGGAGCTTGAGCTCAGGCAAGTGCTGTCTCTTGTTTTTCTCTTATCAGTTTTGGAGAGGTCTTGCCTGGCTCTTGGTGAGGTTGGCCGGGTGCAGCCGCCCGCTGCTCTTGAGCTTGCCTCGCCGGGCTTCGCCGCTGCTGGTGACCCTGACCCTATTCCTCTGTCTGTTTCCGCTGAGCTTTCTCCTAGGTTCACCGGAAATGTTCCAGCACAGCAAGAGATCTCCGTGGGTCCAGGCTCACCGCCCGAGGTCACCACAGGTCCAGCTTCCCCCGCAGTGGATGTCGTCACAGAGGCTCTGTCCCAGCCCGGGACCTCCGTGGGTGCAGCTTCCCCTCTGCCCGAGGCTGTCGTCTGGGTTCCTCCTCCTCAGTCCAAGTCTCCGTGGGCGCTGTGTCCCGATCAGGGACCCTTGTGGGTGCTACGCCCCAGATTCAACCCAACGTGGGTGCTGCATTCCAATATGGGCCCGCCATGGGAGCTATGCCCCAGCCCGGGGTCCACCGTGGTTGCAGCGTCGGCCCAGCCCGGGCCCACTGAGGATGCAGCTCTGCTCCTGCCTGGAGCCACCAAGGGTGCAGCTCCACTCCAGCCTGGAGCCACCGAGGGTGCTGCAGTGCTCCAGCCTGGCGTCACTGCGAGTGCTGCATTGCTCCAGCCTGGAGCTACCATGTCCCAATCTGGCACCACCGAGGGTACTGTTGACAAGCCCAAGACCATTGTAGGTCCTCCCCTTTCTCCTCTGCCAGACGCCATCGTGGTTCCCCCTCCTTCTCTGCCAGATGCCGTTGAGGTTCCCCCTCCAGTACCAGACACCGTCCTGGTTCCTCCGGCTACTCCTGCTGGGCGGCCACCCTGTGGGCTACCCTCGCTGTTTGGGTAGCTGAAAAACCCTGGTCGACGGCCTAATGGACTGAGCTGTCGGGTTGGGTGGCCCATGTTCTCCAGCATGCCACCTGACATGTTCCACCTTGCTGTCCACCAGGCCTGGGACTTTGGTCGCCCACCTGAACCTTCCAGCTCTTTGGTTCTGGGGGCCTAAGCCTATGATTTTGACTGGTGTAAGTCCTGAGCGGGATTTTGGTTCGTTCCCTCCTAGCCTGTTTCCCCCACCACCCACCCTGGGTGGGTTATTGTTGTACCCCTGCTGGGGAGGACAGGCTTTTTCCTTTTCTTTTGGTGTTACCTTGGGGTGTCTGGGTACCACCCCTTGGGAGGGGGGTCTGTCACAAGCTGAGTTCTGGATGTTCTGCCAGACTCAGTCTCGTGGCTCTTTCTTTGTGTTTATATATATATATATTTATCGTATTTTGTGCCTTTGAGTTTCAGTACTGCTTTCTATTTTTCTGTTTAGACTCCAGTTTTGTTTCATGTCTATTTGTAATGATTTTTCAGTCTGCATTGATTATGTTTATTTCTTATATTTGTTCTGTGGTGTTTTTCTCTGGGTTGACAGCTGTCTGGCGATATTTTCGGGCTTGTGCTCTTCAGGGGCCGTCATCTGTCAAGCTGTCAGTTCAGCTGCTCCTCCCTCACCTCTCCCAGCTGATCTCAATCATCACTCATTGTTTCCTTTTGCCTGCTCATGTGAACCCACACCTGTCACTTGTTTTGTAATGGGTTTTCATCCCTATTTAAAGGAAGTTGTTTTTCATTTTCATTGCTGCTGCCTTGACTCATCAGGCATTTTTCCAAGCCTCTCTTTATCTCCGTCAGATCCCTGTTTCTGCTCTGACACGCTACTCCTGTACGTTTTTCCCTTGTTGTTATTTTACATTTTGAGTATCTTGTTGAACTTTATGTTTGTTGTTTTTGTTAATAAATATCACAAGCTCACAGTTCAGTGCCTGGGACTGTTCTCTCTGCCCCGAAGGGGCATTTATGATATTTGCACCTATGCTTTAACTTCCTGACTGATGTCTTGAGATGTAGCTTCAACATTTTCTATAGTTCTTTCTTCATGATGCCATCTGTTTTGTGAAGTGCACCAGTCTCTTCTGCAGCAAAACACCACCACAACATGATGCTGCCACCCCCATACTTCACAGCTGGGACAATGTTCTCAGGCTTGCAAGGTTCTCCATTTTTCCTCCAAATGCAATGATGGTCATTATGGCCAAACAGTTCAATTTTAGTTTCTTCAGACCACAAGATATGTCTCCAAAAATGAAGGTCTTTGTCCCTGTGCGCATTTCCAAACTGTGATTTAGCTTTTTTTTATCTTACGTTTGGAATAATGGCTTCTTCCTTGCTGAGTGGCCTTTCAGTCCCATGTCAGTACTAGGGATGAACCGATCTGCCGTATTGGTATCGGGTTCGATCCAGGAAAAATGGCTGGATTGGTATCGGTAAGGAATAAAAGTAATTTACCGATCCGATACATTAATAATAATAAAATGAAGGCATGATCACGTTTTCAGCCATGCTGGATACAGCTTCTGTAAACAAAGGCAACAAGTGACACATCACTGAACCCTGTCTGTGGGACTTACCTCAGTATGTTACTGTGTGGTACCAGCATTTACAATTTTACACCACCAATTTGATTAAACACTTGCAAAAGTATCACAGCAAAGGAGTATGCTGAATTCTGTCAAGAACTGAGCAGAAGGACGTGTGTCGAGCAGCAGCAGCTGCTGCAGTGCTGCTTTTCCAGCTCAGGAGGTTGGACATTAAAAGTGAAACCTAAAAAAAATTAAATTGAAAGTAAAAACCAGACTGGAGCATACTTTTCAGAGGAGAGTCTTATAGTTGATGAAAGGTAGGTGACAGAAACATAAATAGCAAATTATTTTTTTGTGTTTTTGTATTTTGTGTTTTGTATACTTTATTAATCCCAGAGGGTGAAAGGCACATGAACATGAAATGGAACCGGAATGACTTCAAAATAAGAGCAAACCTAAAATCTAAGAATGGACAGAGAATAATATCATAAGCACTACTAATAATAATAATAATGGATGACAAAAATACAACTTAAAGGGTTTGTTCCTTCATTTTCAGATGTATAGCATTTTTTTTACTTCATGCATAAAGTGGCACTTTGAATAACATCTGAATGTTTATTTAAATACTCAGCTTTAAAGTTTTGTATAAACTTACTCTTAAAACTTCAGAATGCATGTTTACATAGTGCTGACCAGTGAAATGCTGCCATTGTTGCAAAGTTTACAATTAAAAAAGCAGCAGCATTGCTGAACTGAGTCAAATTTGTAATATATTCTTTGACTTTTAGATTTCTGTTTTTACATGTGTACAAAATGCAACTAGTCATTAACAAAGCATGTTCTGTACTTTTATTGTTTTAGATAAGAGAGACGGTATCGGGTTTGGATCGGTATCGGTTGATACTCAGAGTCACAGTACTGATATCAGTCTTGAAAAAGTGGTATTGGCTCATCCCTTGTCGGTACAGGTACCAGCTTCAGCCAGCATCTTCACAAGGTCTTTTGCTTTTGTTCTGGGGTTATTACGTACATTTCACACCAAAATACATTCATCTCTGGGACACAGAGAATGTCATCTTACCACTCCTTTCTGAGTGGTATGATGGCTGGACATTCCCATGGTATTTAATTATGTTGTTCAATTATAGTTGCATATAATTGTTTGAACAAATGAACATGGCACCTTCAGGCATCTGGAAATTGTACCCAAGGATGACCCAGACTCGTGGAGGTCCACAATTCTCTTTCTGATAGTAGTGTATGTAAACTTTTGACATTGAAGAAAGTAATAAAAAAATTTCTCAAAAAAAATATTTACCAAATAAAAATTATCTAGCAAAAATAAAAATTACTTAGCAAATAAAAATAATTTTGGTAATCCTAACTGACTTAAAACAGGAAAAGTTTAGTCTGATTTAATGTCAGACAGTGAGAAAAAAAAGGTTGTGTCTTTTTTTACAGTGTATGCAAACTTCCGGTTTCAACTGTACTAGTGCATTGCCCGTAGAATGCAAGTATTCCTGTCTGAAACAGGTATCCCAATCAGGCTTTACAGGCCCAAATGTAGGCTGCGTTTGAAAGTGGAATACAAGGAGGTGTAGCCTATAGGTAGGCAATCACATGTTAGACTTTGACAAATATAAAAGGGAATAAATGGCACTAATATTTATTTGATTGTGTGACTATTAATTACAGAATACCTAAATATTGAAAATGAATGGGACATCCAATATTACCGACTGTTTCAGATCCCTTATTTGTTTGTCAGATCACTTAATTGTGTGATTTTTTTATCACTTATATTCAAGATAATAGTGTATCTTGCACTTTGGGGAATGGGAGTTGTTCAGTCATCATTATAATTATTTTAGTTTATATCACTGTTCAGTGATGGAGTTTAGTGTAATATTGAATTTCTTCTGTGTATCGCCAATAAACTCATACAGTACTACAGTGCATCCGGAAAGTATTCACAGTGCTTCACTTTTTCCACATTTTGTTATGTTACAGCTTTATTCCAAAATGGATTAAATTCATTTTTTTCCTCCAAATTCTACACACAATACCCCATAATGACAATGTGAAAAAAGGTTGGTTTTTTTTTTTTAATTTTTGCAAATTTATTAAAAATAAAAAACTAAGAAATCACATGTACATAAGTATTCACAGCCTTTGCTCAATACTTTGTTGATGCACCTTTGGCAACAATTACAGCCTCAATTCTTTTTGAATGTGATGCCACAAGCTTGGCACACCTATCTATGGGCAGTTTTGTCCATTCCTCTTTGCAGCACCTCTCAAGCTCCATCAGGTTGGGTGGGAAGCGTTGGTGCACAACCATTTTCAGATCTCTCCAGAGATGTTCAATTGGATTCAAGTCTGGGCTCCGGCTGGGCCACTCAAGGACATTCACAGAGTTGTCCTGAAGCCACTCTTTTGATCTCTTGGCTGTGTGCTTAGGGTCGTTGTCCTGCTGAAATTTGAACCGTTGCCCCAGTCTGAGGTCAAGAGCGCTCTGGAGCAGGTTTTCATCCAGGATGTCTCTGTTCATTGCTGCATTCATCTTTCCTTCTATCCTGACTAGTCTCCCAGTTCCTACTACTGAAAAACATCCCCACAGCAAGAAGCTGCCACCACCATGCTTCACTGTAGGGATGGTATTGGCCTGATGTTGAGCGGTGCCTGATTTCCTCCAAACATGATGCCTGGCATTCACGCCAAAGAGTTCAAGCTTTGTCTCATCAAACCAGCGAATTTTGTTTCTCATGGTCTGAGAGTCCTTCAGGTGCCTTTTGGCAAACTCCAAGCGGGCTGCCATGTGCCTTTTACTAAGGAGTGGCTTCCATCTAGCCACTCTACCATACAGGCCCGGTTGGTGGATTGCTGCAGAGATGGTTGTCCTTCTGGAAGGTTCTCCTCTCTCCACAGAGGAACGCTGGAGCTCTGACAGAGTAACCATCAGGTTCTTGGTCACCTCCCTGACTAAGGCCCTTCTCCCCCGATCACTCAGTTTAGATGACCGGCCAGCTCTAGGAAGAGTCCTAGTGGTTCCAAACTTCTTATATTTATGGATGATGGAGGCCACTGTGCTCACTGGGACCTTCAAAGCAGCAGAAATTTTTCTGTACCCTTCGCCAGATTTGTGCCTCAAGACAATCCTGTCTCGGAGGTCTACAGACAATTCCTTTGACTTGCACTGTCAACTGACATGCACTGTCAACTGTGGGACCTTATATAGACAGGTGTGTGCCTTTCCAAATCATGTCCAATCAACTGAATTTACCACAGGTGGACTCCAATTAAGCTGTAGAAACATCTCAAGGATGATCAGTGGAAACAAGATGTATCTGAGCTCAGTTTTGAGTTTCATGGCAAAGGCTGTGAATACTTATGTACGTGTGATTTCTTATTTTTTTATTTTTAACAAATTTGCAAAAATCTCAAGAAAACGTTTTTCACGTTGTCATTATGGGGTGTTGTGTGTAGAATTTTGAGGGAAAAAATGAATTTAATCCATTTCGGAATAAGACTGTAACATAACAAAATGTGGAAAAAGTGAAGCGCTGTGAATACTTTCTGGATGCACTGTATAACAGGACACATTTACATATATTTGAGACTCATTGTAGTGCATCATTTTATATTTTAACAATTTTGTTGTTAAAAGTTTTTTTTTTTTTAAACTTTAATGCTAAGATTGAGGTGGTGCTTTTATCGTCATGCTGGGGTGATACTGAGACCAAATAATGATCTGAACCTTGAGGACGTGACTGGCAAAGACTAACAATGTGAGCACCACAGCTCTATTGTAAGCGGTTTGTTTTTTATTGATGCGAGAAGATTATTATTATTATTACTATGCCTAAACAATCGCATTTTTGACCCTTTAAGCGTTAACCAAAACACAATTTTTTACACACACACTTCAGACCCGGTAAAAAATTTTATAAACTGGAAAAAATATGTGCCCCATGCAGAAAATTTTCCAACGTATCCAGCGTGTGGTTGATATGTAACGCATTCATGGAGCAAAGGTTGTAGGGCCTTCCCCCCATGTTTTTTTTTTTTTTTTTTTTATCTTTGCAGTCGGTACAATCAGCTGTCCAGCGCTGTTCTGATATTTATGCCAAAATGTCAGAACACCGGAGGAGGTGGATGCAATCAGCTGATTGCTCGAACCACAGAGCTCAGCTGTTTTCCATGATAAATCAGCCTCAGGGCAAAAGCACACACCATGCATTATCTTTTTTCACTTTTTTGAAAATAACTTTTTTTTTATTGCCACCAGTTAGCATGCCTTTGACCCATGTCATGTCTGGCCGCTCTCCAGGCATGTTCTGTGTGCATTCACATGGCCACTGTTTGGTCTGGACTAAAGGACCAAAGTGTGTATTCCATGGATAGTTTGGGTTTTTTTGCACCGTCTGAATGCACCTGGAACTCTGGTGTAGCACCAAACAAGTGAATTCTGGTCCCCTGAAAATGGGGGGTCTTGGTTCAGAATCAGAATCAGAATCAGAATAGCTTTATTGCCAAGCATGTTTGCAGTGTAAACAAACGAGGAATTTGACTTGACATTGGGCGCGCTCGATAAGCGCCTCCAATGACGCGGCAGCCATGAAGGCGCCTGTCATCAGTGGAGGGTAAAGAGGGGAATGGGGGAGGGAATGACACAATGGGCAGAGAGAAAAAAACATAGTTAATCAAAATAAAGCTCGTATGAGCAAAATTGTGATTACATAGAAAAAAAACCCTCTAAGCACAAATAGCAGACCAATACAGATCACACAATACAAAGGAGCAAGAGAGAGACCAGTGTGTGTAGTCAGCATGTAATAATCAGTATGAGTGTGGTGTTGATGTATCAGTTGCTGGTGCACAACAAAGGGGCGCCTCCTGGCAACGGATGGGTGTTATGTTCATGTATTCAAAACACAGATAAGCATGTCCCAGAGTCTGTCTCTCTTCGTGCATGCCAGATGGCAAAGTTCTGTATTAGACACATGATAACGCTGTCCTTGAAGAGTCCGGTTTGCTGAACAACAGCAAATGTTGTTAATTGTTTGGGTTAAAGAGAAGCCAAAACACCTTCCTGCAAAATCTCTGCACCTGAAGGAATGAGTTCCCAAGGACGCCGAATCAAGGCCTGATGAGCACAGTCACTTGGAGCATAGTAATTTCCACTCTTTTGCGATTCTGTGCATCACAATTAATTCAATTCACAGGCTTAAAATCGCTGGTCGAATTGTTGAAGGAGCTTTGCCGGGATCCGCATTTTGACCAGCTCTTCCACCTTTTTAATTTCCGATACACTAGGAAACTCCGGAGCCAAACAGTAGAAATCCTGTGATCATATCCAAACAGATAGATGTCTTCTGCATCTTCAATCGAATCACACAGACACATGAGTTCCAATTAAACATGAGTTCCAATTAACCTTGCAAATGCAGTCTGGTGTGCTTCGCTTGCAGTGTGAATGCAAATGGAGTATCCAGCGGACCAAAGGGTGTGCTGTTCTGCGTTTGTGTAACCACAGCAACACACAGTGAGAAGAGAAAGTGGAGTTTACTGTAAAAGTGCCTTCACATCAAACACGAATGGGCGAATTTTTCACACAGCATGATTACATTATAACTCTATGTAAACTATGTAAATACATGAAAAGACATAAATTCACCATATGGGTCAGATGCAGACAGGCAAAGTTCCCACTCACCTGAAAAAGCTGTCCCTGTTGAAAACTTGATGTGTGTTTCCTGGCAGCACGTCCGTGGTAGGAATCTGTGGGTAAATAAATCCAACATCCCAATTCAGCTGAAGAGCTCCTGGTTCTTCAGCCTCCATTTTGGGAGGAAACAACAATAAAGTCAACCGTGTGGATCCAAGAAATACTTTTACTGTAGAGAATGCGTTCAAGGATGAGGCTGAGTTTATTTCTCAGGTTCAGCTTTATTAAGTGAACACATGCTCTATCAATCTCTAAGCAACAAAAGACACTGAGCAATCAAATACCACACTCTTATACCCTGCTGAAGCCACAAACCTAAGTCACATGGTGCTTTAGCAAACATACAATCACATGGTACATAATCCCAGTCACAATGCACTCTTTGATGTTTCTCTATTGTCTCTTATCCCTCGATGTCCCGGGAATCCTCCTGGGGCATCCTCTCCGAGACAAAGGCCCAAACTCACACCTCCTCGTCATCTTCTGTAGATCTCTGCAGGCCCAGACCTCTTTTGTCCCACGAGACGTGAAGCCCCCAATACACATACAAGTCATACATATGTGGGAAATATGAACTCAATATATGCGCCACATAACCCCCCCCCCCCAAACGTCTATTCAGGGACAAAACATAATCAGAGATGCATGGCAGAAAACATCACAACATATCACAAATCAATCCCCCAATTGCTTGAGTTTTAACCTCCTGCCATATCTGCTGTAAGCCGGCTTTGTTCCTTCTGCAGCGGCTCCCTGCATCTGTGAATCAGAATTATTAGCACATCTCTGTGGTGGCTCGGAACAATGTCTTCCCGGCGGCCTGCCACGGCGGGGGGCCCTGGCCAACTGCACATGTTCATCAGCCAGAACAAAGGCGGGTTTGAGTCTGTTAATGCAAATCAACTCTTTTCTGTCTCCCAAATCAAGCAAAAAATATTTCTCCCCTGTCTCCAACACTCTGAAAGGCCCGTCGTAAGGCGGTCGCAAACCTGGTCATTGAGCATCATGTCTAACAAAAACAAACTCCACATTTTTGAAAGCCCTCGGCACAAAAACGCACGGAAAACTGTGATGAACTGGGCCAGGAAGGGTGTTTGATCCTGTGCCGCTCTGCACCGGCTGAGCGGGGGGGCAATTTGGTGCAGGGTTGTCCGGAAGGAATTCCCCCGGCAAACGGAGGGGTTGAGCAAAAACTAATTCAGCCGGAGAGGCTTGCAAATCCTCCTTAGGTCGGAACGCAACCCTAATAAAACCCATGGAAGTTTATCCACCCAGTTTGTATCCGTAAGAGACGCTCTGAGGGCTGCTTTCAATGACCTATGAAAGCGTTCGCACAAACCGTTAGCTTGGGGGTTATACGCGGTAGTACGGTGAATCTTCACCCCCAGGCTGTGGGCCATGGATGACCAGAGTTCGGAAATGAATTGGGGACCTCTGTCGGACGTTATGTCCGACGGAACTCTAAAACGCGCGACCCAAGTCGTTAAAAACGCGCGTGTAACGTCTGCTGCCGTAGTTGACGCCAAAGGAACCACTTCTGGCCAGCGCGTGGTGCGATCTACCATCGTCAAAAGGTGTGTGCACCCCTGCGACAACGGAAGGGGGCCCACCAAGTCGACATGCACATGATCAAAACGTTTAGCCGGGATGTGAAAAGGCTCCGAAGGGGCTCTAGTGTGCTTGTGTATTTTGGCTCGCTGACACTCTACGCAGGCTGCTGCCCATTCTTTGACCTGTTTACGCAACCCCAGCCAAACAAATTTCTCCCCCACCATTTTAATCGATGCGCGCACCCCCGAGTGCGCCAGAGAATGGATTGAGTCAAAAACGCAGCGGTGCCATGCAGCTGGAACCACGGGGCGCCCTGAGACATCACAGATTAGAGGGGGCATACCTATCTGCTGCACCCTGTGCTCCAGCCTCAACCCTGTTGGTCCAGACTGGAGCGCGCGCACATCCGCGTCGCTAACCTGCTCCGCGGCCATGGCTGCGTAATCTAAACCTACGCGGACCGGGGCTGCGAGCGCTTCCGCGCCACAACCCTGGCCCGCGGCCACGGCTGCCGAGCCTGCCCCCACGGGGCTTGGTGCTGCTACTGCACGTGAAAGACAGTCTGCCACTACATTATGTTTGCCCGTGACATGCTGAATATCGGTGGTGAACTCCGATATCGCGGCCAGCTGTCTTTGCTGCCGGCCTGACCAAGGCTCTGAAATCTTGGCCATCGCAAACGTTAGCGGTTTATGGTCCACAAACGCGGTGAAACGGCGCCCCTCCAGCCAGAACTGGAAATGGCAGATGGCCAAATGCAGGGCCAACAGCTCCCTGTCGAACGCGCTGTATTTCCGCTCGTTATCGCGCAAGGTTTTGCTGAAAAACGCGAGAGGTTGCCAGCTCCCTGCCACAAACTGTTCAACGACCGCCCCCACCGCTAAATCAGAAGCGTCCGTGGTGAGCGCCATACGTGCCGTTGGCACCGGGTGTGCCAGCAAAACGGCGTTCGCCAGGGTTGATTTGACCTGGGAGAATGCGCGCTTCCGCTCCGGGGACCATTTGATCTTACTTGCAGGTTTTTGTTTTTTAAGTGCCGCGTACAATGGTTGCATGAGCTGCGCTGCGCTTGGGAGGAAGCGGTTATAAAAATTAACCATTCCCAAAAATTCTTGCAATGCTTTGACCGTCTGAGGTTGGGGAAAATCCGTTATTGCGCGTATTTTATCGGGCAGAGGGACCGCTCCTTCTGGTGAAACGTGGTGCCCCAAAAAATCGATTTGCGCCACCCCAAACTGGCACTTCGCTGGGTTAATTATTAACCCGTGCTCTGCCAGCCTCCGAAAAACCGCTGTGAGATGGCTTTCGTGTTAGTCTTCGGACGTGCTGGCTACCAAAATATCATCCAAGTAGACAAACACGAAAGGGAGGTCGCGTAAAACCGCATCCATCATGCGCTGGAACGTCTGTGCAGCCCCCTTGAGTCCAAACGGCATACGCAAAAACTCGAAAAGCCCAAAAGGAGTTATTACCGCTGTTTTGGGTATGTCCTGAGCGCGGACTGGGACTTGGTGGTACCCACGCACCAAATCTATTTTAGAAAAAATGCACGCCCCCGCTAAATGCACCGAAAAATCCTGGATGTGCGGAATCGGGTAGCGGTCGTGTGCTGAAGCGTTATTCAACCTGCGGAAATCACAGCAAGGCCGCCACGAGCCATCAGCCTTGGGGACCATATGCAGTGGTGAAGCCCAGGGGCTGTTAGAGCGTCTAATGATGCCCAGTTTTTCCAGGTTGGTGAATTCCTCGCGCGCTATGGCCAGTTTAGCTGGGTCCAAGCGCCGAGCTTTTGCAAAAACGGGGGGCCCGATGGTAGTTATAAAGTGCTCCACCCCATGTTTAGCCGCTGACGCCGAAAACGTTGGGACTGTGAGTGCTGGAAACTGAGTGAGTAGTGCTTGGAACTTACCACCCGCAGCTGTGACATTGGGCTGTGCAGTAGGCGGGACCACCCGAGCTGTACAGGAAATGGAGTGGAAAGACAGTGCATTAACCAGACGTCTATTAGCAAGATCAACCAATAAACCATTTGAGCACAAAAAATCAGCACCTAACATGTTATGACTGACTGCTGCCACGACGAAGGTCCACTCAAATGTCCGACCGTGAAAAGACAGGGGGAGGGTCTTCTCCCCGAAGGTCTTGATTGTCGAGCCGTTCGCCGCCAACACCAGGGGTCCACTGGAAGGCGCCAGCCGATCAGCGTAGGAAGGTGTGATGAAACTCAGCTGGGAGCCTGTGTCCACCAGGAACTGCCTCCCTGATTTCCCGTCCGTAAGGTACAGCAGCTTATTCTTCGCGCCGAGAGCAGCAGCTGCTACCGACTCTTGGTCCTGGCGTTTCCCGAGCGCTTGAACTGGCACGGTGGAATGCACTTGTGTGCCCTCTCGGCGAAACGTCGATGATAAAAGCAGAGGACTTTGCGCGCTCCGCGTCTCCTGGTCTCCGCCGCTGCCGACGTCAGCGAATCTGGTGCTGCAGCCTCTGGCCCCCTGCCGTCTCCGGGCATTGTGCTCAGCTCCGCTGCCGCCGTCGTGGCCGTGTGCCGTCTATGGGCGTCAACGAGTCGCTGTGCCTCCTGGCCCAGCTTGTGGTAATCTCGGTTGGTCAGCAGCTGTGAGCTGGCCAAGGTGACTCTCACCGCTGACGGTAGTGTCCTAAGGAAAAGATGGGCGAAGATAAAGCCGTCGTCATCATCGCCCCTCGGCCTCAGCATCCTCGCCATCAGGTCCGCGGGCCTGTCTGCTTCGCCTTCAGTCAACACCAGGAGCTTCTCTGCTCGCTCTCCCAGCGAGGGGGTGAAAGCACGGATGAGAGCGGCTTTCAATGCGCCGTACTTGTCGTCGTCTGGTGGGTGGTTAGTCAGGCTCACCACCCGCTGTGCTGTGAGGCTGTCCAGCTTTGCGACTACATGGTAGAATTTTGTTGCATCTGCTGAAATTCCCTGAAGATGGAACTGCGCCTCGACAGTGTTGAACCAGGAGCGCGGGCTGTACTGCCAGAAATCGGGCAGCTGGACTGCAGTAGCTGCGTTAGCCTGGCTGGCTCCTGATGAGTCCGGTGCGTGAAGGTCGTCACCGGCCACAACTTGTCGTAGGGTCACCAGTGTAGAGAATGTGTTCAAAGATGAGGCTGAGTTTATTTCTCAGGTTCAGCTTTATTAAGTGAACACATGCTCTATCAATCTCTAAGCAACAAAAGACACTGAGCAATCAAATACCACACTCTTATACCTTGCTGAAGCCACGAACCTAAGTCACATGGTGCTTTAGCAAACATACAATCACATGGTACATAATCCCAGTCACAATGCACTCTTTGATGTTCCTCTATTGTCTCTTATCCCTCGATGTTCCGGGAATCCTCCTGGGGCATCCTCTCCGAGACAAAGGCCCAAACTCACACCTCCTCGTCATCTCCTGTAGATCTCTGCAGGCCCAGACCTCTTTTGTCCCACGAGACGTGAAGCCCCCAATACACATACATATGTGGGAAATATGAACTGAACATATGCGCCACATTACCGGAGAAAACCGAGGAGAAAAGTATAAAAAAAAAAGTATCTTGGACTTTGAGTAGTGACGAGTGAGGAGTGAGATGCAGGCTCTGATAGATATTTGGTCTGAGAACCAGATTGTTCAGCTGCTTGTGGCTACAGACAAGAATACCAATGTTTTTAAAACATTTAGCGACATGATGGCAGCACGGGGGGGTTATACAGACAGCGGAACTTTTCATTTTTATTAGTTTGTGGCGCATAAATACCTTACTGAAGGGAACGGTGTTATGCTGAGAATTGCTCGCTTGCCGAGAATTGCATCCCATCACTGAATAAACATAATTTAAAGATAATTTACAAGAGGTAATAACAATTTTTACTTCTAAAAATGTATAATGGGTACTTCTAAAAATGCACAAATGGTTACAAGCCTGGCTGTAGTGTTATATTTTATAGTTTTGGTGCATGGGATCCAATTCTCGGCATAACACTGCTCCTGGCCAATCGATGAGCCGGATTTCTTTTCTTTGCCGAGATTTTTTCTTCCTGGTTAGTGGTGGCTTCAGCTACAGTGCCACAAACGAGCAGCTGTTGTAACTGCATGATGTTGTCCAAGCAGTTTGATCCACTTGAGTGAAGTGCTGTGTGAATGCAAACTGACCCAAACAAAGGTGTCAAAATTCTTGCCATCCCCCGCTGAGTCAAACAAAGACTCCCGGACTATCCTGGTGTGAATACAGCCTCTATGTTGATTTGTCAGACCCAGTCCCCACTGACGCTCCGCCCAGTCTGCTCGCGCATCTATGTTCTCCACGTATGCTGAATTATCCTTTAGACCTACTGTCATGATCTGAGCACGGCAGATTCCACCGTGCTCAGTCTCATGGTCGTTTTTTATATTTGTATATTTGTTGTATTTTTGAGTTCTTAGTTTCCTGTCATTTTAGCCTTGGTTGGTTTTCATATATCTTGTATTGTTTCTTAGTTCTACCCATTCTCCTGTTTATGTTCATTGTAGTCTTGCTATTTATTTATTGAGTATTTGCTTGTAGTTATCCCCCAGTCTTTATTCGTTATCATTTTAGTTCTTGATATACTGTATATTTGTACTTTTGTGTTCTCTCTCTCGCTCTTTCTCTCTCCGGGTCTGCAGCTGTCAGAGACATTTCCGGGTTTTGCTCTGTAGTGGGCGGTGCTCTCGTCAAGCTGTCAGTCCCATCTCCTCCCCTCTCAGTACTCACAGCTGATCTCATTTTGTATTATTGTCACCTCCTGCCCGCTCATGTGATCCACACCTGATGGTACTTGTTATAATTAATTGCTTGCCTTACTTATGACTGCCTGCTTCATCCAGTCTTTGTCGGAGTCTCACCAGGAATCCATGTCTGTTAGAACCCAGTCCCTGTTCTAACATCTGCCTCGCCTTCTCCTTTTTTCGTCTATTTGTAAGTTTATGTTGAGCACTGTTTGGACTTTGTGTTTGTTTTTATTAAATACCACAAACTGCAGTTCAGCGCTTGGGTTCTTCTCTCTGCCCCAAAGGGGCAATTCATGACACCTACGCAATCATGGCAACTTTATGGTATAATTTTTTTAAGCATTAAATCTTCAGTATTATGTTTTTCTAGTCAAATTTGTCATTTTTCACTTCCTTGTTTTGTCCAGGGAACGCTGTGGTGACTGACAGGTCGTGATGCCATGTATTATCCAGTCAGCATGGCCGTGATGCCGCATATTATACAATCAGCACGGAGTCAATCTGAAACCCCGCCCACACTTCTTGAAGCCAGGGAATGAAGAGACAGAGCAGTGACAGAGTGGTGGCTAAACTTTTATTGATAAAAATTACATATTTTGACTGAGCGACTCCATACTCGGGGATGCACACCCTCGTAACCTCAGCAAAACACGTATAAAATCTTAGGTCAGTCTGACGAACGGTTCAAGAGATATGCATGGAACAGACACACAGATAGATAGACACACAGACAGAGATTCCGTGCATTTATAGAAAGATAAGGATACTAAAACAAATCTACTCACAAAAGTACAATTTTGGAAAAAGTTACATGCATACTTGATTAATCGTAAATTGATGCTACCATTCTTTGATATTTTTTTTTTTAATTTTGTATACTTTATTGATCCCCAGAGGGGAAATTGAGGGCATCCACCTGGATGGATGAAGCAGCCACGGTACGGCGCTATCCCTTAACCATTCACACACACATTCACACCTAGGGCCACTTTAGAGTCTCCAATTAACCTAACCTGCATGTTTTTTGGCCTGTGGGAGGAAACCGGAGAAATCCCGGGGTAAACCCATGCAGATACGGGGAGAAACATGCAAACTCCACACAGATCACTGTTGGTCGGGGGCTGGGATCGAACCAGGGATCCCATGGCCAAGGGTGAGTTGCTGTGCTGGCGCAGTGCTATCCACTGCATATGCACCATGGAGCATATGTTTGATGTTTAATAGTTCTATATAAAATTTATATTATTTCAGATGTGATTCTCATTCACAGAAGTCCAAATGTTTGTCATCATCATACATTTTCATGCTTGAATATTTCCCTTTTCCTTTCTTCTCTGTGTGTGAAAGAGCTTAGCGGTGACGTTCAAACACACAGTGTAAGGGGGTTTCTCATGGGCATCAATCATGGGGGCAGAAATTTATGGCTCAGACGGGCTGCTGTGTGGAACAGCATCCAAGAATTTTACAGAAGGATCGGAGCGACCTTTGCGAGTGGTCCTGCTGAGGCTCCATAAATCCACTTCATTACCGGGTCATAAATATGGGCTGAGCTGCTGCACAGCATTACTTTATGACTGGCCAGAAATCTTTGTCTCTAATGATTAGAAATGCTGCAGTTTTGCCTCAGGCTCAGTGTGCATGGTGTTAGTTTAAGCACATCAAACCACATAAACCAGCAGCTGCTCAGGACTAATGCATATAATTAGAGTTAAAGCTTAAAACTAGAAGATTTTTTTCTGTCCTGGGGATTCTGCATTTTTTGACTAATAACAGGTTAATAATTTTTGGAAATTCATCTGTAGCTGATATGTACAGTGAGGAAAATAAGTATTGAACATGTTGTGGCAATAGGAAGAAACACACAGGAGCCGAAGGTGAGTTTTTATCTTTACTCCTCAACATGCCACCAACAACTGACAGTAACCACTCCCAGACTCCAAAACCGGGAAATACAAACCATGCCCCCAACCCCAAGTACCACTGGGTGAGAGCTACACTCTTTAATATGCCACACAGCCCCACCCCCAAACACCCAGAGGGGACTCTCGTAGTCAAAATCAGTCTCTCACTGGGGGCCTGATGAGCCTGCTATAACGGCTGCGCCGTCCTCCAGCCGGGGCCACAGGAGAAACCTGTCGTGCTGGACGTCCTCATGGACAACGGGCAGGTGAAACACAGTCCATAGCAGGCTGGAAACCAGAAAACTCATCTAGTGCAGACCTAGCCAGGGTCTTAAAAGGTGGGTGACCCCAGCGGGGGACCTGGGCTAGAACCATAAGCTCATCTGCCATAAGGTGCGCCGGCTTAAGCCTATTTAATGTAACCTGCTCTTTACGTCCACTCATCTCTAGCACAAAACTCTTAGGGCCTATCTCCAGAACCCGAAATGGACCGTCGCATGGGGGTTGGAGAGGTGAGCGGTGAGTGTCATGTCACACAAAAAACGGGCTGAACTGAGCTCAGTAGGCACAAACGATCGCAGAAAACAGTGGTGAATGGGGGCTCAGAGCCATTGTGCTATCGGACGACAAAGGGTAGATGGCAGGCCCAGTCTGTGGGGCGGAACTTTTGGGCAAAAACACTTCCGGAACACGGAGCGGTTGACCAAACTCCAGTTCAGCAGGTGAAGCATCAAGATTATCCTTAGGAGCTGAACGCAACCCAAGCATCACCCAAGGCAAATGATCCACCCAATTACCATCGGAGCGCGCAGCACGCAACGCCGCTTTCAGTGACTGGTGAAATCGTTCACACAAGCCATTAGCCTGAGGGTGGTATGCTGTAGTTTCGGTGTACCTGCATTCCCAAGGACCTTGCAAGTGCTGACCAGAGCTCCGACACGAACTGGGGGCCCCTATCAGAGATAATATCTGATGGGGTGCAAAAATGCGCAACCCAGGGAGAAAGAAACATGCGTGCCACGTCCACGGCCAAAGTGGAGGACAGAGGGACCGCCTCTGGCCACCTAGTGGTCTCATTCACTATGGTGAGCAGGTGCGTAAAACCTTTCGAAGGGGGTAGAGGACCTACCAGGTCCACATGCATGTGGTCAAAACGTTTAGCCGGAATCCGAAACGGTTCTAGGGGTGCCTTGGTGTGCTGGTGGACTTTAGCACGTTGACACGCCAAGCATGCAGCCGCCCACCCCTTGACATCCCTGCAGAGGCCAGGCCAGACAAACTCGGCGTCAACCAGTTTCACTAATGCCCAAACTCCAGGGTGAGAGAGGAAATGAACTGAGTTGTAAACTCGACAGCGCCAGGTCACAGGGACAACAGATCGGGGGTGGCCAGTGGAGATGTCGCAGAGGAGAGTAGGACTGCCCTCCTGCATCACCGCTTCCTCGAGTTTGAGGGCTGTACCTGTAGACTGAAGGGCCAGGATGTCCGGGTTGCTGGGCTGCTCAGCAGCCATGGCAAAAAAATCCAAGGTGCACTGGACACACCAGCACATGTGATAGGCAATCAGCAGCAGGGTTGGACTTGCCAGCCACATGCTGAACATCTGTTGTGAACTCAGAGATGGCTGCCAGATGGCATTGTTGATGAGCAGACCACAGCTCGGTCACTTTGGACATAGCAAACGTCAGTGGTTTAGGCCCTCCAATAAGAAACGGAAATGACGAGTTGCCAGGTATAGCACTAGCAACTCCCGGTCAAAAATGTTGTATTTACAATCGTCATCCCGCAGCTTGCAACTAAAAATCACGAGGGGCTGCCACACTCCTGCCACGCACTGTTTGACCACCGCCCCCTTGGCTACGTTGGAGGCATCTGTTGTCAAAGGTATGGGCGCCATGGGCACAGGGTGAGCAAGTAGCACTGCGTTCGCAAGGGCAGACTTAGCTCTGTCAAAAATTTGGACCTGTTCGAGAGTCCAGGTGACAGGATTGTTGGCTTTTTTTAGCCTCAGAGCCTCATTAAGCAGCTGCAGGAGGTGGGCAGTGCGAGGGAGGAAGCGATTGTAAAAATTTACCATGCCCAAAAATTCCTGCAGTGCCTTAACAGAGTCCGGACGGAGAAATTCCACCACCGCTTGGACCTTAGAAGGCAACGGACTCACACCTTGCGACGAAATGTGGTAGCCCAAGAAATCAATCACCGGCAGCCCAAACTGACACTTAGCCGGGTTGACGATCAGGCCATGTTCTTCAAGGTGCCCCAAAACTTGTTTGAGGTGCGAGAGATGCTCTTCGGCTGACGGACTAGCCACTAAAATGTCATTGAGGTAGACAAACACAAATGGGAGGTCACATAACACAGAATCCATCAACCTCTGAAATGTTTGGGCCACGCCTTTAAGGCCAAACAGCATGTGCAAGAATTCAAAAAGCCCGAACAGGGTAATTACTGTGGTCTTGGGGACATCCTCCACACGCACGGGAACTTGGTGATAACCGCACCAGATCCACCTTTGAAAAAATGGCAGAGCCAACGGTCATTTGTGGTGACGTTGTTAAACCGACGAAAATCACCACACAGCCGCCACAACCCTTCCGCCTTAGGTACCATGTGAACTGGCGAGGCCCATGGGCTGTTAGAACGCCTCACTATACCCAAACATTCCATAGTGGCAAACTCCTCTTTCACTATGGCCAACTTAACTGCGTCAAGGCATTGCACATGCACAAAAACCAGTGGTTCTGTGGTGGGGATGAAATGTTTCACCCCGTGCTTAGTAGCTGCAGTGGAAAAAGCAGGCATTGTAAGTGATGGAAAATTTGCCAGCAAACACAGAAAAACATTATCCAATGCTGAAAAGTTAGCATGTGACAACAGCCCAGCTCCCCCAGCCTCACACGGAAAGGTGGCAAAAGACACAACATCAATCAAATGGTGGTTAGCAACATCAACAAGCAAACCATTTGCACACAGAAAATCCACGCCAACAATAGGTACTGTAATGGAAGCGATTACAAAGTCCCACTCAAAACTATGTCCCTGGAAACAAACAGTCACAGACCTTGTGCCAAATGTCTTACCTTGTGCCAAATGTCTTAATGGAAGACCCGTTAGCTGCACTCAAGCGCAGGCCATTGCCCGCCGCCGCTCTGTCCGCGCTAGTTAGCAGGAGTAGGCTCTTTTGCGAGCCACAGTCCACTAGGAAATATCTCCCTGACAGCGAGTCTTTAATGAAGAGCAGCTCACCTCATCCGCCAGCACCCACAGCTGTTACTGAGCGCTAGCTCTGGAGTGCCATCATCTCAAACGTGCATGGAGGAACACAGTGCTTAGCTTTGCTGCCAAACCGCAGGTGGAAGAAACACAGACCTTTCTCGCATCATCTCCAAGCCACCACTCCAGCTACCGCTGCCGGGTCTGCATCCTCCG
The DNA here is from genome assembly GCA_020510985.1 of Pholidichthys leucotaenia. Taxonomy (NCBI): domain Eukaryota; kingdom Metazoa; phylum Chordata; class Actinopteri; order Cichliformes; family Pholidichthyidae; genus Pholidichthys; species Pholidichthys leucotaenia. The sequence continues at coordinate 390,111,405 of CM035839.1, read as the reverse complement.
TCGTGGGTTGCAGGATATCTGATGCCACGCTTTGCACAGCAAACTGCCTGGTAGCCAGCAGGACCTGATCAGCTTCCTTGGCTAAAGCTCGGTAGTCACTGGTAGCCAAATGCGGGGAGTTAGCCAAAACCATGAGCACAGGTGGCAGGAGCTGGCGCAGGAAAATGTGTGGAAACAGGAAACCACCCTCGTCCGCTCCAAGCAGTGATAGTGTTCTGTCCATAAGGTCCACAGCTGTGCCGTCACCCAAGCCTGACAGGGAAAGGATTTTATCCACTCTTTGCGCAGCCAATAAACTATACTTCCCGAGCAGGAACTGTTTGATGGCAGCATATTTACTGTGCTGTGGGGGCATGCGAAGTAACTGCATGACATGCCATGTGGACCACTGATCCAGAGCAGCGACTACCAAGTAGTACCTGGGTTCATCTGCAGTGATTCCTCACAGGTGGAACAGCGCTTCGATATGCTGGAACCACGAAGCTGGGTTGCTCTGCCAAAACTCTGGAAGCTTCACAGCCGCAGTGCAAGTAGCCGGCTGTCAGGGTCGGGGCGACACGGCTGACGAGGAAACGCAGTTTTCTTCTGTGTCGGATATGCCTGAATCGGGGTCACCAATGTGAAAAGAGGAAGAAACACAGGAGCCAAAGGTGAGTTTTTTATCTTTACTCCTCAACATGCCACCAACAACTGACAGTAACCACTTCCGAACTCCAAAACCAAGAAACACAAACCACGCCCCCCAACCCCAAGCCCCACTGGGTGAGAAGTACACTCTTTAGTCTGCCACAACGTCAACATTTTTCTCACATTTTTCTGATGGAGCCATTGACGTGAGATTTTCACCAGATATCAGTAACAACCCAAGTAATCCATACATACAAAGAAATCAAGGTAACTGTGTTCACAAGTTATATTTAATAAAGTGGAATGACACGGGGAACAAGTATTGAACACATGAAAAAGAGGTGCAAAAAGGCATAGAAAGGCAAGAAACCAGCTGAAATCCATCAGAATTTAGGAAGCTATCTCATTCCCCACCAGTGCAAATTAATTTCAGCTGGTTAAGTCCTGACTGATAGTTTTTAAAAAAAAGGTCTGTGGATATCAGATTGTCAGACCGCAAAGAACTCACGATAGGTAGAAGCAAAGAGATCTCTCTAGACCAGGGGTCTCCAACCTGGGGCTTCTGGAAAACTCAGGTTTCTGTGGGAAAAGTTCTAATTTCACTTCTTAATTGGTCCAAAGATTTGCAAATAATTTGCTGTTGTTATGCATGGGTGCAAGGGTGCCTACAGAACACGGCACTGAAATATCATGAAAACAATGCGCTTCTGACGATAGACCTCCTTTTTCCTGATCAAAAGTGGATTCTCATGGAATGCACTATAATAGTAATGCGCATTAGATTGTGCGCCGCCACACCTCTTTGAAATGGCTCATTCTCCCAGTGCAGAGCGGACACACTGTCTAATTTGATGGCGTGACGCAAGGTGTAAAAAAACAGACAGTGCACTGACATTTATATTTTTTTAATCATATTAGAAGCATATGATGATAGTTTATATTTTTCGCATACTATCCACTAAACCTCCTAAAATGACAAGGGTAAAGTCACAAATTAACAAGAATAAAGTTGCAAATTTGTGAAGAAAAAAATAAAATGTTGCAGATTTATACAAGCAGATATGTACTCCCCCCCCCAAAAAAAGTTAAAAATTTATAAGAAATAAGTAGTAAATTTAACAGAAAAATGTTACATATTGATGAGGAAAAAAATGAAAATTTTTGAGGAAATAAGGTGGTACATTACAAGAAATTTGACATCAATGTCATGGTCTGAACAGGGCTGCAGTCTCTATTCACACTTTTTGTTCCCTTTTGGACTTATTACTATTATCATTGTCAATATTATTATTATTATCATGGTTCCTGCTTCCCTTATTATTTCAGGTTTATCTGTTGTGACAGCACTTCAGTTACTTCTGTTCATTATTGGTCCTTTGTGTTGCTAATTACTCACAGCTGTTATTGATTGTGTTTAGTTACCACCTGTCTATACTGTATATTCTGCACTCGTTTCACTCCTCATTCTGGCAATCTACTGTTTAGTTCAACTACAAGAAGTCTCATTGTTTCCTCACTTTGTTAATGTTATTTCTTCTCCAAGCTGATCACAGTTAAGGTTTGTTTTTCCCCATTTATCCTGCTGTACAGTTTTTCCAGTCTTGCGCTGCATTTTGTATTTTTCACTTCCTATTCACCGGAGGCAGCCCTGACATTTTTAAACCCCGCAGCCAAAATAATAACGGCATTTCCCAGCCTACGGAACTACCCCGAACTGGGCGGGTTGTTAAATTCAGTAGCTAATCTGCTGCATATGTACTGTGATATGGTGGAGAACGCACCAGGATCGTTGAGGTGTGTGTCGACGAAGTGTCCCTGGCCTCTGGCGTCCTCCTCTCCTCTCCATTTTCTGGTAGCCACGCCAGCTCCAGTTCCAGCCCCGCCAGCCCCACAGCCACTCCACAGGTTGAAGTCAGGAGCATCATCTACACTGAAGCCTGTGCTGACGGATAAGTAAGTGGCCCCTGGCCCTGACGTTTTTTCCTCCAACTCCTCCCCACTTCACTACAGCTTCACGCCAGAGGATCGCCGTAGCCACCTGGAGTGATTCATCTGGTTTTCCAGCGGCGGATTCCACAGCAGTGGCAGGTGCTGAGGACAAGGTAAGTACCATTTTCTCATTTTTGTACATCCAATAGTGAGAGGTCTTGTCCTCAGTGAGGAGATTCAGCTGCCTCCTTTTATTGCTGCTGAGTTGTCAAATATTTTTTTCTGCTGTCACTCCCTCATGCATTCCACTACTCACATCAACCCCTTGTCTCCCCGAGACAATATAATAATAATTAAAATGGCTAGTGTGGCACGGTGGTGGAGTGGTTAGCACTGCGGCAGCACAGCAACTCACCCTTGACCGAGGGATCCTGGGTTCGATCCCAGCCCCCGACCAACAGTGATCTGTGTGGAGTTTGTATGTTCTCCCCGTGTCTGCGTGGGTTTACTCCGGGATTTCTCCGGTTTCCTCCCACATGCCAAAAACACGCAAGTTAGGTTAATTGGCATCAACCTGGGGGATTCTAAAATTGTCCTTTGGTATGACTGTGAGAGTGAATGGTTGTCTGTCTCTCTGTGTTGGCCCTGCGATGGACTGGCAATCTGTCCAGGGTGTACTCTGCCTCTCGCAAAAAGATGCTGGGATAGGCTCCAGCCCCCTCCCCCCCCCCCCCCCCGCGACCCAAAAAAGGATTAAGCAGAAGAAGATGAATGAATGAATGAATAAAATGGCTAAGTGAATCTAAGTAGCTAAGAGAAAAAAACTGACTAAAACTATAATATACATATAATATACATAATGTCCATAAAGTGCAGTAATATGTGTAAAGAATTCCGGATCAACTGTTCAGCATCCTAACAGCTTGTGGAAGGAAGCTGATGATCAGTCTGGTGGTTCTGCCTCTGATGCTCCGGAATCGTTTGCCAGATGGCAGCAGTTCATAGTGTTTGTGCAGAGGGTGAGAGTGGTCCTTAACAATGTTCAGTGCCCTGCTCCTACAACGGCTCTGAAAAAGTTCTTGAACAGAGGGGAGGGAAACTCCAATTACCTTCTCAGCTCCCTTAATTATCCTCTGCAGAGCTTTTTTGTCTGACATACTGCAACTGGAGTACCATGTTGCAATGCAGTACGTCAGAACACTCTCCACCACACCTCTGTAGAAGGTCCTGAGGATGCAGATGGGGAGAGAGGCCTGTTTGAGTTTCCTCAAGAAGTGCAGTCTCTGCTGGGCCCGCTTCTTGATCCCCAAGGAATTCTTGCTCCAGGTCAGGTCCTGCGAGATCTACAGTCCGAGGAACTTGATGTTCTCCACTCTCTCCACCGAACGGCTGCCGATGCTGAGGGGGACGTGTTCAGGCCGTGACCGCCGGAAGTCAATAATCATCTCCTTCGTTTTGTCCACGTTGAGCACCAGATTGTTCTCCCTGCACCAGCCCTCTAGGTCTCTAACTTCTTCCCTGTACATTGATTCCTCATCCCTCTGAATAAGTCCCACCACTGTGGTGTCATCCGCAAACTTAATAATCTGGTTCTCCTCATGTCTGGACACACAGTCATGTGTTAAAAGTGTAAACAACAGTGGACTGAGTACACAGCCTTGAGGGGATCCAGTGCTCAGCATGATGGAGTTGGAGATGTTGTTTCCAACCCGGACAGACTGAGGTCTCTCGGTCAGGAAATCCAGGATCCAGAGACATGTGGCGGTGTTCAGACCGAGAAGGAGTAATTTCTCCATCAATCTCTGGGGAATAATGGTGTTAAATGTTGAACTGAAATCAATGTACAGGAGTCTGGCATAGGTGTCTTTCTGATACAGGTGGGTAATGACAGAGTGCAGGGTGGTGACTATAGCGTCCTCTGTGGAGCGATTTGAACGATACGTGAACTGGAGCTGGTCATGTGATGCAGGGAGGCAGGCTGTGATGTGTGGTTTAATAAGCTGTTCAAAACACTTCATCACAATTGGTGTCAGTGCGACAGGACGATAGTCATTCAGACAGGACACAACCGCTTTCTTTGCCACCGGTACTATGATAGAGGTCTTAAAGCATCTAGGGACGATGGCCTGACTCGAGGAAATGTTATATATGTCAGTCAGAACATCCGCCAACTCATTTGCGCAGACTCAGAGCACACGTCCCGGGATGTTGTTCATACCTGCAGCTTTACGTGGGTTGACCCTGATTAGGGTCCGCCGTGTGTCCGCTGCGTTGATGGTGATAGCTGGCCCCACAGATGGTGAAGATGGGCCAGCCCTCCCTCTGATTGTCGGGTTTGATGCTTCAAAACATGCAAAGAAGTTATTGAGCCTGTCTGGAAGCAAAGCGTCATCATCATCGACCCCCTGCCTAGACTTATAATCCGTCAACGCCCGTACTCCCTGTCACATCCGTTTGGTGTTCCCTGTGTCACAGACATGTCCCTGGATTTTCTCCGCATAGGCGTGTTTCGCCATCTTAATTCCCTTTGCGAGGGCAGACCTGGCTGAGCGGAGGGCAATCCTGTCCTTCGCTCTAAAGGTTGCATCTCTGGCTGTGAGCAGTGAGCACACCTCTGCAGTCATTCAGGGTTTATAGTTGCCCCGAGCAGTGAAGGTCTTCAATATAGTGACATCCTCTGTGCACTTTGCGATGTAACTGGTGACCGTTTCAGCGTACTCCTCCACATCAATCCTGTCTCCCTGAGAGGCTGTTATTTTGAAAACCTCCCAGTCTGTATGGAGAAAACAGTCCTGAAGTGCCAAGGCTGCACCCTGTGGCCAAGTCCTGATTTGTTTCTCTACTGGCCCGCTGCGCTTCAGTAAAGGTTTGTAGGCAGGCACCAGCATTACAGATAGGTGGTCAGAATGGCCGAGGTGGAGGCGAGGTGTTGCCTTGTAAGCATTTGGGAAATTTTTGTACACCAAGTCCAACATATTCTCTCCTCTGGTCTTAAAGTCCACACATTGTTTGAACTTGGGGAGCACAGTCTTTAGACTGGTGTGATTGAAATCCCCTGCAACCACCACAAAACTGTTCGGGTGTGAAGTTTGAAATTCACTGATAGCATCATGCAGCTCTCCGAGTGCCTCGTTAGCATTAGCATTAGCTTTAGCATTAGCACTAGGAGCTATACACATTGGTGAATTCCCTCGGCAGATAGAAATGGCGGCAGTTTACGATAAGGAACTCCGCCAACGGAGAGCAGTGTTTAGTTGCTAACGGGGCATTAACACACCAGTTCTTGTTAATATAGATACATAGCCCCCCCCCCTCCCCGTCTCTTACCGGAGCTAGCGGCCTCCCTGTCTGCCCGGAACGATGTCATCCCTTCCAGCTGAATGGCCAAGTCAGGGATGTTGTCGTGGAGCCATGTCTCCGTGAACACAAGCACACAGCAGTCCCTCCACTCTCTGCGGGTTTCTCTTAGCAGACACAGCTCATCCAGCTTGTTGTCAAGGGAGCAGACATTGGAAAGTAGGAGCGACGGTAGTGCTGGTCTGGAGGGGTTAGCCTTTAGCCTAGCATAAATTCCGGCCCTCTTTCCTCTTCTTTGTTTGCTGCCAGCCTAACCCCCAATAGTATTCCATGCTGGCGTAGAATGTCCAAATCGCACCTGAACGCCGCAATTCTTGCAGTGTACATTACCTTGATGCCTAATAAGGTCTCTCAGTTGTAAGTTGTACAACTGGGATGATTAAAATACTCAAAACTTTCATACTCACTGATGCCTAAAGGGGCCGCAGCATCCATGCGCGCCGCCATCCTGACTTTTCTCTTGTGGGTGTTATCCTAGGGTCATCTGGGTTCCGACCCTTTGGGGGGGGGGGGTCCTGTCATGGTCTGAACAGGGCTGCAGTCTCTGTTCACACTTTTTGTTCCCTTTTGGACTTTATTACTATTATCATTATCAGTATTATTATCATGGTTCCTGTTTCCCTTATTATTTCAGGTTTATCTGTGGTGACAGCACTTCAGTTACTTCTGCTCATTATTGGTCCTTTGTGTTGCTAATTACTCACAGCTGTTACTGATTGTGTTTAGTCACCACCTGCCTATATATTCTGCACTCGTTTTACTCCTCGTTCTGGCAATCTATTGCTTAGTTCGACTACAAGAAGTTTGTTTGTTTCCTCACTTAGTTAATGTTATTTCTTCTCCAAGCTGATCACGGTTAAGGTTGGTTTTTTCCCCATTTATCCTGCTGTGCAGTTGTTCTAGCCTTGTGCTACATTTTGTGTTTTTCTCAATAAATCATGTTTCCTTTTTACCTGGCGAGTGGGTCCTGTCCTTCCCCCTGAAGGGGACACTGTGACAATCAACCTCACAACTTTGCAAGAAAAATGTATTATTATTCACAAATTTTAATTGTTAAACTAGAGGGCACTCAGAGAGCGCATACGTCCACCAAGGCTCATCCATCCATCTGTCCCTCCCTCTGGCCGGCCGGCCCGCCGACTGTACCTCCAAATTTGTCCAGTTTTTGCATAATTCTGCTGACGGACAGACAGACAATCACATTATATTGCGAAATAGGGCCTTGGTGGAGGTATGCACTCATCAATTACATCCAAAATCTAATGGGCTCATCTGTAGCCCCAATAAAAATTTCATCAAAAGCCATCTAGTAGTTTTAGTGTAATCCTGCTAACAAACAGACAAATAGGCAAAGGAATAAACTACCTAGATCACATTACCTCCTTGGTGGAGATTAAAAAAAAGTGTGTATGTGTGTGTGAGTTTGTGAGGTTTTTCTTGCAAACTTGTAACATTTTCTTTAAAAAAAATTATAACTTTTTTCTGATAAATGTACAAAAATGTCCTGGCAAATTTGTGACTTCTAGTAAATACTTTTTTATTTAAATTTGACACTTTTTGTGATAAATCTGTTCCTTTTTTTCCCCAGACAAATTTACACCTATATATACTCATAAAGTTGAAACTTTTTTCTCATAAATCTGCAACCTTTTTTGCATAAATTAATTTTTTTTTTCTTACTTCCAAATATACTATATCATCATCATCAGTCCTCTTTGCCCACACATTTGGAGCATAGGGCCTCGACGAACGAACACCATTGAGTTGACGTTCGTTCTGAAGGTTTCGTAATCAAATGAATCCACTAGGGGGTGATTTGCCCAAAAGCTTCATGCATGCCCGTTAGCCTCAGATTGTTTTAATGCAACCTGAGTTTCACCCCACCACCGCTTTGAGGTGGGCACTCCGACTTTGGAGGGGATATATACTGTATCACTGATAAATTCTGTTGTAGGACCTATCCTTGTTTATGGGGATGGGGTGGTGGTGGAGGGATGGTAGTATAGCATCCCTTGGCTTCAATAAGGACAACGGAGAGTCTCCTGGTGGGTGCAATGGTTTAATTTGGTCTTTAATGCACCGTAAATCTAAAAGGAAAAATATAAACACAAATACAAATGTTTGACATTACACCCTTTGAAAAAAGTACTACACTTTTCTTACATTAAATATTACAGTTATACACATAAATAATGTACATTTGCCTTTAAACAAATCAGAACATTCATACATACTGTATGTAGAAACAGAAATATTACAGAAAAATAAGTCGAAAAAGTGCTGCTTGGATTGACGTGTGTTAACAAAAATAACGTCCCTTTTATCACAGATAAACAATGTATGTTTGCTAGCAACAGCGCTCCGTACAGTTAGCAACTTATTTACAGTGAACATTAATCAATATGTCCCTTGCGCCACGTTACCAAGAGCGCAAAGTTTTCCAGTCCTGATCATGTAGACACATGCAGAGACAACGTACATGTAGTGTTCAAGAAGTAGTAAAAGTCCGCCAGACATCAGTCTCATATGTATCCCCACTAGTTTCTGACACAGGTTTCTCCATACATATGTATCCTATCCAGGCTCCCAGGCAAATCTCGGCCCCGTAACATGAATAACGCATAAGAAATGCTAGATCTGTGGCCACTTACACTCCCACCAAATCATGTTTTGATGAAGGAATTCAGCAAATAAACACTGAATCATATATGATTTCTAGAAAACAATAAGTGGCAACACTTTGAGGTAGAAATAATTTACACATACGAATGCTTCAAGTTACCCTTATAAATCAGTTAAATTAAGATATCTGTTGTAAGTGTTTTGTGTTTGCAATAAACAACCAATTTGTCATATTCAAGGAGAAGGATTAACTTTTGGATCGGATGTTCAATGACCGAGGGTTTGGAAGGATAGTCCTTTTTCCCTGTTTGCGTCCATTCGCCAACTTGGACCTTGATTCGGTGGACTAAACCATCAGCCCCTTTTGTAGTTTCAACCCCTTTTCCTAGATGCCACTCGTTTCTAGGAAGGGTGTCTTCTTTGATGATGACTATGTCGTTCACCTTGAGGTTTTGTCGTGGTACATGCAATTTCTGACAAAAGGAAGCATTCAGGAGATATTCTTTCTTCCACCTGCTCCAGAACTGCTCAAACAGGTATTGTACTCTGCGCTACCTTTTAGCAGCGTGCATATCCTCTTTCACGAACTTCCCAGGAGGTGGCAGGGCAACCTTAGACTTCATCAGGATGAGGTGGTTTGGAGTCAAGGGTTCAAGTGACATTGGATCATTAATTCCATCAACATTTAATGGTCAGCTGTTTACAATTGCCATTGCTTCATAGAACAGCATTCTAAGAGAGGCAACGTCCAGTCGTCGTTGAGACTGTAAAATTCAGCATGTTCCGGATAGTCTGAATTTGTTGCTCCCAGATGCTGCCCACTTGACTTGCTGATGGAGCATTGAAAATGAACCCACACCGTTTATCTGCTAAGAAGGCTTCAAGGGCTTTTGTGTCACACTACTTAAGAGCTTCCTTGAAAACATTTTTAACACCCATAAAGTTTGTACCCTGGTCGCAGTGGAGTTGTCTAACAGCTCCTCTAAGGCTATATAAGGCACCTTAAGGCGATGATGAAGACATCCGTGGACACATTTTCAAGCATCTCAATGTGAACTGCTTGAGAATACAGGCATGTGAAGATCAGTCCATATCTCTTGTACTCTTTGCGACCATGCTTAATAACAAAAGGGCCAAAGCAATCCATGTCGCAAAACATGAAGGGAGCTGGGGCTTCACAACGTTCAATGGGGAGTTCAGACAATCTTTGCTCCTCAGCTGGTCATCTGAGCTTTCAACACTGCACACATTTGTGTATTAACTTGGCGACTGACTTGCTCCCACCAATGGCCCAAAATCCATTGACTCGGAGTTCTCTTAGTGTTTGACTTTGCCCCTGATGGCAGGTTTGGGCATGATAATGAGAAAGAATCAACTTGGTAATGTGGCTGTCTTTAGAGAAAATGATGGGGTGCTTTAGTTTTTGACTCAGGGCTGACTCAGTCTTCCCCCAGCATGAAGCAGTCCTTCATCCAGGATGGGGACAAGGCAAAGAAGAGGACTTGAACTGGGGAAACTTTCTCTTTGAATACCTCTTTGGAGAACCTTCAGTTCCTTGGGGAAGTCTTGTTGCTGAAGTAGCTTAATTACCAACTCAGCAGCTCTTCTCCATTCCTCAACAGTCACAAGGTCACTATGGTGTTTTAGCTTGGATCTTAGTCTCTTGTTTCTTGCAACGACCTTAGCAAGCGTTGTCCAAGTGGAGAAGCGACTCAGGCTGTTTAGGACATCCTTCTCATCACTGACCTGGGGTGCAAATGCTTGAACTGACTTAACCTTTGGATCTCCAAGGAGTAGCTCGGTTGAGGGCTTAGATAACAGCAGAATCTCTGGTTCTCAAAGAAATTTGGGTCCTGAAAGCCAGCTAGTTGAAGAGATGTCTGCTGCGTGAAGACCCCAAGAGGCATGGTTGGCTGGGTTTTGTGATGTGTCGACGTAGTGCCATTGGCTTGGATTTGTGCTCTCTCTCTGATTAGTTGAACATGCTTTGCTATGAACACATGGAACCTCTATACTTCATTGTTGATGTAAGCTAGAACTACTTGAGGGTCAGTTCAAAAGAATTCTTCATCGATTTTCATCTCAAGTTCTGCTTTCAGCGTAGCACTCATTTTGACTGAGGTCACGGCAGCTGACAGTTCCAATCTTGGAATGCTTGTGATCTTGGAAGGTGCAACCCTTGCTTTTGCCATTAAAGACTGCAGTGGATCTCATCTTTCTCGTTTCTGTACCTCAGGTAAGAAGAACATGAACCACACCCGATATTGCTAGCATTCGAGAAGTGGTGTAATTCCACCCTAGCAATGGTACCAAACTGTGGGGGTGGTAACATCTGTGTATGGCAACTTCCTTCAACCTTTGGAGACCATTCTTCCACTCCTCCCACTATGGATGCAGGCTCTCAGGAATTGGATCATCCCAATCAATGCCTCAACGACACAACTCCTGTAGGATGCATCTTCCATTCAGGGTGAATGGAGCTACAAACCCAAATTGGTCGTACAGAGAAACAACAACTGACAGGAGGCCACAGCGAGTTGGGGGGTTCTCTTTTGCGGTGATATTGAAGGTGAAGGTGTCATCTTTAATTGACCACTGAATGCCAAGTATATGTCCATCTGGCATTGCATCTGGGTGGAACTTGAATGGGTCAGTGGTTACCGCTCTTTCAGAAGTGGCAACACAGGAGAGGGCATCGTTTTGGTTTGAACTGAACTTATGCAGATGGAACCCTACACCTTTGCACAGCTGTTGTGCCTTGACAATCAGTTCTTTAGCCTCTCTCACTGTTGGAACACTCATTAACCCATCATCCACATAGAAGTTCCCTTCCACGAATGCTGATGCTGAAGGGTGGTCAGCTTGGTGCTGATGTGCCAGATACTTAAGGCCAAAATTGGCACACCCTGGGAAAGAGGCAGCCCCAAAGAGATGAACAGTCATTCTATACTCCTGTGGCTCTGTATCTAACTGTCCACCCTCCCACCAGAGAAACTGCAGGTAGTTGCGACCATCAGCTGAAACAGAAGACTGATGGAACATCCTCTCAATATCACAGATTACAGCAACTGCCTCTTTTCTGAAATGACACAGAACTCCTACCAGAGAGTTGATTAGGTCAGGGCCAGTCAGTAGAGTGTCATTTAGGGAAGTGCCACAGAACGTTGCTGAGCAATCAAACACAACTCTGAGTTTGTCTGGTTTTCTAGGGTGGTAGACACCGTGATGTGGGATGTACCACACAGTCTTTCCTTCAGAAGCTGGAGGAATGGGTTCTGCATCACCTCTTTCAATTACTTCTTGCATGAAGACTGTGTACTGGTCATGATACTGTTTGTTGGCTTTTAATTTGCTCTTTAGGTGTTGCAGCCTAATAGTAGCCAGTTTCTTATTGTTTGGGAGTGACGGTGGCCCATCATCCTTGAAGGGGAGGGGCATCTCATAATGTCCATTCACCTTTTGCCTTATGTTGTCGCTAAGTAGATGTATGAAACCAATGTCATCTTGAGACATGTACCTGTCCTCGTAGCCCCTTTCATTGAAGTCTGATTCCAGGACTTTAAACACATTTGTTGCAGCTGGCACTGGGATTTCCTTCACAGTGACATCATGAACAAAGCTCTAGCTTCCTTGTCTGTCCAAGTGAGGATTGGCTGAGCCTATAATGCTCCATCCAAGCACAGTCCTTTGGGCGAAGGGTTCATTTTCGCTGTTCATCATGACCTCTAAGGAAGCTAGTGCTGATGGGCAGTTATAGCCAATGAGCAAACCTACTCCACAGTCTTGAAGTGGTGTTAGCTTATTTGTTAGGTGTTTGAGGTGAGGCCACTGGAGTGCTGTACTTTTAGTGGGGATATGTGACTTGTCTATTGGAATGAAGTCTCATGTAAAGCCCTGCCGTGGTTTAACATAGATTTCAGAATTGAGTCCCCGAACTTGTAGTCCACTTACAGTTTTACTTGCTATCACTGTTTTGACAGAAGTCATGGTACTGAGCTTGAGTTGTACTGACTGAGTGTCCACACTAAGTTCTGCTACTAAATCCTCTAAGGTGAAGGTTGAGTCACTTTGTGTGTCAAGAAGAGCATACGTGAGAAACTCCTTCTGGGGCTCTGTAGCTGTTGACAAGAGAACAGGAACAATGCTAGAAGTGGTGGAAGCATTCTTTGTCAAGGCATGGGACATAACCTTGTGGACTGCCTTACTTGCATGATCTCCCATTGCTGGGGGATCTTTATTTATTATTTCAACAGGTCTTGTTTCTTTCTCTATGTGCAAACAGGTTGGATGGCGTCGACCACATGTGTTGCAGGTGTGCCACCTTTCACACTCTTTGGTGGTGTGTCCCTTAATTAAGCGCCTGAAACAAAGGTGATGTTCATGAATGAAGGTTTTCTTGTCATCTGCAGTCTTTGATGCAAAGGTTGGACACTTGGCAACACCATGTTTGTCATCCTTGCAAAATAAACAAGGTGGTCTTGGCTTTGAGGTATCAGGTGCCCCTGAGGTGGGATTTTTCACTTCAGTGCTTGTGTTGAACACCTTGGCTCTCTTTGGGAATTTTTCATCTGCGGATTTAGTGTTCATCAGAAGGGGTGAAGCAATGGGGTTACATGCTATACGAGCTTCTCTTTCCAAAAACTCTGTGACATCTACAAAACTTGGATACTCTCCAGATCTGTCCAACTCATCTACAGATATATGACTCCATCTGTATACTATCCATTCAGCAAGTTTTTAACAAACTTGTGGTTTTCTTCGCAATCATTTATGATGGCTAGTCCCTTAACGTGGGCAATAGCTTCAGCACAACCTTGAAGGAAATCGGCAAACTCTCTCAGAGCTAGTGGGTCATCTCCAGCTATCTTTGGCCACTTCATGGGCTTGTCTCTGACGGCTCTTTGAATGATGAATGGACTTCAGTACCTATCCTGTACCACTGCCCAGGCACCCCGATAAGCCTCATCTGAGCTTCGGTAGAAAAATCCCTCAACAGCCTGTGTGCTTCCCCTACAAGATAACTTGCGCTGTTTGCTCTCTACATGTCTGTTCTTTTCTTCTTCTTCTCTATCCCCTCACCCCCCAGCCAGTCACAGCAGATGACTGCCCCTCCATGAGCCTGGTTCTGCTGGAGGTTTCTTCCTGCTAAAAGGGAGTTTTTCCTCTCCACCATCACCAAGTGCTTGCTCACAGGGGATCGCCTAATTGCTGGGGTCTTTCTGCAATTGTGGGGGTTTCCCCTACAGTTGAAAGTGCTATGAGATGACTGTTGTTGTGAAATGGAGCTATATAAATAAAGTTGAATTGAAGTTGAATATAGCATTTTGTCATTAACTGGGAGGGGCTTTTGGCCAACAAGTCCATTAAATGATATCTTCCAATCTATGAATTTTAGGGGATCACCCGTAAATGTAGATGGTTTTGATACGGGTAGGCGACTTAAGGTAAAAGAACTTGCAATTGCTTGGGTCAGACTGAGCTTTTCCTGAGTTTTTGAGGCTTCAGGTGGTGCAAGATGAGGTAGGAATGGCATAGCTTGTGGGTTTAATGGGGTTTTTGGTTCATTATTTTGGAGATCAGGTGGAAATTTGGGGCTAGTCTTTTCATCACAGTCTTTAAGACTGTCAAAGCTGATGTACGCTTGCACACGAGCTGCTGCCATCTTCACATCAATATCTGTTTGTAGCTGGTATGACTTTGCTTTTTCCTCTTCTAGCTTTAGTTTTATTTCAGCCTCTCTTTGCTTAATCTCTGCCAACATCTGTATTTCTTTGAGTTTCCATTCACTTTCCAGTTTATCAACTCTTGCGTGTTGAGCATGGAGTATCTGCGTAACTTTTGCCTGTTCTTGTTTTGCAGCAAGATCTGCCTCTGCTCTGCACATTTGCTGGAGGTCCTTGAGGTGGCATTTGAGGGATTATCTGATTCTTGTGACGATTCTGAGATCACAGTTTCTGTTATTGTTTTGCCAAAGACAGATCCATACTCATCCTTATTCAAAACCATCCTCACTCTTTCTTTCTCCAGTTGGTTGTTAAAGGCCTTGTCGCTTGCAGAGAAGTTCACAAACATCTGATGTCAGAGTGACATGCATCCATTCTATTGGCAATATCTGGAGTAGCAGTATGGTTGCGTCTAATAGCCTCATAATGTTGGAGTACAGTGACATGTTTGGACTTTATGTTATTTTGACTTTCCTCAAGAATTTCAGCTGAGCAGAAGGCCTTTAGTCTTGTTCCTATTTTCTTGGCTGTCTGCATCTATGAATCATAAGCCTTGTTAAAAGCCTTTTCATTTTTTCTTGCATCCTGTTCATGTAACTCTTGTCCCTTTTTGGTTAAACTTCGCTCACAAGAGCTGGATCTGATTTAGTTTGACTCTGGGGGGGATTGTCTGTTTTGTCTGTTTCTTCGGCAGGAGATGACATATTGTTTATCATATTTGTCTGTTTGTGCTGTACAGCCTTTAGGTATTTTATGTCTGAACTCAAATTTAGGTGAGGGGGAACTTTAACTTTATCTTCAAGACTATATATTACCACTCATATCCCACTCACATCAGACATTTACACTTTGTGCATGTACAGTGGGGTAAAAAAGTATTTAGTCAGCCACCAATTGTGCAAGTTCTCCCACTTAAAAGATGAGAGAGGTCTCCAATTTTCATCATAGGTATACCTCAACTATGAGAGACAAAATAAGAAAAAAAAAATCCAGAAAATCACATTGAAGGATTTTTAACGAATTAATTGGTAAATTCCTCGGTAAAATAAGTATTTGGTCAATAACAAAAGTTCATCTCAGTACTTTGTTATATACCCTTTGTTGGCAATGACAGAGGTCAAACGTTTTCTGTAAGTTTTCACAAGGTTTTCACACACTGTTGCTGGTATTTTGGTCCATTCCTCCATGCAGATCTCCTCTAGAGCAGTGATGTTTTGGGGCTGTCACTGGGCAACACAGACTTTCAACTCCCTCCAAAGATTTTCTATGGGGTTGAGATCTGGAGACTGGCTAGGCCACTCTAGAACCTTGAAATGCTTCTTACGAAGCCACTCCTTCGTTGCCCGGGCGGTGTGTTTGGGATCACTGTCATGCTGAAAGACCCAGCCACGTTTCATCTTCAATGCCCTTGCTGGTGGAAGGAGGTTTTCACTAAAAATCTCACAATACATGGCCCCATTCATTTTTTCCTTTACACGGATCAGTCATCCTGGTCCCTTTGCAGAAAAACAGCCCCAAAGTATGATGTTTCCACCCCCATGCTTCACAGTAGGTATGGTGTTCTTTCTCCTCCAAACACGACAAGTTGAGTTTTTACCAAAAAGTTCTATTTTGGTTTACATCTGACCATATGACATTCTCCCAATCCTCTTCTGGATCATCCAAATGCTCTCTAGCAAACTTCAGATGGGCCTGGACGTGTACTGGCTTAAGCAGGGGGACACGTCTGGCACTGCAGGATTTGAGTCCCTGGCGGCGTAGTGTGTTTCTGATGTAGCCTTTGTTACTTTGGTCCCAGTTTTCTGCAGGTCATTCACTAGGTCCCCCCATGTGGTTCTGGGATTTTTGCTCACTGTTCTCATGATAATTTTGACCCCACGGGGTGAGATCTTGCGTGGAGCCCCAGATCGAGGGAGATTATCAGTGGTCTTGTATGTCTTCCATTTTCTAATAATTGCTCCCACAGTTGATTTCTTCACACCAAGCTGCTTACCTATTGCAGATTCAGTCTTCCCAGCCTGGTGCAGGTCTACAATTTTGTTTCTGGTGTCCTTTGACAGCTCTTTGGTCTTGGCCATAGTGGAGTTTGGAGTCTGACTGTTTGAGGTTGTGGACAGAATCAGAATCAGAATCAGAATCAGAAAAAGATTTATTGCCAAGTACATTAACAGATCACTGATAACATACGAGAGAATTTGACTTGACACAGAAAATGAACCTGCATTTCCAGTGACACGGCTGCATCGGGGACGCGCCTGCCAATAGGATGGTACAGATAAGAAATCATACAATAGGAAGGAGCAAAAAAATCATTGAATTCAGAATATTGACCATAAGTAATCAATATTATGATTACAAAGACAAAAAAAGCCCACGATGCACATTCAAGACCAGAGTCCACAGGACACAAGGAGAGCAGTGAATGTTATCTTGTTGTCAGTTTCTGGGTCAGTGTGGATGTAGTGTTGAAGCAATGTTGTATCAATATGAGCACAAGGACACTTTGGCAGAAGATGTTTTGTCTGGCTGCAGCAATTGTCCTTGGCAATTGTCCCAAGCAGCTACTGTCCAGAGGCCGTGTGCTCAGTGTTTTGAAAAACAAAGACTGGGGATTATCAGGAGGATTTTTGTAAGGGAAATTGAGCCAAATAGACTGAACACAGAGAAAGAACTTTATTTTCTTCTGCAGATTCAGTGCTTAATCCTTCATTGCGAGGGCTTTGAGTCCGTCGTGGATAGACTTAAGCGTAGATGTAATCCACCTTCCGAGACAGTTCTCCATTTGTCGCTATCAAAGTCTCCTCCATTTTTCCAATTTGATGGATGCACCTCGCGTGGCCAGCATTTTGATAGGTTGTATCCATCTTCAGCAATTTGCGGTACACCAGGACAATCCCAGTTCCAATCAGAACGATCCCAGTCACCATTATTACGAAGATATACAAATCTTCAATATCTTCGATAGAGAGATTACTCAGGCACAAGATCCTCCAAACACTTGTCACCCGTAAATAGCCCGCTGGAGCCGTCCCTGCGGGGCAAACAGCTTCCCCCGGAGCACTGTTCCTTGTTGAAAAAATAGTGTCAATTGCGTTCAAAGCCCAGCTTATCAATTCCATAATTTCTTTTCGATAATCAGCAGTAGACGCAGACAGACAACAGCAAGCTGGGATCCAGTTAGTTAGGGAAGTGGGGAGCTAGAGCAGAGAGAAAAGAGAGAAGCGTCTACTCTCCTTGAAGAGCGGAAGTGAAGGTAGACAGGTGTCTTTTATACTGATAACGAGTTCAAACAGGTGCCATTAATACAGGTAACGAGTGGAGGACAGAGGAGCCTCTTAAAGAAGAAGTTACAGGTCTGTGAGAGCCAGAAATCTTGCTTGTTTGTAGGTGACCAAATACTTATTTTACTGAGGAATTTACCAATTAATTCATTAAAAATCCTTCAATGTGATTTTCTGGATTATTTTTTTTTCTCATTTTGTCTCTCATAGTTGAGGTATGCCTATGATGAAAATTGGGGACCTCTCTCATCTTTTAAGTGGGAGAACTTGCACAATTGGTGGCTGACTAAATACTTTTTTGCCCCACTGTACCAAGGTAAGTTAGCAAACAATATGAAATGTTATAAACCGAAGCAGCACTAACAATGTAAAGATAGACAGTTTTCCCCTTTAAATATTTTTAGGGTCAAGAATTCCAACCTTATGAAATCACACTGAACTTAGATACAATCTTTAGCCTTTTAACTTCTTAACTTGAAGACTCTATGATTTACATGAATTTGCACACTGTATTATTATTAATACACATTCAAGTCCCTTTAAATTATTTTGCCTTGTGACAGTTCTTGAGTTCTTCAGATCTCAAATGTTTCATGTGATGAACTAACCATGTTCACTTTAATTTTCTGTGTGTCTCTGGTTGATTGTAAGTTGTAGCTGGCCAGGGTCTTTTTAGAACCTCAGCAGTGGTGTGCAGAATGTCTGGTCATCTTGTGGTCACACAGTGATGCAGGCAAAGTGGGGTGGATGACTCAGGATTGGCACTGAGTTTTAAGCTGCATTCACTCCAGGATAGTCCGGGGGTCTCGGTTCGATTGGACGGGGAATGCCGAGAATTTTCGCACCTTCGTTTGGTTTGGTTTGTATTCACACTGCAGCGGACCAAACTCCCTGGACAACATCATGCAGTTACAACAACTGCTCGTTTGTGGCGCTGTAGCCAAAACCACCACTGACCAGGAAAAAAAATCTCAGCAAAGAAGAAAAGTCCGGCTCATCGATTGGCCAGGACCGAGAACAGAAATCCGTTCCCTTCAGCCGGGTTGTTTGTCCGCCACAAACAACACATTTTTAAACTTTTCTCTTTGGCTTTCTCCAGTAAAAGGATTTCTCGGATTTGCGCGGTTGTCTTTATTGTTTTTTTTCTACCCAAAATGTACTATGGTAAATGCGACTTCCTCTTCTCAGACTATGTGTTGCTATGGGTGCACAAACCCCGAGGGGCACTTCCACCCTTTGGTCCGCTGGATACTCTGTTTGCATTCACACTGCAAGCGAAGTGCACCAGAGTTCATTTGGAAGTGAACCGAGACCTTCCGTTTTCAGGTGGACCAGAGTTCACTTGTTTGGTGCGCACCAGAGTTCAAATGCACATTCAGACTGTACCAAACAAACTGAACTATCCGCAGAAGCGGACCAGAGTTCCTTTGGTCTGGACCAAACAGTGGCTGTGTGAATGCGCCCTTACTGTAACATCCCTTGGCTTCAATAAGGAAAACAGCGAGTCCCCAGATGGGTACAATGGTTTAATTTGGTCTTTAACACACCGTAAAACTAAAAGGAAAAATATAAACACAAATATACTAAATGTTTGACACTACACCCTTTGAAAAAGTACTACACTTTTCTTACATTAAATATTACAGTTATACACATAAATAATGTACATTTGTCTTTAAAGAAATCAGAACATTCATACATGCTGTATGTAGAAACAGAAATATTACAGAAAAATAAGTAGAAAAAGTGCTGCTTAGATTGACGTGTATTAACAAAAATAACGTCCCTTTTATGACAGATAAACAATGTATTTTAGCTAGTGTTGTAAGATGTGTCTCTTTAGACAGGACAGCTCAGTGCGTGAACGTGAGTGAGTGCGTGCACGCAGCCGAGGCGCGCCCCAAGTGTGTGTGAAGTGGCCCCGACGAGTGAACGGTGTGTGTGATTTTGGGCGGATGAGAGACAGAGAGCGAGGCGACCGGAGCAGGTAGAAATGGTTGCTAACAATATTGCAGTCTGTAAATAAAGCCCCAACGCTTCAGCAATACGGCCTGTGCCTCTGTGTACCACCATATCTCCTGTTTAACAAGAGTGAGGTTTTACTCGGGAGTTGACCCCGGAGGAGGAAAAGCGCCTCCGGCCCTGGAGAAGACGGATCTCCCCTGCGTCCCCCAACCACGGTTAGGAGACCAGAAGCAGGAACAGTTAATACTAGCAACAGCGCTCCATACAGTTAGCAACTTATTTACAGTGAACATTAATCAATGTGTACCTCACTCCGCGTTACCAAGGGCACAAAGTTTTCCAGTCCTGATCAGTAGATGACAGTCCTTTTCTGAGTCACACACCACACATGCAGAGACAACGTACATGTAGTGTTCAAGAAGCAGTAAAAGTCTGCCAGACATCAGTCTCATTTGTATCACTGTTGCCAACTCCTCAGTAAGGAAAGTAGCTATTGGCTGTCCTAAAAGTCACTAGAAGTCACTAAATGATGTTGTTGTTGGTCATTTGCATGTAATTGTAATGGACGCTGTAGGAGAGAAGAATAATGTCGTGGGACAGACAAAAAGTGAGTAAAAACACCCTAAATATCTTTACAACTACAAATTAACTTTCTTCTGTTGCTTCTTGGTTTGTTTGTTTTAATTTGACATTTAAATAGGCCATCACTTCTGTATCATCTCCAATAAACGGCTTCAACCAACCTTTGAATTCAGGGTTTAATTCCCACTCCTTTCTGTATTTTTGAGCATACAGTTTAGACTGCAACGTGACGAGCTAGCTGCTAGATGTTTAGCTTATGCCACGGACACACACACACACACACACAGAGTGGAAGAAGTGAGTACGTGACTGAGGCTGTTAGTCAAATGCAGTGATTTATTAGTGTGACACTGACAGTGAAGAAACATTTATATCGATTTTGGTGGGGTGGGGTGGGGGGTGTGCAGGCACAATTCATTTGCAGTCTGGGTGTGAGTGGCATGGGCGTGGGTCTCCTCTCTGACTGCAACTAACTGCTGCACAAGGCTACTGTGAGTGCTTTGGGATGCAGAGACCCTCATGGCAGCACCCACTGCTTACTGAGGATAGTAACTGCAGAGCAATAGTGCTTTCACGTAAGCAGCCGCTGTGGCTAGTAATTTTCCAAAGTTACTAACCACTCAACCTTTTCACTAGCCACAATTCTGTAGTTGGAAAATTATGTTTAAGATGATCAGATTTGATTATCACATGCTAAAATATAGTTGAATTAAATGTACAACCTTTTTAAATGCAATGACCTTTATACATAGTGTTATGTATGAAATGAGTGAGCAGTGAACCATCTCATGCCGAGCAATGAACTGAACTTTATTACACAAAAGGCAAAACATATACAGTGGGCACAGCCCGCCTGACATCACTCCCTTGGACACCCAGCGCTAGCTACGGCAAGCCCCAAAGGCCAAACCCACATACCACACATAGTACATAAAAATAGCAAGAGAAACACTGTCTGTTTAAGTAGTTATTAACAGCAGTAAATACTGTAAAGCAGTCAAGAAAAATATTTGCAATGTGAGAGTGAAGTACAGATTTGAGGTCTATCCCAATTCTAATTTCTACCCTTTCCCCTTCATCTACCCCTTGGCCCTTGAAATCAAGGGTCCCTTGTTCTCATCAGAAAAAAGAAGAAAAAGAAAACTGATGAGGAAAAAACTCTCAGCTTACAGAGAAAAATGTCTTAAATTTACACAAACTATTCTAACCAGTAGAAGGTCAGAAATTTACTAGAAATAAAGCTGTAAATTCATAGACAAAATTTTGGACCCCATGGTGGGCCATTTTTGGCCCATGGGCCATATGTTTGACACCCCTGGACCAGCCCATTAAAAATACATATTTAGAGGATTTACTTCCATTAAATAGTTGCATATCATAAATGCATGTAAAATAATAAGATAAAATATTATAGAAAGCACAGAAATGAAAGTTCACCTTAGAAGAAGCTTCATTTGCTCTTTACACTTTTTCTCTGTGTGGTAAGAAAACTTACATTTGCACAACTGCGGACATTAAATGCAAGCTTCTTGCTCTAAAAATACTCATGTTTAACTACAGAGGTAGGAGCTGATGTTGGAGGCTACTCACCGCTCGGACAACGGGGGGATCAGGGTCAGTAACTTGTCCCGATGATTTGATCACTGAGAGTAGGGACAGGTGTGTTCTGCCAGCTGATGTCTGTTCCTCCACGGCAAGTTCACTTTGGAGCTAGTCTGAAGAAACAGAAACGGAGTCTGGCTCTGCTCTGGGCTCAATATGAGAAGTTGCCACTACCACAGCATTTCTTCCCACCAGGTTGCGGTGTGAACTGGGTACGACAGGAGATCGACCCACGGAGCAGACTGTCTGTGGCTTTACAGGGGTCCAGGTGACAGTGGACCAATGATCACACACTGTGTGCAGATAGTGCTTCTGGGAGTTGTAGTTTCGTAGTCTAACATTACAGATTTTACAGGTTTTATTACCTCCGCCAAGGAGGTAATGTTTTTGCCGGGGTTTGTCTGTCTGTCTGTTACCAACATAACTCAAAAAGTTATGAATGGATTTGGACGAAATTTTCAGGACAAGTCCGAAATGGGACAAGGAAGTAATGGTTAGATTTTGGTGATGATCTCAGAGTGCATACCTCCACCAAAGGCTTTGTTTGTATTTGTGCAGCAGGATTACACAAAAACTACTGGATGGATTTGCATGAAATTTGAAAATTTGAAATTTTCACCAGAGGTGGCTGTTGGGCTAGAGAGGAACCCATTATATTTTGGTGATGATCTGAGAATGCATCCCTCAGCCAAGGCTCATATCTTCTCACAGTGTGTTAACAACAATACTCCAAAACTGATGAATGGATTTTGATGAAATTTTCAGCAAAGGTGTGTAATGGCACGGGGAACAGATGATTAGATTTTGGTGATGATCTGAGAGTGCATACCTCCACCAAGGGCTTTGTATTTGTGCAGCAGGATTACACAAAAACTACTGGATGGATTTGGGTGAAATTTTCACCAGAGGTGGTTCTTGGGCTAGAGGGGAACCCATTATATTTTGGTGATGATCTGACAATACATACCTCAGCCAAGGCTCTTATCTTCTCACAGTGTGTTAACAACAATACTCCAAAACTGATGGACAGACTTTGATGCAATTTTCACCACAAGTGGCTATAGGCCTACACACAAACTCATTACATTTTGGAGGTGATCCATGACAAACGGAAGGAGACTTGGCGAAGGTATGTGCTCTGAGTGCTTTTCTAGTTTTAGATGCCGTCTAAAGAAACTATAGCCTGCCAAGCCCTGCACATCAGAGTCTACAAAACACCAGAAAAGTCTCTGATAACTCCAGAAAAAGTTGCTAGATTTGTCGCTAGTCACGTTTGACAAAAAAGTCACCAAGAGGGTTTAAAAAGTCACCAGATTTAGTGAGAAAGTTGCCAAATTGGCAACACTGACTGTATAGAGGGGTTGCATGTGATGTCGTGGTCACGTGCCACATTGTTTTTCTGCCATTGTGGACTGCAAATAGTCTGGGCCCTGTGTTGAGAATAATAATAATTCCACTAGCACGTACTCAGTCCGACTCGGTGTTGTTTGTTTTCCATTACGATTGAATACCACCTTGAGTGAGATCTTTACAGCAATGCAGCCCGACACTCCCATGACATCGTTTGTACGTGACAAGAAAAACACAAGATGGATATGAATGAATGAATGAATGAATGAATGAATTTATTTCGGATAGTACATTACAGGTTAAAAGAAACTGTATAATATAACAACAAGGTCAAATTAGACAAAGACTCCTTCTACTATACAATTCCACGTGAGTTATCCGAAATGGGTGATGGCTGAAGCCGCAGCTTATATTGCCCACCCATATTCCATCCAAGAATTCAAAGGAGAAAAAAGAGAAAACAAGACAAGAGCGATTACAATTTAAAACAAGGCTAAGACAAAATATGACTGAGAGAAAAAGAAAACTGAGCTAGTCTAAGTTAAGCGGTTACTATTCAAAAACAAATCTAAGACATAGTGTCACAGAGAAAAAAGAAAAACTAAGCTATAACACAACACAGGCTGGAAATGTCAATCCTTATGTGAGTTTACATGTTGTCTTGTAAATATGTTTGGAGTATTTCTTCCTTTAGTTTTTGTTTAAATTGTCCAAGCTTTGTACATGATTTTAATTCAGGTCCAAAATCGTTCCATAATCTGACACCTTGCACTGAAATACAGTGTTGCTTGGTAGTTGTTCTCACTGTAGGCTTTTGAAATATACATGTTCCTCTGAAGTGATATCGTTTCTCCCTTGTTTGGAACAACTTTTGGATATTTGCGGGCAGTGATAGATTCTTCACTTTGAACATTATTATTGCGGTTTTAAAGTCGATCAGATCTTTCAACTTGAGAGTTTTTTGTTTAAGAAAAAGTGGGTTTGTTGGTTCCCTGTAAGCTGCTTTGTTGATTATTCTAATAGCTCTCTTTTGAAGCATAAAGAGTGGATATATGTTTGTTTTATATGTATTTCCCCATACTTCATTACAATATGTCATGTATGGGAGTATTAATGAATGATACAAGGTGTATAGTGTGGGTTGATTCAGCAAATTTTTCACTCTGTGTAATATTGCAATTGATTTGGATACTTTACCTTTTATATAATTAATATGTGGCTTCCAACACAGTTTGTTATCAATTATTACTCCAAGGAATTTAGTTTCGGATACCCTTTCAATCTCTACACCATTTACACTGAGTTTGGGTACTGGGTAGTTGTGATGGTTGTTAAAGACTATAAATTTTGTCTTGCTTAAATTGAGCGTTAATTTGTTTGAATCAAACCACAGTTTCAGCTTTCCTAATTCCTTTCCGAGTGTATCCAGAAGTTGTTCCAAGTTGTTTCCACTGCATAGCAGGTTAGTGTCATCAGCAAACAATATTAAGTCCATTTTTTCTGAAACTTTACATATATCATTTATATACATATTGAATAATAATGGTCCCAAAACTGAACCCTGTGGGACTCCACAGGTGACCTTCAGTAGCTCTGAGTTTTTGTTGTTAACACATACAAACTGATATCTATTCTTTAAGTAACTTCTTAACCAGGACAGTGCTACCCCTCTGATACCACAATTTTGTAGTTTCTTTAATAATAGATTGTGATCTACTGTATCAAATGCTTTTTTAAGATCCAGGAATACTCCAACTGAATACTCTTTATTTTCAATGGCTGTTGATATTTTTTCTGTAAATTCCATTAAGGCATATGCTGTTGTCCTTTTGTGTCTGAACCCATATTGCTGCTCACACAATAAATCATTCTTCAGTATGAAGTTGTCAATTCTCTCATAGAATATTTTTTCAAGTATCTTGGAAAATTGCGGTAATAGTGAAATTGGTCTGTAGTTGGAGAGTTCCCCTCTGTCGCCTGTCTTGTAAATCGGAATTACTTTAGCTATTTTCATTGCATTGGGAAATATACCTGATTGGAGAGACAGGTTACAGATATACGTCAGTGGTTTCACTATGCATTCGATAACAGTTTTGACTAGTAGCATATCAATACCATCGCAGTCAGTAGATGTTTTACTTTTGAACGATTTAACAATTTCAATGACCTCTCTTTCGTCTGTGTTCTTTATGAAGATGGTGTCTTTTACAGCAGTGTTATTGCATATTGAATCACCTGTTGGCACCGTAGTGGGTATTTCTCAGGCCAGTTTAGGTCCAATGTTAACAAAAAAATTATTAAATTCATCTGCAGGTGAAGCTATATTCACATTCGGAGTCGATTTATTATTTTTTGGAGTGTTAGTTGGGTAGCTGGTATTTCTGCTTTTATTTCCAAGGATACTGTTGATTATTGTCCATGTATTTTTAATATTGTCTTTGTTTTTTTCCAGTTCTTTACTGTAATAGTCTCTTTTACTACATCTTATTATATATGTTAACTTATTTTTGTATGTTTTATACCGCTGCTCTGCTTCTTTTGTCCTTTTCTTTATGAAAGCTTTATATAATAAATTTTTCTTTTTACACGCCTTTTGTAGTCCTTTGGTTAGCCATGGTTTGTCAGTAAATTTGTGTTTAAGCTTTTTTTTAACTAATGGGCAGTTTTTTTCATAAAGAGTGGTTACAATGTTTGTAAATGTGTCATAGGCTTCATTTACATCTGATACATAGACTTCTGTCCAGTCTTGCTTCAGCAAGTCCTCTTTAAAAGAACTGATTGCGTTTGGTGATTTGTGTCTGAACAATTTTGAGATTTTTTCTGGGTTGGGCCCCGTGTGGCCATGGATAAGTGCAAAGATTGGCAAGTGGTCGCTTATATCATTTATCAATAATCCACTTTCTATTTTCTTGTCGAGAACATTGACAAACAGGTTGTCAATAAGTGTAGCAGAGTGAGCTGTGATTCTACTGGGATGTGTTATTGTGGGATATAGACTCATGCTGTACATAGAGTTCATGAACTCTGTAACTACATTTTGTTGATGTGGATTAAGTAGGTCAATATTGAAATCTCCACAAATTGCTACCATTTTCTTACTAGTAATATTATTGTACAGCTCGACTAATTTATCTCTGAATGTCTCAATGCAAGTTCCCGCATTGAGGCGCAGGCGAGCCTGCTGCTCGCTGGCTTTTTGTCAGAGTAAAGGCAAAAAAGCAGAGCCAGAGAAGGCTACAGGTGGCGAGTCGAAACACTGGAAAAGTACTGGAGAGTTCAGGAAGCCATGGAGCAGTATGACATGGAAGATGTGAGGATACGAACTACATCACATATGAAGGTAAGCTAATGATTGCTAATACTAGTTAGCACTAATAAGTCCCCCGTATTACATTGTAATCACGGCAAGTTATCGCTATTAGGTACTAAAATATGTATGCTGTGTATGTGTTTGTGTGTTTCAGATGACTCTTTTGTGGCAAAATTATCGCTTCAAACCGTCGGATTGGGTGTTCAACCAATCTCCAGTGGTAGGATGCCATCCCAGCTTCATGAACCGCAGCGATTGCAGAGCTTCAGAATGTCTGTAGAAATGTTTAGCTTTCTGTGCTACAGATTGCTCTGATCTGTGTGAAAATCATGGAGAGATTTTTGAGACATCATGGGATGTACCTGCTCCAGCCGGTGGTGTAGTGGCAAAAAGTGATCAGCTGCCAAAAATTGATCGCCAGGTGCCATATTATAGTTATGGGGTTATATTAGCCATAAAATATATATTTCAACAGGTAAACAGTACTGAGTTAGGTATAATAAAACGTATTTAACAATTATGATGCATTTTAACCTAAAACAAACTTCATCTAGGATTAAAAGCAATTAAAATAATGTAGTCACAAGGTTACATGGAAAATACATGGATTTGCATGTACTGTATAAATATATATTCTATGTGTGAATAATGTACTATGTACTCCTTTTGTATTGCACTAGGAATTTTTACAATAAACTTTTGTGCCTTTTGCAGATATGTCTCCACTTTTGTTTATGTTTTATTTTTGAAGGTTACCAAGATTTAGTGGTATAAATTAAATGCTAAAAGACTGGAAAAGCTGTCTAAATAATCCAGCAGTTTGAGAAATCACTTTTGGTTTGGTGTAAGTCTGTCAACAGAATTATGAACCATAAAGTAGTTTGTGTTAAAACATGTTAAATCCCATTAAATTCTAACTCATTATTAGGAAATACAGATGCTAATATGGCCCAGAATTCACCATATACTGGTACTATCACTAAAGTGTGCAGTGTCTTCTGCACTGGCACATCCAACAGTACAGTCTTCAGTAAATAAAATAATTGTTTTTGGTTATTTTTTTCTTAAAAATGAGCCATTATTTTCAACATCAGTGATAAATGTTTGGTTTGTACTGTTGACTCCCCACTGGTGTCTCAACAGACAAATAGAAAATCATGATGCAAACACATAAGTCACTAAATTGTTTATTACAATCAGCAGCAAAATCCATATTATTTAGAATGTGCAAAATTCAAACTTTAAACTGTAAAAAAACTCAGAATGGGTCATACATGCTGGCCACACACTCTGACTCATCATCTTGATAAGGTGGCCCAGCACACCAAGGAACATTTGATTGAAGGCAGCATTCTGAGCCATCTCCTCCCTTCACAAGGTAGTTTCATGGGGTCTAGGTCAAGTGGACCCCTGACCAAGTGAGTACTCCCAAGTGAGCACCCCAAGTGGACCCCAGGATCCAATCTGTACATGTACAAGTACATTCTCAATCAAGTGATTTGTAAACATGAAGGAGAACAATAAGAATTTGTGTAAAACTGTTGGAAAGACTTTTCCCGGTCACCAAGAAGTGTAAAAAATATATATAGGTGCATCTCACTAAATTAGAATATCATCAAAAACTTGATTTATTTCAGTAATTCAATTCATAAAATGAAACTCATATTTTATGTAGATTCATTACAGACAGAGTGATATATTGCAAGTGTTTATTTCTTTTAATTTTGATGGTTATGGTTCACAGCTCATGAAAACCCGAAAATCAGTTTTTAAAAAAATTAGAATATTACATAAGATCAATTTTAAAAAATTGTTTTTTTTAATAGAAATGCTGGCAGACTAAAGGTATTTCCATGCACACATTCAATACTTTGGCCTAACTTTGGACTTGATAAAACACAGTGGACTAACACCAGCAGATGACATGGCTCCCCAAATCAGGTGCTAAGTCCTGTCTCTTTGAAATCAAGGTCCCAGAGTCTGGAGGAAGAGTGAACAGGCACAGAATCCAAGTTGCTTAAGGTCCAGTGTGAAGTTTCCACAGTCAATGATGATATGTGGAGCCATGCCATCTACTGGTGTTTTTCCACTGTGTTTAATCAAGTCCAATGTTAGTGCAGCCATCTAACAGGAAATTTTAGAGCACTTCATGCTTCCCTCTGCTGACAAGCTTTATGGAGATGCTGATTTCATTTTCCAGCAGGGCATGGCACCTGCCCACACTGCCAAAAGTACAAATACCTGGTTTAATGACCATGGTATCACTGTGTTTGATTAGCCAGCAAACTCTCCTGACCTAAATCCCATAGAGAATCTATGGTGTATTGTCAAGAAAAAGGTGAAATACACCAGACCCAATAATGCAGACGAGCTGAATGCCGCTATCAAAGCAACCTGGGCTTCCATAACACCTCAGCGGTAACACAGGTTGATCGCCTCCATGCCATGCTGCACTGATGTAGTAATTATGCAAAAGGAGCTACAACCAAGTATTGAGTGTGTAAATGGACATATTTTTCAATCAGGCAACATTTCTATTAAAAATCTTTTTTTAATTTATTTTATATAATATTCTAATTTTTTTGAGAAACTGAATTTGGGGTTTTCATTTGCTGCAAGCCATAGCTATCAAAATTAAAAGAAATAAACACTTGAAATATATCACTCTGTGTGTAATGAATCTATATATGAGTTTCACTTT
Organism: Pholidichthys leucotaenia; assembly: GCA_020510985.1. Taxonomy (NCBI): domain Eukaryota; kingdom Metazoa; phylum Chordata; class Actinopteri; order Cichliformes; family Pholidichthyidae; genus Pholidichthys; species Pholidichthys leucotaenia. Next base: position 390,082,356 of record CM035839.1, on the reverse strand, counting down.
TTGAACCGAATCATTGAAATAAAGCAACTTCTTGATGACATTCTAATTTGTTGAGATGCACCTGTATATGGAAGATGACAACTAAGCTGACCCAGAGAAGGTTTTGGCTCTGTTTCTGCTTTCAAAAGATTTTTCTTCACCGCTGCTGTTCGTCACCACTGGCTGCCCCCAGATGAAAATCCATAGAATAGGTATGTGGGATTATAATGTTCTGAATGAGACTTTAGAAAGCTCTGAATCAGTTTGTAAATCACTGGATTGAAAATATGCTTGTACATGTACAGACTGGACCCCAGGGTCCATTTGGGGTGCTCACTTGGTTAGGGGTCCACTTGACCTGTTCCCGTTTCATGCTCTCTTGCCTCACTGAGAAGCAACAGGATGTGCTGCTGGTTCCGGTTCAGCAGATCTTCAGCTTGCGGTAGGACTCTAGAATGAAAACACACACACAATTTAAGTACATGCATAGCATGAAAGTGCAACAAAACTACTTTTTAGCCAAGATTAACACTAGCTTATTTCGTCAGATGTTGTCGACACAAGCGCAAAATACAAACAGAGCATGGAGTTAGCACTGATGGCTAACGAGCTAGCTCATTTTCTGCATACAGGAGACAATGGTGTTGTTTGTTCAAAATGAGCTTTCCACCATGTTAGATGTAAAATGTAAGTAGTAAGATGGTGGCCGGGGATCCTGGGGAATAGTAAGGGGTGGTGGCCCACCTTTCTGGTGGTGGCGTCACCCGGAATATAAAGGGCCTAGGTGGGAGCGGCCAGTCCTCTTTCGCCGATGACCCCTGGTAAGTGGGAGTGCTGTAAGTGCTTGTATGTAATTACATTGTTAATAAAGCTACATTCACCGCACCTCCAGCCTGCTTCTTTATATAAGAGTTATGGACACAACATTTGGCGACGAGGTGAAAACCGTTATGGAGCGAGCTGGTACCAACTTCGGCCGTTTTTGGAGGCCCCGGGCGAGCCGCCCATACCCTGGGTTCAGTGGTATGCGACATTCAACAACTACCTGGTGGCCCTAGAACTCAGTAAGCTTGAGAAGTTGTGTGCGAAGGCAATTTTGGTCCATAACCTTGGCATGGAGGGCCAGAGAATCCTCAGTACTTTGGGATGAGTGGATAGCTTTGAAGAAGTGGTGGAGCTAATGGCGTGCTATTTTTGAGCTCCTGTAAACGTCATAGTTCGACACATTCAGTTTCGGCAGCGCCACCAGCGGATGGGCGAGTCCATTAAACAGTATGTTGCAGACCTGCGTCAGCTGGCGGGGGAATGCCAGTTTGGAGCCCTAGAGGATAAAATGGTCTGGGATCAGCTAACAGAGCATGTGCACTATCCCGCAGCTTGGTCGAGGCTCCTGACTTTTCCGGGAAAACTGACGTTAGCCATTGCTATCGAGGTAGCACAACAATACAAGGCGGCTGAAACAATAGCGAGTGACCTCGGTGGGAGGTACACTCCAACTCAAGATGAGCCCCATGTAAAGGCACTGATGATGAGGGACCCTGGAGATGAAGACAGCGGAGATGAAGAGGAATTTTTTTGATTTTGTATACTTTATTGATCCCCAGAGGGGAAATTGAGGGCATCCACCTGGATGGATGAAGCAGCCACAGTACAGCGCTATCCCTTAACCATATGACTCCGTAGTGAAAATTAGGTCTGCCCGGGAACGCCGAGATGTTACGGCTGTGGCTCCGCTAGACACCGCTATAAGTCCAGAGAGTGTCCGGTGAAGGGCAAGCACTGCGGTAGATGTGGCTTATTGCACCACTTTGCCAGAACTTGCAGGAATTTTGAGCGAGGGGATGGAAGAGAAGAAGCAGGCCCCTCTATGAAGACTCTGACGGTCATCCATACGGTCTCCCCGGCTACGGATGGACGTATTTATTGTACCGTTTCGCTGGATGGTGTTGAAGTACCGCTGCTGGTAGACACGGGATCAGTGGCTTCTGTTTTAAACTTGGCGACGGTGAGGAGTCTGTTTCCCCACTACAAAGTCAGTGAACTGTCCGCCCCCTACTACGGATACGAAACGAACAAGCTGGCCATTGTGGGGTCCGTGGTGTTATCAGCGAGGTATAAGTTGGCTATGATGGCGAACGTACTTCTCGTAGTGACTGCTGCCAGATCCAACATCATGGGGTGTGACATGTTTTATGGTTTGGGATTTTCAATCGCCAGCGGCACCGGAGAGGAGTGGTTGGGCTGCGGGTTGTGGGACCGACCTGCTCCGGGTGTGGAGGATGATGCAGTGTGGGACAGTGATTGGTCTGGTATCATAGGAGGAGTGCGGGCCCGGCACCATGGAGCGCCATCCCGGGATGGACCTGATGCCAGTGTTCACGTTGCCCTTGGTGTGGGAACTGGACGGCACGGCAGGACCCCCGGGACGGCAGGAGGAGCCAAGGTGCTAGCGCAGAAGAAATCTGGGGCAAGACCAGCTGGTGCAGTTTTAAAGCGTGCCAAACGACGACCTTTAAGGAGGGTTTCGGGCCGGGCTGGCAAATTGGCTGGCTCTGAGAAGGAGGTCTGTTCACAACTTGGTGGTCCACGGAAGCATGACAGAGCTCCCCTTCACATTGGTGACGAGGTCCGCCCAAGGGTTGAAGCTCGGTTGAGAGGGAACCACACATGTCGCAAACAGCGTGATGACCAGGGGCAGCAAAAGGTGGTGGCGGCCCGGAGTGACAGCTATTTGGGCTTGTCTGGAGAATCGTGGAGGCACCCCAACGAACTGCATCGTGTGGCGAAGAAGTGGAGGTGGTGCAGCAAATCTCCAGAGGCCAAGAGACGGAGGCAGTCTGGGTGGGAACCACCACATGGTAATCCAAGGGGGGAGGGGTCCCTCCACCAGGTCTGTAGAGTGACTGGAGTGTATTAAAAGTGTGTTCTAATTCCATGTCCCCATGTCATTTTGTATATAGTTTCGTTTATAAGGACCTATTGGGTTTGTGACCCGTGTGTATTTGGTTTATTCAATTCAACTTTATTTATTTATATAGCGCCATTTCACAACAACAGTCATCTCATAGCACTATCAACTGTAGGGGGGACCCCCACAGTTGCAGAAAGACCCCAGCAATCAGGCGATCCCCTGTGAGCAAGCACTTGGCGACGGTGGAGAGGAAAAACTCCCTTTTAACAGGAAGAAACCTCCAGCAGAACCAGGCTCAGGGAGGGGCAGTCATCTGCTGCGACTGGCTGGGGGGTGAGGGGATAGAGAAGATGAAAAGAACAGACATGTAGAGAGCAAACAGCACGATGGGGACTCAATCTATGGGAGAGAACAAACAAATGTTAATGACCAGCAAAAAAAAATATTTCATTGAGAGTGAGGAAAGGAGTGAGGCCCAGTGCATTATTGGAGGTCCCCCGGCTGACTAAACCTATTAGCAGCATAACTAAGGGAGGGTTCAGAAACACATGATCCCTCCCTAATTGTAGGCTATATCAAAAAGGTAGGTTTTAGCCCTATTCTTAAAAACAGAGATCGAGTCTGACTCCCGAATCCAGATTGGCAGCTGGTTCCACAGGAGAGGAGCTTGATAACTGAAGGCTCTGCCTCCCATTGTACTTTTGGAGATTCTAGGTATTACAAGTAATCCTGCATTTTGGGAACGTAGTGCTCTGTTAGGATAATACGGTAGTATCAGATCTTTTAAATAAAAAGGAGCCTGATTGTTTAAAGCTTTGTAAGTAAGAAGAAGGATTTTAAACTTAATTCTAAACTTTATGGGAAGCCAATGAAGGGAGGCCAGAACCAGAGAGATATGATCTCTCTTTCTAGTACCTGTTAAAACTCTTGCTGCAGCATTTTGGATCAGATGAAGACTTTTTAAAGATGTTTTAGGACAACCTGATAATAAAGAATTACAATAATCTAATCTCGAGCTAACAAAAGCGTGGATCAGTTTCTCAACATCACTCTGAGACAAGATGCTCCTAATCCTGGCAATATTACGCAAATGATAGAAGGCAGTCTTAGAAACAAATTTAATATGTGAATTGAAGGACAGATCTTGATCAAAAATAATTCCAAGGTTCCTCACAGAGCTATTAAGAGAAAGAGTAACCGCATCCAAACTGAAAGTTTGATTTGGAAAGGAATTTCTAAGGTTTTTTGGACCAACAAGAATGACTTCAGTCTTATATGAATTTAATAGCAGGAAATTACAAGTCATCCAAAAAAAGGAAGGTATATAAAAGGAAGGTAAAAAAGGAAGGTATTTTGACACTTTGGTTGAATTGGATATGCGCAAAAAAATTGTAAGTGATCATTTGCAAAGCCCAACACCATTTATTTTGTATCTTGTGATGTGCCCAAGTGTGGGGTGGGTGTGTTGGGGTGGGGGCTGCTAATATGAGGTGTGTTTATTGTTTGTTGAGATTTGATTGTGTATAAAACTATTCTGGGATTAATTTTATTTTAGGGGCACGGCTATCATTTTAGTTTGGACTGATACTTAAGGTGGCAGAATAACCCGCCTGGCCATGCAGGGGACACCAGCAGTCTACCTGGCCCCTCTAGTTTATGTTGTGTGAATGGATAGCTTTGTCTATTTATTTTTGTACATATGGTTTTATTATTAGCGCGTGAGTTGGGTTACAAATTTTGGGAGGGCTTAATTAGTGTGCTTGGCATTTTTCTGCAGGGGGAGAAATGTTAGATGTAAAATGTAAGTAGTAAGATGGCAGCCAGGGCTCCCGGGGAATAATAAGGGGTGGCGACCCGCATTTCCAGTGGTGGTATCACCCGGGGTATAAAGGCGGGAGGGGCCAGTCCTGTTTCGCCGATGACCCCTGGCAAGTGGGAGTGCCGTAAGTGCTTGTATATAATTACATTGTTAATAAAGCTATGTTCACCGCACCTCCAGCCTGCTTCTTTATTTAAAGTTATGGGCACAACACACCACTGGGCTAAATAATGGCAAAGATGCATAATATCACGTCACTCACCATCCTCTATCTCTATTTTCAACAATGATGATGCCATAGTCGGGTCGACGCCACTCTTCCTCCTTCGCCTTCGCCGTGGCCGTGAATTCATTTCAGGTCACTCCGTCCAGCTCTCTCTGGATTTCTTTAATCAGGTTCCAATCTGCACCTCGTCGTTGGACCACGGTGTTGATTTGTGTGTAGCCATTTATCTCGTTGATTACACTCATTCACGCTTGCTGTTGGTGATTTGACTGTTCGTTGCCGTCCAAAATGGCACAGTAAACAAAAGACACGTGACCCGTGTGATGTCGGTGCAACCCCTCAATTCCCATTAGTTTCTCACACAGGTTTCTCCACTTACGTAGTATTCTATCCAGGTTCTCGGGTACATCTTTTGGCCCCTAACATGAATAACACATAGCAAATGCCAATCCTGATCACCCCCTCCACCATACACTGGACAGACAGTGGAGCACTTTCTCCACAGACTGCTACAGCTTCGCTGCCGAACGGTCAGGTACAGGAAATCTTTCCTGCCACATGCCATTTCACTGTACAATAACTCACTATGATTCTGGTCATAACTATGCTGCCATACTGCACCTTGCAGTGTAATTGGTACCTCACATTGCACCCTGCACCTGATAGTCCTGCATTGTACAGCGGGTATGATTCATGTATTTATACGGGTCACCGTCTATTCATCTACGATGTATATAAGTTATTTAGGCAGTTTTACTTTCCATGGGTAATCCCTTTGTCTATTATGTTGTGTGTGTTTCTGTTGTTTTGGTCGTCAACTGTCATGCTGCTGTTACTCTGTAATTTCCCAGTTTGGGATCAATAAAGTACATCTATCTATCTGTCTGTCTGTGGCCACTTACAAGCAGGTTTACAAGGGGGATGTTTTGGGTCATTTTGCTAACAAAGAGAATGGCACCCTCCATCCCCCCCCCTCACCTACTGGATGGATGGATGGATGGATAGATAATTTGGGTGTTAAATATTCTGTCTTTTGTGTGATCATCCTACAGATCTAGCTGTGGTTTTACCCCAGGATCCCATCCTTCCTATTGGCTCTAGTCTGGCAGCCACCTGTACTCTGAGCCCTGAACTGGGTCTCCATGCCAGTTCGCTGTACTGGACTCTGAACGGAGAACGTTTGTCCAGCAGCACCTACAGCTTGGTGTCTTCCAGCTCACTAAGCGTCACAATTCACAGTCTCAACGGCTCCCAGCAGCAGTCAGGAGACAACCTGGTGTGTCGGGCAGCAGATGGACACGTCCTCGCTGGTTCCTGTCTCTATGTGGGTGGTAAGTGGAAGAACTTTGATTCTGTGTGGTAAAAATAAATAAAATAATTTTACAGTATATTAATGTTAGAGGATCAGTTCTACTGGCTCAGTAAATGTTCAATTAAAACCAGAGATGGGTAGAGTGGTTAAAAATTGTGCTCAAATAAAAGGAGTGATACATCTTTTTATATTTATTATTCAAGTATGAGTACTTACCAAAGAAATTACTCAAGTAAGAGTGAGACAGTATCTATACTAAAATTGTTACTTGAGTGGTGCATAACAGCTACAGTATGGCCTACTCTCACTAGTTTGTGTTTTTTAGCACTGCGGCAGCACAGTTTACCCTTGGCCGGGGGATTGTGGGGATCGTGGGATCGTGGGTTCGATCCCAGCCCCCGACCAACAGTGATCTGTGTGGAGTTTGCATGTTCTCCCCGTGTTGCGTGGGTTTACTCCGGGATTTCTCCGGTTTCCTCCCACATGCCAAAAACATGCATGTTAGGTTAATTGGCTGTTCTAAATTGTCCCTAGATATCTGTTTCCTATAGGCCCTTAGAATAGTGGGTTAGCATTAATGAAAGCGCTTTGAGTGGTCTTTGTGACTAGAAAAGCGCTATATAAGTGCAGGTTAGTTAGTTAGTTAGTTAAATTTGTGACTCTTTCTTTATAAATATGTGATGTTTTTTATTCTATATTTTGGATTTTTTTCTAATAAATATCTTCTTTTTCCATTGTAAAAAAAAAAGCTGAAACTTTTTTGAATACATTTTCACATTTAAATTAGAAATATTAATTGTACATTTTTGACTTTTGTTGTACATTTGAGACTTGAGAGAGTGTTTTCTATAAATTTGAGACATTTTTATTGTAATTTTTTTTGACTTATTTCTTATAAATCTGCTAACTATTTGTGATAAAAAGCTGTGACCTTTTTCATGTGAATTTGCTATTTTTTCTTGTAAAATTTTCTCCTTCTAAATAGACACTATGGAAGGAATTTTTAAAATTTGTTTAATTACTCAAGTGGAAGTACGGGTGGTCGCCATAGAAAATAATTGAGTATGAAAGTTTGGAACTAAGAACTTGAGTAGAAATTACTGTCACCAATTTTTGAGATTTTTCTTGTGACATTTTTTCTTGACACATTTTTCTTTGAAATTTGCCATTTCTAATTGAATTTACAGTTTCTTATAAATTTGCAGTTTTATGTGATTTATTACAATTGCAAATTTTGTGATTGTACTCATTACATTTTTTTTCTTCCAAATATGTCATATCTAACCTGTGTGTGTGCTGTGATATCAATTAATACCAATTTAAGAAAAACTAAGTTATTCATTGTTTTCTGTCTTTTAATTGTGGTTTGTCATTACTCTTTTTTTCTTTTTTCTCCGTCCAGCGGCTCCTGAAAAGCCCGTTAATTTAACATGTTGGTCCCGCAACACGAAGGACTTGAGCTGCCAGTGGAGCCCTGGTGGGCAGGGTGAGGCCCACATCGTAACTAAATACACCTTCAAATATAAACTGAGGTGAGCGATTGCTACAGCTTCATCTAGCATTCCTCAGGTAGACGGGCTGCTAAACTCAGAGACTGCAGGATGCTGATTGGCTAAAAAGAGTCTTTCCACTTCTGCAGTCAGATTTTGACTTTTTTGTCCAGGTGGCATGAGAAAGAGAAGGAATGTGAAATCTACAGCAGAGGAAAGCAGCGTTACTCCTGCTATATCCCGAACAACATTGCCCTCTTCACCCCTTATGAGATCTGGGTGGAAGCAACCAATCACCTGGGCTCAGCTACCTCTGACATCACTACCCTGGAAGTCCTCGATGTCGGTGAGTAAGGGAGGTTTGCAAAAAACATTTGCATGTAAATAGTACGGGCTGCAGATGAGACCTGTAGGTATCAGCATCTTGCGCTGAGAAAGAGAGTTTTTGAGCAGTTTATGGCCAAAAAAATCAGCAAAATATAAATGAAAGTAAAACTTTTGAGTTTTAAGGATAAACTGATTTGAGAATAGTTTAATTTTTCCAAGTTAATATGTAAATTTTCTATTTTGCAATAAATTAGCAAGTTTTCCAAGCAAATGTCTTTTCATTTTTTTCTTGTAAATTTGTGATTTATCATAAAACCATAAAACTTGGGGTGGGGGGGTGGGGGTGCTAGCCCTGCACCTCTTGGCGAGATGCAGGATACACCCTGGACAGATTGCGGACCAACACAGAGAGACAGACAACCATTCACCCTCACATTCATCCCTACAGACAGTTTATCTCCAGTTGATGCCATTTAACCTAACGTACATGTTTTCTGACTGTGATAGGAAGCTGGAGTACCCAGCGAAAACCCATGCAGACATGGGGAGTACATGCATACTCCACATAGATAGGTCACTATTGCCCTTATTTTTAACTGAATTTGCAAATTCTGTTAATTTGGAGCTTTTCTAATAAATTAAAGATTTTTTTCTCTTTAAATGCACGTTTTTTTCTAACATATGCAAATATTCTCATAAATTTTAGACTTTTTTCTCATGAATTAGTGACTTTCATACATTTGCTAGTTCTTTAAATATTCAAAGGACATACAGTAGAATTGAAATGCCATTTCTCTTTCTCTTAGTGGTGTGTGCAATATATAAGACAAGAAGGAATAAGGATGGAAAACAACAACAACAGTCTATGTACAGTAATGCTACACATAGTGCAAATCATGGTAATAACACAGCAATCCTATGTACAGTAAACCGTAATACCAGTAAATTGCGAGTTCAATGCGGTAACGGGGGTGTCGACAGTGACAGATTGGTCTGCGCATGATCAGTATTACAATGACAGACAGCAGCAGGTATGACATTTGTGCACATGGTTGCACTAAGGTGCAAGACATACAGCAGCAGATGTGGTACTGTTGATGTGCCAAGTCTTTCTGTGCAAACAGCTGAGGTAGAGTTGTTGTGAGGGTGAGTGTGCTACGGTCCAGGTGCAGGGGGTGGGGGTGGGGGGGCAGTGTTCAGGGTTCTGATGGCCTGGTGAACAAAGCTGTTTAGCAGTCTTGTGGAGCGGGCCCCTAGGCTCTGGTAACTTATCCCTTAGGACAGGGTGCTGAAGAGGGAGTGTGAGGTGTCGCCTGTGATGTTAATGGCTCTGCGGGTGTGGTAGATGTCCAAGAGGGGAGGTAGAGGGGCACCGATGTACTTGCTGGCTGCTTTCACTGTGCGTTGTGTCTTCCAGCAGGAGGCAGTGCAGTTTCCATACCACACCATGATGCAGCTGGTGAGGATGCTTTCAGTGGTGCCCCGGTAAAATGAGCACATGATGGAGGGTGGGACTTGTGCTGTCCTCAGTTTGTGGAGGAAATAGAGGCAAGTTTGAGCCTTCTTGGCCAGTGATGTGGTGTTGTTAGACCAGGAGAGATCCTCGGAGATGTGCACCCCCAGGACCTTGGTGCTGATCACCCTCTGCACAGCTGCTCTACCGATGATCAGAGGGGGATGCTGTGTGTGTCCTCTCCTGAAGTCGACCACAATCTCCTTAGTTTTTCCCACGTTCAGGAAGAGATTATTGTCTTTACACCATTGGACCAGTTGGCTCACCTCATTTCTGTAGTTGGCCTCTTCATTGTTTGTGATGAGGCCCACCACCACCGTGTTGTCCACAAACTTGATGATGTAGTTGGTGCTATAGGCTGGTACACAATCATGGGTCAGCAGGGTTAAGAGCAGCGGGCTGAGCACACATCCTTGTGGAGCCCCTCTGCTTAGCATGATGGTCTTGAAGGTGTTGCTGCTGACCCACACGTTCTGTGGCCTCCCTGTGAGAAAGTCCAGCACCTAGTTACTGAGAGAGGTTTTGAGTCCCAAGTGTCTGAGTTTTTGTATTAGGTGCTGGGGGATGATTGTGTTGAATGCTGAACTGAAGTCCAAGAACAGCATTCACACATAGGAGTTCTTTGAGTTCAGGTGGGTGAGGGCTAGATGGAGAGCAGTAGCAATGGTATCTTCTGTGGATCTGTCTGACCTGTATGCAAACTGAGATGGGTTGTGGAAGGGAGGCACGGTGGACTTGATGTTCTGCATGACCAGCCACTAGAAGCACTTCATTATGATGGAGGTCAGTGCTACTGGCCGGTAATCGTTGTAGCTGGATGGGACGGGCTTCTTTTGGACTGGTATTATGGTAGCAGTTTTGAAACACGTGGGGACAACAGCTTGACTCAGGGAAAATGTGAACATGTTGACCAGGACATTCTTGAGCTCCTCCACACAGTCAATCAGAACGTGACCTGGTATGTTGTCTGGTCCAGCTGCCTTGCGTGGGCTGATCCTGGAGAGGGTCCTCTTCACGCTAGCTGGATCCAGACTTATAGCCTGCTCGTTTGGGGGAGGAGTGGTCTTCTGTGCTGATGTGCTGTTTTGTGTTTCAAAACGGCCAAAGAAGTCATTTAAGTTGTTAAGCAGTGTGATGTTGCTCGCACAGGTCTGAAGTGGAGGTTTATAGTTGGTGAGGGTCTGTCTGCCACGCCACAGAGAATGTGCATCTCTGGTGTTGCTGCAGAGTCCGGATGTTTTCTTGCTGTACCGTCGTTTTGCCTCCTTGATGCCACAGGACAGGTTGCTCCTAGCTGTTGTTAGTCCTGCAGTGTCACCAGCCCTAAAGGCTGCGTCTCAAGTCCTCAAGAGCCTGTGATCTTCAGCTGTCATCCATGGCTTCTGATTAGCATGAGCAGTGACGGTTTTGCAGTGAGTGACATCATCCATGCATTTAATAGAAGTCCCAGACGTTGGCCCTCTTGTGGCCACTTGATGGTCCCCCTATGGGTTTTCTAGCCAAAAAGGCCAAATGGCCCCTCTCTGGGACTTCTAGTTAAAGGTAAAGCCAACTTTATTGTCATTCAGTCCATGCAGCCAATCATGTACAGTAGAACAAAATTACATTTCTCTTATCTATAATGTTAATCACATCTAGAATCAGAGGGGTCGCTGCCATGCAAGGCACCGCCACAAATTTCCCTCCTCCGTTCCATTATTGCTGAGCACCAAGCTGGACGGCAGGAAGTTCCGCTTTTATATGGTCTTCGGCATGACCCGGCCGGGATTTGAACCCAGGCCTCCCAGTTGTGGGGCAGATGCTCTACCAGCTGAGCCACCACTCTGGTTGTTGCTATGTATGCTACAACAACCTCAGTATACTGCTCTACGTTTGTGTGTTCATTGTGAGTGGCTGCATCCTTGAAAGCGTCCCAGTCTGTAGTGCTAAAGCAGTCTTTCAGGGCATTGGAGGCCCCCTCTGGCCACACATGTACATGCATTTTTGTTGGTCTGACAGCTTTCACTCTGGGTCTGTATGCAGGCCTTATCAAGATGGTGATGTGATCAGAGAGGCCAAGGTGGGTGAGGGGGAGACTCTGTATGCTCTCTTGTGAGTTGTGTACACCAGGTCCAGCAAGTTGTCTCCTCTTGTTGGAAAGTCCACATGTTGGTGTAGTTTTGGTAGTAGGGCCTTTAAATCTGCATGGTTGAAGTCTCCTGCTGTGATGGGGAATCCGTCTGGATGTGTTGTTTGAGTCTCACTTATAGCCTGATAGACCTCATTTAGTGCCTGACTCCTCTCGCCGGTGGCGATGGGCGGGACATACATGGCGACGAGCAGGATAGATGTAATTTCCCTTGGTCAGTAGAATGGTCGGCACTTGATGATCATAAACTCCACCAACAGAGAACAGTGTTTGTGCACAACAGTCACATCTCGGCACCAACTATAATTGATGTAAACACACACGCCTCCTCCTTGGGTTTTCCCTCCTTCCGTGAACACCCGATCAGCACGGTGGCATGTTAGCCCTTCTAGCTTAACAGCAGAGTCTGGGATATTGTCATTTAGCCACATTTCTGTAAAGATAAAAACACGGCAGTTCTGCGCATCACGTTGCATAGATCTCAGGAGCTGTATATGGACTATTTTGTTGTCTAGTGAGCGTACATTGGCCAGAATGAGGGTTGAAATCAGGAGTCTGTATGGGCTAGTGGCTAGCTTCATTCGGATTCCTCCACACTTACCCCGCTTCTGCCTTCTCTCACACCATCTACGGCATCTCCATTTAGGATGAGACGCAGCGGTCGAGTCTGGGGATGTGGAAGTCTGGAGGAGAAGTCCTAGCCCTCGGAGTTCCTCTGTAAAGCTCCGGTCCAAGACGTAATGTTTGGTCATATTCCTTATCTCCAGAAGGTTGTGGCGACTGTAGCTTGTACGCAACATCATATGTGGACATTAAACGCATGTATATACACTTGAGGTGCCTTCAGACCAAACGCGAACAGGTGGCGCGAATCCATACAAAGTCAATGGAAAGAGGCGAGTTCGCACGTTCACGTCCGAGGGAATATGCTAGCTTTGAGATTCTGCCATTACCGGAGTAAAAGTATCACCATTGGAGAGTAAACTAGTTTGAAAATGAGACTGCCACTCACCTGGAAACAGGAGGACTGAGAGCTCTTCAGTTAAATCGGGATGTCGGAGTTCTTTACCCACAGATTCCTGCCATGGACATGCTAACAAGGCAAGCAAGCTAGCAACGGAAACACTCATCATCTTGTAAAGTTTTGGAGACAGGGACAACTTTTTCAGGTGAGCTCCCCATCGGATAATGTGAACCTAAAGCATGACGTTATTTTGGGGATTTCCACAGTAGGTTGAACACTGCTGCAGAAGTTATAAAAGCAACTTCGCCTGTCTGCAGCTCACTCAGACGTGAATTCATGTCTGTTCGTGTGTTTACATTGGGTTGTAATCACACCACGTGAAAAATTCACCCGTTCACGTTTAGTCTGAAGGCACCTTAAGGCGTATTTTAAAATGACACTAAACGGCACAAACTATTGCAACCAAAGAAATTCTGCTGATTAGGGTCAAAAGAGCCATATGTGGCTCTTGAGCATCATGTTGCAAACCCCGATTTTCAGCCAAATTCTGTAAGCTTCAAGACTGCAAATTAGCTTCAGACACTACTGATTTTCACTTGGCAGTTGAGGTGTTTCATCCTTAGATCCAGTGTGTGCAAATTTGATGGATTTTGCTCCAGTAATAAACGTGTTTGAACCCAAAATTGATTGGACTTTTTTGACTCAATGACATTGATATTTGACCTTTTGCTTTGAAATCAAATGCATTTAGTTTATGATTTTTCAAAATTTCATAATGTAAAGATAAAGCAGGTCTTGCTAGCACTAAAGCAGCTCTGCATTGCTGTAACTGAACTTCTGCTGGTCTGTCATTGGTACCTTTGTTTTAATCAGGATAAATCCAAAGAAGCGAGGTGAGATAAACCGACTGCTACTACTGTTGCGTCTTCATTTTTCACAGAGACTCATTAAATGCATTAATATTAGCTTGTTCCAGATAGATGCTCCGTTGTTCACTGTCACAAAGCACTATCCATCCATCCATCCATCCATCCACCACTTATCTGGGAGTTGGGGTCACGGGGCCGCAGTCTAAGCAGAGTAGCCCAGACTGCCTTTCAATTCACATAGCACCATGATCCCTCCTGCAGGTGGTGTGCTCACTGGAGGGCTGACCCATGTCTTTTTGGGTACACTGGATCATTGTAACTTTTTTCATAGAGATCCACTGGACCTCTCTTGGTCTGGACCTTCACCCAGAACCAGTTTGCCTTAGGAGACCCTACAAGGGGCAATTTGCCCCAACAACATAGCTCCTGGGATCATTAGTGCAAGCAGGATGTACGTACATTCAAAAGAAGGTATTCATTACAGTTCTTCTCTTCTTATGTAGTATTAAAAGGCTTTCAGTTTTACAGGGAGTGTTATCATCTCATCAACAAACGGTGCCATATGTACAATGACTTTATGCTCTGATGTAGTCCATCACAATAACAGACACAGTACGTTTCCCTTAAACTCAACATATAAAGCCAACATGCCACGTCACACACCAGCAGCAAAGGCAGCGAAGGATGTCTGAGGCAGGAGATTACAAACAGGAAACATTTTTACAAGACGTTTAATAAGACCCTTCCTTTGTCTGCCCTGCTGTCATCCTCTTTATCTTTGTCTTTCTCCCCTTCAAAGCACTCAGACTACTTTATTGTGGTCACTAAATGTTTTATTTAATACCAACATAGGGAACAGCGTGCTCTTACAGGAGGTTCAGACTGACCTGAACTGAAGTCCAACAGGCAGTTGGCCAAGAGGTGAAGACAAGCCGAGTGTTTTTAAAGCAATCAAATAAAAATGTTTCACATTTGTTCCCTCCTTCGGAATATTTTTAAAAAAATCCTGATTCAGATCACCCCCAAAATCTAATCGATTGGTCCTTGGTCCATTTTCAATCTCACCTGAAATTTCACTTATATAGCGCTTTTTTCTCATCCCTGGATGACCAAAGTTCTTTACGGATTCGGCTATCTACGCATTCACACACTGATGGTGGCAGAGCGGCCATGTAAGGCGCTGGCCTGATGCACCAGGAGCAACTCAGGGGTTCGGTGTCTTGCTCAAGGACACTTTGACATGCAGACTGCAGAGAGAGCAGGAATCAAACCATGCTCTACATCTGCACCACAGCTGCCCATATGTAAATATCTTTATGGCTTATGCTATCAACGCACAAAAAACTAACAAGTAAATAAATACAGACAAAACCAAAGTCATTAGCAGAAGTAACAATTATATCATATTGATACTAATATACAGTATATACTGTATATATATATATATATATATATATATACTGTATATATATATATATATATATATATATATATATATAAATTTCACACATACTTGACATTTATGCTCAGGATAACTTTCCTGTGGTTTACACTTTGACATAAAGACAACCAAAATCCTTGGTTTATGCTTGCATGTATATCACTCGCTATAACAGGAAGTGCCATAGGGGCATTTATTTGTAAGTTTTTTAATCCATTAATTGTACTACCATAATTAATTCCATTAACACATTATTATTCCCAACCCTAATTTTTTTTTCCATAATATTTTTTATTGAATCTTTTTTTTACAAACATGGCACAAACAATCAAACACTAACACTAAAATAATTTTTAAAAAAAACAAAAAAACACTAACTACAACAACAACAACAAAAAAATGTACTAAAAACACCAACAACCATTAACAAAGGCAAGTCAACAACAATGCTCCTCTATTTAGTCTAGGTAATCTATTACATAAGAATACATATTATACATTCACCAATTTGGAATTTGCAAGGTCCACACACATCATTCACCTTCTTCTTCAGAAGTTATGTTTAATTTCTTTACATAATCAATAAAAGGTCTCCATATATTCTCAAACACATTTTCCTTTGATTTCAGTATGTATGTTATTCTTTCTAGTGGAAGGTTTGTTAACATCTGTCTTAACCACTGAGTCACATCTGGTCTATGAGTCTTTTTCCACAATAGTGCAATACATTTTTTGGCATTAAGCAAACCGAGGTCTATGAATGCTCTTTCACTCTTATTAAAGTTATGTTTTTCTGGCTACAGACCCAACAAAAACAATTTAGGATTCAATATGAATTGTTTTGAAATTATTTTTTCAATTGTTACCCTCACCTCTTCCCAAAACATTCTGATTTTTCTACATTCCCATAAACAGTGAAATAGGGCTCCTTTACTTTCCATACATTTTGTGCACGTATCTGGTATGTTTTTGTTATATCTATTTAACTCCACTGGTGTAACATACATCCGCATTAACCATTTAAAATGTATCAGTTTAAGACATACATTTATTGATTTGGTTTGAGCTTCTGCACAAGCCATTTCCCATTGTTCCTCTGAAATTTCAGTTTGCAGGTCTTCTTTCCAATAATTCAGTCTTTTCTGTGAGTTTTCACTTGAGAATAGTGTCAATGAGTTATAAAACTCTGAAATAATACCCTTTCTCTTACTATCTTGCGTCAAAATTTTTTCCAAGGATGAATAAGTAGGTCGGGTGAGAGCATTATTTTGATTTGATCGAATAAAATTTCTAAGCTGAAGATATTTAAAAAGATGTGTTCTATTAAGATTGAATTTAATCCTCAGTTCTTCAAAAGACATTATGTTATCTGAACGTGACAAATATAAGTCTTGAATCTTTTGAATCCCTTTTAAATTCCATACTTTAAATTCAGCATCCGCTCTCCCTGGTGTAAAATATTGATTACCCCATATTAGGCTAAACTGTGACAATAAGTGTGGTTCTTTTAAATATTTTTTGGTTTCACACCATGTTTTGATCATATGCTTTACAATTGGATTTTTAACTTGTTTCTGTAATTTTTTTAGCCGAGTCTGAGTATATGAATAAGGGAAGAGGTAAAGGTAAACTGTATGATTCCATTTCAGTCCAGTGAGGGAGATCATTTGATGAAAAATAATATGTCATAGACCTCAGTTGTGCTGACCAGTAATACAACATAAAGTTTGGACATTTCAGACCTCCACGATCAAATGGTAAATATAGTAAGGACAGACGTAATCTAGCCTTCCTATTGTTCCATATAAATTCCACTAACTTTTTTTTAATTCTTGAGAATAGATCTGAAGGTGGTAGTAAAGGAATGTATTGAAATAAATAAAGTATTTTTGGTAAGATATTACTTTTAAGTATATTAATTCTCCCGATCATCGACATTGGTAGTGACATCCATCTCTGAAGTAACTCATTAATATCTGTCATTAAGGCTTCATAGTTGGCACTGGCGACTGATTCTAGCTTAGGCAAAATTTGAATTCCTAAATATTTAAACTGATTTACAACAATGAATTGATCCCAACCCTAATTTTAACATTTAAAATGAATAGCTGGTCACAAAAAGTAGACTCACATCCAGTTAAAACTGGATCTCTCAGACGTCATTAGATGCCTTATAATTAGCTTTTCTTCTGTAGCAGTTAAATATTTGGAGATGTAATAATTTATTTATGACTTTCAGCAGATTTGTAGTTCATTTTTGCATCTTAGATTTCATTAAGCTTTAATGTTTTCAGCAAGTGTACATCAATATTTATGATAGATTAACAAACTCAACCATATACTGTTCTGTATGTGATGGCCATAATTCTTTAGGAAGAATTTTGTGATATGATGCCTTTGTGTAATTTCATAAGTTTAATTTTCCTCTCCGCTGCTCAGCTGTGTAAAATAAATGCTTAATGTCTGTTCTTGTCTGTGCAGTGACCACTGACCCTCCTGCTAACGTGCAGGTGAGTCGTGTTGGCAGTCTGGAGGACCAGCTGACGGTCCGCTGGAGCAGTCCCCCAGAGCTGAAGGACATCCTGTTTCAGGCCAAATATCAGATACGCTACAGACTGGAGGACAGCGCTGACTGGAAGGTGTTTCACGTATTCACGTACTGATTAAAAAAAACTGACCTCCCTACTCACACCTTTTCTGCACGTACGGTACCTGTGTAAAGTTGATGATGGACAAAACAGCCTACTCAGTGTCTGCACGCATCACCTCTGTCACTTAAATCTTATTCCTGCAACTCTGGCTGCCTTTGGCTGGTAAATTTTTGAATCCTGGCTCACATCCAGTGCAGAAGTGGCTCTTTTAGAACCTATTAATCTTTCAGTGGTTTCTTTATGTTATGTAAGCAAAGTTTTTTTTTATGATTTCTCTGCAGTGTGTTTAAATTTCCATTTCTCTATTGAAAGCAAAGATTATGCAAATAATATGTAAATGCATTTGAAGTTTCTAATATCCAGAATACATTTTAAAAATTAAAGCAAAGCAAAGTTTGCAAATTGACCATAAAATATCTTAAAGTGGGATAATTATCTGCAATTTTCTTTGGTACACTTGTGCATTGCTGCTTTGTCACTGGCACAGTTTGTCCGCAGGACTGTCTTCTGCCTGGTTTTTGGAAGTTGAGGTTGCAGTTTTGTGATGGTCACATAGCCAGAGTCATGCCGTAGACTAAAATTTGACACTTTTAGATGCCTCTAAGATAGACACACACAGTGAATGAGAACTGGAAGCACTTGAAGAGCTAATGGCTTGCAGCTCAAGTGTTGTATCACCTGGATATTTTGGATTCATCATGGTACATCGGCTCCGTAGAGTTTGTGTGTGTACGTGTGTGTGCACGTGCATGTGTGCAGAACAGAGGTCACACAGGTCATTAGATTCCATCAGATTCTATGAGAACTGGTTCAAAGTCTGAACACATACGTTTCATCAAAATCTGACTCGAGATCAGTGCCCTGGCAGCCTTTTTTTTTTTTTTTAAAAGATTTACTGTATGTGGCGCATTTGCTTCATGTGGATTTTTTGTGCATATGGGAAGATTGTAATTAAGCCCAGTGGCTTTCTTTTCTGCTCCTGTATTAATTTT
Organism: Pholidichthys leucotaenia; assembly: GCA_020510985.1. Classification (NCBI taxonomy): domain Eukaryota; kingdom Metazoa; phylum Chordata; class Actinopteri; order Cichliformes; family Pholidichthyidae; genus Pholidichthys; species Pholidichthys leucotaenia. The sequence continues at coordinate 390,063,734 of CM035839.1, read as the reverse complement.
ATTCTTTGCTTTCTCATTTGATGCTGAGCTAATAAAATGATGACAGAGATGATCAGCACAGCACTCCTTCCCACTCGTTCTAAATGAATAACAGAGTGGGACAAGTAGAAAAAAAAAAAGAGTTTTACTGAGTATAGACATGAAGCTGCACCAAGACTGAAGATAAGACAAGTCACCCCTATTTTTTTAACACTGAATCATGCAAGGTTTCTCTGGCTGAGATCAAGAATAAAACTAGACACCTCATTGTGGTATTACCCTCTATTTATGCTTCATAAAGACTTGCACATACAATTATTAATGCAGATTGAGTAGCATTAGTTACCATGGTTTCAGTACCAATATATGGGCTATAATCATGAAGTGACAGGAAAAAAAAGCATGTTATAAGCAAGTTATATGACAAGTCACCACATTTGCCTGTGTTCTTTCAAAGTCACCTGTGATTTCAGAAAATAGCATGAAGAAAAAACTCATACAGTATGTGACTTCCTATATAAAGCTGAAGCCAGAAGTTTACATACGCTGTATAAAAAGACACATAACCTTTTTTTTTCCTCACTGTCTGACATTAAATCAGACTAAACTTTTCCTGTTTTAGGTCAGTTAGGATTACCAAAATTATTTCTATTTGCTAAATATTTTTTTCTTTTTTAGAATTTTTTTAAATTACTTTATTATTTTCTTCTAAGTCAAATGCATTTCCTTAGTAATTGGTAGCATTGCCTTTAAACTGTATGACTTGGGTCAAACATTTTGGCTATCCTTGCACAAGATTCTCACAGTAGTTTGCTCGCACACGTCTTTTCAGCTCTGCCACAAATCTTCTGTGGGACTGAGAGCAGGGCTTTGTGATGGCTGCTCCAAAACACTGACTTTGTTGTCCTTAAGCCAGTTTGTAACTAATTTGTAACTGAAGCAGTGTGTTTGTGGTGTGCCTTAAAATACATCCACAGGTGTGCCTCCAGTTAACTCAAATGTTGTCAGTTAACCAATCAGAAGCTTCCGAAGCCATGACATCATCATTTGCGCTTTCCTAAATTGTTTAAAAGGCATAGTAATGTTAGTGTATATGAACTTCTGACTTTGAAGAAAGTAATAAAAAAAAAATCTCAAAAAATTATTTATCAAATACAAAAAATATTTAACAAATAGGAATAATTTTGGTAATCCTAACTGACCTAAAACAGGAAAAGTTTAATCTGATTTAATGTCAGACAGTGGGGAAAAAAAAGGTTATGTGTGTTTTTATACAGTATATGTAAACTTCTGGTTTCTACTGTATTATGCTCACTAGTACTAATGGCATAGGGATAAGGGCCTGTATTTAGATCACAGTAGTTAAACAGTAACTACATTAACCCCCTATTCTGTGGGCTTATCAGACAAATACCAAAGGAGAATTTAGACTCAACAGTTAAGCTAAAATGAATGTTGGTGGAGGAACCCCACACCACACAGGATTAAGCTGCAAACTGCACACAGAAGGGCTCCTTCCCCTGCCAGCCTTGGGATTCAAATCAGGTGGACAGGTGTGAGGCAACAGTGCTAACGACCGTACGACTGTGCTGCCCGGAGGCTGCACTAGACTTTTTTTTATCTGTCATTTTGCTAGACAGGGTTGTAAGAATTCTGTCATAATAAGACAAGATAAGCCTTTATTAGTCCCTCACTGGGAAAATTCCAGGATTACAGCAGCAGAGGGACAGCAGCATTCACAGCAATAATTAATAAGATAATAATCTATTATTATCTGTCATTTTAATTGATTTTAATTAGATCACCCTCAGTGTAATCTCTCGAAATGACAGATAGCTTTCAGATTTTTCTGTCATTGCTGAAAAAAATCTGTCGGTGAAGGAGAACTTTCAGTTAACGCAGCCTCCGGTGCTCCCGCATCCCAGTAGTGGGAGAGATTCAGTTTGAATTGTCAAGGTCACCTGACGCTGAAATAGCATTAAAGGAAATCCCAGCTATGATGCTTCCTGTGCTAGTGGATTTAAAACAAATTAGAACACCGTGATTCACTAATTTAATTGAAAGAGCTAAGTCATAATCATCAAAATTTAAAACAAAAAAGGCTTTAAAAGTTCACTTTATGTGTTATGAATATAGAAGATATTTTTTTAGGTGCACTAGTATGTGTTTCAATAGTTGGCACAGCACACACTACACCCGTGTATAAATACTGTATATAAAATTGGGTCCATTTTCCATGTCCTCTGTGTCATTGTGCTCTGTCTCTCAGGTGGTGGATGACGTTGGTAACTTGACGTCCTGTCGGTTAGCGGGCCTCCAGCCGGGGACTGTCTATTTTGTCCAGGTGAGGTGCAACCCAGTGGGGATCTTTGGCTCCAGGAAGGCTGGAATCTGGAGCGACTGGAGCCACCCGACTGCTGCCTCCACACCGAGCAGTGGTACGTACATTACAAATACGAACCTTTTATTTGTATAGCTTTTGTTATACCTTTAAATTAGATAGTATTATATGGGATAATTGTGTCTTCTTTACCAGTATGTGAAACTCTCCAAATCTTCCCAAGGCTGTCTTGTTTATAGCCCTAAAATGCTTCCCAAACATCTGTGACGCCCACAGATCTTGACAGCTTCTAATAATGAACCTTTCTTTGCCAATTAAAACCAGAAAAACAAGGTTCTCCTTATCCCCGTTTCAACATCCTGGACAAGGAGATCCAAACCGCATGTGACCCAAAAGAAACCAAACATCAGTCGGCTGGATGGCTTGATAGAGATCTTGGAGCAGATGATTAGAAGGAACTGCAAAGAGCCAGGGGGACATTTGATAGATTTTTGTCGTTAGCTTCAAAGATCGATCAAGTTAAAAAGCTGTCTGTCCGTCAGCGGTGCACACAGGGCCTATAAAGCTTGAGTGGAAGCAGGTTTGGGAGCAGATAATTAGTTACATAGGCTATGCTGTATTTACTTCTCAGAGGGAGGAAGTCGTTATCGGGATCTGCTGTTTGCCATCAAGAATTGACTGTGACAGACAAAAAAAAAGAAAACCTTCTACGTTATAGGCCAAATGTGGTGATCTGCAGAAATATTAGTATTCATGCACCATAACCCCTAAGAACTCAATAAAATTATGGTGACTGCCTTAATATTTTAACTTAAACATTTTCATACCTTGAACATTTGGATTATATTGTATTGACGTTTTGTTTTTATGTAACAGTTAATTAAAGCATTCCTACTTAGCTTGCCAAGTGGGTCGACCCTCTTGGTGACACAGGTAGAGTGCCGGACTCCAGAGTGGGAGGTTCTGAGTTCAAACCCCCGGTTGGACACCACCCATCCCCTTGGTCACAATGGAGCTCTTACACTGAAATTAAAGATACTGTATGTATGGAAACACCATGTAGTTACTACGTGATCTGCAGCTCCATTCTCACTGCAGGATGTGGGATGGGATGGGATGGGATTGGATTTAACCAGAGTGACTGGATTCCCTGAAACTAACCCACTTTCTACTCCTATGAAGAGTATCCCAGATGAGCCCCCACTGGCCAGCAGAGACGCGTCTAACACAATAAATCAGTTGAGGAATCAGGGTTTCTATGGATGTCTGTGGTCCAGGTTTTTTTTTTTTTTTAATTCTAGTTTCAAAAACAGATCCCTTTCAAGTGAGGCCAAACCCCAAATCTGTAAAATTCTTCCCCTAGACACTCATGTTCATGGATCCATCGCTCAACATTATTGGAGGATCTAACTAAAACATCATACATTTATTAATATAGTGATGGTGTGGGTGTCCTCATGGTCATGGCGCCTACCATAAGTTTGTCAAACGCAGTGACCCTTGGCTTGATTTATAGCCAGAGTCTCCAGTGATCTTCACCTCACTTCCCATTTCTTTCTTTTGTAATTAAAGTTTTTATTGACTTTATACAGGATGGTACTACACATACTGATCTTCCAGGTATCACATCAGTCTCCAAAAAGGGTAAAGAAATAGGGAAAAGAAAAAAAATATATATATATACATATACTGTATATGTGGCTGATTACAAAGCAAGAATAACCATATCATATCATATCATATCAGTGAGGGAAGGCAATAACTCCGAGAGAGAAAAAAAAAAAAAAACAGGGAAAGAGAGAAAGACGGGCCTTCATTAAGGGATTGAGTTGTTAGCCAAGGAGATAAAATTCCAAAAGTCTCTCCATATTGGTCCCTTAGTGTGATTTCCATCAGTCCTCCTATTCAACATGGACTCATATGAGGCAGTCTTTATCATATAGCTAACCCATTCTTCCATTCTAGGGGGTTCGATTGATTTCCAGCGAGAAAGTATAGTTCTGGCTGCTGTAGTTAGTCCAATCATGACCACTGAGAATTCTTTTTTCGATAAAATAGGTACTTGGGATTTGTCTCCAAGTAGACACACTCTTGGTGACAATGGGAGCGTCTTGCCCAACCACTCACCCATATGCCTGAGATTTTTAGTCCAAAAGGGCTGAACAAGTGGGCAATCCCAAATACAGTGCAAAGAAGTTCCTTTTTCTTTCTTACATTTCCAACATCGATTATTATTTAACAGACCCATCCTATGTAGTCTCGCTGGCGTCCAATAGTATCTATGCATTATTTTATACTGTGTAAGTTTACTTCTGGCTTCCCTTACATATTTCCCACTATCTGACAAAATGTTTAACCACTCTTCTTCACTCATTATACAATCCAGGTCTTCCTGCCATATTCTTCTCAAGCTGTCACATCCATTACTAAGTAGACCATTAATTAGTCTGTAAAAAGCAGATGCATGAAGACATTTCAATGGTAATTTAAAAAAATCTATGATAGGGTTACAGTCCTTATACTGATTCATTGATGTCAGACAGCTCCTAATTTGGAGATACTTCCAAAAATGACCTTTCGCTGTAAGAGTATATTTCTTGAGCAAGTCTGTATAAGACATGAGCACACCATCATGGTACAGGTCATTCACCTGGCGTATGCCACCAAGGTGCCACGTTTTCCAGTATAATGGTGTTTTCCCAATAATAATTGCTGGATTATACCATAAAGATGAGTAGGATTGGCTAAGGTGTGGGATCTTTAACATCCTATGTATTCTGATCCAGACCTCTTTTGACTGAGATAAGATAGGGTTCAGGGATCTATGTTGGGACTGGGAAAAACTATCTATAGGAGTAAATGGACAGCACATTTCAGCTTCAATGTCAACCCAATCCAATTTACTGTGTCTGCCTAAGTGTTTTGCTAATTTGGTCATTCCAAATGAGATATATATATTTTTTTTTTTTTTATTACTTATTTTGTACCCGTAGGTAGATTTGTTTTGCAGTCTGGTGACAAGCCACCAGCTGCCGGTCGCTGCGTGCGCAAGCGCCCCGTATCCCTGACCTGCATGTTTTTGGCATGTGGGAGGAAACCGGAGAAATCCCGGAGTAAACCCACGCAACACGGGGAGAACATGCAAACTCCACACAGATCACTGTTGGCTGGGGGCAGGGATCGAACCCACGATCTCATGATCCCCGCGATCCCCCGGCCGAGGGTAAACTGTGCTGCCACAGTGCTAACCACTGCACCACTGTGCAGCCATATAGCCTCAGGTTTGGTAACCCCAGGCCTCCTTTATCCTTTGGCCAACACAGTTTGTTCTCCCATTTCTTTCTTAACTGTATCTGTCCAATAATGGCAGAAATGTCCCAAAATAAATATAATGATGGTGGTATATTGGGCCTCTGCAACCTGTAACTCCGGAGCAGAGGTTGCACTGTAGACTTTTGGGTTATGTGTCATTTTAACACACAGGGTTGTAAAAATTCTGTTATTACCTGTCATTTTAATGATAATAAATAAGACACTAAATAGCTTTTTTTTTTGTCCACATCATCCATTGGCAGCTGTGCATCTTTGTGCCTCATCCTCCAGTGTATCGGTCTGTCTTTATTTGCCCCTCTTGTCAGCGATGCACAGCTGTTTGGCCGTTGAAAAAAAGTTTTTTGCAGTTGTAGTGGATATTAGACTGTGTGTAGCTGTGTAGACGGAGACTGAAGACGCTAACACACTAAAATCAAAGGTGAGACAAAACTAGATAATCACTATTTCAGCTTTTTCTGTCACTGATAGTAAAAAATGTGAATATTCAAAAGGAAAATCTGGCCTGTTACCAATAGTGACAGGCCAGTTTATATGCATGACTCAGCTGTTTTTAGTATTATACATTTACCTCATTCCGGCAAAGGCAAAACAAACTACTGCCATGGTGCTGTGTCTGTCGTCTGTCTATCTCTCCATCTGCAACTTTCAAGAATCGCTACTCCTCCAAAGCAATTGCCCGGATGCTCACCAAACTCACACACACAATGATTATTAGGTGAGTGTTCAGCGGGTTTTGCTCCAGGTCAAGGTCACAAGCTATAAGTACATGCCATTTTAGCTTTGAGTAGGGCTAGGCTACATATGCAGAAAAAAGAACATGTAATGCTTCTCGTAACTTGCACAGCTTCTAGCACAAACATCGTCCCGGCAGTAACCTCAATTCTCGTCCTCCACCCTGCCTCTTATCATCTTCTCCTTTTGTCTCTCCCCTTCTCCGCCTCACCCCTCTCCCCCTTTCTTTTCTCCTAGAGCGGGTGCCGACTGACTCGTGTGATCCCAAGCCCGGCAAGCAGAACTCCACCCTGCGGCGGGAGCTCAAGCAGTTCTTTGGCTGGGTGCGCAAGCACACGTACGGCTGCAGTGGCATGTCAATGAAGCTGTATGACCAGTGGAGGGTGTGGCTGCAGAAATCGCAGAAAACACGTAAGCAGGTGGGTGAGCAGGGTCTCGCTCTGCCTTGTTTACACACGCAGGCACAAGTTGAGCATGAATTTCTGACCCTGCCTTTGTAACGCCATATGGTCAGCATTTTTATTTTCCACACAGGAAGTGGCTCTGTGAAGCTTCAGTCTGCTCTTTATGATCAGGTGAAATGTGCGGTTTAGACTTTACGGGCCCAGAGGTGGGAGCATGAAAGTGGATCCGCTCTCAGCCGAGCTCTCTGACTTTATTACATATTTTAATGAGGGGACTTCTGATCTTCGGCTGATGACCACAACAAAGAGAAATGAGCATGTAAATGCAATTAACAGCCCACTGTAATGTCTTCCTTTTGTGTTTTGTTTTTCTCTTGGCGTGAGGGTCCCTTTCACAAAAATAACTCAGGCCAAATGGCATGCGGAGCCTCAGGATCATTCAGCCGCATCCTCTGCTACTCAGTCCTCAAACTCTCAGAAACCTTCAGTCTACCTGACTCAATTAACTCAGCCGTCCATGGATTTTTTTTTTTTTTGTGCTTTATAGGGCATGAGCCGACGCCTGAATAATGTCTCTGTTCACAAAGTGTGACAGCTTCCCATTGATTACCTTGAGAGAAACTGCAGCTGGAGGCTATGCAGAGAATAAAAAGAGGACATGCAGAGAGAGAGAGGGAGAGAAAAGTAGAGGATGATTAGTGCTGATAACAGGCTTGTTTTGTTTTAGGTGTTTCTGTAAGAATCTTCTTTGTCTTTTCAGATTCTACAAGATGACAATTCATAATATAAAAGCAAATGGAAGAAGTTAACTGGTCCAGACGGTCCAACTCCCACCTGAGAGAGACTACAGTCTTCATACAAGCTTTAGTTTAAAGGACCTGGATGGGAAATAAAATTCAACATAATACAGCCTTTTTTCTGTCGTTTCCACAGCCCAAATCTGTCAGTTTTCAAGAGAAAACATCCAGTCCCTCAACAGCTGCAGAATCATTATTATAAAAAAGATGAACTGCTCAAACTTGTATTTTTGCTCCTTGAGCAAATCCTATTGTGTGAAATTTACATTTTGATGAGTATTCATTTCAGTCGTTCAGTCAGTTAATTATACATTAGATCCAACAAACTGCTCAGAGAGAACAAACCTGATTCAGGGAGTCATTAATATGTAGAAAAAGTTTGCACTAAAACAAAATGATATATCTTTGACTGGTCTGCAGTGGAATCATTTTACTAGCATTGGTGTGAGCTGTTGAGTCTGAAAATAGTGAGCGCATTATTAAAACTCAGCAGCAATAACCCAGTCACAAATCTGCAAATACTCTATAATTTTCAGTTTTATTTATACCCCCTTTACACAGATGTGGAGATCATCAAGAGATCGATGAGTGATGAAAAATAGCTGGATCTCTCAACGTTTCAATGATCTCTCAGTGATTGCAAAGATTTCTCGATGATCCTCAATGATCTCCATGGTCACCAAGATTTTGACTTAGTCTAAAACAATCTCTCAGTGATCACCAAAGTGATCTCTCAACAAATTCCCAAGGAGCACTCAACGACTTCATCAGTCTCCCAATGACCTCTCAGCAATATCCATTGTGGCCTTTCAGTGAACACTATTGGTCCTTCACTTCAAAGCTTGCTGAGAGATCAATGAGATAGTTCAGCGCTTGTTGAGAGATCGCTGAGAGATCACTTCCCTTTGGTGATTATTACCTCCACCAAGAGGAGGAGGTAATGTTTTCGGCAGTGTTGGTTGGTTTGTCTGTCTGTTAGCAACATTACTCAAAAAGTTCTGAATAGATTTTGATGAAATTTTCAGGAAAGGTGTGTAAAGACACGGGGAACAGATGATTAGAATTTGGTGGTGATCCAGATTATGATCTGGATCCAGACATTTTTCTGGGGGAAAATAATATTGAGCTTCCCCTTTTGACGTGTCCACAGAGTTACGTTCACCTCCATACCCATACACATGATCTGCTGTGTTCAGAATGTTCACTCCCTCCCTCCTCGCTGTATAGTGAATTTAGATGTAGTGGACTTGTCATGAATCTGGGCAGGATCTTAGGATCATGCCCACGCTAATGTTTATTTTCCTTTTCTCTGTGATTATTTATGATTATTATTTGCATCATGTGTCTCCTGAGTTTTTGCTGGCCCGTTATGTCATTTTGGTGATCTTGTGTGCATTTGTCTCCCTATTGTCCCCAGCTCCTCATGTTTCCATACCCATAGCATTTCCTCTTGTGTGCTCTTGTTAAACCCCTGACTGTTATCCCAGCTGTTCTGTGCTTCCCTACCTCAGCCTTAGTTTGATTATTGCTTATTTTCATTATCATGCCCTAATTATGTTCTGTAGCTTGGCCCTGCTGTTTAGTGTCATCATTATGGTCACAGCCACTTTTGTGCCATTCCTCTCTGTATTGTTGTCCTGTAGGTTCATTGTCATGTTTCTTGTGCACCCTCTGTCTTTGTTTGTGCAGTCCCGCCCGTCCTGTTCTCACCTGTAGCCACTTCCCTGCTGCCCTTCATTGTTCCTACCTGTCCTGTTCTGTGATTACTCCCTTGTCTACATATGTTGGTGTTCTGTGTCAGTCTGGTGTGGCGTTAACCTGTTAACGTTTGTGTTGTGCTAACCATTTGTTCCCTGCCGGTAACCCTGTATGTCAGTAAGTTTATTTATTCATCGTATCCTCAGTTGTTTTCAGCCCACGTGCTGTATGTTTGTTTCCTTGAGTTCATTTGTGTTTTTGGTTAATAAATCATGTTGTTGCCTGTTCACTGAGTCCACCAACCTTGTCCACCAGAGGGTACTATGACAGGACTATATAGTAAACTCAATATCCATCCATCCATCCATCCATCTTCTACCGCTTTTCTGGAGGTCCGGGTCGCGGAGGCAGCAGTTCAAGCAGAGAAGCCCAGACGTTCCTCTCCCCAGCCACCTGCTCCAGCTCTTCAGAGAGGATACCAAGGCATTCCCAGACCAGCTGGGAGACATAGTCTCTCCAGCGAGTCCTGGGTCTGCCCCGGGGTCTCTTCCCAGTGGGACGTGCCCGAAACACCTCAAGTGGTAGTAAACTCAATATAACAATAAAATTATCAGCTTTCAGACACTACTGGGCTTGTTTTTGCGGCACAGTTAAGGATGTCATCATGGTGAGACAGTAAAATGTAACAGACTAATGGTAAAAATTGAATACCTGCATGTCAATTTGTAGTAAATATGTATTAAATCAAATCATTTTTGCTGACTTAATAAATAGAAATACCTTAAGGTAGTTTATGTTGTGATGTGAAGCTCTCCTCTCACTGCTCCGCTGGCTGCACATGACATTATGGGATACATTGGCTAAAGTAGTAAACATCCGTTGTACACTACTTTTCAAAATGTATTGTGGGCTATTTTGAGTGTACTGTATAGTGAATTAAATTTTCAGTTAAGATTTCGAACAGCACGATGGCTGATTCACTATATGGGGAACGAGTGAACATTTCAAACACAGCCATAGTATGTGATGGTTGACATTATTTCATCTGAAGACACCAAGAAAAAGCAAGTAAACTGTGGTTTATGAACAGATTTTGATGACATTTTCAGGAAAGGTGCGTAATGCATGGAAAACAGGGTACCGGCAGACAAGCTAAGGATGTCTTGCGAGGCACGTTACCCACACAGTATGTAAACACACAGCACTGGACAATGTTTAATTTTTATTACCGCCGCCAAGAGGAGGAGGTAATGTTTTTGCCGGTGTCGTGCCAAAAAGTGATTGAGGGTGGTGTAATCGGCTGCCAAACAGTGATCACTGGTTGTAGGAGCTGGGAGCACCCCCTTGTTAAAGGTGTACTGCCTGGTCTCAGTCCACCTACGGTGTGTCTGTAAATGTTTTGAGGATTTATCGCGTCTGAAAATAAATTATAGCATTGACCAAAGTGTTTGCAGTTTGGATAACAACATATAGCATTTATGAGATTGCAACTGATTCCAATATTTATGTGCAAAAACCTCGATGTTTAGAAGTTGTCCATTGTTGACGCATAGAATATGTATTTATACAGTATCTACATATATACATATATCCAGTAAATCTATGTATTTTTCCATGTAACCTTGTGACTGCATTATTTTAATTGCTTTTAATCCTAAATCAAGTTTGTTTTGGGTGCATGCATCCTAAGTGTTAAATATATCTTATTATACCTAACTCAGTACTGTTTACCAGTTGAAATATATATTTTATGGCTAATATAACCCCATAACTATAATATGGCACTTGGTGATCAATTTTTGGCAGCTGATCACTTTTTGCCACAACACCGGCATTGTTTTGTCTGTTTGTCTCTCAGCAAGATTACTCCAAAATTTTAAAATGGATTTTGATGAAATTTTCAGGAAAGGTGTGTAAAGGCATGGGGAACACATGATTACATTTTTTGTGGTGATCCAGGAATTTTTAGAAAAAATCCATATCAACTTGGTTAAATTTTACTTTTGCTGGTACACCTGAATTTCTGTAGCTAGGTTACCTAATATTATCCATCCATCCATCCATCTTCTTCCCCTTAATCCTTTTCGGGTCGCGGGGGGGATGGAGCCTATCCCAGCATTTTGGGCGAGAGGCAGGGTCCACCCTGGACAGATCACCAGTTCATCGCAGGGCCAACACAGAGAGACAATACTATTTATTTGTTATTTCAATAAACCTTATAGAAGGAAACTTGAATTAGTATTTTTCCATCCATCCATTCATCTTCTACTACTTTTCCAGAGGTCTGGGTCGCGGAGGCAGCAGTTCAAGGAGAGAAGCCCAGACTTCCCTCTCCCCAGCCACCTGCTCCAGCTCTTCAGAGAGGATACCAAGGCGTTCCCAGACCAGCTGGGAGACATAGTCTCTCCAGCGAGTCCTGGGTCTGCCCCGGGGTCTCCTCCCAGTGGGACGTGCCCGAAACACCTCAAGTGGGAGGCGTCCACTTACTTACTTAGTATTTTTCATCAATATCAAATGCAGAAATGTTGCATTTAGAAAACTGCTGCATTTCTAACAATGTCATTTGGGAGAAATGAGCTGCTTGGCGGAGGTCTGTGCTCTCTCGAGTGCTTTTCTAGTTGACAGATCGTCTTGGAATGAGTTTAAGCTTTGCTTACTGTGAAGATCACTGAAAGATCATTTGGAGATCTGGCCATTTTGTCATCACTCAGCGATCTCTCAGCGATCTAAGGCTCTGTGTAACAGGTATAAGCAGTCACAAGTTAATGAAAAAAGTTTGCTGGAAATAAGTTGCAAATTCATAGGAAAAAGGGTCTCAAAGTTATCTAAGTCTCAAATTTGAGATTTCTTTAAAATCACAAGAAAGGTCACAAATTTTCCTATTACTAAACTAGATAAACTGGCTATTTTACCTTCAGTTTAAGATTCACATGAGAAATCTTTTTGGAGCCAAAAATCCCCAGCGGGATGGCGCTAATACATAAATATGACTTTTAAAGACACACTCTGGTGGTTATGAATCCCCTACCCACCTTATATTCCTGAGGGCGTTGCTGTAGAAACGATTATGGGGGCAACTTCCGGTTTCGGCTGAAGTAAAGTTTCATCAGTCAGTAAAAGTGGAGTAGTAGGACATTTAAAACAGCATTTTTAAAAGTTTTCAAATTCATTTTAATTTATAGTCCACATACGTGTGTTGTACTCAAGTGGCAGCTAATTTCAGCACTTGTAGTTTTTGTGTTTTTTGAATGTTTTGACATAGTTCTGGTACTTGTTGCTGGTGTTCGTGGTTGTGCCATAGACTATAAATTTAGGCTTCTCACCGGCAATGTGTAGATCAAGCACTGAAAACTAAAAAGGACTGTTGGTGTGATCGGTGGTACAGACACAAGAGCACCAGGTATGTTTTCACTTGTATGAATGTCACAAATCTTTTGTGAACGTTTATGCATCATATATGTCACCAGGTGCAAGACTGCATTAAGTAAAATAATTAAAAAAACCTAACAATTTGCTTCCTAAGGCTTAACGATTTAAGAAAGATATATAGTTTTTGGGGGGCTTTTTCGTTGCACTGCCTTGGAATGATGTGGACTTGATATTAGCTTCAGCATGCATTAATTTTTAAATTATCACAAAATACTAATCAATAAAATTTTGAACAATTGTCAGAAAATGTCTGTACGCATTAAGCCAAATAACAAGCATTCATAGCATGACAGCAGCATGAGCATTAATTTCAGGGTAAAATAAACAGCTGCAGCTGTCTGTTTTACCCCAACATTAAAACACCCAAGCACAGTGTTGTGGTTCTTTGCGGCTCTGACTAGATTCTACGTCTGCTCTGAGGTAAATTTGATTATGCCCAACATATTTTATCAAAATGCATCCGACTTTATTGCGGTGGAGGCATTGATATATCGCAGAGCTTTTATTTGTTTACAGCGTTAGCATCTTAGCAGCGGCGCTAACAAATGGAGCTACTGTCTGCAAGACCACTTTTTAAGGTCATCTTCCTACCCCTCCATAGTCGTGGCAAGTGATATGATTATATTACTGTTTTTGAGGTGCAAAAGGCTGTGTTCCCGCATTTTTGATGCCAAAGTCATTGTTTTTTAACAAGGAAAACTGTCCCATTTCAGTGACAACCACACGTCCTAAATTAGTATGGAAGTTGCGCCCATAATTCACGCAAGGCATCATGGGGGCTAGGAACTAAGGTGGAAAAAAAACAAATCTACTGTCATGATTACCAATTAGGAACAGCTCACGTGCACGATGCAATGACAGAAGGACAACCAAACACACAAGCACACGTTTGAGAAGTTTATTGAATATCAAAACACCGCACAGCTTAGGGAAAATGTCACTCGCAAGAGGAATGAGCCCATGGAGAGAGAATGAGAGCTGTGAGTGGAGGAATAGAGACAGGGAAAATGGGCGAGCCAAACTGCCACTTATGTAGGATATATTATGGAGAACCGGCAGGACCCCGAACCGAGGTAGAGACGGACCAGCAGGTTGAAGGTGGTGGAGTCGTTGGCGCCTGACCGAGTGGATGATGATTGCAGCTGAGTGGAGATGGTGGGGCAGAGAGCGCACGCAGTCCCTGGAGACACGCCCGTACGATGGCAGCAATCTGGAGAAAAGGAGAGAAACAGGCGAGTACAAAAACTACACCTAGGGATTAGCACTAGCGTACAAAGTACTCTGCTTAGGCAGTATACTCAGACGAGCCAGCATCAGCACACTGAAGAGATGCTCCTTATAAACGCTGGCTGATGAAAGGTGGCAGATGCGTCTCCTCACCCAGGTGTGTTGATGATCTGAGGAGGAAAACAACAGGAAGGAGGGGGTGAGCGCTCACAGCCATGACAGTGCCCCCCCGCCCCCCCCTCAAGGAGCACCTCCTGGCGGTCCCTTGGGCTTGTCAGGATGGGCTTGATGGTAGGCCCGGAGCATACCCTTATCCAAGACGTGTGATCTGGGGATCCAGGAACGCTCCTCCGGACCACAGCCCTTCCAATGGACCAAGTATTGAAGACCCCGGCCCCGACAGCAAACATCCAGGATGCGCTGCACAGTGTAAGCAGCCTGGCCATCGATCATCTGGGGAGGAGGAGGCAGAGGGGGGGCAGAGGGGGCTGACCGAGAGGGGCGTGATGTGGGAGACGTGGAAGGTTGGGTTCACCTGTAGGGTCCGTGGAAGCTGCAACAGGACCATAATGTTGTTGACCACTTTGGAGATGGTATAGGGCCCCAGGAAGTGGGGAGAGAGTTTCTGTGAATCTGTCTTCAGCGGAATCTGGTCCGCCGCCAGCCACACCTGCTGACCAACAGTGTACTTAGGTGCAGGGACCCACTTCCTGTCCGCCATCTGGCGGTTGCGCTCAGAGGAGCGGACGAGGGCGGCCCGGGTAGACCTCCAAATGCATCGGCAGCGTCAAGCATGGGCCCCCACGGACAGCACCGTAACCTCCCTCTCGGCCATAGGAAATAGAGGTGGGGTGTACCCCAACAAGGCTTCAAAGGGGGTGAGCCCAGTAGCTGCAGAGACAGCAGAATTCATAGAATATTCTACCCAGGCCAGATGTGAACGCCACGAGGAGGGATTTTCGGCCATTACGCACCGCAGGGTGGCCTCCAAGGACTGGTTGGCACGCTCGGCCTGCCCGTTAGATTGAGGATGATGACCGGAGGAGAGGCTGACAGTGGTCCCAAGCGTCCGGCAGAAGGCCTTCCACACCTGAGATGTGAATTGGGAACCCCAGTCAGACACGATGTCCAGAGGGATGCCATGGAGACGGATGACGTGGGTAGTAAGGAGATCCGCAGTCTCCATGGCTGAGGGGAGTTTGGAAAGGGCGATGAGGTGAACAGCTTTTGAGAAGCGGTCAACGATCGTGAGGATGACCAACTTCCGCGGGAGAGTGGAAGACCAGTTATAAAGTCTACAGCGATGTGGGACCAAGGACGGCCAGGGATGGGTACGGGGTGAAGGAGTCCAGCAGGAGGGGAGGAGTTGGACTTGCCCCGAATACAGGTCTGACAGGCTCGCACATACTCCTGCACATCCCGCCGCAGCGTGGGCCACCAGAACACCAGCTGAATCAGGTTGGCAGTGCGGGTTATCCCAGGATGGCAGGCAAAATGGCTGGTGTGACCCCAGGGAATTACGTCACTGCGGAGACCTGGAGGGATGTACAGGCAGTTCCGGGGGCATCCCACTGGTACGGGCTCCCAGGACTGGGCCTGGTGGACTCTCTGCTCAATATCCCAGGAAAGGGCTCCAAGGACGCATGACGGGGGAAGAATAGGCTGAGGATGGGATGGGGGCGCTACTTGCTCGGAATTAAACTAGCACGATAGCGCGTCCGGTTTGGTATTCCAAGAACCAGGCCGGTACGTGATGGTAAAGTTGAACCTCTGAAAAAATAGGGCCCAACGAGCCTGCCTGGAATTAAGTCGGTGGGCCGACCACAAGTACTCTAAGTTCTTGTGATCCATCCACACGACTACAGGTGAATAGCCCCCTCTAGCTAATGTCTTCACTCCTCCAATGCCAACTTAATGGCGAGAAGCTCTCTGTCCCCCACGTCGTAATTTCTCTCTGCTGACATGAGCCGCCAAGAAAAAAACGTGCACAGGTGGAGCTTCTGGTCGGAGGGCGTGCGCTGTGGGAGTACAGCGCCTACCCCCGAATCAGAAGCATCCACCTCAAGGACAAACTGAAGCTGCGTGTCGACCTGAGCCAAGATAGGTGTTTCCGTGAACAGGCCCTTTAATTTAATAAAGGCCTGTTCGGCTGCCTCGGTCCAACGGAACGGGACCTTAACAGCGGTCAGCTGTGTAAGAGGCAGTGCAATCCCAATATAGTTCTGGATGAACCTGCAATAAAAGTTCACAAACCCGAGGAAGCGCTGAAGCTCCCTACGGGAGTGGGGAGTTAGCCAATTAAGCACTGCCTTTACCTTGCCGGGTCAGCAATCAGTCTCCCCTCAGCCACTATGAAGCCCAAGAATGTGGCTGTACAATGGCTCTTACATGGACCTCATGTTCCTCTAGTGAGCGGGAGAAAATTAGAATATCATCCAAATAGACAAATACAAACTGATTCAGCATATCACGGAGGACGTCATTAATGAGCCGCTGGAAGACGGCGGGGGCATTAGTAAGCCCGAAGGGCATGACCAGATATTCAAACTGCCCCGGGTGTGTTTTAAACGCCATCTTCCACTCATCCCCCTTGTGAATGCGGATAAGGTGGTAAGCATTACGTAGGTCTAATTTGGTGAACACCCGTGAGCGCTGAAGGAGCTCAAACGCGGAATTGATCAAGGGCAGAGGATATTTGTCCTTAATGGTGATTGCTTTCAGCTCCCGGTAGTCGATACACGGGCGCAATGAGCCATCCTTCTTAACAATGAAGAAGAACCCGGCTCCAAGTGGAGCCGAGGACGGCCGAATCAGGCCGGCGTTCAGTGAGTCTTTAATGTATCTCTCCTTCGCCTCCCTCTCCGGACCAGAAATGTTATAGAGCCTGCTGGACAGCAGCCTCACCCCCAGGGTGAGGTCCACAGTACAGTCGTAAGAGCGATGAGGCGGAAGCGACAACGCTCTCGACTTGCTGAAAACCTCTCCCAAATCGTGATAAGCCTGGGGAACGAGACATAGTCATCCTCTCGACCCCCGGCAATTGCACCAGGGACGCAATAGAGAAATTGCCGGGGGGGGGGGGGGTAAATCTATTCCCACCCGTCAGACCCCCCTGTGGTTACTGACAGGTCGGATCTTTTGACCGCAGGTGGCAGTCGTTCAGACTGTGCTTCATGGAACCACAGTACATGCACGCGCCCGCCTTCCTCCTCCGCCAATGCTCATCATCAGTCAACTGGAACCGACTGAGCTCCATCGGCTCAGGAGGGAGGCCAGCACCACCCGTGCCAGTAGCCGCAGCAGGCACCCGCTCGACAGGCAGGTGAGAGGAGGACTGTTGCTCCTTTGAGCGTTCACGATAGTGGTTATCTAGTCCCACCGCCTGATCTATAAGACCATCCAGGGTGTCGGAAACAGCATGAACCGCTAGGTCGTCACGGAAGTGAGTATTTAAGCAGAAGAGGCCTTATGCGTTGCGTAAGGCAACGTTGTTCCACCCCGACTCTGCCACTTCAACCCAAAACTCGGCTGCCGACCGAGTGCCCTGGCGGAATGACAAAAGGTGGCTAATGATGTTCCCTTGAATCTTGGTATGGTCAAAAGCGCAAGAGAATGTGACCACAAATTGCTCAAACGTGTATGCAGCCCCCTCTGGGCTGTGAAGCACGGACCTAGCCCAACTAAGGGTCTGATCTCGCAGTAGTAAGGTCATAAACTGGATTTTAGCTGTGTCCGATAGGTACTCCCCTTCCAACCTGCTCAAAATACATACGTATATGGAGAAGAAACTCCTTACACTTCCCCACCTCCCCTGCATACGGGGCAGGTGTGGGTACGGAGGTAGTACGGCGTACAGGAAGTAGAACAATGGGAGCAGGTGGAGGAGGAGGAGCCGGAGGAGCCAGAGTGGCCAAATGTTGGGCGACCGTGCCCATTTGCTGCGAGATAGTCTGCAGCTGCTGGGTTAACACAGCCACCTGCTGCTTGGTCGCTTCTAAGTGATCCAGAGCTGATTGCCCCGATGCCATTGCACCTGCTGAGCTGTAATCATGGCTGGCTCGTTCTGTCAAGATTACCAATTAGGAACAGCTCACATGCACGATGCAATGACAGAAGGACAACCAAACACACAAGCACACGTTTGAGAAGTTTATTGAGTATCAAAACACCGCACAGCTTAGGGAAAATGTCACTCGCCAGAGGAATGAGCCCGTGGAGAGAGAATGAGAGCTGTGAGTGGAGGACTAGAGACAGGGAAAATGGGCGACCCAAACTGCCACTTACGTAGGATATTATGGAGAACTGGCAGCACCCTGAACCGAGGTAGAGATGAACCAGCAGGGTAAAGGTGGTGGAGTTGGTGGTGCCTGACCGGATGGCTGATGATTGCAGCTGAGTGGAGATGGTGGGGCAGTGAGCGCACGCAGTCCCTGGAGACACACCCGCACGATGGCAGCAACCTGGAGAAAAGGAGAGGAACAGGTGAGTACGAAAACTACACGTAGGGATTAGCACTAGCGTACAAAGTACTCTGCTTGGGCAGAATACCCTGACGAGCCAGCATCAGCACACTGAAGAGATGCTCCTTATAAACGCTGGCTGATGAAAGGCAGCAGGTACGTCTCCTCACCCAGGTGTGTTGATGACCTGAGGAGGAAAACAACAGGAAGGAGGGGGTGAGCGCTCACAGCCATGACATCTACATTGTCTAAAATGGTATCTTATGCCCTTTTTTCTAAAACAAAAAACCTTTTCATTGTCTTACAGTTTTGTGTCAATATCCCCCCCGCCTTCCAGAATCGGTGACTAAACCCAACCCACATACTGCAAGGCTAATGGTGGCTAGTGCTACAATAAACAGCATGAATGCTGTGATAAAAAGACTTACCGGTTGAAGGACATGGCCAGTTGTATGCACGGTGGCCCAGGATAATGACTGAAACTGCATCAGTCCTTAAAAGCATTTTAATGGTAAAACCCATCTTTGTTTGGGTCAGGTTCTCAAAGCAGCTAGCCCAAAAATGCTAACTGTCCATGGAGGCTGACTTCTAGTGGTGGGCGGATCGATCCAAATATTGATAACATCGATATCAACGCAGGTATTGATATTGATCAATATCAGTGTTGCGTCTGTGTGCCGGTCCTGTCACAGGATGGAGCAGGCACGCTTTGCTCCTCTTCTTCTTGTGGTTTTATGGTGGTTGGCAACCAGTGTTTAGGTGCAATACCGCCACCTACTCCTTACTTCCTCCTCCTCCCTCTTGTGTTTTTATGTTGTACTATCACATGACTCAGCAGTGCCAGGTAAACAAGCTGGTGTTATGCCGAGAACTGCATCCCATCCACCAGAACTACTGTATATAACACTACGGTCAGCCTTATAACCATTTGTGCATTTTTAGAAGTACCCATTATACATTTTTAGAAGTAAAAGCATGTTATTATCTCTTGTAAATTATCTTTAAATTATGTTTGTTCGCCAGACGTTTTAGTGTTTCAAACAGGGTTAGAAATCAGTGACCCAACTCCACGTTTTACAATCTTCAAAGTTGAGATTTTGAATTTATGCATTGTCGGTAAAAAGGGTACTCGCTTTTTAAAAGTATATAGTTGCACTGACTTTGACTTACACTAAACACCTGCTTGCAACGATGGAATGCAATTCTCAACAAGCAAACAATTCTTGCCATAACACCGGCAGCGCACACACACACACACACACAAGCCACACAAAGACGGCGCACAAGAGTGGCAAAGAGGAAGAGGAGCGCCGTGTGGCTATATTTTCAAATGAAGGACATGACAATGGCATTTTATTTAATTAATTAATAAATGACATTTTATTTAATTTTTGTATTGTAGTTTCTGAACACTGTACCTCAAAAAAAGAATTTGTTTTAATTTGTTCTTGAGTGATAATTTTGTGCAGTTTGTTTATTTAAGCAAAAAAAAATCCAGACATGACAATGTATGGGGAAAACTGTTTTCTTACTTTTCCATTGTTGCTGAACAAAAAGTTTTTTTATGATAAAATATTTCCTATTTACCTTAAAACTTTGCCCAAATTCTGTCCTGGGTTTTAACCAATTAATAATCTAAAGGAAAAATCACAAAACACTTAATGGTCAGGAAAATTCATTCAGATTTAGTAATTTGATGATGCATCCACCTTAATTATTAAAAAGTATCGATATCGACAATACTGGTCCTGTATTTACTTGGTATCAGACCAATACCAAATCATGCAGTATCGCACACCACTACTAACTTCAGTTAGGCCAGAGAGTCCTGATTGGCTATAGATGTGCCAGCGTGGTTAGTTTTATGTCACCAAAAACGGCCTGTCTAAAGTCACCTTTTTTCAGGGGGCGGGGCTTAAGTGAAACTTTAAAGCAAAAAAAAAACACGAGACATTTGAGTGACTTAGCTCTTGATACGTCTTGTAAGTCATAAAAAATATCTTACAGACATGTTAACAAGAAAAAAAAAAGATTTTTGGCAGAGTGTCACATTAGGAAGAAGTGCCCTTCTGATATTTAATTCTTACGATGGGGCAGCTATTCAGTGTTTTATTTTCCTAAGCTGCAGCAAGTGTTGTTTGCATCAAAAATTAATCATATTGATAATTATTGTTTTACTGTAAAAACAAAGAACAACAGCAGTGACCCACACCTGCCTTGTAAAGTGTCTTTTAAAAATATAATTCATCAAGTAAACAAATGTGACAAAATGACAATTATTACACTTCTTACATTTATTTCATCACAACTAACAGATTACATCAGCGTGGCATTACCACAAACACATGACTACAGAGAGAAACACGAAGAGGCAGAATGGGAAAACCCCCATGGGTGGAATAATAAGACTGCAGCAGTGAGCAGGGTAGAGCTGGGGGCGGGGGATCAATAATTGTAGCTAAAGGATGGAAGATGGAAGATGCATCAGAGAAGAGTAGACGCTTTGGTGGGCGGGGCCACGGCCTCCTGGGAACAGGCTGTCAATCACACTCCTCTGAATCATACTTAAAGTCCTGCATGATCTCACTCAGAGCTTCTTTGTTCTTGATGATTCTGGTCAAGGAAAGAGCATGGAGACATTTATCTTTCTAATACAAATTTTTATACATGCTGCATACTGGACAGTTTCTTTTTTTCATGTATAAAAAATAAAAGGAAAGGAAAGGAAGTTCGAGGCCTTCTAATGTGTAGATTCCTTTTGCACCTTGCTGTAATGCTTTAATGTTTTTATGTAAAGCACTTTGAATTGTCTTGTACACGAAATGTGCTATACAAATAACCTCGCCTTGGCTTGCCTTAAGATAAAATTAAACAGAAAATTATAAACCGGGCAGAGACAGCTCATATAGTCTGAGCTAGGCTGGGCAATTTGTCCTAAAAAACGTAATTTTTTCCCCACAGAATTTGCATCTCTGAACATGCTGCTACAGTGTTTCTACAGGCAAATGACTGTAATGCAGTATTTTCAGTCAGAGTTAATGGCTAACAAGACAGCTGGGGTTTTGTTGTACTGGAACGTGCTCAGCTCAGATGTGATTTAATGTCAACATCAGATGTAAAATTGCATCCCATAATTTCCTGCTCCCCTGCAGAATCTGACTTCCCTTCTTTTTCTTTTTTCCTCTTGTAAATTTCTTTTTTCATCTGCTGCATAGAGATCAAGTTTTTAACTTCATAACGTGATGCTGAAGAAACTATCATTAACACTATGGGTATCTCTCAACGATCTCCCAAAGTATCAAAAAAAATACTTCTGTGTAAATGTTTGGGAGAGCAAGACAATCTATAGAGATCTTTGAAAAATCCTTGAGAGATCATTGAGAGACCGGGGGCTCATGTGAAAAGACTTGTGTGGATTTCCTACTGAAAGATGACGTACATTTAAATCAAGAAAACGCCATAAGCAAAAAAAAAAAAATCCAGATGTATGAAACGGTGCATATGCAGGAATCCAAGCACATTTCCTGAGTACATCCCAATCGACTTGAAATTGAGCACATGTGAGGAAATATTGGACTCCACACTTGACACGCCTCCATTTGAATATGCAATTAGATATGTAAACAGATATACACAAGCCGTGCACGTTTGATTCTCCTGTATCCATGATCAAAAATAATGGATTTAATGGAATTTCACGGACTGTGAGTTGGAGGTGCTCCTGAATGAGGTAGAGGCACGTAAAAACGTTTTGTTTGGCACGCTGTCCTCCGGCATTAGCGCCAGATACAGGTAATTCAATAACCTGCTCACAGCCCTATAAGATTAGTTTACTGTTTTCCTTTATTCAGACAGGGATGAGAAGGAGATGTTTATTTAACTTTGACATGTTTCCACTGATGTCTACAGTCCTCCTCAGAAGCATCAGCTGATCACTGTGATTTGTGACCAGTCGGGTGGATCAGCTCGTTGAATAAAGGAAAACGGTAATGAAATAGAAGACAATATGAACCTATTTAGTGGGTAGCCACGGTCACCTGTCTGTTGAAAGCAGATCATATTAGACTCAACAAGTACATATTTTATGTCCAAAATGCAAACCTCATCCTTTATAGGTTATACAACTTACAGTGCATCCAGAAAATATTCACAGCGCTTCACTTTTTCCACATTTTGTAATATTACAGCCTTATTCCAAAAGGGATTAAATTCATTTTTCCCTCAAAATTCTACACACAATACCCCATAATGACAACATAAAAAAAGTTTATTTGAGATTTTTGCATATTTATTAAAAAAAAAAAACAACTAAGAAATCACATGTATATAAGTATTCACAGCCTTTGCGCAATACTTTGTTGACGCACCTTTGGCAGCAATTACAGCCTCAAGTTTTTTTGAATATGATGCCACAAGTTTGGCACACCTATCTTTGGGCAGTTTTGCCCATTCCTCTTTGCAGCACCTCTCAAGCTCCAGCTCAGGTTGGATGGGAAGCATCCGTGCACAGCCATTTTCAGATCTCTCCAGAGATGTTCAATTGGATTCAAGTCTAGGATCTGGCTGGGCCACTCAAGGACATTCACAGAGTTGTCCTGAAGCCACTTCTTCGATATCTTGGCTGTGTGCTTAGGATCGTTGTCCTGCTGAAAGATGAACCGTCGCCCCAGTCTGAGGTCAGCAGTGCTCCAGAGCAAGTTTTCATCCAGGATGTCTCTGCACATTGCTACATTCATCTTTCCCTCTATCCTGACTAGTCTCCCAGCTCCTACCGCTGAAAAACATCGCCACAGCATGATGCTGCCACCACCATTGGCATGGTTATGAGCGATGCCTGGTTTCCTCCAAACATGATAAGATAAGATAAGATAAGATAAGATAAGCCTTTATTAGTCCCACAACGGGGAAATTCCAGGATTGCAACAGCACAGGGATAGCAACACTCAGAGCAACAATCAGAAGGCAAGAAAAAAAACAAGCAAACAAGAGCAGCTAATATACATATGTACATATTACTATAAAATATATATATACACACACACACACACAGACACACAGTGCAGAGCATTGTAGCTGGATGGAATAAATATATGAATATATGAACACACAGTGCAGAGCATTGTAGCTAGATGGAATAAATATGTAAATATATAAACACCCACAGTACGGAGCATTGCAGCTAGGTGGAATAAATATGCAAGTATATAAACACACACAGTGCGGAGCAATGTAGCTAGATGGAATAATATGTAGATATATAAAAACACAGTGCGGAGCATTGTAGCTAGATGGAATAAGTATATAGATATATAAATATAAACACACCCAGTGCTGAGCATTGTAGCTAGATGGAATAAATATGTAAATATATAAACACACACAGTGCAGAGCATTGTTGCTAGGTGGGATGAAACAGCATAACCGTCTATTTAGTTATCCTACATGGTATGATTATGTGCCCATACATATTCTCACCCTCCATAGCGACCGGTATGTTCCTAGTTGTATGCCGGAGAGGACCATTGTGTAAGTCTATTGCATCTTTTGCATTCAAAAAAAACTATTAGTTTGTTACGTCTTTTTGCTATCTCTGCGAGCAGCCCTGCTTAGGTTGTACAGTCTGACAGCCGTTGGTAGGAAGGACCTACGAAACCTCTCGGTTGTGCACCTGGGATGATGTAGTCTGCTGCTAAATGAGCTCCTCAGTGCATCCAGTATGTCCTGCATAGGGTGGAACTCGGACTCCAGCAGAGATGACAGTTTAGCCACCGTCCTTCTCTCTCCTATCTCCTCCATCGGATCAAGGCGCTGCCCCAGGACAGAGCTAGCTTTCTTAATCAGTTTGTTCAGTCTCTTCCTATCGGCTGCAGTAATGCCACTGCCCCAGCAGACCACTCCAAAAGTGATGGCTGATGCCACCACCGTGTCATAGAATGACTTCAGCAGCGCCCCTTGTACACCAAAAGACCTGAGTCTCCTCAGCAGGAACAGCCTGCGCTGTCCCTTCTTGTAGAGTGCGTCAGTA
Organism: Pholidichthys leucotaenia; assembly: GCA_020510985.1. NCBI lineage: Eukaryota > Metazoa > Chordata > Actinopteri > Cichliformes > Pholidichthyidae > Pholidichthys > Pholidichthys leucotaenia. The sequence goes on along the minus strand of CM035839.1, from coordinate 390,039,309 downwards.
TTGTGTGACCAGTCTAGTTTATTGTTCAGATGAATACCCAGGTACTTATAGGATGTCACCATCTCGATGTCTGTTCCCTGTATATTTACTGGTGCTGTGAGGGGCTGCCCATGCCTGCGGCAGTCCACCACCAGCTCCTTAGTTTTCCTCGCGTTGATCTGGAGGCAGTTCCGATGGCACCAGTCCACAAAGTCCTGGATAAGCCCTCTGTACTCAGCTTCATCTCCGTTGGAGATGAGACCAACGATCGCAGAGTCATCAGAGAACTTCTGTAGATGGCAATGTGTTGTGTTGTGTGAGAAGTCCGCAGTATAAAGAGTGAACAGGAAGGGAGCCAGCACCGTTCCCTGGGGGGCCCCCGTGCTACTGATGATCGTGTCGGAAACACAGTCCCGGGTTCTCACAAACTGAGGCCGGTTCGTGAGGTAGTCCAGGATCCATGATGACAGGTGCTGGTCCACCCCTGCGCGCAGCAGCTTGTCCTTCAGGATCATCGGTTGGATGGTGTTGAAAGCACTGGAGAAGTCAAAGAACATGATCCTCACCATATTCCCGGGCTTCTTCAGGTGGGACAGAGAACGGTGAAGGAGGAAGATCACCGCATCCTCCACCCCAATGCCATGCTGGTAGGCGAACTGGAGTGGATCCATCGCTGGTTCCACCAGGGGGCGGAGATGAGCAAGGAGCAGTCTCTCCAGGGTCTTCATCAAGTGGGACGTCAAGGCCACCGGTCTGTAGCTGTTCAGGTCTTTGGGGTGGGAAGTTTTTGGTACAGGTACCACACAAGATGTTTTCCACAGCTGTGGTACCCTCCCCAGTTTCAGGCTTATGTTGAAGATATACGTCACAATCCCACACAGCTGGTCTGCACAGGACTTGAGGAGCTTTGCGCTGATGCCGTCCGGTCCCGACGCCTTCCTCGCCTTGATCTTCCTCAGCTCCGTCCTCACCTGGGTCTTGGTCAGGGTCAGGATGGGGGGCTGTGTGTTGGGAGTGGGGGGGGTGTCGGTGGAGTGGGGAGTGGGCAGCAGGACTTGATTTCTTAGAGGCAGCAGTGGTTGTTGTGCAGTCAGGGGGGAGGGCGGTTGGTCAAATCTATTGAAAAACAGATTCAGGTTGTTCGCCCACTCCCTGCCCCCCGTGGCCTGGGGGGAGGTATTCTGGAGCCCCGAGATGGTTTTGAGGTTTCTCCAGACCCCGCTGATGTCGCTCTGTTGCAGCTTGTCCTCCATCTTCTTCCTGAAGCTGTCCTTGCCTTCTCTGATCTTTCTCCTCAGCTCCCTCTGTACGGACTTCAGCATCTCCCTGTTCCCCGACCTGAAGATCCTCTTCTTCTCTCTCAGAAGTGTTTTTATCTCAGGGTTGATCCAGGGTTTGTTGTTTGAGTGACACCGTATGGTCTTGGTGGGAACGGATTTGTCCACACAGAAGCTGAGGTAGCCCGTGAAGGTGTGAATGAGGCCATCGATGTCCTCACCATGTGGATCGCAGAGCTGCTTCCAGGCAGTGGCTTCAAAACAGTCCTTTAGAGTGTCCATTGTCTCCTCAGACCATAACTCCACAGTGTGCATGGCCGGAGGTTGTCTGTGCACTAGGGGTTTGTACACCGGTCGGAGATGAACCAAGTTGTGATCCGATCTCCCAAGTGGGGGGAGTTGTGATGAGGTGTACGCCTCCTTAGTGTTTGCGTAGAACAAATCCAGTGTTTTATTGTCTCTAGTGTGGCATGTGGCATACTGGGTGAAAGTGGGCAGAATGGGAGACAGTGAAACGTGGTTGAAATCGCCTGAGATGAGGAGAAGAGCATCTGGGTGTTCTGTCTGCAGCCTGCTGGTTACTGAATGGATGACGTCACGCGCTGTCCCAGCGTTCGCCGTCGGATTTGCATAAACAACAATGCAGATCACGTGTGAGTGTTCTCTCGGGAGATATGTAGGCCTCATGCTAACAGCTAGCAACTCAATGTCTTTGCTGCAGTGTCGTTGTTTAACAGTGATATGTCCCGGTCTGCACCAGTTGTTGTTAACATACATTATCACTCCACCGCCCCTAGCTTTGCCACTCTCTGGTGTTCGGTCAGCTCGTATCATGTGAAAACCCTCCAGCTCAATGTTAGCATCTGCTGCTAGTTCAGTTAGCCACGTCTCAGTAAACAAAAGGAGAGAGCACTCCCGGTAAGTGCTATCATAACGGGAGATAGCCGCTAGCTCATCTAACTTTCCCAGTATCGACCGTACATTTCCCATGACAACAGATGGAAGGGAGGGTCTGTACCTTATATTTTTTGTCCTCCGCCTTACTCCAGCCCGGCAGCCGCGACGCTTTCGCCTCAATTCTCTCGGTATGTCGAGTTTTTCCAGTGGGACCGGGTGGCGGTTAAATGCTAGCAGCTCTTCCCTGTTGTATCGTATCCTGCTATAAACAGTGGCTCCGTCCACCGGCTCTGGAGACATTTGGGACGATCTGTGTGTCCGTGATATAAGTGGGGTGAAAAAAAAAGTGATCAAAAGAGAGAGGAAGGGAAAAAAAACTCGGAATCGAGCCGCTGTTGCAAAAGGCAGCCTACTGGTGTGGCGCCGAGAGGAGAGATATATCCCTGATATATCCCTGATGCCTTGCATTCACGCCAAAGAGTTCAATCTTTGTCTCATCACACCAGAGAATTTTGTTTCTCATGGTCTGAGAGTCCTTCAGGTGCCTTTTGACAAACTCCAGGTGGGCTGCCATGTACCTTTTACTAAGGAGTGGCTTCCGTATGGCCACTCTACCATACAGGCCTGATTGGTGGATTGCTGCAGAGATGGTTGTTCTTCTGGAAGGTTCTCCTCTCTCCACAGAGGAACACTGGAGCTCTGACAGAGTGACCATCGGGTTCTTGGTCACCTCCCTGACTAAGGCCCTTCTCCCCCGATCGCTCAGTTTAGACGGCCGACCAGCTCTAGGAAGAGCCCTGGTGGTTCCGAACTTTTTCCATTTACCGATGATGGAGGCCACTGTGCTCATTGGGACCTTCAAAGCAGCAGGAATTTTTCTGTATCCTTCCCCAGATTTATACCTCGAGACAATTCTGTCTCGGAGGTCTACAGACAATTCCTTTGACTTCATGCTTGCTCTGTGCTCTGACATGCACTGTCAACTGTGGGACCTTATATAGACAGGTGTGAGCCTTTCCAAATCATATCCAGTCAACTGAATTTACGACAGGTGGACTCCAATTAAGCTGTAGAAACATCTCAAGGATGATCAGTGGAAACAGGATGCACCTGAGCTCAGTTTTGAGCTTCCTGGCAAAGGCTGTGAATACTTATGTACATGTGATTTCTTAGTTTTTTGTTTTTAATAAATTTGCAAAAATCTCAAAAAAAAATTCACATTGTCATTATGAGGTACTGTGTGTAGAATTTTGAGGAAAAAAATGAATTTAATCCATTTTGGAATAAGGCTGTAACATAACAAAATGTGGAAAAAGTGAAGCGCTGTGAATACTTCACAGATGCGCTGTACATGGATTACACACACTGCTATTGTAAATGAATGAAGTGCGCCAGGGAATGGTGACACTGTTGCATTTCAAACTTTATGCATGTGTTTATTGACGTACAATATCTCACAAAAGTGAGTACACCCCTCACATTTTTGTAAATATTTTATTTTATTTTTTCATAGGACAACATTGAAGATATGACACTTTGACTAGGGTCACACTGCAGGTCTTAATGCTCAATTCCGATTTTTTGCAGAGATCCGATTTTTTTGTGAGGGCATTCACATTATAATTTAAATGCGACCCCCATCAGACTCCCGATGTGAACGGTCTATAGCTATGAAGTGATCCGCACGCGCAGAAGAAAATGTGACGTCAGACACAGCGTTGTGTTTACAGAAGTAAATATGAGCCCCGAATGATTGAGGGGGACAGAGCTTCTTCACCTTGATGCAGCGCAGCAAAATAAAATATTAAAAACATTCAGAAATGATTATGCACAAAATAAATGAGACCAGTTTCATTCCTCTACACTCCAGATGACCACTGTGATCAGCTCTCCTTTAACAGAACTGATCAATTAAACGGCTCTCTTAAAAATGAGACCCCGTGTCTCAGTGGGATTACCTGTATAAATAAGGTTAATAATAAATAATCCTGGCGATTACAATAGGGCTCTCGCCCTAATAAACATATAGCCATGGACAAAATTGTTGGTACCCCTCTGTTAACGGAAGAAAAACCCACAATGGTCATAGAAATAACTTGAATCTGGCAAAAGTGGTAATAAATAAAAATTCTATGAAAATTAACCAATGAAAATCAGACAATGCTTTTGAATTGTGGTTCAACAGAATTACTTTAAAAAAAACAAACTCATGAAACAGGCCTGGACAAAAATGATGGTACCCCTAGAAAAGATTGAAAATAATGTGACCATAGGGACATGTTCAACCAAGATGTGTCCTCTAATTAACATCACAGGTGTCTACAAACTTGTAATCAGTCAGTCGGCCTATTTAAAGGGTGACAAGTAGTCACTGTGCTGTTTGGTGACATGGTGTGTACCACACTAAACATGGACTAGAGGAAGCAAAGGAGAGAGTTGTCTCAGGAGATTAGAAAGAAAATTATAGACAAGCATGTTAAAAGTAAAGGCTATAAGACCATCTCCAAGCAGCTTGATGTTCCTGTGACTACAGTTGCACATATTATTCAGAAATTTAAGATCCATGGGACTGTAGCCAACCTCCCTGGATGTGGCTGCAGGAGGAGACGGATAATACGAATGGTAACAAAAGAGCCCAGAACAACCTCTAAACACATTCATGATGAACTCCAAGGTCAAGGTACATCAGTGTCAGATCACACCATCCGTCGTCGTTTGAACCAAAGTGAACTTCATGGGAGACGACCAAGGAGGACACCACTGTTGAAAACAAATCATAAAAAAGCCAGACTGGAATTTGCCAAACTGCATGTTGACAAGCCACAAAGCTTCTGGGAGAACGTCCTATGGACAGACGAGACAAAACTGGAACTTTTTTGCAAGGCACATCAGCTCTATGTTCACAGACGCAAAAATGAAGCATACCAAGAAAAGAACACTGTCCCTACTGTGAAACATGGAGGAGGTTCTGTTATATTCTGGGGCTGCTTTGCTGCATCTGGCACAGAGTGTCTTGAATCTGTGCAGGGTACAATGAAATCTCAAGACTATCAAGGTATTCTAGAGAGAAATGTGCTGCCCAGTGTCAGACAGCTTGGTCTCAGTCGCAGGTCATGGGTCTTGCAACAGGATAATGACCCAAAACACACAGCTAAAAACACCCAAGAATGGCTAAGAGCGAAACATTGGACTATTCTAAAGTGGCCTTCTATGAGCCTTGATCTAAATCCTATTGAAAATCTGTGGAAGGAGCTGAAATATGCCGTCTGGAGAAGGCACCATTCAAACCTGAGACAACTGGAGCAGTTTGCTCATGAGGAGTGGACCAAAATACCTGTTGAGAGGTGCAGAAGTCTCATTGACAGTTACAGAAATCGTTTGATTGCAGTGATTGCCTCAAAAGGTTGGACAACAAAATATTAAGTTAAGGGTACCATCATTTTTGTCCAGGCCTGTTTCATGAGTTTGTTTTTTAAAATAATTCTGTTGAACCACAATTCAAAAGCATTGTCTGATTTTCATTGGTTAATTTTCATAGAATTTTTATTTATTACCACTTTTGTCAGATTCAAGTTATGTCCGTGACCATTGTGGGTTTTTCTTTCATTAACAGAGGGGTACCAATAATTTTGTCCACGTGTGTACTGAAATACACCACAACAGCGACGTAACACTGGTCCCGCACAGGAAGGTGAAGCCGCCAGAGACTCCCCTCTCCTGGACTGTGTGTTTTCGTATGTCCCTATCTGGCCATTCTACTCCACAGTCATGTCGGTATTAACTTTACATATTACAGCAGCCAGGACTGTGCTGTTTACAGGGAAAAAGGAATTTGCAGCGTCCAGTAAATGTGCCGTTACTTTTTACCTCCGCCAAGGAGGTTATGTGATCATCGACGTTGGTTTGTCTGTCTGTCTGTCTGTTTGTTTGTCTGTCTGTTTGTTTGTTAGCAAGATAACTCAAAAACTTATGGACGGATTTTCATATGAAATTTTCACAGATTGTCAGAAATGGGGTATCCTACTGATGATTACATTTTGGTGGTGATCCGGATCACCGTCCACAAGAAAACCGCCATTATGGAAAATGCCATTTTCGTGAATAACTACTGAACCACTAATCCTATCATTGTCAATCCAATTGCTAGTCATATCTTTTCATGGCCAAGGAATCTGAAAACGTACACACAAACACTGTATGGGAGGAACTGTGGCCGCCATTACGGAAAATGCCATTTTCGTGAATAACCACTGAACCACTAATCCTATCATTGTCAGTCCAATTGCTAGTCATGTTTTCGTGGTCAAGGAATCTGAAAACGTACACACAAACACTGTATGGGGGGGAACTGTGGCCGCCATGACGGACAATGCCATTTTCGTGAATAACTACTGAACCACTAATCCTATCATTGTGAATCCAATTGCTAGTCATATGTTTTCGTGGTCAAGGAATCTGAAAACGTACACACAAACACTGTATGGGGGGGAACTGTGGCCGCCATGACGGACAATGCCATTTTCGTGAATAACTACTGAACCACTAATCCTATCATTGTGAATCCAATTGCTAGTCATATGTTTTCGTGGTCAAGGAATCTGAAAACGTACACACAAACACTGTATGGGGGGGAACTGTGGCCGCCATTACGGAAAATGTCATTTTCATGAATAACTACTGAACCACTAATCCTATCATTGTCAATCCAATTGCTAGTCATATGTTTTCATGGTCAAGGAATCTGAAAACGTACACACAAACACTGTATGGGTGGAACTGTGGCGCTTGGCGGAGGTCTGCGCTCTCCGAGTGCTTTTCTAGTTTTTAATGTGCCATTACTGTGCACTTGCTTGTCTGACTGTTTCAGCCCCACCCCCACCCAAATTTTGAAGTTATTGTGCAATCGGAGCAGACAAAATTACAATCCAGTAATAAAGAGAAGAAGGTTAATTAAAAAGAAAGCACAAATCAGCTGTGTCTGCCATGCTTGCTGCATTCTCCACCGCAGAATTGTAGAGTCTGTCTCACTTCAGTGAGGAAAAAGTCAGATGAAATGCGACATGACCGTTCAAACTGAGGTTGCTTTGGAAAATATCAGCTACATATCCGAATTAGTACCACATATAAAAGTGGCCTGTTTCTGGTGTGAAAAAATCGGATATGTGCTGTTCAGACCGTCACTAAAAAAATCAGATATGGGTCACATTTGTGCAAAAAAATCGGAATTGAGCATTAAAGCCTGCAGTGTGACCGTAGCCTTTGATACTATGTAAAGTAGTCAGTGTGCAGCTTGTATAACAGTGTAAATTTGCTGTCCCCTCAAAATAACACAACACACAGCCATTAATGTCTAAGCCGCTGACAACAAAAGTGAGTACACCCCTAAGTGAAAATGTCCAAATTGTGCCCAATTAGTCATTTTCCCTCTCCGGTGTCATGTGACTCATTAGTGCTGCAAGGTCACAGGTGTGAATGGGAAGCAGGTGAGAAATTTGGTGTTATTGCTCTCACATTCTCTCATACTGGTCACTGGAAGTTCAACATGGCACCTCATGGTAAAGAACTCTGAGGATCTGAAAAAAGAATTGTTGCTCTATATAAAGATGGCCTAGGTTATAAGAAGATTGCCAACACCCTGAAACTGAGCTGCAGCACAGTGGCCAAGACCATACAGCGATATAACAGGACAGATTCCACTCAGAACAGGCCTCGCCATGGTCGACCAAAGACGTTGAGTGTATGTGCTCAGCGTCATATCCAGAGGTGGTCTTTTGAAAATAGACGTACGAGTGCTGCCAGCATTGCAGCAGAGGTTGAAGGGGTGGGGGGGTCAGCCTGTCAGTGCTCAGACCATATGGTCTGCATGGCTGTCGTCCCAGAAGGAAGCCCCTTTTAAAGATGATGCACAAGAATGCCCGCAAACAGTTTGCTGAAGATAAGCAGACTAACGACATGGATTACTGGAACCATGTTCTGTGGTCTGATGAGACCAAGATAATCTTATTTGGTTCAGATGGTGTCAAGCGTGTGTGGCGGCAACCAGGTAAGGAGTGCAAAGACAAGTGTGTCTTGCCTTCAGTCAAACATGGTGGTGGGAGTGTCATGGTTTGGAGCTGCATGAGTGCTGCCAGCACTGGGGAGTGACAGCTCATTGAGGGAACCATGAATGCCAGCATGTACTGTGACATGCTGAAGCAAAGCATGATCCCATCCCTTTGGAAACTGGGCCGCAGGGCAGTATTCCAACATGATAATGACCCCAAACACACCTCCAAGGCGACCATTGCCTTGCTAAAGAAACTGAGGGTGCAGGTGATGGACTGGCCAAGCATGTCCCCAGACCTAAACCCTATTGAGCATCTGTGGGTCATCCTCAAATGGAAGGTGGAGGAGCTGAAGGTCTCTAACACCATGATGTCATCATGGAGGAGTGGAAGAGGATTCCAGTGGCAACCTGTGAAGCTCTAGTGAACTCCATGCCCAAGAGAGTTAAGGCAGTGCTGGAAAAAAATGGTGGCCACAGAAAATATTGACACTTTGGGCACAATTTGGACATTTTCACTTAGGGGTGTACTCACTTTTGTTGCCAGCAGTTTAGACATTAATGGCTGTGTATTGAGTTATTTTGAGCGGACAGCAAATTTACACTGTTATACAAGCTGTACACTGACTACTTTACAGTGTATCAAAGTGTCATATCTTCAGTGTTGTCCCATGAAAATATATAATAAAATATTTACAAAAATGTGAGGGATGTACTCACTTTTGTGAGATACTGTAACTACTGTACACACAGAGGCAATTGGGAGACTGGTAGAATGCTGTGAAACTGTAGTTTAATCGGCAAAAAAAAAGTCACTTGCTCGACCCACTAACTTGTAATGAAGCATTGAAGACAGGGTGATATTTGGAGGCGCACAAGCGCGCTGCACATGAGGTGGCTTATTTAGGAAAATTACATGAATTTACTCACCAAGAAGCCACCCAATCTCGCACAATGCCAGCTTGTAGTTTGTTTCCAACAATGCTGTTCATTAGAATGAATGAATCGTGCATTGAACCAGGCTACCTTGCAACAATGTTTGTTAGTCGCATTTACGTATCACATATAATTTGTATATTGATAGAATGGAAATGTTTCGTGTTAACATACACATATTCATCTTGTGATGGTGATTTTATAGCAATGTGTGTGCAGTCCATAGCTCTGATTACATTAGGAAAACTGGCTCTCGCTACAAATTGCGTTTTGATGTTGGCCTGTTCAACTGCATTGTATGGGAATATGATGTACCTGGGTGACAGCCGGATAATGCCATCCCACATAGCTCGGCTCAGGGTCAACTGGGAAATTCCTGAATGTCTGCCAGCCCCCTCTAGAATGTCCCTGTAGCCAGGAACCCCAGTGTTGTCAGCACCTGCACTGGGAAGGCAGCGCACCCAAGAGCGGCCGTAGCTCTGAGCACAGTTCCACAAGGACTGCCCATGGAAACCTAAACCGGCTGACAAGCCAGTTGTCATCCTGAGCCAGAAAATCTTCTCTGTCTCTAAATACCCTTTCTCTTCTCACTGCACAATTTGAAATATCCTTTAATAATGCTAACGCCATTGTTGTTAGAGGCATTTTCTGCACTTCTTTGTGCTTGTGTTTACAATAGTGTGAAAAAGTGTTTGCCCCCTTCCTGATTTCTCATTTTAAATTTTTCAGATCATCAAACAGACTTAAATATTAGACAAAGATAACACAAGTAAGCACAAAATGCAGTTTTTAAATGAAGGTGTTTATTATTAAGGGTAAAAAAAAATCCAAACCTACATGGCCTGGTGAAAAAGTGATTGCCCCCCCCGTTACAACATACATTAACTGTGTGTGTTTATATATTTACATATCTATTCCATCTAGCTACAATGCTCCGCACTGTGTGTGTGTTTATATATTTACATATTTATTCCATCTAGCTACAATGCTCCGCACTGTGTTTATATATTTACATATTTATTCCATCTAGCTACAATGCTCCGCACTGTGTGTTTATATATTCATATATTTATTCCATCTAGCTACAACGCCCCACACTGTGTGTGTTTATATATTCACATATTTATTCCATCTAGCTACAATGCTCCGCACTGTGTGTCTATATATTTATGTTTATATGTACATATGTATACTCGCTGCTCTTGTTTTTTCTTGCCTTCTGATTATTGCTCTGAGTGTTGCTATCCCTGTGTTGTTGCAATCCTGAAATTTCCCCATTGTGGGACTAATAAAGGCTTATCTTATCTTATCTTATCTTAACTGTGGTTTATCACATCTTTGGAAAACTGAGTTCAATTTTTAGAGCCACACCTGTTCTCAATCAAGAAATCACTTAAATAGGACCTGCCTGACAAAGTGAAGTAGACCAAAAGATCCTCAAAAGCTAGACATCATGCTGCAATCCAAAAAAATGAGAAAACAAATGAGAAACAAAGTAATTGAGATCTATCAGTCTGGCAAATGTTATAAAGCCATTTTAAAGCTTTGGAACTCCAGCGAACCACAGTGAGAGTCATTATCCACAAATGGCAAAAACATGGAACAGTGGTGGACCTTCTCAGGAGTGGCCAGCCAACCAAAATTACCCAAAGAGTGCAGCGACGACTCATCCAAGAGGTCACAAAAGACCCCACAACAAGATCCAAAGAACTGCAGGCCTCACTTGCCTCAGTTAGGCTGCGTGTCCACCAAATGCATTTTTTCAGCTCTGGGCAGCTATTTTCCATTCATTCTCTATGTAGTCCAGCATTTACAGCGTTGAGCGCCCACAGCACTGAAACGCTCTCGGTGGTGGCCGTTTTTTGTTGCGGCGCTCAGAGCACTCAGAGTTGAAAAATGTTCAGCTTTTCAGAGACTGCAGCTGAGCTCATCAATGTCAGACCTTAAGCATCCAATCAGAACTGCTGTGTGGGACACAGGACACCAGTACTAGTCTGTACTCATACTCCTGCTTTCCGTGTCATCATATTTTACATTCAGAGCTGCTAGAAAACGTTTCCTGCCCATTGCTATTTAAAGACTGCTATTAAAAAATCTGTAGAAAGTCTGACAATAGGAAAAGCAGGAGTGATGAGCTGAGAGTGACAAGCTGCTGCAGGGATACAGGACACAGACTTTTTTCCCCCAGAGCGCAGCGTACAAACGCTGAAAAAAAAGCTCAGGGCAGTCGGGTGACAAAAAAATCATTTGGTGGACATGCAGCCTTAAGGTCAGTGTTCATGACTCCACCATAAGAAAGAGACTGGGAAAAAATGGCTTGCATGGCAGAGTTCCAAGACGAAAACTACCGCTGAGCAAAAAGAACATAAAGGCTCGTCTCAGTTTTGCCAGAAAACAGCTTGATGAGCCCCAAGACTTTTGGGAAAATACTCTGTGGACTGATGAGACAAAAGTTGAACTTTTTGAAAGGTGTGTGTCCCATTACATCTGGCATAAAAGTAACACAGCATTTCAGAAAAGGAACATCATACCAACAGTAAAATACGGTGGTGGTAGTGTGATGGTCTGGGGCTGTTTTGCTATTTCAGGACCTGGAAGACTTGCTGTGGTAAATGCAACCATGAATTCTGCTGTCTACCAAAAAATCCTGAAGGAGAATGTCCGGCCATCTGTTTGTGACCTCAAGCTGAAGCACACTTCGGTTCTGCAGCAGGACAATGATCCAAAACACACCAGCAAGTCCACCTCTGAATGGCTTAAGAAAAACAAAATGAAGACTTTGGAGTGGTTTAGTCAAAGTCCTGACCTGAATCCAATTGAGATGCTGTGGCATGACCTTAAAAAGGCAGTTCATGCTCGAAAACCCTCCACTGTGGCTGAATTACAACAATTCTGCAAAGATGAGTGGGCCAAAATTCCTCCACGGTGCTGTAAAAGACTCATTGCCAGTTATCCCAATGCTTGATTGCAGTTGTTGCTGCTAAGGGTGGCCCAACCAGTTATTAGGTTTAGGGGGCAATCATTTTTTCACACAGGGCTATGTAGGTTTGGATTTTTTTCCCTTAATAATAAACACCTTCATTTAAAAACTGCATTTTGTGTTTACTTGTGTTATCTTTGTCTAATATTTAAATTTGTTTGATGATTTGAAACATTTGTGTGAAAAACATACAAAAAAATGAGAAATCAGGAAAGGGCAAACACTTTTTCACACCACTGTATGTCCACTCATCTAATTGCGCACACTTGGATGTTTGTTCATCATGTGTCTCTGGTGTGTACAATCATTTTCATGTCATGATCAGCCTCCCAACATCACCTCCAAGTGTCGCCAACGGACCAATAACAGTAGAAATGTATGTACGCCAGCCATGAAGTTGTCGTTGGGCTGCGCATATTTCCATGGTCATTTCATTTTTGATACACCTGAAATTTTCTGTGGAAAAGGACGTACGCCATGTTTTTGTGCATAAGTAGCCTTTGTACATGAGGCCCCAGGACAGAACAATGAGAGATCATTGAGTTTGTTGGGAGACCAAAGAGATGTGTTTGAGAGGGTTCTTGTGGTCTTCTGCCCCCTTTACACAGGAGTGGAGATTGTTGAGAGATCACTGAAGGATGAAAAAAAGAAAAATGGCCACATCTCTCAGTGATCTTGAAGTGATGTCTCAGTGATCACCAAGCTCTCTCAATGATTACCAGTCGTCACAGTCTTAAAAGACTGTGACCATGGTCGTCACAGTCTTAATGATCACCAAAGGAAAGTGATCTCTCAACAAGCTCTCAATGAACTCTCAAGGAGCACTCAACAATCTCACTGATCTGCCAATGATCTCTCAGCGATATTTCAATGCTCTCTCACCATTCTTTCAATGAACACTAATTTTTCCACACTGACAGTAGGGATGGCTGAGAGACCAGTGAGCAATTGCTGAGCGTTTGATGAAAGACCAGTCGAGTTCACTGAAAGACTACTGAGAGATCAATGGGAGATCAATGAGACCCCTGAATGCTCGTTGAGAGATTGTTGAGAGATCACTTTCCTTTGGTTGTCATTGAGAGATTGTTTCGGAATGAGTCAAACTTGCATCCATGGAGATCACTGAAGATCACTGAAAGATCTTGGTGATCGCTGAGACGTCATTAAAAGATCATTTGGAGAACTGACCATTTTGTCATCACTCAACGATCTCCACCTGTGTAAAGGGGTTATAAAGCAGCTCTACAACATTATGACTATCTGACTTTCGGTCAGTTTGTTAATATCGTGCATTCGAGTTAGGGCTGGATGATATGGCTTTTAACATGTATCGCAATACATTTAAGGTTTTATCGCAATACACGATTTATATCAGGATATCTTGAGATCTCCTCCGAACCACTGTATAAATGTAAATGTAAAACCTTTGCATAAAATGACACCAACATGATAATAGAAACAGTCAGATGTAGCATCATCTCACTTTGGCTCAGCAATAATTATTCTTCTGCTTAAAGACATTTTGTTTCATCCAGGAATAACACAAAGAAATGGATTTTCTTCCCCCAGGCCACAGCTGAAATCCCCCTTCTTTTGTTAAAACCAACCTAAGGAATGTCCCCAATGTCCGGCTTCACTTTTATTGCCCCCATAAAACCTACACAGACCCACAACTCAGCTAATTTCCTTAAACTCTGGAAATGCTGGATTTAACCAGTGAACTTTAAAGTACATTATTACAGACTCAATTCTAAACCTTCATTCTTTTCAGAACTATGAAAATGCAGATGGACTCTGATGTTTTTGATGTGGAAAATCAATAATATGTGTGAAATGCATTAATCTGTGATTTTATATATATGCATGTTAATGTTTAAATGAATGTTTATTCCTGCATGTTGATTTAGAAGCACTGCTTATAAGATACACTAAGGTTAGTTTAGTTATACATAAGTGTGTATATTCCAATGTATTTAAAATTGTGTGTATTCATTTGGACCGATATCACATGTGACTCCAACAGCCAATCTCTGCATGACAACTCTTCATCCCAAAGAGCTCCAAACAATAGACTGTTGTCATTGGATGGAAAGTTCATTGGGCCTCCCACGAAGGACTCTCATTGGCTGAGATCCCGGAAACCCGCGGAACTTAAATAACAGAGGGACCCCTGCTTCTGCCTCTTTTCTTTTCGTCAACTTTTTTCGGCTGCTCTCTTTTTTGCTCCAGATCCTCTTTCCGGCTCCCCCTTTCTCTGATCTTCTCCATTGTCTACACACAGCAAGGAAGAACAAAGGACCGTCTGAACAAAGACTTCGACCACGTGTCGCTTTTCTGAACACAGAGCAGATAACTCGTAATTTGTTTATGCAACTGTATTTTAATGCCTTTTTCTTTTTCTCTTAAATACCTAGGAATTCCTATTTCTTTGAGCTCAATTCTTAATCGGAGTTAAACTCCAATTTTTATTCATCACTTTTCTTTGTTAAACTTTCTGTAAAACCACCGTTTGTTTAATTTTAATGTAAACGTTAATCTTGACTTTATAATTTTTTTTATATTTTTCTTGACCAACCACACACCAGAAGCTATAATTTTTATCTAAAGTCCGAAAGTTTTCTTTTCTAATTTGAAATCGGATTAGATATCTTTTAATTATTATCGAAGACCTCTGCAGCCGTTTGTCTACCAGGAAGAAAAACGCAGCTCCCACATCGCGCAGCTGAGGAATCAGCGCGCTTCTGCAGGATTTCAACCATCGAGATCCAACTTACGATCTCATGAATATCATTCATCGTCAAGAGAATATTTGTGGGACAAATATTCTGGGTTTTGCCCCTGAACAATGCTTCAAAACTTCATGAGGACGACGCCAGAACCATCCTCACCGAGGATCACGTGAGCTGCAAAAACTTTAATTTCTCTGCTGAATTAAACTTTTGAGGTTCGGTAATAATTTGTATATCTAATCAGATGCAAATTAAGAAGCCCTTAACATAACTCTTCTTTTCATTAAAATTCCATTTTTTATTTTCTTAAAATTAATCCAGGACTTTTTCATATAATTAGTAAACTTTCTCCATAAATTTGCGTTGTTTCCATGATCTGTTAACACAAACTGATAGAAATTGGTTTCTCAGTTAACCCTGGTTCCGAAAATATTGACATTGTTAATCTATCATTTACAAGATTGATTTTATGATTAATGAAATTACTGCAATGTCTGTTAATCATTTTGTTTAATAAATATTTAAAAATTAGAGAAGTTGTTGGGAATTTATTTCATTCTGAGTCTGTTTCAAGCCCAGGTATCGAATTCACGGAAAATTTTTGAGACTGATTATTGATTAATTTATTGAGTGATTAAACAGGTATAAAGTGAAATTAAGGATTAAATTGCTTCTTAAAGATAGAAGCTGGTGCCCCTTACGAGTGTTATTAACTTTTCTGATGTATATGAAATGAGATTTGAGCTCAGATTCCAATACATCAATATAAATTAAATAATTCATATTTATTATTTATTAATATTTCTATTTTACCCTACAGATTTATTGGTGCCCCGTGTGAGGCCTGGTTGAACTTGACACGACTCAGAATGAAAAAACTTAATACATAAGCTGTGTGTGATTTTGGTCAATTTTAACTCACAAAGGTGCTTCATTGTCTGCAGCCAGTCTATTGTCTCTGTCTCTGTGTCACGAGGGGGAGGGGGTGAATTCGCCCCCCTGATTACTGCTGTGTGTGTGTGTGTGTGTGTGTGTGTGTGTGTGTGTGTGTGTGTGTCTGCTGACCAAGAGAAGGTGGGGGTGAAGAGACCCCACTGCACCCTAGTCAGTTTAGTTTTTTCAACGCATGCTTAAGCGTGATTACACGCTGAATAATTAAAATAGGCCTGGGAACAAAATAGCAAAAAAATCCTATTTGTTTTCCCCATTATTTCAAAACCCCGCAGGCAAAGCAAACCCTTGGGGGATTTAATTGAATTAACCATTGTATAAACTTGTTGAATAAAGTTTAGGGAGACAGAAGTTTTCCCGCCTTTGGAAAGCAAGGCGTGGTTTTATGGACTGAAGCTTGAGCTGCATCCACGTGGCACGTGCACGCTCAGTCACGCACGCGACCGTCAAGCTGTGCAAAAACTGCGCATGTGTAGATTGGCCAAGCGACGCCATCTAAAGTCTAGGTAGAGTTCCCTGTAGCCGCCATTTTGAGTAGAGATCCTTGACTCCTTGTGACGTCATTGGGTTTCCTCTGCTGGAAGTGCAGACGAAAACTGCCTCCATCTTGTGGTGAAACATAGGGACTGCAATTTTTATTTAAACTTCTAATCCTTAAAGACGATTTATAACCAAATTAAGTCTTCAAAGTAACTTCAAAGCATTCATATTATTTGGAATAAACTAAATTTAACACTAATCCAAACTTTTATGCCAAGAATAAAAGGAAAAGGACCCGTTGGCTTCTGAAAGTTTTTTCTCAGTGGTGAAATCCCACTCATTGCATAGATACCTATAGCAGGAACATTTATAAACACCCCTATTGTATTTAATCACTTATATAACCACATATTATGATCTTTTAAGCTAAAAGCAAACATATTTACACACTTTTAAGCAAAAAGTTGCAAACTTTGAAGCTACATGTGTGCTTATTTTGCTGTTTTTAAATGTGATATGATGTGATTCCCTTCCCACAGAAACCCAGTTTTAGCTTAAGGATTCTAATGCTGATGTTTACTCAAGAGTAACATTAAAGTAGGATTAAATCTGTGCATTTTGACAAATTTACAGACTTAGTGAATATTTATAATTTTTCCTCTTTCTCAAATTTAGGAAATCACATCAAGCAATTAACACTTAAGCGAAGCTCTAGGTGTTATTTAAACTCATTGTGTCATTTCTGGATTCATGCTTTATCTACAGGAAAAGAAAAACATTTAACCAACCAGCATAATTTTCAAATTTTTCCCAGGATTTAAGAAAAAGTCAAAAAGGTGCAAACATTGATTACTCTGTAAATAAGAAATTTATAGATGACAATCAAGACAGATCACTATTGACTTCAATCCTAAGAAATCCTTGGACACCAAATATTCAAACAATTCACTTGTTTCTAATTTGTAAAATTTTTAAACATTTAATGCTTCAAATGAAAATAGGCCTTAACAAATAAAACCAAAGGAAACCCTTAACTTTAAAAGAAAGTGGAAACTTATAATTTTAAATCTTTAAAGCATTTAGCCTCTTTTGTTTTTGTATTTCTTTTGTAAATAAAATCCTCACTTTCAAAGTGACATTCTGCAAAATCCCAAAGCTAGTTATTGATGACAAATTCCAATACTAGACTTTGAAAATCAAAGGAAAGAAGTCAATCCACACAATTGAAATTTCAGTTTTGTTTTGCGAAACAAATTCAATCCAATTTCAATTCAACTTTATTTATCAATACAGTTTCAACGAACGAATTAATTGAAGCATTTCTACATTTCTAAATAATTTCAAAATTCTATTTCCCATCCTGCAAGCCTACAAGTTGAAACAAATTCTAAAGGAACTTTCAATTATCACGGTTGTAAAATAAAACACTCAAGGTTAAACCTTGTTGAACAAATTTAAGAATAATCAACCAGTTGAATTTTTTTTTTTTTTTTAAAAATCTAAATAACAGCGGTCAAACATGACGAATCATCAGACAACCGACCGATTTACCAAACTGGATGACCTTCAAACAACATTGGAAGCATGGACTTCTAATTTAATTTCTAGCTTCACAACACGGGTCAAGGAAACGCAGCCCGAAGAATTGGAGCAACTCGCTGAAGAACTTTTGAATGAACACACTGAAAAACCACCAGAAGGCAAGGACCTCACCAGTGTGTTAGGTAAGTTTGCGCTAACATTAGTCGCAAGATTAAAGGTAGCCAAGAACGAGCTAGCAAATCAACAAACAACGATCCTATCTCTCCAAGAAGAGAATGAAACACTGAAGGAAAATTTGGAACAATCTCAAGAGGAGAATGACAAAACTCAAAATCAACTGGATGAAGCATTACAAGATTTGGACTGTGCAGAGTCAGAAAATAAACGGTTGATAGATAACGACGTGCTTCACCAAGACAACAATGAACTTGAAGATGCCCTTCAAGACACAAAGAAGGAACTCAGAAGAGTTGAAGGTCAACTTGAAAATGTGAAGAAAGACTACAAGGAATGTCAACTGCTCCTAAAGGAAAGACATGAACACCGGGACATCCACCGCGCTCCCTCGCCCGATTCCCGTTTCGAATACGGACGACCGCGTGGACAGCGTGCGTGTGCCCCTTCAGACCGCGACCTTGACAAGATCGCGCGGAATATCACCAAATTTGATCCAGGACCTACGGGTTCACCTGATGCCAAAGTCTATTTACAGGACATTGATTACTACCTGCGTAAGTATCCTGATGCTACGACTGACGATCGCATCTATCTGATTAAACTAACATCTAACAGGTCAGTATCAAAATTCATAGAAAGACAGCCGACTAACATCAAAGCAGATTACATGCTGCTCCGCGAAGCCATCGAAAAGGAGTTCTCCACCGACTGCCTACAGGCAGGGCTAACCGCAGCCCTAGCCGTGAAGCAAGGACGCTCAGAGACGACACAAGCCTACTACCAGAGACTCCTACTTGCATATTTTGGATCTCAAAATACACCAGGGATGGAAGAAGACCAAAATTTCAAGACCCTCTTCATCCAAAACCTCCATCCCACTGTGAGCCATTACCTGGGAGTTACAGCTAACCCAAGGTCAAACTCAGTAAGTCAGCTGAGAGAGTTTGCACACTATGCGTTCCAAAAACAGCAACAAAGTCGCAACAAGCACGCCGAGCCTGCCACAGTGCTAGCTATTAGCGATGCATCTAACACCTTGGAGTTGGAAGGAGCCCCTCGCTCTACTCCACCTCTTACACCACGAGTACATCAACAGCCGAAGCATTTTCCCAAGCGACCTCATCAAGGTCCAAACCACACTAGGT
This sequence comes from Pholidichthys leucotaenia, assembly GCA_020510985.1. Lineage (NCBI taxonomy): Eukaryota > Metazoa > Chordata > Actinopteri > Cichliformes > Pholidichthyidae > Pholidichthys > Pholidichthys leucotaenia. The sequence goes on along the minus strand of CM035839.1, from coordinate 390,020,173 downwards.
CCTCTGGATACCACTTTGGACCAACTTTGCGAAAACCCGACTACCGTCTTAGACCATATCCATGGGATAGGTCACGAGAACGCGATACGGACTACCATGACGACAGATACGATACGAAGACACGCGTAACTACGACAAATGGTCTCCATCTCATCACAGAAGCTCAGAAGCAGAGACCTATCACAAACCTTGGAAGGAAGAAGAAACTCCTACATTCAGTAGAGAAGCTATTGAAATTGTCCAACACCTCCTAGCAGAGATTCATAGCTACAAAGAGAATAAAACTGCTAACATTCTAGCTATATCAGCTGTGCCAACTCAAAACAAGCATTCCAAACGAAGGAAACGCAAGAAGAAAATCCCTCATGCAAATGAGGAAGGACCAAAGGACTCAACGCAGTCCAGTGCTGTTATGGCAGCCCAACCACAGGTCACAGACCACTCCTCTAATGACATTTCGCAACTCTGTGTCGAACCACCGGTTCCACAATTTCTATGCGATTTAAACGAGAGGGGGGTGGCACGGAAATTCTACCTTCCACTGACCCTTGAAGACATGGTGTGTCAGGACGCTGTTTTAGACCCCGCTGCTGACATCACGCTCATGTCACACACCCTTTTTGACAAACTACGTGTAGCCGCTAACCGCGCTAACAGACATTTGAAACTGGAACCCTGTTCATTAGCTGTGCGACCATATGCGCTCACTAAAACAACCCTGTTGGGCGTATCACTACTAAACATGTCCATTGGACCCATGACCTTGACACATCCGGTCTATGTGTCCAAACTTGACGCCATTCCATTGCTTGTTGGCAAAGGCCTACTGAACCGTTTTGAGCCACTGACTGATTTCAAGAACCTCAAACTATGGGCTCAAACGCAACACCCTCACCCATTTGACCCAACAAGAACAACTGAATCACAGTGCTTTATTCTGAACACTTTAGACACCCCAAGTCTCACACAACTAGCACTGTTGGAACAACTGCAACCGAGTGAAAGCGACCACCAAGACCAAGGTGAGTACTGTCCTCAAGAAGTCAAAAGTCACCTTCAAATACAAGGTCAAACCAAGGAATCAAATGACCTTGAAAACTCAACGGCCGAACAGAAAACCCCAAACGGCCCTCTTAAAACCATTGATACCCATGATTCAATGGTGGTGTCATATTTTGAAACCCACCCACCCGCCCATGAGGCCTGCATGGTCACAAGAGCCACACCAACCGGCTCTCTAGACCCTCTGAAATCTCAAGTTTTTGCAACAATTAAACCAACTTTTGCAAACGCAAGGCGCCCAGTCACTCAACCATGCAACCAAATGATCCATAAAACCGTCAAACACCGGTTGGATAAAACGGTACATGCGCTACCCGCATCTAAACCCTATGACATACCAAAACTGAAACCACTTCATGCGACACAATCTTCTCTGCAGCTATACAATGGCACTCCTTTTCATGCTTCCGACGAACTATCATCGCCACCGCTCAGAGTTCCTCGAAACCAGAGGGGGGTGATGACTGCCAATGCCCATAACACTCCAGCTGCAGAACACAAAAGCGTCAAAACGACATACAAAGCTCCCAAGGCTGTATTTCAAAAACATTCGGACCGATTCGTCAAACAACACCAAGCGTACAACGATCAAAAACTCTTGCATGACAAACTGCGAAGGGGGGACAAGATCTTCCACCCCACATTTGTACAGCAGACACCTGAAATAAATTTACAGGAAAGGAAAATCACTCCTAAATTCCTGCCCAAGTGGATGAATCCACACATTGTCAACAACAAACTTTGGCCACTCAAGTGCCAAATCCAGGACCCCATTTTCAAATGGGCTCACCAAAATCAGAATAACCTTTACCAAAACCCCATGGGACTTGTCGGGTACAACACTGTCAAAGTAAGTCCATAAATAAGATTAAAACCAAACCTACGTCTGAGAAATAACTGTAGCTAACTACTAGCCTCAGGTACACTCAGTCAAATTTCTCCAATCGGTTAACTGCATCAAAACCTCCAGAAAGGAAAGGGTATATTAAAACCAAATTAGCCCTTAAACTAATTTCAAAGACCTCTGTAAAATCTAAAACTTCAATCAACTTACTATTACCAAATAGCATACACAAGACATTCAACACCATTAGCTTGGGCTAATAATCTTAAAACTCCCATCAAAGGTGAAAAACAAGCACAAGGTTTAGAGTTCAATCTCTTAAGCTCTATTCTGTAATTTCCCAGTTTTGGGATCAATAAAGTACATCCATCTAAAAGAAATCATTCCACCTCTAAGAGGAATTTTCATTTGCCAACCAGGTATCTAAAGAAAGATCAACAAGAAGATTAAGATCCAAAACCACTCACTTTTGTTTGCCGAGATGATGGCCCTCCTGTTTACCAGTTTAGCCATCTGCCTAGCAATCACACCCACTGTTACCCAGTCAGAATTGGGCCAAGCCAAAACGAAAGGTCAAAGATCCTCGGATGGATTCTTAATAACAGCCTCATCGTTAGAGCCTCTAGTTAACCTTAGCATGCCCACTGTTAACTCGGTCAACACCGCTAAACCGAAACGCCAGGTTGTCGAACCACAAATGGTTACCAAAATCTTACAAGACACTGTGTTGGTTTTGAATGCTTGCTCCGAAGCTTCAATCAAACTCAACAAGGTCTTGAACTCTTTGCTCTTTGTGTCAAAGGTTGACTATGCTCACACACAGCCAATGTCTATGTTACTCTCAGAAGTAGCTAGAAACATTAGCTTTTCAGTTAACGCTTTAGCGATGAATATGCTCTCTCATCATATCCTTTTTGCAGTAAATCCAAATTTACTTCTCATTGCCATCCAAAGAATGATAACAACATCCTATGCCCACTCAGTTTTTCTGAACAAAAGCCTCAAACACTCTATGATTTGGACATCTGTGGAACCATGGTTTAGTCTAACTAAACAAATTCAATTTGAACCTCCTTGAGTCACCTCAATATCGATTAGTCTGAATCTACCTCAAATATGAAAGAATTTTATTCTTTTATTTTTGGATACATGCATGAGTATATACAAATAATCCTTTATACTTTATTTAGATTGTATGTACATTTAAACTGTTTTTGAAATTTTGAATAGATATTTTTCAGCAAACCCAAAACATTTATATCAAGTATGTCAAAACCCACATACTCCTAGTTCATTTTTTTTTTTTGTACCCAGAATTTTTAAGTCTTTACAGGCTTATACAGAACTTTAGTATATCCTAGACAATTATACAATGTTTATATTTGGTCATGCTCAAATTATTTTTGAAATTTCCAGAAGTTTTTCAGAAAACCAAATTTAAGGACCTACACTTTGGAATAGATACCGTTTACAGGCTTAAGACGTATCGACATCAGAACTTTAGTTCAGCATTTGGATCAAGCCTCGCCAAAATGGAATTTGATGCCTAGGATTGCTATCAACGCTGAATCAACGTCACCATTGATACCAGAGGGGGGACTGTAGCATCATCTCACTTTGGCTCAGCAATAATTATTCTTCTGCTTAAAGACATTTTGTTTCATCCAGGAATAACACAAAGAAATGGATTTTCTTCCCCCAGGCCACAGCTGAAATCCCCCTTCTTTTGTTAAAACCAACCTAAGGAATGTCCCCAATGTCCGGCTTCACTTTTATTGCCCCCATAAAACCTACACAGACCCACAACTCAGCTAATTTCCTTAAACTCTGGAAATGCTGGATTTAACCAGTGAACTTTAAAGTACATTATTACAGACTCAATTCTAAACCTTCATTCTTTTCAGAACTATGAAAATGCAGATGGACTCTGATGTTTTTGATGTGGAAAATCAATAATATGTGTGAAATGCATTAATCTGTGATTTTATATATATGCATGTTAATGTTTAAATGAATGTTTATTCCTGCATGTTGATTTAGAAGCACTGCTTATAAGATACACTAAGGTTAGTTTAGTTATACATAAGTGTGTATATTCCAATGTATTTAAAATTGTGTGTATTCATTTGGACCGATATCACATGTGACTCCAACAGCCAATCTCTGCATGACAACTCTTCATCCCAAAGAGCTCCAAACAATAGACTGTTGTCATTGGATGGAAAGTTCATTGGGCCTCCCACGAAGGACTCTCATTGGCTGAGATCCCGGAAACCCGCGGAACTTAAATAACAGAGGGACCCCTGCTTCTGCCTCTTTTCTTTTCGTCAACTTTTTTCGGCTGCTCTCTTTTTTGCTCCAGATCCTCTTTCCGGCTCCCCCTTTCTCTGATCTTCTCCATTGTCTACACACAGCAAGGAAGAACAAAGGACCGTCTGAACAAAGACTTCGACCACGTGTCGCTTTTCTGAACACAGAGCAGATAACTCGTAATTTGTTTATGCAACTGTATTTTAATGCCTTTTTCTTTTTCTCTTAAATACCTAGGAATTCCTATTTCTTTGAGCTCAATTCTTAATCGGAGTTAAACTCCAATTTTTATTTATCACTTTTCTTTGTTAAACTTTCTGTAAAACCACCGTTTAATTTTAATGTAAACGTTAATCTTGACCTTATAATTTTTTTTATATTTTTCTTGACCAACCACACACCAGAAGCTATAATTTTTATCTAAAGTCCGAAAGTTTTCTTTTCTAATTTGAAATTGGATTAGATATCTTTTAATTATTATCGAAGACCTCTGCAGCCGTTTGTCTACCAGGAAGAAAAACGCAGCTCCCACATCACGCAGCTGAGGAATCAGCGCGCTTCTGCAGGATTTCAACCATCGAGATCCAACTTACGATCTCATGAATATCATTCATCGTCAAGAGAATATTTGCGGGACAAATATTCTGGGTTTTGCCCCTGAACGCTTCAAAACTTCATGAGGACGATGCCAGAACCATCATCACCGAGGATCACGTGAGCTGCAAAAACTTTAATTCCTCTGCTGAATTAAACTTTTGAGGTTCGGTAATAATTTGTATATCTAATCAGATGCAAATTAAGAAGCCCTTAACATAACTCTTCTTTTCATTAAAATTCCATTTTTTATTTTCTTAAAATTAATCCAGGACTTTTTCATATAATTAGTAAACTTTCTCCATAAATTTGCGTTGTTTCCATGATCTGTTAACACAAACTGATAGAAATTGGTTTCTCAGTTAACCCTGGTTCCGAAAATATTGACATTGTTAATCTATCATTTACAAGATTGATTTTATGATTAATGAAATTACTGCAATGTCTGTTAATCATTTCGTTTAATAAATATTTAAAAATTAGAGAAGTTGTTGGGAATTTATTTCATTCTGAGTCTGTTTCAAGCCCAGGTATCGAATTCACGGAAAATTTTTGAGACTGATTATTGATTAATTTATTGAGTGATTAAACAGGTATAAAGTGAAATTAAAGATTAAATTGCTTCTTAAAGATAGAAGCTGGTGCCCCTTACGAGTGTTAACTTTTCTGATGTATATGAAATGAGATTTGAGCTCAGATTCCAATACATCAATATAAATTAAATAATTCATATTTATTATTTATTAATATTTCTATTTTACCCTACACAGGTGTATTGCATTTTTTTCTAATTGCATACAAAAAAGGGGCGATAAAATCAAGTTAAAATTAGTAAACTTTATTGAACCAGTCAGACAACCCCACTCATAAATATGCAACAAATCAGAATAAATAATGGTAGGCCTTCCTATTATGGCCTGTAATAAAACCAACAAAAAACAAAACAAAACAAAAAAGGACTTGACACAATAAAAAGTGCATTAAGCAAAAATTGTAGAGAGAGATATTTTAAAACCATATAAATTAAAGTCCACTTTTTCTGTTTGGTCATGTTTTTAGCAATAAGGCCCATGTGGTTGGCAGTATGATTTGTGACAGCAGTTGAGATCTCTTTCCATTTTGCACTTTGGTTGTTTGGGATAAATTTTCCAAATGAAGATGCTATAGTCATTTTCTTAGGGCTGGTTCCTTGAATTTTTTTGTAGGTGCTACCTGGGATGTTGGATTTTAATGCCTTCTTCATATTACAGTGGATGACATCTCAAGTGGTGAAACTAATGCTTCTGCTACCTTTAAAGACAACAGCTTTGTGACATAATTTGCACAAAATTATATTTTGCTCAGTTTCTAACTTTTGAAGTCCACTGCCAGACAACGGAGCTGTGCTTTTTTCTCCTTGAAATTATTTTGTTCACGTCTGCTTTCTACTGCAGGCAGTGTGTGTGTCTCATTTCATTTTTCCCCCCTTTCCCCATGCTCTGCCAGTGTTGCCAGATTGTGCATAAAAAACAAGCATATCTGCTCCACGAAAACAGACTCAAAAGAAGCAGTTTCTAAAGAAAAAAATTGCAGGAAAAACCTGGCAATGATGTCTCAGTGATCACCAAGCTCTCTCAATGATTACCAGTGATCTCCACAGTTACCACAGTTGAGATGCTGTTTTGGCTCAGTCCAAAATGTCTCAATGATCACCAAAGCAAAGTGATCTCTCAATAAACTCTCAGTGAACTCTCAAGGAGTGTTCAACAATCTCATTGATCTCCCAATGATCTCTCAGCGGTATTTCAATGATCTCTCACCAATCTTTCAATGAACACTCATTTTTCCACCCTGAATGTAAGGATGGCTGAAAGATCAGTGAGCAATTGAAAAAAAAACAAAAAAAAAACCTGACAATGACCCTGATATGAAACATGGCACGGGGAGGAGCGAAGGGGAGCGAGTGAGTGCAGCTGTGTGAGAGGAGAGAGAAGCTTCAACCAGACAAATAAATGCTGACAGCTCACACTGCCATGAAAATTTATGCTCAATATTCAAACTAAAGGCATTGTATGCATTGCGCTTAGTAGAATGTATTGATATAACGGATATATTCTGTGTATCGCCCAGCCCTAATTTGAGTCAACTGGAAGTTGTACATGAACCCCCCCCCCACCCCCCCGAAGTCACATTTCCTGGTCTGGCATTCCTCACCATACCTGACATCACTAACAAAAATGGCTGTACCCATACCCTGCACATCAACAAGCCATGTACGTAAACTGACATGTTTGTGAGCACTTTGGTTGTATTTTGTTCTTCTAGTTAGTTGTGCAAACAGTACTTCCCAACTTCTATCGGCCCAACTTGTTGCTATGGTGTTTGATTTTTGCTCCCGGCACACTGGGACACAGCCTGCTGCTAACATGATACATCCAAGTTAGAAAAAAGAGGTGAGAAGCTTAGTGACCTCAGCACGGACAGATGATTATTCTTCCATTATTTGCAGTCACAAAACATGATAATTTTCCTATTTAATCTAATAAAATGTTTATTTAGTGTCCACCTATAAGTGGACACTACAGGAACTCACACTGTGGAAAGTATTAATAACAGAATTTTTTAAAAATGGAAATAAAATAGACAAGATTTTGTCTATTAGAGTTTCTGAGTGTCAGTTTTGATTCCTTTTCAGCACATTCATAGTGAGTGGCTGAGTAAACCGGTCAGCAGGGAGCTAACCCGGTAAACTGAGGGTGGTGCAGTGATAGTTGCTCTTACTCCTGCTTGATCTCATGAATCTGTTCTTGACAGCCTTCATCCTCTGGGCGATCCTGGGCCTGCTGCCTGGCCAGCTGCAGCTTGGCGGTCTGTGGATGGGGCACATCAGACAAGATTTATGCAAACCAGTCGTCAGCGGAGGATGCAGCACAGACAGAGATAATAGGAGCTTTGTAATGTTGCTGGAAGAAAGGGAATTGGGTTAATGTATTGAGGGAGCTGTAAGAGTCAGTACAAAAGGGTGAAGCATTACTTCTGAACACCAGATGTCCAGAGTGTGGATGTTGACGAGGGTGGGAAGCACTGATGCGATCACATTTTATCACCCATCTGACAATTTTCTTCAGATATGATTACAGCAACAGTTCAAGTCGCTGATTTCAAAGAGAACCACTTCAGAATAATTTTAATTACAGCCAGAATTCACACACATATATTAACATCCGCATATACTGTATGTCCTCCTGTATGCACCAGTATATTTCTTATAAACAGTAATACACCTAAAAGGGATCAGGATGCTTTAGAAAAGGTGACATTGTAAAATTTGTACAAGGTCTGTCATCTTCAGCAGAGTTTTTCAATCTGGAACATTCAGGTTTCCATGGGAAATTTTCTAATTTCACTTCTTAAGTGGTCCAAAAAATTGCAAATGGTTTGCAGTCGTGCATGAGTTCTGTATTCACCCATGCAAACATGCACAACAACGGCAAACTATTTTACATTTTTTGGACCAATCAAGATGTGAAATTAGAAAATTCTTCCCTACCCACCTGTGTATCAAGTCCTTCCTGGACTCTGCAGCCTTTTTCCCTCTGTAACCTCCCCCATGTAAACATTGGTTCTGCCTTCACTCGCTTCCTCTTCCTGCTTTTTGTGAGTGATCCAAATGAAAGTGACAAAAGGCAAAACAATTCAGGTACATTTTAAAACGTTTGTATATGAGCTTTTAACTTCTAAATGAAGCTGTGTGGAAATTTCTAAGTGAGCTCTTTTTCCAAAAATTAAAAAAAAACAACCATACTGTCTCATGAGAGCTTTTCAGCCCAATGAGAAATACTGTCATTGAATACTGAGAAACCTGTGGCACAAGATCACGTCACACCTGGAGAAGTGCACACTGCTTTTATTCAAACTCTGAAAGAAGCAAGTAGACTGTACTTTCTGGGTTTTGAGATGTCACAAGCAAACAAATCCTGCCTTCAGTTCCCCTCCAATCACATTCCTATTGGTTGTTAAACTCTAGCTTAAACTGCAGATTATGCTTTGTTGTTCGGGTTTAAATGCTTAGACCCAAGAGCAACATGGAAAGAGGCAAAGAGTCAAGTGACAATAATCTTTATTTACAAAATTGTGCAGTAATGATGCAATAGTGATTTGCTGTGAGGATCTGGCAACCCTGAGAGAAGACAGCAGAACAGGGGTGAGGATAATGGATTAGATAGGGAATATAATACTAATATGTTTTATGCTTACAGGTCCACTGGGGAAACACTGCTGAACACGGAGGCTGATCCTCTTGGCTGGAAAGTTGGAGATAGTGAAGGGGCCACCCATGTAGGGAAGCAGTGAAGGTGTTCCATGGGAAGCTGCTGCCAGGCTGGCCAGGCCTGGAGGAGTGAAGGGGGTGAAAAAGACAATGCAGGCACAAGGTGGTAAGTCGATTTACTTTGAGGAATGTGGTGGGGAAAAGTGCACAGTCCGGGTAATCTAAATCTGTAGGCAAGTCCAAATCCAAGGCACACAGAGGTCCAGGGCGTCAAGCAGGCAACAGGGTCTAAAGCTAGCAAAGGTCAAGAACACAGCAGGCAAGACAAGAGTTTATACAGGGCAGGCTAGGCAATGATATGGTTGGGTTGAGAGTCTATGTGACCAGGCAGAGCAGTGGGAGAGGCTCCTTTATCAAGGGTGACCTAAATTGGCAACAGGTGTAATCAGGACTGCAGGGAGTGCTAATCAGGGAGGAGACAGAGAGGCAAGCACACAGAGCAGGCAGGATCCCTTACAGTACTCCCCCCCACGAATGCCTCCTGGTGTAACACAGGGCTTGTCAGGATGGTGTCGATAGAAATCAGTGATGAGGGAGCCATCCATGTTAAATGACCTAGGGATCCAAGATCATTCCTCTGGACGCTCCCTGTAGCAGGGGTCCAGAATGCAGGTTGCTGCATAGACCAATGCCCCATCTACCATCTTCGGTGGCGGTGGTGGCTTGAACGGCGAACAAAGTGAACTGTTGAACAAGGGCTTAATCTGTGAGACGTGGAAAGATTTTTTTATTTAACCTTTATTTATACAGGGTAGTTCCATTGAGAAGCAACCTCTCTTTTTCAAGGACACCCTGTTCACGCTCACACAGTTACACATTCACACCTGGAAGCTGCCCAGTACAACCACAGACTGACCTGTGGCCACTGAGCAGCTCCACTGGAGCAGTTGGGGGTTAAGAGCCTTGCTCAAGTGCCCCACAGTGGGGTTAAGGAGGGTGGGGCAAACACTGCTATGGTATCTGTCCCACCCAGATATAATCCTGCCGGTCCAGGGATCGAACCCGTGACCCTCTGCTCACCAGTCCACATCCCTAACCATTAGGCCACCACTGCCCTGGATGGACACAGAGTGCAGCAGTGAGCCTTACAGAGGAGGGATTAATGATGGCCATTATAGCAAACGGACCCACAAAGCAGGGAGTCAATTTTCTGGACTCCGTCCTGAGGGGAAAGTTCTTTGTTGATAACCATACCTTTGTCTGGCTCGATAATTAGGGGAAGAACACCTGTGTTTGTTGGCTCACCTTGAATTCTCCTCCACAGAGCGCAGCAAAGCTGCCTTGGTGTCTCTCCAGAAGCGCTTACAATGCGCTATGTGAGCAGCAATGGACGGGACTGACACCTCCTCCTCGGAGATGGAGAGAAGCGGGGGAGTTGTAACCAAGGGATGCCTCAAAGGAGGAGAAACCACTAGCAGCAGAGGTGGAGGAGTTGTGGGCGTATTCTACCCATGGGAGGAAGGTACTCCAACCGGATGGGTCAGTTGATGTAACGCAGCGCAGCACAGCCTCCATCTCCTGATTAGCCCGTTCACATTGTCCATTGCTCTGCAGGTGGTAACCGGAGGAAAGGCTGGCCGTGGCCCCGATGGACTTACAAAAAGCCTGCCACACCCTGGAGACAAACTGAGGGCCACGGTCCAAGCCAATGTCGGAGGGAATGCCGTGCAACCTGACCACATGATCCAAGAGGAGCTGAGCTGTCTCCAAGGCCAACGGGAGTTTCCTCAATGGCACAAGGTGTGCAGCCTTGGAGAATCTGTCTATAATGGTGAGGATGACAGTATGACCATTGCACAGGGGTAGACCAGTAACAAAATCCATGGCGATGTTAGACCAAGGTCTGCTGGGGACAGGAAGGGGCTGAAGCAGGTCGGCAGGAGGGGAGGTGGGGGTCTTGCAGTGCAGCACTGAAAGCAGGCATTAATACAGTTCTGGATGTCCCGACCCATAGAGGGCCACCAAAAAGTATGGCGGAAGAGAGAGAGGGTTCTAGCAGCTCCAGGGTGACAAGAGAATTTGGCTGTGTGGCCCCAGTGGATAGCATCACCCCTCACTGCCGCTGGAATAAAAAGGCGGCCCTGAGGACCCCCTCTCGGGTCCAGGTCAGTGACCTGTGCCTCCCTGACACGCCGCTCAGTCTCCCAAGAGACCACTCCCACGACAATCCTCTCGGGCAGGATGGTCTCTTCCTCAGAGGTTCACAGGTCGGGTGCGAACTGGCGTGAGAGGGCATCAGGTTTTAGGTTCTTAGAGCCGGGCCTGTAGGTGAGGGTGCAATGGAACCTAGCAAAGAAAAGGGTCCATCTGGCTTGGTAGGGGTTGAGTCGTTTGGCTGATCTAATGTACTCTAAGGTCTTAGGATCAGTCCAAACCACAAAGGGCTGGATGGCCCCATCCAGCCAGTGACACCACTCCTCCAGGGCCAATTTCACCACTAGCAGCTCCCAGTCACCGATGTCCTAATTTCTCTTGGCAGGGGACAGCCATCAAGAGAAATATGCACAAGGATTAGTTTGTCATCAGTGACCGAGCACTGCGAGAGAACTGCTCCTACCCCAATATCGGAGGCATCCACCTCCACTACAAACTGGCGAGTAGAGTCAGGCAGGATGAGTATGGGTGACTCGGTGAAACGGCTCTTTAACAGGGAGAATGCCTGATTAGCCTCTGGTGCCAAGCCAAACGGGATCTTGGTGGAGGTGAGGGTGGTGAGCGGGTGGGCGACAGAGCTGTAATTCTGGATGAAGAGTCGGTAAAAGTTTGCAAACCCCAGAAATTGATGACACTGTTTACGGGTCGAGGGAACGGGCCAATCAGTCACAGCCTTGATCTTCTTTGGATCAAGTTCAGTTTGCCCTTTGGAGATGATAAACCCCAGGAAGGTAGTGGTGGAGACATGGAATTCGAATTTCTCCGCTTTTACATAAAGCTGGTTCTCTAGAAGGTGCTGGAGAACCAATCGCATATGAACCTTGTGTTCGGCTAGGGAAGGGGAGAATATTAGGATGTTGTCTAAATAGACGAACACGAAGGAGTCAAGAAAATCCCGTAACACATCATTGATCATGCGTTGAAATACTGCAGGGGCATTGGTAAGGCTGAACGGCATGATGCAGTACTCAGAGTGTCCACTACAGGTGCGAAAACCCATCTTCCATTCATCGCCATCACGTATACGAATGAGGTGATAGGTGTTGCGGAGATCTATAAATCAGGGAGCCCTGGAGCTAATCAAAGGTGGAGTTTATTGGGGCAAGGTGTACTTATCCTTAACGGTGATATTATTAAGCTTGCGATAGTCAATACAAGGGCATAGCGAGCCATCCTTACCCATGAAGAAAAAACCCACACCAACAGCAGAAGACGAGGGGTGAATGATGCCAGCGTTCACTGATTCCTTGATATATTTATCCATAGCTTCCCTCTTGGGCGGACAGGCTATAGAGGCAACTGGAGGGTAATCAAGTCCCCGGTTGAAGCTCGATGGCACAGTCGTAAGGGCAATGAGGGGGCAAAGACAGGGCTTTAGCCTTGCTAAAAACAGGGGCCAGGTCATGGTAATTGAGTGGCACCTGGGATAGCTTGGACGCTTCAGGAGTGGTGGGTTGGGTGTCAATGGATGGGGAACGGGCAGCGGACCTGAGGCAGGCAGACATACAGAATGAGCTCCATGAGCTTATGCTTCCCATCTTCCAGTCAATGACTGAGTTATGAAGAGTCAACCAGGGGAATCCAAGGTAGACGGGGGAAGTGGACATGGGGAGAACTAGCAAGGCCAGGCGTTTATGATGGTTACCTGAAGTGAGCAAGGCGAGGTGGGCTGTCTGTTTAACAATTTGGCAAAGGGGCTGGCCAGGGAGGCCCACTACTTGTATGGGTTGGGGTAGATCAAAACAGTGAATGTTAAACTGGGTTGCCAGATGCTCAGAGATGAAACTTTGCTTGGCTCCAGAGTCAACTAAAGCGGAACCAACATACTCAGCGGACTCGAGCAGCAAATGAATGGGTAAAGATAAGTGTTTGCATGAGGGATTAGCTGTACTGCCCGTCAGGCACCTTACAGCGACTGACGTGCTTAGGCTTTTAACTTCGACGGACACTGGGCGGCGGTGTGACCGGTTTGCCACAATACACAGTACATTTGGCCACAGTACAGGCAAAGCCCCTCCTCGTAGCACCGCTACCATTCAGTGTAGGTGAGTCTGGACCACCCCACCGCCATCGGCTCAGGAGTGTCGGAGGAGGTGCTAGCAGGCAGAAGAGTGAGGAGTGGTGACGGTGTGGATGAGGGATGGGAGGCGGAGCGAAGACTGGGTTCTAGCTCTCTGGAACATTGTAGCAGCTGGTTATCGCGTTTAATAACCAGAGAGATGAATTCGTCTAGGAATTCTGGCTTGTCCCAAAGGCAAGCGAGCTCATCGCGGACATTTAAGCTGTGTGTGAATGCCACACGCAGTGCGACATCGTCCCACCCCACCTCGGCCACGAGCACATGGAATTCAATGGCTTATTCCACTGTGGTTCTCGTCCCCTGGCGGATGTTCATTAGCCTAGCGGACACACTCCCCTCCTGGTCAGTATGATCAAAAACTCAAGAGACTTGCCAGTGAATCGTTCATAGTGCTTGATACTCTGGTCCCTGAATAATAGCTTGCGCCCACGAGAGGGTGCGGCCATTGAGCAGACCCGCTAAATAGCTTATCATGCTACGGTCAGAGGGAAAATTGCCTGGTGCGCTGTCAAAAACAAGTTGGCACTGGAATGAGAACCACCACACCCCCAACTAATCCCCATAACGGGATGGCACGGTGGACGGTGACCCTCGCTACCTGCCGGGGGGGGGGGGGGGCTGCCCCCAGGGGGGGCACAGAGGCGGAAGCGGCAAAAAACTGAACTGTCTCCTCTAACGTAGATAGACGCTCTGATGTCTTTAACATTTCATTTAACATGACTTGGTTCTGGTAGAAAACTTGGTCGTAACACTGCTCGAGGGTGCTGACCCGAACTAATATTGCTAATATTGCCTCCATCCTAGTCGCTGGGTCTATCTGCTGGTCCTATACTGTTAGGGTTTACATGCTTAGACCCAAGAGCAACACGGAAAGAGGCAAAGAGTAAAGTGGCAATAATCTTTATTTGCAAAATTCTACAGTAATGATGCAATAGTAATTTGCCATGAAGACGTGAAGATCTGGCAACCCTGAGAAAAGAGAGCAGAACAGGGGTGAGGATAATAGATTAGATAGGGAATATAATACTATATGTTTTATGCTTACAGGTCCACTGGGGAAACTCTGCTGAACACGGAGGCTGATCCTCTTGGCTGGAAAGTTGGAGATAGTGAAGGGGCACACTCATGTAGGGAAGCAGTGAAGGTGTTCCATGGGAAGCTGCTGCCAGGCTGGCCAGGCCTGGAGGAGGGAAGGGGGGTGAAGATGACAATGCAGGCACAAGGGGGTAAGTCGACTTATTTTGGGGAATGTGGTGGTGGAAAAATGCACAGTCCAGGTAATCCAAATCCAAATCCGTATGCAAGTCCAAATTCAAGGCACGCAGAGGTCCAGGGCGTCAGGCAGGCAACAGGGTCTAAAGCAAGCAAAGGTCAAGAACACGGCAGGCAAGACAAGAGTTCATACAGGGCAGGCTAGGCAACGATATGGTTGGGTTGAGAGTCTACGTGACCAGGCAGAGCAGTGGGAGAGGCTCCCTTATCAAGGGTGACCCAAATCAGCACCAGGTGTAATCAGGACTGCAGGGAGTGCTAATCAGGGCTAATCAGGGAGGAGAGAAAGAGAGACAAGCACACAGAGCAGGCAGGATTCCTTGCACTTGTTGTGATTGGCTTACAGCACTTCATTCAATAAACCTTCACCCAATCAGATGAGGGGCTCACTCATTAATTGAGCAGATGTGAATCTGACTGTTAAAGCTTTACAAACTCAGCTACACTGACGATATGAACATGATTGTTGGTCTTTAAAACTACATATATATGTCCTGATGTCAAAACTTTCATTTAATGCCCAGAAAATATGAACCCTTTAATAGCAATTTTCTCAGCAATACACCTAAAATCCCTAATAAACCATTTTTTCCTCTATTACATGAGGATGACATAATCAGGTTGAACTTGGGGGACAAATAAGTAAAGTTTTACTAAAGGATTCTGCCCCCCTGTGGTCCAAGTGTGAAAGTGTATCAAAAAGCATGGACATCAGACAAGAAAAAAACGAAACTAAATGAACAAAATCTTTGTCGTATATGTTGGGCAGATTTGTCACAGTGACTGCTTGAAACCATGATTTTTAAAAAATAATACAAAAGAAAATAAATACTCTTCAAAAGTAATTTTACTACATAAAAATACATATCCAGCCTGAGAATGATACTCTGAGATTTCACATAATAAAAAAAAGATGTTAGGTTAATTAAAAATAAGTGGATCATCTTTTCAGTGTTTAATTAAAATACTTGATGAATTATCTCAAGTTAATTTAGTTTATATTAAGAGATACAGCAGAACACTGAGTACACACGTGTAATAAAGGTGACATACGATATACAGTATATACGTACAGTATATAGTAGATGTAAAAACTAGGGATGCACGATAGTAGAATTTTTGCCAATGGCCGAGAGTGTACATCTAGTTTCTGTCAAATGCCGATACTGATACCAATATATACAAATATTTTTTCCCACTTATTGACATCTCCTTTGTCTTACAGTGATGATTAACTGGTATATAAAGACACCTACACCTTCCCCAAGGAAAATAAGACAACCACCTCAACTTAATATGATAATAAATACACGTTTTGTATTTTCAGACAAATGAAGGGAGGCTCTGTGTCCCTTTATAATATTAGAATAGACACAGTCCAGTGTGTTATCTCCTTGTGTTGCACACTTAATATTAGGGATGAGCCGATACCGATACCGATACCGATACTGATACTATGATTTTGAGTATCGGCTGATACTGATCCAAACCCGATACCATCTCTCTTATTTAAGACAACAAAAGTACAGAACATACTTTGGTAATGACTGGTTGCATTTTGCACACATATAAAAACATAAATCTAAAAGTCAAAGGATATATTACAAATGTGACTCAGTTCAGCAACGCTGCTGCTTTTTTTTATTTTAAACTTTGTAACACTGGCAACATTTCACTGGTCAGGACCATGTAAACATGTATTTTTTCTAGTAAGATGGCTGCGTGTTCACACACTGCAGCTAGACGCGCCGGACTACTTTGCTTGTTTTTGTGTTTTTCCTACCTTTTTCTGTCCTCCTTCTGCAATGGACTAATTACCTACAGTCACCAGGAACTTCTAGGCACTGACCGCTAACTTAACTCCGACATCTCCAGCGCTTATTCCAGTAATGAATACCACATCCCTGAGGAGATCGCCAGACCTCCAGGCGCTCCGTGGATTGTTATCGGGCCCAGCAAGAGGTACAGACGGTGCCGAGAGAGGAAGAAGAAACAAGGCTGCAGGGCTGGCCTCTGTGCCCAGCTGCGCAAACTACGCACCAAATCACCGTTACCTTCAATCTTTTTCACCAACGCCAGATCCCTCGCCAACAAAATCAGTGAGCTGTGATTGGAGATTGCCTACAATCACTACATCTGGGACTGTGGTATTCTTATTGTGACCGAATCATGGCTTCATCCACTTATCCCAGACACCACTGTGGAATTACCTGGCCAAACTACTCCGTTTCAACCACAATGCCAATTCTGATAAGGGCAGGGGTGGTGGGCTCTGTGTTTATGTGCTTCAGATTTGGTGTAGTAACAGCAAAGCCACTGTTCACTGGATTTAGAGGCCATGTCCTTTCTGTGTAGGACCTTCCATCTTCCCCGTGAGCTAATGGCAGTAATTGTAACAGCTGTTTACATTCCTCCAGATGCTAGTGTTAGCTTAGCACTTAGCCACCTCCAGCACATCATTAACAGGCAACAGAAAGATCACCCTGACGCAGTCCACACTATTGCAGGGAATTTTAACAAAGCATGCTTAAAGACTGTACTCCCCAAATTCCACCAACATGATAAGTGTCCCACAAGAGGGGAAAGAACACTTGATCATGTTTACAGCAACATTAAGCATGCCTACAGAGCCACACCCCCCCCACCTTGGACAATCAGACCATTTCTCCCTGCTTCTAATGCCAACTTAGACCCCCCCCCCCCCCCCAACCAAACAAACAATTAAAACCTGGCCTGAAAATGCTCTACCGGAGTGGTGGTCTAATTGGTACAGCATCTGCCCCATAACCGAGAGGTCGTGGGTTCAAATCCTAGCCGGGTCATACCAAAGACCATATAAAAATGATATTTTCCATCATCTAGCTTGGTGCTCAGCATAATAGAACAGGGAAAGGAAAGTTAACACACAGCACTACCAGAGGACTGACCCTCCACTGTAGCTTTCACTACTCACAGTAGCTGTGTGGCCTAGGGTCAGTGAAACGGAGATAGGCGCCACCCCATACACCACATGGAGTCCCACATGCTGTGGAAGGGATTAACTAACTTAACTGAAAATACTCTCCTCAAGCTACAGGACTGCTTTAGTTGCACAGATTGGAACATCTTTGAACAGCAGGACTTGGACTCCTACACCGAGTCTGTCCTTTTCTACATTAAATGCTATGTAGAAAATGTGACGGTTACCAAACACATCCAGGTCTTTCCAAATCGGAAACTCTGGATGACCAGTGAGGTCCAGGCTCTGATCAGAGCCCGCAACTGAGCCTTCAGGCAGAGGGACAGCTCTCTGTACAGCACTGCTAGAGCCAATCTAAAAAGACGCATAAAACATGCCAAGAATGCCTACAGGAGGCAGGTGGAGGGTTCCTCACAGAAAACAGCCACCAACAGATGTGGAGAGGCATCCAGGCCCTCACCAATTACAGGGGCCAGGGCCCTCCAACATCAGACAGCAGCCTCACTCTGGCAGAGGAGCTTAACAGTTTCTTTGCTCAGTTTGAGCACCCCCCCCCAACTCGTCCCCCCTCCCCTTTCTCCCTCCCCCCTTCTCCACAGGTGCACGAGGTGAGTAGGAAACTGAAAGCAGTGAAGCCCCGCAGAGCCGCTGGCCCCGACAGCATCCCAGGAGCGTGGTCAAAGCATGTGTAGATCAGCTGGCAGAGATCCTCACCAAGCTGTTCAACCTCTCCCTGATGCATGCCACCATCCCCTCCTGCCTCAAGGCCTCCACTATCATCCCCATCCCCAAAAAGTCCACAATTGACAGACTGAATGACTAAAGACCCATAGCACTCACGTCTGTAGTCATTAAGTGTTTTGAGGTCTCCCAGCACATCAGGAACTGTCCTCCCCCCTCCTTCAACCCCCACCAGTTCCCCTACAGGGAGAACCGGTCTACGGAAGATGCCAATGCCACCACACTCTACAAAGCGCTGAGCCACCTGGAGAACCTAAGGAGTTACATGAGGACGCTCTTTGTGGACTACAGCTCAGCTTTCAACATCATCATCTCAGACATCCTGATCAATAAAGTGCACCTCCTCCAGACTCCCCCACCCACCTGCTCCTGGATAAAAAAACTTTCTCACCAACCAACCACAAATAGTCAGACTTGGCCCCCACCACTCCTCCACACTGTCTCTCAGCACTGATTCCTCCCAGGGCCGCATGCTAAGCCCACTACTGTACTCCCTGTACACCTTTGACTGTATTCCAACCCACCTAACCACTGTCATCGTGAAGTACGCGGATGATATCACCTTGGTTGGGCTCATCACCGATGATGATGAGAAGGCATACAGGGCGGAGGTAGAGAATCTGCTGCTGTGGTGCCAAGCAAACAACCTGAAACTGAATGTCCAAAAAAACCAAAGAGCTCATACTGGACTTCAGAAAGAACAAACAGTACCCCCGCCTCCCCATAAATGGTGACCGCGTGGAAACCGTCCTCACCTTCAGGTCCCTGGGCACCCACATCTCCTCTGACCTCTCCTGGTCTGTCAACACAAGGCCCTGGTGAAGAAAGCCCAGCAGCGACAGCACTTCCTCCATGTCCTGAGGAAGAACAACCTGGATCAGAAGCTGCTGCTAGCCTTCTACCGCTGCTCAGTGGAGAGCGTGCTCACCTACTGCCTGGGTGTGTGGTACGCTGGCTCCACGGCCAAGAACAGGAAAGCTGTGCAGAGAGTCATCAACACCGCCCAAAAAAAATCATCAGCGTCCCTCTGCCCTCCCTGGAGGACATCTCCAGATCCTCCTGTCTCAGAAAGATTAAGGCCATCACAGGTGACCCCTCACATCCCACCCACCACCTGTTTGACCTGCTTCCCTCTGGACGACGGTTCAGATCAATCAGGTCCCACACCTCCAGACTGTTAAACAGTTTCTTCCCCTGGGGAACCCGGACTGCAAACAGAGTTCCCACCCCCCTCCCTCCCAATGCTCACATGCACAGAACTGTGGACCTTTTCAATTATCATAATAATCACACCTGTCTTTGCACTCTGCACTTTCATGTATATTGACCCATCCGTGAAACTACTACCATACCTATGTATATTTTCCATAATCCTTGGGCCATTTTATTCAATCATGTATCCAATTGTGTGTTCTGCACTTCACATTTTTATGTACACTGTTTCATCCGTGAAGCCACTAACATACCTGTGTATATTATTTCCATAATCCTGGGCCATTTTTACTTCAGCAATGTGTAGAATCGTGTGGTCTGTAATTGTGTTTTATCTAATCCTTCTCTCTTACTTTGTTGCACAGTAGCCTGGTAGAGCACCCACAATTTCGTTGTGCTGTACAACTGAACAATGACAATAAAGCCTATTCTATTCTAAACTAGAAAAGCACTCGGAGAGCGCAGACCTCCGCCAAGCGCCACAGTTCCCCCCATACAGTGTTTGAGTGTACGTTTTCAGATTCCTTGACCATGAAAACATATGACTAGCAATTGGATTCACAATGATAGGATTAGTGGTTCAGTAGTTATTCACGAAAATCGCATTTTCTGTAATGGCGGTTTTCTTCTGGACGGTGATCTGGATCACCACCAAAATGTAATCATCTGTAGGATACCCCATTTCTGACAATCTGTGAAAATTTCATGAAAATCCGTCCATAACTTTTTGAGTTATCTTGCTAACAAACAAACAAACAGACAGACAAACAGACAGACAAACCAACGTGTTTGTGTGTACGTTTTCAGATTCCTTGACCATGAAAACATATGACTAGCATTTGGATTCACAATGATAGGATTAGTGGTTCAGTAGTTATTCACGAAAATCGCATTTTCCGTAATGGCGGTTTTCGCCACAGTTCCCCCCATACAGTGTTTGTGTGTACGTTTTCAGATTCCTTGACCATGAAAACATATGACTAGCAATTGGATTCACAATGATGGGATTAGTGGTTCAGTAGTTATTCACGAAAATCGCATTTTCCGTTATGGCGGTTTTCGCCACAGTTCCCCCCATACAGTGTTTGTGTGTACGTTTTCAGATTCCTTGACCATGAAAACATATGACAAGCAATTGGATTGACAATGATAGGATTAGTGGTTCAGTAGTTATTCACGAAAATGGCATTTTGCGTAATGGTGGTTTTCTTGTGGACGGTGATCCGGATCACCACCAAAATCTAATCATCTGTAGGATACCCCATTTCTGACAATCTGTGAAAATTTAATGAAAATCCGTCCATAACTTTTTGAGTTATCTTGCTAACAAACAGACAGACAAACAAACAGACAAACAGACAGACAAACCAACGCTGATGATCACATAACCTCCTTGGCGGAGGTAATAATTACAGACAGAAAGAAAATAAACACAAAGCAACAAACAAAGGTAAAAAATGCTGTAGATCTAACAATAAAGGAACTAACCCTTTAAGTTGTATTTTTGTCATTTATTATTATCATCATGAGTATTCTCCTGGTCCTTGGATTATTTAGTAGTGTTTCTGATATTATTCTCTGTCCATTCTTGTGGACAGTCGCTTTTAGAACCCGTTTGTAATGAACTTTCAAGCCTAAACATTCCTGTATAGCAGGCGCCTCCTTAAAACTGTCTGCAGCGAAATGATCTCTACAGAGTGCAGAAGATGGTGTTGGTTGCCATTTGTCCCTTGTTCTCTGTACTTGCTTCGCCCACTTTTTAAGAAGATCTGGATCTTTTGGGAATGAGAACAGGCTTGTACGTTCACTGGAGCAATTAGAACACCCAGCCGCCACGCAACATTTCGGCATTTCTTCGCTGATATAGAAGCCAAACAGCATGTTTACATTGACAGCACACAGATCAGCCGAGATGAACTTCACCTCATGACGTCATATCCAGAAACAAGGCGAGTCTCAGGAGATCGCGTTAGTGCAACACGGAGCTAAATTTGAATTCACTTGGAAATATTTTTCCACTTATTTAGCGTTCTAAGTCAAAAGAACCAACTATATGGACGATTGAAGATAAATTCATACTGAATATTGATCCATAGTTCCTAAATCGTGTCACAGACACTTTAAACCAACTCATTCAAGCCACATACATCAGAAGATACGGGTCTGTGGCGTGTTTTGTCCCAATTTGACTTTCTGATCAGACTTTGCACAATAAACTAATTCCTTATTCAGTGCATCAGAGGAAACCTCGCCCAGTTTGCTGGAGAACAGCTCGACTGCGATCTCAGGAGTAGGCCAAAACAGTGGTAAGGAGTCTGTCTATCAGCCTCTCCATCAACAGAATCCACGAACATCCAGCTGAATCAAGGTTGGCACGTGGGGGCCTGCTGCCTGCTGGGACACAATGATTCTGCTGTGGCTGACGGTCTGTTGTTTAATTTACCTTATTTCTTCAGAATATTCCTGGTATAAGTTCTTTTAACTTAATTTCATGCAAACCCCCATCAGAATTTCAAAATGCATGTTGTCTTTTATTAATCGACGTTCTTTTTCAGAGTAACACAAATTTTCTATTTTTTTAAATACTTAATCATTTTCTTCATAAAATTGCATCCACTTTTCTTAGCCAATGCTATTTTGTGGTTCTCCAATTTCCAGTATACTGACAAATTAAAATATGCTTTATTTGGTTCCACAAATGCTTGATTCATCAGTAACTCAGTAATAGTCTAAAATGCCCATGACACATGTTGAATTCCGTGTTTAAAGTTATCCAAACGTGTTAACCTATTCTGACATTTCTTATTAAACCACTGAAAGACATATGGGAGTTATTGCTTGATTTCCATCTTCTTGATCATCAGAGACAAGAACTTACAGTACAAAGGGTTGTTTTGAGACTGATTCATAATTGGTACAAATAAAAAAAATGTTAATAAAACTGTCCATTATACGGACTGGTGCCCCTAACGAGGATTTGAGTGTAATGAAAGTAAATCTTCATTCCTACTCACCTTCATATTTACATTAATACTTGTACCAACATTAAATTACCTATAAAAACCCATAAATCCACTACACAAACATGGACTCAGTGGGTAGGGATTTTTGGTGCCTGGGACTGGACACGTTTGAGGTATGGTCAGCAGACAATCGAGGACTATGTCTCGGACGCTCGCACTTCCCGCACGCCAGAGGCTGCCTTGGGATATCTGGACATGGCAGCCGCATTAATCAAGGCTCCCCCAGCTTACGGAGCTACCCCGACCTGCTTGGGCTGTTAATGTCTGTCCAGAACCTCCGACAGACGTACTGCAAGATGATGGGGTATGTACCTGGAACGCCAAAGGCTGCGCCAACAAGGAAGTGTCCCCTGGCTTCAGCGTCTCCCTCATCACGCCATGCTCCGGTACACACACCATCTGGACGCCCTCCGGTGCCCGCTCCAGTCCCAGCCCATCTCTCCCCAGCCTCCCAGTCACTTCACGGGCTGAGGGTGAGTTCACTGTCAACGCTGAGGCCTGAGCCAACAAAACTGCGTTCCCTGGCTCTGGCACCTGTGTTACCCACTCCTCCTCGCTCCGCTTCAGCCCTGCAGATCTCTGCTACGTTGACGTTCATGACAGCTGCTACACTGGCTCCTATGGCAGCTACAGTGCCAGCTTCACATCACCCTAAATCTTCAGTGCCAACTCCACATCACTTTGTACCTCCAGTACCGGCTCCACATCGTCCTTCAGAACAGTTTCTCCTGTCTTCATGCCTGCAGTGCCGGCTCTCACATCTGCTACACTGGTGCCCCCACCCGCTGCTGCACCCTCAGACTGCCTCATCCGTCATTCCTCCAGCGTCTTCAGGAGTTGTCATCACCTCGCCAGCAGCAGAGTCACCAGGTTCCTCATCAGCAAAAGAGCAGGAGTTAAGGCAAGTCCTGTGTTTTGTCTTTTTAACCAGTATTAGAGAGGATTTGTCTTGCTCTTGGCAGGGAGATCCAGTTGCAGCTCCCATCTGCTTCCGAGTTCTCTCTGCCGAGCTCTTCTGCTGGTTGCTTTGATATGAACATAACACCTACCTGTGCTTCTTCCTTCACATCCGAGGTGCCTGTGTCAGGGATGGTGTTGCATGCTTCAGCTCCAGCTGTGCCCGAGGTGCTTGCCACAGCTCCAGCTGTCCCCAAGGTGCACGCTACAGCTACAGCTGTCCACGAGGTGCACGCCACAGCTTCAGCTGTCTCCGAGGTGCACGCCACAGCTCCAGCTGTCTCCAAGGCGCACGCCACAGCTCCAGCTTTCTCTGAGATGCACGCCACGGCTCCGCCACCATCCGAGTTGTACACTTCACCATCGCCTGAGCTGCACGCTCCTCCCATCATTCTGGAGGCCAGGGGGACTCCACCTGCCATTCCAGAGGCTGGGGGGCTCCCACCTGCCATTCCTGGGGCCGGCGTGCCTCTACTATGTGTTCCTGAGGTCAAAGCACTGCACACTCCACCTTCACCATCGTCCGAGCTGCACGCTCCACCTTCCTCATAGTCCGAGCAGTCCGCTCCACCCTGGCTGCCAGAGCAGGCTGCTCCACCCTGGTCGTCTGAGCAGGCTGCTCCACCTGGTTCGTCAGAGCAGTCGGCTCCACCCTCACCGTCGTCAGAGCAGTCGACTCCACCCTCACCATCGTCAGGGCAGTCGGCTCCACCCTCGCTGTCGTCAGGGCAGCTGGCTCCACCCTCACCATCATCAGGGCAGCCGGCTCTACTCTCGCCATTATCAGAGCAGTTGGCTCTACCCTTGCCGTTGTCATCCGTCTGGTGGCCCATGGACTTTGGTAGGCCACCCAACACACCCTGTTCATCCATCTGGTGGGCCATGGACTTTGGTAGACCACCGGACGCGTTATGTTCCCCTGTTGGTGGTCTTGAGACTTTGGCCGACCACCTGATGAAACATTTTTTTCTTTTTCTGTTTGTATCCTTGTTTTGCCCTGCCATGCCTATGTCCCCCTCCTCCCGCCCAATTGGGGTGTTCTTTGTTTTGTCTGGAGGGCATCTGGAATCCGCCCTTGAGGAGGGGTGGGGGAGGGCCCTATCATGGTCTGGGGCTTTGCGTTTATCTTCATTCTGCCTGTAATTATTTGATTACCATTTGCATTTATTGCCCTCTGTGTTCCCCTGAGTCCCTTGTCTTTGTCTTCTGTGTCATTCCGTTTGGTCCTGGGTTTGTGTGTGCGGCTGTTGACCTACTGTTCCATCTCTTCATGTTTTCTGTACCTCTAGCCACCGCCCTCTCAGCATTGCTCCTGTACTGTTGTCCTGTATGTTCATTGTCATGTTTCTTTTGCATCCCATGTCTGTGATTGTCTGTGCAGCCCCACCCATCCTGTTCTCTGCACGTGCAGCCCTTAATTGTTCATGCAACTGTCCTGCATCTGTAATGATTGGTCTCCCTATATCTGTGTGTCTGTGATTGTGCTCTGTGTTGGGTCATTGTCACTCATCCTGTCGTTTTCTCTTATTGTGTTCCCTGTATGCCCGAAGTTATTTCTCCGTGAGTTTATGCCTCAGTAGTTTAGTTTTGTTTTCAGTCCCTGTGCTGCTGCTTGTTTGTTCTTTTGTCCATCCATCTTCTTCCGCTTAATCCTTTTCGGGTTGCAGGGGGGCTGGAGCCTATCCCAGCATCTTTTGGGCGAGAGGCAGGGTACACCCTGGACAGATCGCCAGTCCATCGCAGGGCCATCACAGAGAGACAGACAACCATTCACTCTCACAGTCATACCTAAGGACAATTTAGAATCCCCATTTTGTTAATAAATCATTATTGTTACACCGAAGTCCTGCCTGCTACCTTGGGTCCTACTTAAAACCACATCTGCCTTCCACGCAGATACTTGACAAATTCTGCTTCCACAGCTCTTACTTTCGGTGTAGTTAGCAGCATGCTAGCTCAAACGCGCATCTATGATTTTGGGGTGTAGCCACCTTGATCATCATCATCACAGAGCTGTCTCCTATGGTTGGTCGGGTTATATTTAAGCAATATTACACGAGAGGGAATGCAGTATCAATGAATATTTTAACTGTGGTAATTTGTTGTAGGCCTGATGCGAAGCGGAGGGCCAAAGACATCACCACAGTTAAAATATTCATGATACCGCACGACCTTGAGTGTGATATTGCTTTTATACAACAGTTCCAAAAGGATATTTTATTAAATGACAGCAATACTGGATAAATATTACGATTTGTTTGTTTAGCCAGTTATTTTGTGCAATTGAGAAAAATAGTCCCTTCTAAATGTAGCCAGTAACTGTTGCTAAACATCTCAATCAGCATAATACAGAAAGGAATATGTCTATTGTCATTTCACACACATGTAAATAAATTAAATATTGTCAAGTGCAAAAGTCAGTGTTTATAATACATACCGATCGCCTGTTGAGTCAATTTGTTCACCCTGAGATCATGCCGGTGGCTAGTTAGCATGCTAGCAATTTGGCTTCAGCACACTTCGCTCGCTTTTTCTTGATATTTCAGATGAAATAAAGAGTCCATAACCACAAAGGTACTGTGGTTTTCTAATCGAGTCAATAATTTCAACTCTAGCTTGTCTGTTTTGTTTAAACAGATGTAAAATATGCCACCGGATGTTTAAAAGGACAAGACTTCCAGGTCAGAGATGGCTGGATTAAGACTGGATTTGTCACTTTTCAAACAGCACCTCACTGTGGAAATTAAGGCATCCAACACGACATTACATTTCTCACATGTAAGAAGCCACTGATATTAACTTTAAAGGTGCACTCCGGCTGTTATGATCTGGGCATGGTTCTACAACCATGCCCAGCTTTATGTTCATTTTTATTCTTTGAGTTTTCCCATTTTGGTTTAAGATAATTATTTGCATTATTTGCCTTCTGTGTTCCCCTGGGTCCTCTGTTATTGTCTTCTGTGTTTCCCCGGTCTGTTGTGTCATTCTCTATTTGCCTTTACTGTCATTATTGTGGTCTTTTTTTCCCTGCCCTTGTTTTTGTCATTTGTGTAGTTCTGAGTCTTGTGTGTATATTTGTTTAACTATTGTTCCCAGCTCTTCATGTTTTCCATACCTCTAGACACTTTCCCTCATGTGTGTTACCGTTTAGCCCTTGATTGTTCTCCCAGCTGTCCTGCATTTGTAATTATCAGTTAACCTATTTATGTCTGTCTGAGTTTGTGTTCTGGTGTGGTGTCGTCATCTGTTATTCCCTGCCGGTATCCTGTAGTCCCGAGTTTTCCCAGTAGGTCTGTAAGCCTTGATATCTCCTGTGTGCTTTCAGCCCTCATGCTGATGTTTTGTTTTTTTTTTCTGTTTAATAAATCATGTTGCATTGGAACTCTGCCTGCACTTTAAGTCCTACATCTTACCTGCCTGCCAGAGGTAGATGTGATAGTGCGACGCCACCACATCAAGACTCAGCAGGCAAGGGCTCCAGGAGAGGAAGGCGCTGGGGATGGCATTCCCAGCCTTGGCACGCTACGAGCTCTGCGGCCATCGAGGAGGCTTATCACGAGTTTCACCAGGGAATAGTCTCCAGATTTTCTCAGTTTGAGGAGAGGGACTCAAACCTGGCTGAGGAGCTACAGGCTCTGAGGGAGGCAAAGAGAATAGCCGGTCAGACCCCGGACTTTGTGGACTGACTGCTGAAGGAACTCAGACACTTTGTACTCTGACCTGAGTTTTGGCAGCCTCTACCTCAACCCGACATGGTGATGGGGAGTCTGCGGCCAGTCATTTTCTCTCCAATCTCCCTAGCTCCGCAGCCACTACATGGACAGGAGGAGACCACCTCATGTTGTCCTTCAGTTTTGGCATCATGGAAGCCTGAGCCAACAGTAAAATGTCCCCTGGCTCCGTTATCCACATCTCCTCGCTCCACTCTAGCCTCAGCTCCTCACCGCTCATCAGCCCCGGCATCGCAGAAGCCTGAGTCGACAGTGAAACATCCCCTAGCTTCCTCAACCCCCACTACCTCTCCTTGCCACTCGTCTGCTCTAGTACCAGCTCTCAGTTCCCCAGCTCCAGCCGCAGCTCCACGCTTTGTGCCAACTGCCTTCTCGCCATCCGGTGCTTTATCTGCTTCTTCACTCCAGGTCTCCAGGTCCAGGTCCTGGAGCACTCCAGGTCTCCTTGTCCGCTGTTGTGTCCCGGACTGTCTCATCCACTGCTGTGTCCCGGACCATCTCATCCGCTGCTGTGTCCCGGACCGCCTCTCCTGCTGTTCTGCCAGCGTCTCTGGGGGCGGGGGTTATTCCAGCAGTGTCTCCAGATGCGGGGGCCGTCCCAGCAGTGTCTTCAGGGATTGTCATCACCTCTCCAACAGCAGAGTCACCAGGGTCCTCGCCTGCAGTGGAGTAGGAGTTAAGGCAAGTACTTTATTTAGTATTTTTAACATCTGTCCTTAAAAAGTCTTGCCTTACTGCTGGCGGGGGAACCCAGTTGCAGCTCTCATCTGCTTCTGGCCTCCCTCGGCCAGACTCCACTGCTGGTTCCTGTACGAACCTCATACCAACCTGTGTTTTTCCTTCTCCGTCCAAGGTGCCTGTGTCACGGATGGTGATGCACACTTCATCTCCAGCTGTCTCCATGATGCACACATCAGCTCCACTTGGTTCATCTGAGCGGCCCTCTGAATCCTGGTTCATCTGAGCAGCCCGCTCCATCTGGTTCATCTGAGCAGTCCACTCCCCCAGTTCGTTAGAGCAGTCCACTCCACCTGATTCATCAGAGCAGTCCACTCCACCCGGTTCGCTGGAGCAGTCTGCTCCACCGTGTTAGTCTGAGCAGTCCGTTCCACCTTGGTCGTCTGAGCAGTCCGCTTCACCTGGTTCATCGGAGCAGTCTGCTCCACCTGATTCATCTGAGCAGTCCACTCCACCTAGTTCATCCGAACAGTCCACTCCACCTGGTTCGTCAAAGCAGTCCGCTCCACCTGGTTCGTCCGAGCAGTCCACTCCACCTGGTTCGTCCAAGCAGTCTGCTCCACCTGGTTTGTCCGAGCAGTCCGCTCCACCTGGTTCATCCGAGCAGTCCACTCCACCTAGTTTGTCTGAGCAGTCCACTCCACCTGGTTCATCCGAGCAGTCCACTCCACCTGGTTCGTCTGAGCAGTCCACTCCATCTGGTTCGCCCGAGCAGTCCACCTCACCTGGGTCGTCTGAGCAGTCCGCTCCACCTAGGTCGACCGAGCACTCCGCTCCACCTGGGTCATCTGAGCAGTCCACTCCACCACTCCACCTTTACTTTTTACTAACAACCAGTCCCTCGTCCGCCGGCGACTGAGCAGGGACGGTGGGGGGGGGGGGGGGGGGGGTGTTCCAATTTGAATGTGGCTGCTCTCAGCTCACAGTGCGGTGCCCTGTCCGCTGGCGAAGTGAGCTGAGAACGGCTTGAGACCACGGTCTCACACAGCCACATTCAAATCGCCCCCCACCTCTCTCCCTCTTTCCGCTCTCTCTCTCTGCTGCTACCTTAACCCACTCTGCCTCAATCCTGCTGCTCCTCAACTCTTCCCTCTTGCCCCGAGGTAGCCAAGAGTATCCGTCTGAATGGTTAATGTTATAACCATCCAGCCTAAGCAGGAATAGTTATGTAGCTACTAACGGTCTGTCCAAATCTGTCTTTTTTGGGGGGAGGGGGTGGAGCTTAAGCAGACATTCACAGCAGAAAAACACATACTTGGTAATTTGGAATGATTTTGCTCTCATGTCTTGTAAATCACAAGAAACATGTTAGAGATATGTTAACAACAACAAAAAAAACATTGATTTTTGCTGGTGTCACTTTAATTAATTTAAAGATTATCAAAACGCAGTTGAAGCGGAGTGATACATATTCGGTTAAATGTCCAAGTGTGATTGTCAGGGAATATAGTAACTCCTGGAATCCCTATTGTCCAATCTGATTGCTCAGTCGGAACTAACTGTTGTATAAATCCAGTTTTAGTTTGTCAATCTTGTTTCCAAGGAGCCGAGCAATTATGAAATAAAGGCTAGTGTTTGTCTGTTAGGAACACTGTTAGCTGAGGCAAAATAGCCAGACTGGCTTCCCCGCATTTGTTTACATTGTCGCCTCTGTCATTGGTTGCCGGTACCATAATGAGAATTTGGCATATTCTCCCGGTTGTGCAGTAATTCTTCTCTGCTGTAGAAGATGTTTGATATACTTCAACACCACTTAACCACAAAAAGTAATACAAATAACAACCATATGCAGCATTGTTTGAGGAAGTACAAAGCTGCAGCTTGTCGGGGGCAGCCATGTCAGTTGAGATACGCTTGCCTGCCATAATGTCATCAGTCCCTTGCACCTACAGAAAAGTAGCAGAGCATCACTCGAGACTGTCTACTGTAATATTCTATCGGCAGTAAATATTAATTTTTGCCGATAGATAATTTTAAATGCTTTTTTGGCCGACACCGATAGTATGTCAATATATATTGGGGGGGGAGTGAAAAGTTCATAAGCTGAAAAGTTCATAGTACTCAAATTTGACCAAATGTGGTTTATTTTTCAACAGTCTCCCCTTCAGTCCACACACTTCTTCCATTGGTGTTGCAGTGCTTGGATCCCTGCGGTTGAAAAATAAACCACATTTGGACAAATTTGACCACTATGAACTTTTCAGCCCCCCCTTCCCCGTATTATGCATTCCTAGTTTTCATACCTTGACTATTTGGATTATAATGTATTGATGTACTGTATTGTTTTTAGCTACAATGAAATTAAAGATACTGTTTGTAATTACTGGATTGGATTTATCGGCCGTAAAATCAATTTTTGCCGATAGCCAATAGATAATTTTAAATGGTTTATCGGCTGATACCAATAGCATACAAATATACTGTATGTTGTGCATCCCTAGTAAAAACTCCCTTTATCTTGCACACTTGAGTCTCAGTCTCAATATAGAAAACAAACTAGCGTTTTTACCCACCAGTTCAAGTTTCTGCTTCTCTTTGCTCTGCAGCTTTTCAATGTGCTCAGAAAGGTCTGGTCTGTCAAACTCATGGTGCAGCCTCTCCTTGATTTCCAGCACTTCTTTGGAGATGCCACAGAAGGCCTGTGTTATCTCATGGACCAGCTGCCTGTAGTGGTTGAAGTCATATTGGGGTCCTGTCCTCAAGTAGGCCTCATGCCCTCTGAAAGGGAATCAGCAGCCAAAACTATGAGGAACCCAGTGTAGAACAAACTTCAGATTTCCCTGTTTCTGTGCATTGTATCACCTGATAACTGGAGGCAGTAGAAATGTGATCATAAACTTAGGTGTTTTTATACTCAACAAAAACATAAATGCATAACTTTTGTTTTTGTGCTCTTTCACTTCAACAAGTTGAAGTGAGAGATCTATGACTTTATCTGCACTATCACAGTGTATATTGATCCAATTTTGAATTATCCATCCATCTTCCACTTAATCCTTTTCGGATCGTGGAGTGGGCTGGAGCTTATCCCAGCATCTCTGGGCGAGAGGCAGGGAACACCCTGGACACATCGGCAGTCCATCGCAGGGCCAACACAGAGAGACAGATAACCATTCACTCTCACAGTCATACCTAAGGACAATTTAGAATCCCCAGTCGATGCCAATTAACCTAACTTGCATGTTTTTGGCATGTGGAATGAAACCAGAGAAATCCCGGAGTAAACCCACGCAGACACGGGAAGAACATGCAAACTCCACACACATCACTGTTGGTCGGGGGCTGGGATCGAACCCAGGATCCCCTGGCCAAAAGTGAGTTGCTGCGCTGCCGCAGTGCTAGCCACTCTTCCACCGCGCTTTTTGAATCAATTTTTAAAAAATCTACTGTTGACTACATTTAATCGATCCACCTGACAAATGTGACATCAAAGATGTGTCTGGTATAACCTCCAGCAGAACAGGAATAATGACTCCTTCAGGTGGGACGGACTTCAGTGCAAGATGGTTTATTTGCAAAAGGCAAATGAATGCAGCTCGAGGGCTGTCAAACACCAAATATACAGATAATGAAAAACACAACTAAATTCACGATGAGGAAGGACCGGAGGGAAATACTGCAATGATGACACGGGGAGAAATGAAAACAGCATGTATATATAGGGACACTGAAATTAGCTAACACAGGACAACTGGGTAACTAATTAGGGTCAAACAAAAACACACATGAGTGACTGGAGGAATGGGAGGACGACGGGAGAGACTAGAAAACAATAGCTGAAATAAGAAACTAAAGATACACAAACTACTAATGAAAACAGAATCATGCCAATAGTTCAAAAAATAATAGAAAGCATGGAAAAAATGTCCAGATTATAACAAAATGCTGATTAAAGAAAAACATATTTACTGGGCAATGAAAAAATTATCTTTGGAGGTATTCTTACAATAAGAATGCAAATTCTTATTGTGAGAATATCTTATTGCAAAATTCTTACTGCAGTTATTCACAGTCATACACCAGTGTTCATGACACTGGTGTATGAATGTGAATAAATATTCGGTGGTGGTCGGAGAGGCCGTCGGCACAGATTGGCAGCCATGTTTCCGTCAGTCTGCCCTAGAGCAGCTCTGGCTACAGAATTAGCTTACCACGACCATTGTCTGTGGAGTGAATGTAATGGACTCATTGTAAAACGTCTTTGGGTGTCATGGAAAGTGCTATATAAACCCCCATTATTGTTATTATTATTAAATTCTTCCTCAAACTCTCCCTCAAAACTTGCAACATCTGTGGTATTAAGGTAGGTGATAAAACGGCAGTAGTTTGTGGAAATACTATACTGTATAATTGTCATCTTACGACTGCCATAGATGGATTATGATGGCAAAGGTGAACTGGTCACTAACACATACAAAAAAGTTTTTGCTAGTGTAAAGAACAGAAATTAAACAAAGAGTGACACATTTATATTTTTTGTTGTGGGTAGTCTAGAACACAGGTGTCAAACTCATTCCATGGAGGGCCAAGACCCTGCAGGTTTTACCTCCACCCAGTGTCTTCACCAGGTGATTTCTCTGAATTTCTTCCCACTGACTGCTGATCAGTGAAAACACCTGCTGAAGAGACTGGGTGGAAGTAAAACCTGCAGGGTCTTGGCCCTCCATGGAATGAGTTTGACACCCAGGGGTGTCAAACTCATTCCATAGAACATGCGAGTCATTCCATAGAACATTCCATAGAACTCATTCCATAGAACATGCGAGTCATCCTTACTAGATCCAAACTTACTCTTCAAAAAGGTGATATGTCTCTACTCGCTCAGACTGAAGGTGGTAAAACCTCTGTATCAGGGCTTTAAAATCTGAAGGAACCTAGAGGAAGAAAACACGTAGAGCAATTTAAGAAATTTTCATTATTATGTAATAAATGTGTACTGTACTGCAAAAGCGACTGACACCTTGTTGATATAGTTTTATTTTTTATTTTAAATTACTGTGATGACACTACATATCATTATGAATCCAGAGACATATTTTAGCGATTAAACACAGGTTAAATATGATAAAATACATGGACAATAAAAAATACATGGACAATACTCAACAGTATCCTTGGAAATAAAAGCAGAAATACAAGCTACCCAACTAACATTCCAAAAAATAATAAAACGACTCAGAGTGTGAATATTGCTTCACCTGCAGATGAATTTAATAATTTTTTTGTAAACATTGGACCTAAACTGGCCCGAGAAATACCCACTACGGTGCCAACAGGTGATACAATATGCAATAACACTGCTGTAAAAGACTCCATCTTCATAAAGAACACAGACGAAAGAGAGGACATTGAAATTGTTAAATCGTTCAAAAGTAAAACATCTACTGACTGTGATGGTATTGACATGCTACTAGTCAAAACTGTTATCGAATGCATAGTAAAAACCACTGACGTATATCTGCAACCTGTCTCTCCACGCAGGTATATTTCCCAATGCAATGAAAATAGCTAAAGTAATTCCGATATACAAGACGGGCGACAGAGGGGAACTCTCAAACTATAGACCAATTTCACTATTACCGCAATTTTCCAAGATACTTGAAAAAATATTCTATGAGAGAATTGACAACTTCATACTGAAGAATGATTTATTATGTGAGCAGCAATATGGGTTCAGACACAAAAGGACAACTGCATATGCCCTAATGGAATTTACAGAAAAAATATCAACAGCCATTGAAAATAAAGAGTATTCAGTTGGAGTATTCCTAGATCTTAAAAAAGCATTTGATACAGTAGATCATAATTTATTATTAAAGAAACTACAAAATTCTGGTATTAGAGGGGTAGCACTGTCCTGGTTAAGTAGTTACTTAAAGAATAGATATCAGTATGTATGTATTAGCAACAAAAACTCAGAGTTGCTGAAGGTCACCTGTGGAGTCCCACAGGGTTCAGTTTTGGGACCATTATTATTCAATATGTATATAAACGATATATGTAAAGTTTCAGAAAAAATGGACTTAATATTGTTTGCCGATGACACTAATCTGCTATGCAGTGGAAACAATTTGGAACAACTTATGGATACACTCGGGAAGGAATTAGAAAAGCTTAAACTGTGGTTTGATTCAAACAAATTAACGCTCAATTTAAGTAAGACAAAATTTATAGTCTTTAACAACCATCACAACAATCCAGTACCCAAACTCAGTGTAAATGGTGTAGAGATTGAAAGGGTATCTGAAACTAAATTCCTTGGAGTAATAATTGATAACAAACTGTGTTGGAAGTCACATATTAATTATATTAAAGGTAAAGTTTCCAAATCAATTGCAATATTACACAGAGTGAAATATTTGCTGAATCAACCCACACTATACACCTTGTATCATTCATTAATACTCCCATACATGACATATTGTAATGAAGTATGGGGAAATACATACAAAACAAACATATATCCACTCTTTATGCTTCAAAAGAGAGCTATTAGAATAATAAACAAAGCAGCTTACAGGGAACCAACAAACCCACTTTTTCTTAAACAAAAAACTCTCAAGTTGAAAGATCTGGTTGACTTTAAAACCGCAATAATAATGTTCAAAGTGAAGAATTTATCACTGCCCGCAAATATCCAAAAGTTGTTCCAAACAAGGGAGAAACGATATCACTTCAGAGGAACATGTATATTTCAAAAGCCTACAGTGAGAACAACCACCAAGCAACACTGTATTTCAGTGCAAGGAGTCAGATTATGGAACGATTATGGACCTGAATTAAAATCATGTACAACGCTTGGACAATTTAAACAAAAACTAAAGGAAGAAATACTCCAAACATATTTACAAGACGACATGTAAACTCACATAAGGATTGACATTTCCAGCCTGTGTTGTGTTGTAGCTTAGTTTTTGTTTTGTTTTTTTCTCTCTCTCTGTGACATTCTTAGATTTGTCTTGAATAGTAACCGCTCAACTTAGCTTAGCTTAGTTTTCCTTTTTTTTCTCTCAGTCACACTTTGTCTTAACTTTGTTCTAAATTGTAATCACTCTTGTCTTGTTTACTCTTTTTTCTTTTGAATTCTTGGATGGAATATGGGTGGGCAATATAAGCTGCGGCTTCAGCCATCACCCATTTCGGATAACTCACGTGGAATTGTTTAGTAGAAGGAGTCTTTGTCTAATTTGACCTTGTTGTTATATTATACAGTTTCTTTTAACCTGTACTGTATTATCCGAAATAAATTCATTCATTCATTCATTCATTCATTCATAATGAGTCAATACTTTATTTCTAAATACAGGCTAAAACCGATGAATCATTGTATTGTTTCTCATACACATGCTGTATGGATTAAAAAATACAAAACATTATCTGTGGAAATTTGTATTCAAGACACGTTATAAATACATTATAACGTTACAATAGCATTAAGCAACATTAGCTTAACATTAGCGTAGCTTCTTGGGCCTGAAAGTATGTTTACTTAACTAATGTAAAATCGTAACAAAAATAAATCGAATCTCACCATAGTGGCCTGTTACAAAGTCTGCTTCTAAGCTTCAAATGACATGTTTACAATTCATAATAAATAGAGCAGCGTGTTTTCCGACGGTGTCAGTGGCACTTCCGGTCTGAGAACCGGAAGTGATGAAACGTGGATACAACTTTTTTTTTTTTTTCTCAAAATAAAAGTACTCTTTTGAGCGCCCCACATACGCTCACAGCCTACCTAACCGGGGTGCGGAAAACGTCATACCTCCGCCAAGGAGGTTATGTTTTTACCGGGGTTTGTCTGTTTGTTTGTTTGTCTGGTTGTTTGTTTGTCTGACTGTTACCAACATAACTCAAAAAGTTATGAACGGATTTTCACGAAATTTTCAGGAAAAGTCCCAAATGGGACAAGGAAGAAATGATTAGATTTTGGGAGTGATCCGGATCACCGTCTGGATCAGGAATTTTTTTAAAGGCTTCTTTATCATTGCGAGATAGGGCCATTTTTAGCATATGTGTATATAACTCCACAATAAATAGTCAGGACGCTTGCCAAAAAAATACAGGATAAGATCCCAATAGGTTCTATGAAATATCAAAGACTGATCCAGCCTTTTCGAATTTTCGAATTCGAATTTTTATCCGAATTTGCTGATTTCTTAGCTGATTTAGTGCTGAAATCTGATAGAATAATTATAGTAGGGGACTTTAATATACATGTGGATGTAGATAGTGACTGCCTTAATGTGGCTTTTAATTCAATATTAGACTCGATTGGGTTTTCTCAGAAAGTAGGAAATTCTACTCATTACCTCCACCATACATTGGACCTTGTTCTGACATATGGCATAGAAATAGAAAATCTTGTAGTGTCTCCTCATAACCCTGTACTGTCAGACCATTGTCTGTTAACCTTTGATTTTACTATTTCTGACTATTTGGCTCCTAAAGAAAAATATTATCACAGTAGATGCCTCTCAGATGATGCTGTTTCCAAATTTATGCAGATTGTTTCCTCTATGCCATGTGTCAACACAACGGAAATAAGCTATAGACAGCTTGCTCCTTCTGTAATTGATAACATGGTGGATAGTGTTTCAGCTTCTCTGCATCAGGCTCTAGACTTGGTGGCCCCCTTAAAAAAAAAAAAGTCTAATCAGAGATTTTTAACTCCTTGGTTCAACACAGAAACTCGTAGCTTAAA
Organism: Pholidichthys leucotaenia; assembly: GCA_020510985.1. Taxonomy (NCBI): domain Eukaryota; kingdom Metazoa; phylum Chordata; class Actinopteri; order Cichliformes; family Pholidichthyidae; genus Pholidichthys; species Pholidichthys leucotaenia. The sequence goes on along the minus strand of CM035839.1, from coordinate 389,983,486 downwards.
ACAGAAGACTCTTCAATTAGAAAGAAAATGGCGCTCTACTAATTTAGATGAAATCTATTTAGCTTGGAGAAATCATCTTTTAATTTATAAAAAATCTCTTAGAAAAGCTAGAACGAGTTATTACTCTGCATTAATAGAAGAGAACAAGAATAATCCCAGGTTTCTTTTCAGTACTGTAGCCAGGTTGACAAAGAGTCAGGACTCTGTCAATCCTAGCATCCCCTTAGAGCTTACTAGTCAGGACTTTATGAACTTTTTCAATAATAAAATTTCATCCATCAGAGATAAAATCAATCAGATTCTTCCCACAGTTAACTTAAATACTGTAACTACTACAACTCCTTCTATTGATGTCTGTCTTGATGAGTTTACTCCAATCGACCTTTGTGAGTTAGACAAAATAGTTTCCTCATCCAAACCTTCAACTTGTCTTTTAGACCCTATTCCTACCAGGTTATTTAAAGAAGTCTTCCCACTTATTGGTAGCTTTATTCTTCATATAATCAATTCTTCATTAACTTTAGGCCATGTACCGCAGGCTTTTAAAACGGCTGTAATTAAACCCTTACTCAAAAAGCCAACGCTAGATCCAGGAGCTTTAGTTAACTATAGACCAATCTCTAATCTCCCTTTCATTTCAAAAATCTTAGAAAGAGTTGTTGCTACGCAATTATTTGACCACCTGCAGGGAAATGGTTTACTTGAAGAGTTTCAATCTGAGTTTAGAATCCATCATAGTACTGAAACAGCCTTAGCGAAGGTCACTAACAACCTCCTCATTGCATCTGATAATGGACTAGTTTCTGTACTTGTCCTTTTAGATCTTAGTGCAGCTTTTGATACTATTGATCATAATATTCTACTTGATAGATTAGAACACTATGTTGGACTTAATGGAACTTCGTTGCAGTGGTTTAGATCTTATTTATCTGATAGGTTCCAGTTTGTTCATGTAAATGATGAGTTTTCTTTCAGCTCAAAGCTTAGTCATGGAGTTCCACAGGGATCTGTGCTAGGCCCTACTCTTTTTAGTTTATATATGCTTCCGTTAGGCAACATTATTAGAAAGCACTGTATACATTTTCATTGTTATGCAGATGACACACAATTATACCTGTCAATGAAGCCAGATGATACTAATCAATTAGCCAAGTTAGAAGCCTGTCTTAAGGAAATCAAAGCTTGGATGACTTGTAATTTCCTGCTATTAAATTCAGATAAGACTGAAGTCATTCTTGTTGGTCCAAAAAACCTTAGAAATTCCTTTCCAAATCAAACTTTCAGTTTGGATGCAGTTACTCTTTCTCTTAATAGCTCTGTGAGGAACCTTGGAGTTATTTTTGATCAGGATTTGTCCTTCAATTCACATATTAAATTTGTTTCTAAGACTGCCTTCTATCATTTGCGTAATATTGCCAAGATTAGGAGCATCTTGTCTCAGAGTGATGCTGAGAAGCTGATCCACGCTTTTGTTAGCTCGAGATTAGATTATTGTAATTCTTTATTATCAGGCTGTCCTAAAACATCTTTAAAAAGTCTTCAGCTGATCCAAAATGCTGCAGCAAGAGTTTTAACAGGTACTAGAAAGAGAGATCATATCTCTCCGGTTCTGGCCTCCCTTCATTGGCTTCCCATAGAGTTTAGAATTAAGTTTAAAATCCTTCTTCTTACTTACAAAGCTCTAAACAATCAGGCTCCTTTTTATTTAAAAGATCTGATACTACCGTATCATCCTAACAGAGCACTATGCTCCCAAAATGCAGGATTACTTGTAATACCTAGAATCTCCAAAAGTACAATGGGAGGCAGAGCCTTCAGTTATCAAGCTCCTCTCCTGTGGAATCAGCTGCCAATCTGGATTCGGGAGTCAGACTCGATCTCTGTTTTTAAGAATAGGGCTAAAACCTACCTTTTTGATATAGCCTACAATTAGGGAGGGATCATGTGTTTCTGAACCCTCCCTTAGTTATGCTGCTAATAGGTTTAGTCAGCCGGGGGACCTCCAGTAATGCACTGGGCCTCACTCCTTTCCTCACTCTCTATGAAATATTTTTTTTTTTTTTGCTGGTCATTAACATTTGTTTGTTCTCTCCCATAGATTGAGTCCCCATCGTGCTGTTTGCTCTCTACATGTCTGTTCTTTTCTTCTTCTCTATCCCCTCACCCCCCAGCCAGTCGCAGCAGATGACTGCCCCTCCCTGAGCCTGGTTCTGCTGGAGGTTTCTTCCTGTTAAAAGGGAGTTTTTCCTCTCCACCGTCGCCAAGTGCTTGCTCACAGGGGATCGCCTGATTGCTGGGGTCTTTCTGCAACTGTGGGGGTCCCCCCTACAGTTGCTAGTGCTATGAGATGACTGTTGTTGTGAAATGGCGCTATATAAATAAAGTTGAATTGAATTGAATTGATCCCGATCCTGCAAAAAATCCGGAGACTGTGATCCAGAACAGGAAATAATAGGGGATCTTTGGAATTTTCATCACTGTAAGGTAACAAATTAAGATATAAACATACAACAAACACCAAAATATAGCCAAGACACTGAGGAATCAGTAGTGTGCCAATGGATTTGTTGTATCTTCAAAAGCTATGGAGCTATATCCTGAAGAAAACCGCCATTACCGAAAAAGTGATTTTTGTCAATAACTATGGTGCATATTTAATGCACATATGTAGCATGCTGTATGGTACGCATTCTCCCCCACAGGCATACAGTGGCTCGACGGTGCAGAGCCTACAGTCAAACGTCCAAATGAACAATGCCCCAGCAGGGACCTCGGCTAGGAGGTGGGTGCTGGGGGAAGAAGGAAGTCAGAGACAATGTCCCGACAGGAGCCCCGAGGTGGAGAAGAGAGCAGAGACGCCAGCAAGTCTCGAGGGCTATGTGTGACTATGGGTGCATATGTTTACTGAGCTTCTGTGGGGGTAAAGGTGTGAGATACGCTATGTGGGGGTTGAGTATCTCTGGGGGTTATAAAAGCTGGAGGAAAGTTGTGTTTCTTTCTCTTATTATGCTGAGAACTTTGATGATAGAAGATGTGACTTTCAATAAAGCTTCCTGAGAAATAAACTCAGTCTCATTTGTAAGGCATCTTCTACACTGGTGACCTACGACTACTATGTCCAGTGACGACAACCTTTTCACGCCGGACTCCGCAGGAGCTCACCGGGTTAACGCAGCTACCATGCTACAGCTGCCCGACTTCTGGCAACATAACCCGCGCTCCTGGTTTACCACTGTGGAGGCGCAATTCCACCTTCGGGGTATCTCGGCAGATGCAACGAGGTTCCACCATGTCGTCGCGAAGCTGGACAGCCTCACAGTGCAACGGGTGGAGAGTTTGACCAACCACCCACCCCAAGACAACAAGTACGGCACACTGAAAGCTGCCCTAATCCAAGCTTTCACTCCCTCGCAGGAAGAGCGGGTAGAGAAGCTCCTGGCGCTATCAGAGGGAGAAGCAGACAGGCCAGCGGATCTGATGGCACAGATGATAAGCCTGAGAGGCGAGGATGACGACGGTTTTATCTTCGCCCACCTCTTCCTCAGGATGCTCCCGCCGGCAGTGAGAGTTACCCTGACCAGCTCGCAGTCGCTCGCCAACCGTGACTACCACGAGCTGGGACAGGTGGCGCAACGGCTCGTCGACTCCCATAGATGGCGCACAGCCACGACGGCGGCAGCAGAGACGACCGCCCCTTTGCGAGAAGGAGGGAGACCAGAGGCTGCGGCACCGGACCCGATGACGGCAGCAGCGGCGGAGACCAGGAGAAGTAGAGCTGACAACGCCATCTGCTTCTACCATCGACGTTTCGCCGACAAAGCCCGCAGATGCGTCCCGCCGTGCCAGTACCAGCGCCAGGGAAACGCCAGGACCGGGAGCCGGTAGCAGCTGCGACTCTCGGCACGAAGAACAAGCTGCTTTTCGTGACAGACGCGAATTCTGGGAAAGAATTCCTGATGGACACGGGCTCCCAGCTGAGTTTTGTCAAGCCTACCTACGCGGACACACTGGGGCCGGCCAACTGGCCCCTGGTGTTAGCGGCGAACGGCTCCACGGTCAAAACCTATGGGGAGAAGACACTCCGCCTGTCCCTTCACGGACGCAACTTCGAGTGGACCTTCGTTGTTGCTGCAGTTAGCAACAACATGCTAGGTGCTGACTTTTTGTGCTCAAACAGTTTGTTAGTTGATCTTGCTAATAGACGTATTATAAATGCACCGTCTTTCTATTCTATCTCCTGCACAGCTCGGGTGGCCCTGCCTTCGGCGCATTCCAATGTCACTGCAGCGGGTGGTAAGTTTCATGCATTACTCAACCAGTTTCCAGCACTCACGGTCCCTACATTTTCAGCGTCAGTTGCCAAACACGGGGTAGAGCATTTCATAAGCACTGCTGGCCCCCCTGTGTTCGCAAAGGCTCGGCGGTTGGACCCAGCTAAACTGGCCATCGCGCGCGAGGAATTCGCCAACTTGGAAAAGCTGGGCATAGTCCGGCGTTCCAACAGCACCTGGTCGTCACCCCTGCACATGGTACCCAAAGCTGACGGCTCGTGGCGCCCGTGCGGTGATTTCCGCAGATTAAATAATGCTTCAGCCCACGACCGCTATCCGATTCCGCACATCCAAGATTTTTCGGCGCATTTAGCGGGGGCGCGCATCTTTTCCAAAATAGACTTGGTGCGTGGTTATCACCAAGTTCCAGTCCGCGCGCAGGACATAGCCAAAACGGCAGTTATAACCCCTTTCGGGCTTTTCGAGTTTTTGCGCATGCTTTTCGGCCTCAAGGGCGCCGCGCAGACGTTCCAACGCATGATGGATGCAGTGCTGCGCGACCTCCCTTTCGTGTTCGCTTATTTGGACGATATTTTGGTAGCCAGCGCGTCTGAAGCCGAACACGAACGCCATCTCACAGCCGTTTTTCAGAGGCTCACAGAACACGGGCTGATCATTAATCCAGCGAAGTGCCAATTCGGGGTAACGAAAATTGATTTTTTGGGACACCGCGTGTCGCCAGAAGGCACGGTCCCGCTGCCGGATAAAGTGCGCGCGATAACGGATTTCCCCCAACCGCAGACGGTCAAGGCGCTGCAAGAATTTTTGGGGATGGTCAATTTTTATAACCGTTTCCTCCCAAACGCGGCACGGCTTATGCACCCATTGTACGCGGCATTAAAGAAGCAAAAACCTACAGCCAAGGTCGAGTGGTTCCCTGATCGGGAGCACGCTTTTTCACAGGTCAAATCAGCCCTCGCCAACGCTGCGTTATTGGCACACCCGGTGCCGGCAGCTCGCATGGCGCTAACCACAGATGCCTCCGACGTGGCAGTGGGAGCGGTGGTCGAGCAACTGGTTGCAGGATGCTGGCAACCACTCGCATTTTTCAGCAAAACATTGCACGATAGCGAACGTAAATACAGCGCGTTTGACAGGGAGCTTTTGGCCCTACATTTGGCCATCCGCCACTTCCAGTTCTGGTTGGAAGGACGCCGTTTTACCACGTTCGTGGATCATAAACCTTTAACTTTTGCAATGGCCAAGGTTTCAGAGCCCTGGTCGGGCTGACAACAGAGGCAGCTGGCTGCAATTTCGGAGTTTACCACGGACATTCAACACGTGGCAGGTAAACACAATGTAGTGGCAGATTGCCTCTCGCGCGCGGTTGCAGCGACAGGCCCCCAGGGGGCAGAGTCGGCTACGGCAGACCTAGGTCAGGCTGGCGGCACGGGAGCGCTCACAGCTCCGGTCTGCGTCGGTTTAGATTACGCAGCCATGGCCGCTGAACAGGTTGGCGATGCGGACGTGCGCGCGCTCCAGTCTGGGCCAACAGGGCTAAGGCTGGAGCACAGGGTGCTTCAAAGAGGCATGCCCTCCCTAATCTGCGATATCTCCATGGGGTGTCCCCGTCCCGTAGTCCCGGCTGCGTGGCGTCGCCGTGTTTTTGACTTAATACACTCACTGGCACACCCGGGCGTCCGCGCTTCTATCAAAATGGTAGGGGAGAAGTTTGTTTGGCCGGGGCTGCGTAAACAAGTCAAAGAGTGGGCTGCAGCTTGCACTGCGTGTCAAAGGGCAAAGGTACACAAACACACACGAGCCCCTCTAGAACCTTTTCACATCCCAGCCAAACGCTTTGATCATGTGCATGTCGACTTAGTAGGACCGCTTCCGCTGTCCCAGGGTTTCACACACCTTCTAACCATGGTAGACCGCACCACGTGCTGGCCAGACGCGGTTCCTCTGGCGGCAACTACAACGGCAGATGTTGCACGCGCCTTTTTAACGGCTTGGGTCGCGCGCTTTGGTATCCCGTCAGACTTAACGTCCGACAGAGGACCACAGTTTGTTTCCGAGCTCTGGTCGTCCATGGCACGCAGCCTGGGGGTGAAAATTCATCGCACGACCGCGTATAACCCCCAGGCCAACGGTTTGTGCGAGCGCTTCCATCGGTCATTGAAAGCAGCCCTCAGAGCGGCTCTCACGGACACAAATTGGGTTGATAAACTTCCATGGGTTTTATTAGGGTTGCGTTCAGCTCCTAAAGAGGACTTGCATGCCTCTCCGGCAGAACTCATCTTCGCCCAACCCCTTCGGTTACCGGGAGATTTCCTCCCTGAGAATCCTGCTCCGGAGCGCCTCCCCGCTCAGCGGCTGCAGAGCGACGCGGGGTCGCACACCCTCCCTGGTCCCGCTCATCACAGTTTTCCACGTGTTTTTGTGCCTAAAGCCTTAAAGAATGCAGAATTTGTCTTTGTTAGACACGACGCACAGAGGCCAGGTTTAAGACCACCTTACGATGGACCGTTCAGAGTGTTAGAAACCGGGGAAAAGCACTTTTTGCTTGATTTGGGAGACAGGACAGATTTAGTCTGCATCAACAGGCTCAAACCCGCTTTTGTGTTAGCTGACGACCCAGTCCAGTTAGCCAGTGCCCCCCGCCGCGGCAGGCCGCCCGGGAGACGCTCTGCTAAGCTTTCACGACGATGTGTTAACGATTCTACTTCACAGATGCAGCGGACAACAACAAGCAGAGCGAGACCGGCTCACAGCAGATATGGCAGAGTGTTGAAGCCCAAGCAGTGGGAACTGTAATCTGTTGTGCCAAGTTTTTTTTTCTCTCTTGTTCTGTGTAGAGTGTCATAGTTCTATGCATTTGAAGTGTACCTGGTCCTTATTTGAACGTTTGGGGGGGGTTATATGGTGCATATTTAATGCACATATGTAGCATGCTGTATGGTACGCATTCTCCCCCACAGGCATACAGTGGCTCGACGGTGCAGAGCCTACAGTCAAACGTCCAAATGAACAATGCCCCAGCAGGGACCTCGGCTAGGAGGTGGGTGCTGGGGGAAGAAGGAAGTCAGAGACAATGTCCCGGCAGGAGCCCCGAGGTGGAGAAGAGAGCAGAGACGCCAGCAAGTCTCGAGGGCTATGTGTGACTATGGGTGCATATGTTTACTGAGCTTCTGTGGGGGTAAAGGTGTGAGATACGCTATGTGGGGGTTGAGTATCTCTGGGGGTTATAAAAGCTGGAGGAAAGTTGTGTTTCTTTCTCTTATTATGCTGAGAACTTTGATGATAGAAGATGTGACTTTCAATAAAGCTTCCTGAGAAATAAACTCAGTCTCATTTGTAAGGCATCTTCTACATAACTACTGAACTAATAAATATATCAATGTGAATCCAATTGCTAAAGTTATGTTTTGATGGTCAAGGAATCTGAAAATATAGATAAAATAAATGTAAGACTATGGAAGTCAGGTTATTTCGCACCTCAGACAGAGACAATGAGTACACATGGGAGAACAATGCCCAAGAGGGTGAGAGGGGGTTGAATGAAGTGTAGTGTAAATATTGTAACATGCTGCTCGACATGGCGACGTCCCACCAGGAGATTCGAACTCACGCCTCCCGCTCCGGAGTCCCACACTCTACCTGTGTCGCCAATAGGGTCAACCCACTTGGCAAGCCAAGTAGGGTGCTCATATTGAGTTCGCTACACTACTCCCCTCTGGTTCTCGACATCGTCCCGATGTCAGCGCCCCATTACTGCTTTGGACAGGAGATCTCACTTCTGACACCAATGTAACGTGCTGCTCGACATGGCGACGTCCCACCGGGAGATTCGAACTCACGCCTCCCGCTCCGGAGTCCCGCACTCTACCTGTGTCGCCAATAGGGTCAACCCACTTGGCAAGCCAAGTAGGGTGCTCATATTGAGTTCGCTACAATATCATGCTGTGTATGAGGAAGTGCCTTGAAGCTTGTGAAGGTGACTTGGGATATAGAGAGGAGTGCTTGCTGTAACCAGTCAGTCTGTTCTGTGCTTGTGAGACGTGAGTGTGTAATAAATCGTCTGACATGAAGCTGCCTCTTCATTTACACACTCCACACTGGTGACCCAAGATGTATTATGGAACACGAGGCGAGAACCCTGGAGCCGGCCCGGTCGGGAAGCCCCAGAGACGCAGCAGCCATTCCACAGATAGCCAGGACTGGAACCCCCAGCAACGCGTGTGCAGTTTCAGTCAAGCTACCGGATTTCTGGCAGCACAACCCGTGCTCTTGGTTCCACCACACCGAGGCCCAGTTCACCCTCTGGGGAGTAACTGCAGACGACACCAAGTTCTACCATGTGGTAGCAGCGCTGGACTCCCGCACAGCCCAGCAGGTAGCGAGCCTGCTCGATCAGCCACCAGCCAGCAACAAATATGAGGCGCTCAAGGCTGCGCTCACCCGGCGCTACACACTCTTGGAATGTGAGAGAGTGGAGAGGCTCCTGGCACGGACCGAGTTAGGAGATAGGTCGGCCGTAGACCTGATGGAGAAGATGCTGGCGTTAATGGGCACGGACGACGGGCACTTTGTTTCCCCACCTTTTCCTCCAGAACCTTCCAACAGTGGCGAGAGCGGTTCTAGCCAATTCGCTGTTGCTGGCCGCGCGTGACTACCGTGCGCTAGCCCAGGAGGCGGACCGGATCATCCTCACCACCAGGGCGATCACAGTCAGCGCGGCAGCGGCGGAGCCCAGCGAGACGACCAGAGGAGGCGAGGAGCCACCAACGGTAGCAGCAGCGGGGGCCAAGGAGCGCCAGAGAGACACGCTCTGTTTCTACCACCGCCACTTCGGAGAGAACGCACGCAGATATGCGCCACCGTGCCAATTCAAGCGTTCGGGAAAACGCCGAGGCCGGCGGTTGGTAGCAGCTGCGACCCTTGGTGAAGAGAACAAGCTGCTCTACTTGACGGACGCACACTCGGAGAGGCATTTTTTTTTTCTTGCCTTCTGATTGTTGCGCTGAGTGTTGCTATCCCTGTGCTGTTGCAATCCTGGAATTTCCCCGTTGTGGGACTAATAAAGGCTTATCTTATCTTATCTTATTTGCTCGTGGACACCGGAGCCCAGAAGAGCTTCATCCTGCCGACCTACGCCGACCGGCTGGCAGGACCTAGCGGCCCCGTGATGTTGGCAGCAAACGGCTTGGAAATTAAGACCTTTGGTGAGAGGACACTGATCTCATCTCTACACGGCCGTACATACGAGTGGACTTTTGTCGTAGCAGCACTGAATTACCATATCTTGGGGGCTGATTTTCTGTGTGCACATGGTTTACTGGTTGAAGTTGCTAACAGGCGCCTGGTTAATGCACTGTCCTTTGACTCTCTCCCCTGTATAGCTCGAGTGACCCAGCCAACAGCACAAGCCAACGTCACAGCTCCAGGCGATAAGTTCCACTTACTGCTCACTCAGTTCCCAGCACTCACGGTCCCGACGTTTTCGGCGGCCATCGCTAAACACGGGGTGGAGCACTTTATCACCACCACCGGGCCACCCGTTTTTGCAAGACCTCGGTGCTTGGACGCAGCTAAACTGGCCATAGCGCGCGAGGAGTTCACCAACCTGGAAAGGTTGGGCATCATCAGGCGTTCGAACAGCCCATGGGCATCCCCGCTACACATGGTCCCTAAGGCTGAGGGATCGTGGCGACCGTGCGGTGATTTCCGCAGGTTGAACAACACCACAGCACACGACCGCTACCCGATTCCCCACATACAGGATTTTTCCGTCCACCTCGCCAGAGCACGCATTTTTTCCAAAATAGACCTGGTCCGCGGTTACCATCAAGTCCCAGTGCGCGCTGAGGACGTACCCAAAACAGTGGTAATAACTCCGTTCGGCTTATTCGAGTTCCTGCGCATGCCATTCGGGTCAAAAGGAGCGGCACAGACATTCCAGCGCATGATGGATGCAGTGCTGCGCGATCTCCTGTTCGTGTTCGTCTACCTGGACAATATCCTGGTAGCCAGTGCATCCGAAGACGAACACGAAACCCACCTCAGGACAGTTTTCCAGAGGTTGGAGGAGCACAGGTTAATAATCAACCCGGCGAAATGCTAGTTCGGCGTGACGCAGATTGATTTTTTGGGGGCACTGCATCTCTCCAGAAGGAGCGATCCCGCTGCCCAACAAAGTGCGTGCCGTGGCGGATTTTCCCCGGCCTCAGACGGTCAGGGCGCTGCAGGAATTTTTGGGGATGGTGAACTTTTATAACCGTTTCCTTCCCCGCGTGGCGCAGCTCATGCAACCATTGTACGCCGCACTCAAGAGACAGAAACCCGCGGATAGAGTCGAATGGACCCTGGAGCGAGAGCAGGCATTCTCAGAGGTTAAAGCAGCCCTGGCAAACGCCGCACTGCTGGCGCATCCGGACCCGGCGGCCCGGATAGCGCTTACCACCGATGCTTCAGACGTGGCCATAGGGGCTGTCATAGAGCAGCGCGTCGCCGGGGCTTGGCAGCCACTCACTTTTTTCAGCAGAACTTTGTGCAACAGCGAGCGTAAATACAGCGCGTTCGACAGGGAGTTGCTGGCTCTCCACCTGGCCATACGCCACTTCCAGTTCTGGCTGGAAGGCGCAGCTTCACCACGTTCGTGGATCACAAGCCACTAATGTTCACGATGGCCAAGGTTTCAGAACCGTGGTCGGGCCGGCAGCAGAGACAGCTGGCCGCGATCTCAGAGTTTACTACCAATATTCAGCATGTGTCGGGTAAACTGAATGTGGTGGCGGACTGCCTCTCGCGCGCCGTGGTGGCCCCAGTCTATGTGGGGATAGATTACGCAGCCATGGCCGCAGAGCAGATTAGCGATGCAGACGTGCGCGCACTCCAGTCTGGACCAACAGGGTTAAGGCTGGAGAGCAGGGTGCTGCAAGATGGCATGCCCCCCCTAATCTGCGATGTCTCCACGGGACGCCCGCGTCCGGTGATCCCGGTTGCGTGGCACTGCTGCATGTTTGAGTCGGTTCACACTCTGGCGCACCCAGGAGTGCGCACGTCGGTCAAAATGGTGGGAGAGAAGTTTGTGTGGCCGAGCCTACGCAAACAAGTAAAAGAGTGGGCTGCAGCCTGCATGGCGTTCCGACGAGCCAAGGTACACAGGCACATGAAGGCTCCCTTGGAGCCGTTTCGGGTACCGGCTAAGAGGTTCGACCATGTTCACATGGACCTCGTGGGCCCCCTCCCGCCATCACAGGGGTGCATGCACCTCCTGACAGTGATGGACCGCACCACGCGCTGGCCAGAAGCGGTCCCACTGGCGGCAACCACGTCCGCAGACGTAGCACATGCTTTTTTAACAGCATGGGTGGCACGTTTTGGAGTCCCGTCGGACATTACGTCCGACAGGGGCCCTCAATTTGTTTCCGAACTCTGGTCCGCGATGGCCCGCAGCCTGGGTGTTACAATTCATCGCACAACCGCATATAACCCACAGGCCAATGGGTTATGCGAGCGTTTACATAGATCACTGAAAGCAGCACTCAGGGCTTCACTGACGGATGCAAATTGGGTGGACAGGTTGCCGTGGGTTTTATTGGGGTTGCGCTCCGCGCCAAAAGAGGATTTGGAAGCTTCCCTGGCAGAGCTGGTTTTTGCGCAGCCCCTACGGCTGCCCGGGAATTTCTGCCAGATAATCCCGCACCAGACAGCTGCCCGTCTCAGCTTTTGCAGCGTAGCGCAAACACAGGCACGCTGCCGGGCCCGGCCCACCACTGTTTTCCGCGTGTTTTCGTGCCTAAAACTTTGAAGAATGCAGAGTTCGTGTTCGTCAGACATGACGCCCACCACCCTCCATTGCGCCCACCCTATGATGGACCGTTCAGAGTGTTGGAAACAGGGGATAAGCATTTTGTGCTAAACTTGGGGGGTAGACGGGAGAAAATTGGCATAGACAGACTCAAACCTGCCTTTGTAGTGGCGGATGAGCAAGTGCTGTTGGCGAGGGCCCCTCGGCATGGAAGACCCCCACGGAGAACTCCCCAGGGGAACAATTCATCAGAGCAGCCACACGGACAGAGCGACCCCCCCCCCCCCCGCCTCACCACAGCTCACCCGCAGTCGGACACACTCCCAGCAGCCCCCCACCGGCACAGCAGCGCCACGGAGGCAGTAAACCCCAGTTACAGCAGATATGGGAGGAGACTGAAGCCGAAACAGCATGTGGACTGGTATTCTATTGTTCTATCTAAGATGCTGGGGGGGGGGGCGGTATGGAAGTCAGGTTATTTCACACCTCAGACAGAGACAATGAGTACACTTGGGAGAACAATGCCCAAGAGGGTGAGAGGGGGTTGAATGAAGTGTAGTGTAAATATCATGCTGTGTATGAGGAAGTGCCTTGAAGCTTGTGAAGGTGACTTGGGATATAGAGAGGAGTGCTTGCTGTAACCAGTCAGTCTGTTCTGTGCTTGTGAGACGTGAGTGTGTAATAAATCGCCTGACATGAAGCTGCCTCTTCATTTACACACTCCACAAGACTATTATATTTGGGGAAAATCCCAATCTTAGGGGGAACTGAGGTACTTGGCGGAGGTCTGTGCTCTCCGAGTGCTTTTCTAGTTGTCAGATTTGACCAACTGTGGTTTATTTTTCAACAGTCTCCTCTTCGGTCCACACACTTCTTCCATCTTGCTGCAGTGCTTGGATCCCTGCGGTTGAAAAATAAACCACATTTGGTCAAATTTGACCACTATGAAGTTTTCAGCCGATGAACTTTTCACCCCCACCCCTTACTCTACCACAGGTGATTCTACAGTTTACAAAAAATCAAAATGATATAAAAATATGTTGACTTGGGGAAAAGAGTTTTATCAACGATTTCAGTGAAACTATGAGGCAGATTTGTCTTTCTTCTGCTTGCTTTAGGAGTCACCACAGCAGATCATCTGCCTCCATCGTATCCCATCATTTGCATCCTCTTCTCTCACACAAACCCTTTCCGTGTCCTCCTTCACTACATCCATGAATCTTCTCTGTGGTCTTCCTCTTTTCCTCCTGCCTGGCAGCTCCATCTTCATCATCCTTTTCCCAGTGTATCATCAGTGGTGGACCCTCAGGGCCAGCAAAGTCTTCTCTGCTGGCCTAAACACGATCAGAGTTACATTTACAGCCTTTACAACATATTTGTTCCATGAGGATGTTTTAAATTATTCCCAGTAGTCTATTCTCTTCATTTTGTAGCTTTTCTCTTGGTTACACTCATTCCAGTAATGTACTGCATGTTAAGAGTTTTTTTGTTCAATCATATTTCAGCCATCTGTGTTGCCAGGGTCAAGCAAATCTGCCTTGGGCCTTCAGGAATTAACAGTGCGGCTCTGTAGGTTAAATTAACTGTTAAACTTCTCCTGTTGCTTTTGTGACAGAGATCATCCTGCGCAGTTCGCCCCACACGGGACACGAACCCGCGACCTCTCAGTCAACTACACAGTTCGAGCATGGGAGACACAGCACGATCGCGCTGAGCTAAAGGTCCGACCGATAGCTCAGCGCTACCGATACTGTATGAGGCTTTCGGGAGGGAGGTTTACTAACGTTCTACACCGAACAGTACTAGTTGGCATCCGTTACACTCTCACCCTTAAACCTCACTCCCATCCCGGGTTCACGGCACCATTGTGACAGAGATCATCCTGCGCAGTTCGCCCCACATGGGACACGAACCCGCGACCTCTCAGTCAACTAACACAGTTCGAGCATGGGAGACACAGCACGATCACGCTGAGCTAAAGGTCCGACCGATAGCTCAGCGCTACGATACTGTATGAGGCTTTCGGGAGGGAGGTTTACTAACGTTCTACGCCGAACAGTACTAGTTGGCATCCGTTACACTTTAACCAATCGGATGTCTTCTGTATTCCAGGGGTACGCAAAGAAGGCATCGGAGAACGTCAGCATTTTTACGTCTTTTGATTGGATGGTTAGACTCCTGCCACCCACAATACAGAGGATCCTAGCTAGCAAAACGTCAGTGCAAGGACTTGCTTAAGCAGCTACAATATAAGATAAGATAAGATAAGCCTTTATTAGTCCCACAACGGGGAAATTCCAGGATTGCAACAGCACAGGGATAGCAACACTCAGAGCAACAATCAGAAGGCAAGAAAAAAAACAAGCAAGCAAGAGCAGCTAATATACATATGTACATATTACTATAAAATATATATATATACACACACACACAGACACACAGTGCAGAGCATTGTAGCTGGATGGAATAAATATATGAATATATGAACACACAGTGCAGAGCATTGTAGCTAGATGGAATAAATATGTAAATATATAAACACCCACAGTACGGAGCATTGCAGCTAGGTGGAATAAATATGCAAGTATATAAACACACACAGTGCGGAGCAATGTAGCTAGATGGAATAAATATATAGATATATAAATATAAACACACCCAGTGCTGAGCATTGTAGCTAGATGGAATAAATATGTAAATATATAAACACACACAGTGCAGAGCATTGTTGCTAGGTGGGATGAAACAGCATAACCGTCTATTTAGTTATCCTACATGGTATGATTATGTGCCCATACATATTCTCACCCTCCATAGCGACCGGTATGTTCCTAGTTGTATGCCGGAGAGGACCATTGTGTAAGTCTATTGCATCTTTTGCATTCAAAAAAAACTATTAGTTTGTTATGTCTTTTTGCTATCTCTGCGAGCAGCCCTGCTTAGGTTGTACAGTCTGACAGCCGTTGGTAGGAAGGACCTACGAAACCTCTCGGTTGTGCACCTGGGATGATGTAGTCTGCTGCTAAATGAGCTCCTCAGTGCATCCAGTATGTCCTGCATAGGGTGGAACTCGGACTCCAGCAGAGATGACAGTTTAGCCACCGTCCTTCTCTCTCCTATCTCCTCCATCGGATCAAGGCGCTGCCCCAGGACAGAGCTAGCTTTCTTAATCAATTTGTTCAGTCTCTTCCTATCGGCTGCAGTAATGCCACTGCCCCAGCAGACCACTCCAAAAGTGATGGCTGATGCCACCACCGTGTCATAGAATGACTTCAGCAGTGCCCCTTGTACACCAAAAGACCTGAGTCTCCTCAGCAGGAACAGCCTGCGCTGTCCCTTCTTGTAGAGTGCGTCAGTGTTGTGTGACCAGTCTAGTTTATTGTTCAGATGAATACCCAGGTACTTATAGGATGTCACCATCTCGATGTCTGTTCCCTGTATATTTACTGGTGCTATGAGGGGCTGCCCATGCCTGCGGCAGTCCACCACCAGCTCCTTAGTTTTCCTCGCGTTGATCTGGAGGCAGTTCCGATGGCACCAGTCCACAAAGTCCTGGATAAGCCCTCTGTACTCAGCTTCATCTCCGTTGGAGATGAGACCAACGATCGCAGAGTCATCAGAGAACTTCTGTAGATGGCAATGTGTTGTGTTGTGTGAGAAGTCCGCAGTATAAAGAGTGAACAGGAAGGGAGCCAGCACCGTTCCCTGGGGGGCCCCCGTGCTACTGATGATCGTGTCGGAAACACAGTCCCGGGTTCTCACAAACTGAGGCCGGTTCGTGAGGTAGTCCAGGATCCATGATGACAGGTGCTCTGTTTAAGTATAATAGCTGTTTTTCCTCCCACAATGGCTGACAGGGGAGAGGAAAATGATTTGGTCGCTGATATTTTTAAAAAAATCAATTTTCCAGATGGACTTTTCAAGAAAAGCTGGTCATTGTGAAGAGAGGTCGGCCAACCTTGAAGCTAGCAGGCCCGACTCAGCTGGTGAAAGGATTTGTCCATCACTTCCATATTAACAACGAGCGGTATCCTTGGATTACAGGCTCCGAGGAATGCTGCAAATTATCTTGCTGGGAATGCCTGTTGTTTGCAACTGATGGAGTAGATACTTGGAGCCAGACAGGGTTTGCAAACTTGAGCTGTCACACCATTTAGGCAGTATTCGCCAAACGTAAAAAAAAATTGGTCTAAAACCAATGCCAAAATTTTCACTTTTGGCCATATGCATTGCATATCCATAACACCTTGGACATATAATTAAGTAATAGTAACTTAAACCAACTAATGCTTAGCGCGTTGCCAACATTCACAACTTATGTGCAACAATAGTCTAACTTCTGCATAACACAGTCATGCCAAACTGCCGTTGCCTCCTGATTCATGAATCCTAGTTTTGGGAGAGATCATCTCTGTTCAACCCAGATGATTCTCCCCTCCAAACACCATGGCGGGGTCGTGACCAGCCTGGCAGAGCTGTCAAATCTGTCAGGTCAGTTGTGCCTAAAACAGCTGATGTGACACGTCAAGAACATCAGATAACAGTTGTTGCAACCTGGCTCAAAGGCATGCGAACTGATGGCAATAAAAAAGTTTATTTTCAATAAAGTGAAAAAAATAAAGCCAAGATAATACATGGAGTGTGCTTTTGCTGCAACAGCAAAGTAAACAGCTGTGCTCTGCACTTTAGGCAATCAGCTGATTGAATCCTCCTCCTCCGGTGTTCTGACATTTTGTCATACTGTATCTATCAGAACAACACAGGACTGATGATCGTAAAGTCTTCAGTTAAATCCCGACAGATCCCATGTGCAAGGCCACCTTAATGAACAGGCTAGACTGGGCTGAAGCCCAGTGGCCTATGAAGATCAGGGGCCTATCATGAGCCAACAAAGAAGATCACATTGTTGTTAATTGGTCAAATTCTATGTCCATCGCTTGATATTCGTGTGTGGCTGGCTGCTGATTGGTCCAATTTACACGTGCCTCACATGGGTACCATGTAACAATAGCCTTTCAGAGGAATTGTTTTGACATGTGACTATGCAAGCGCCATTGAGAGGTAAGAAGTAATTAGTTTGGTCAAAATGTCCGGAAAAAAGTTTGTGAGTGGCGCTCATAAAATTATTGAGAGGAAAAGAGTTTAGGGAAAACGAATTGCTCAAAAAAAAAAATCCCAAAGAGTAAAGGATTTTTTTAAGCTGGAGCAATGAGTGGAGGCGAGGCTGCTAATTACTGCACCAAGGTGACAGGCAGGCCATTAAAGCACTCACCTGGAGGAGAAGACTACCAGATCCTGCTGAAAGAGAGCAGGTCAGTGGAGAAGGCAAGCCAAGAGATGGAGACCAGAACAAGAAAAGCCAGGCCTGATGTAAGGCCATCATTTTTTTCTCAATCCTTTATTAGTCCCACAATGGGGAAATTACAGGGCATCCACATGAGTGGATGAGGCAAGCCAGAAGAAAGCACTTCACAAAAAAGGTAAGACATGTTATTTGTAGCTTTCCAGTCACCTGTCTAGGTTTTTAATTACCTCTGCCAAGGAGGTAATGTGATCAGGGTGGTTTGTTTGTTTGTTTTTCTGTTTTTTAGCAGGATTACACAAAAACTACTGTATGGATTTTGATGAGATTTTCATCAGAGGTAGTCCTTGGGCCAAGGATGAACCCATTAAATTTTGGTGATGATTTGAGAATGCATACCTCCACCAAGGACCTTGTTTGTATTTGTGCAGCAGGATTACACAAAAACTGCTGGATGGATTTGGATGAAATTTTTGTCAGAGGTGGTCCTTGGGCTAGAGAGGAACCCATTACAGTTTGGTGGTGATTGGAGAATGCATACCTCCGCCAAGGCTCTTCTCACAGTGTGTTAGCAAGAATCCTCCAAAACTACTGGATAGACTTTGATGCAGTTTTCACCATAACTGGCTTGTGGCCTACACACGACCCCATTACATTTTAGAGGTCATCCATAATGGACCGAAGGAGCCTTGGCGAAGGTATGCGCTTTCTAAGTGCTTTTCTAGTTGCTGCTCTTGTGCATTGTTTGAATTAGGAATACCTGACTGATATAATTTTGTGTTCTGCTGTCATCATTAGACTGTAATTGTTGATCAGTGTCATCCTCTGATACCTGGTGTTGTTTAGGCCATGGTGCTGTGTGTGTCTGTGTCTGAGAGAGAGAGAGAGAGATTAGACTAATTTGTGTTTATGCTAAAGGCAGTAGTACAGTGGGGCAAAAAAGTATTTAGTCAGCCACCAATTGTGCAAGTTCTCCCACTTAAAAGATGAGAGAGGTCTCCACTTTTCATCATAGGTATACCTCAACTATGAGAGACAAAATGAGAAAAAAAAAATCCAGAAAATCACTTTGAAGGATTTTTAATGAATTAATTGGTAAATCCCTTGGTAAAATAAGTATTTGGTCAATAACAAAAGTTCATCTCAATACTTTGTTATATACCCTTTGTTGGCAATGACAGAGGTCAAACGTTTTCTGTAAGTCTTCAGAAGGTTTTCACACACTGTTGCTGGTATTTTGGCCCATTCCTCCATGCAGATCTCCTCTAGAGCAGTGATGTTTTGGGGCTGTCACTGGGCAACACAGACTTTCAACTCCCTCCAAAGATTTTCTATGGGGTTGAGATCTGGAGACTGGCTAAGCCACTCCAGGACCTTGAAATGCTTCTTATGAAGCCACTCCTTCGTTGCCCGGGCGGTGTGTTTGGGATCATTGTCATGCTGAAAGACCCAGCCACGTTTCATCTTCAATGCCCTTGCTGATGGAAGGAGGTTTTCATTCAAAATCTCACGATACATGGCCCCATTCATTCTTTCCTTTACACGGATCAGTCGTCCTGGTCCCTTTGCAGAAAAACAGCCCCAAAGCATGATGTTTCCACCCCCATGCTTCACAGTAGGTATGGTGTTCTTTCTCCTCCAAACACGACAAGTTGAGTTTTTACCAAAAAGTTCTATTTTGGTTTCATCTGACCATATGACATTCTCCCAATCCTCTTCTGGATCATCCAAATGCTCTCTAGCAAACTTCAGACGGGCCTGGACATGTACTGGCTTAAGCAAAGGGACACGTCTGTCACTGCAGGATTTGAGTCCCTGGCGGTGTAGCGTGTTATTGATGGTAGCCTTTGTTACTTTGGTCCCAGCTCTCTGTAGGTCATTCACTAGATCCCCCCATGTGGTTCTGGGATTTTTGCTCACCGTTCTTGTGATAATTTTGACCTCACGGGGTGAGATCTTGCATGGAGCCCCAGATCGAGGGAGATTATCAGTGGTCTTGTATGTCTTCCATTTTCTAATAATTGCTCCCACAGTTGATTTCTTCACACCAAGCTGCTTACCTATTGCAGATTCAGTCTTCCCAGCCTGGTGCAAGTCTACAATTTTGTTTCTGGTGTCCTTTGACAGCTCTTTGGTCTTGGCCATAGTGGAGTTTGGAGTCTGACTGTTTGAGGTTGTGGACAGGTGTCTTTTATACTGATAACAAGTTCAAACAGGTGCCATTAATACAGGTAACGAGTGGAGGACAGAGGAGCCTCTTAAAGAAGAAGTTACAGGTCTGTGAGAGCCAGAAATCTTGCTTGTTTGTAGGTGACCAAATACTTATTTTACTGAGGAATTTACCAATTAATTCATTAAAAATCCTTCAATGTGATTTTCTGGATTTTTTTTCCCCTCATTTTGTCTCTCATAGTTGAAGTATACCTATGATGAAAATTGGAGACCTCGCTCATCTTTTAAGTGGGAGAACTTGCACAATTGGTGGCTGACTAAATACTTTTTTGCCCCACTGTATCTGTCACTGTAAAAATGAAAATCTTAGTAAGATGAAATATCCTAAATCAAGGCTATATGTTTGTTTTTCTCTCACAAGATAATTTTGACAAGACAAGAATTTCTTGTTGTTGTGCAGTTTTCTCTAAGATTTTACTTACTTTATGATAGTTTTTACTTTTAAGAAATTTAATCTTACTTTGTTGGCAGTTTTTTTTTTCTTAATTTGAATTAAAATTATCTATTACCAGAATTTTTTTTGCCTATTTTGAGTAAAATTGTCTGCCAACAGAGCAACAAAATTTGAATTATCAAACTGCTAAAAACAAGTTAAAATAATCTGAAAGCATGTAATTTTTTCTTACACATAAACTGCACAGCAAAAATAAATACCTTGTCAGACAAAAAAAAAACAGTCTTGAAGAGCCTTAATTTATTTCATTTTACTTATATTTGACTTTTTGCAGTGTAGTTTTTCTTTTTTTTTCTCCACAATATTTTTTATTGAACCTTTTTTTTTTTTTTTTTACAAACATAGCACACACAGTCAGACACTAACACAAAAGTAATTTAAAAATTAAAAAGAACAATAACAAAATAACAAAAAAAAAGTGTAATAAAAACGACAACTGCCATTAACAAACACAAGTCAACAACAATGCTCCTCTGTTTAGTCTAGGTAATCTATTACATAAGAATACATAATATACATTCACCAGCTTGGAATTTGCAAGGTCCACACATATCATTCACCTTCTTCTTCAGAAGTTATGTTTAATTTCTTTACATATTCAATGAAAGGTCTCCATATATTCTCAAACACATTTTCCTTTGATTTCAGTATATATGTTATTCTTTCTAGTGGAAGGTTTGTTAACATCTGTCTTAACCGCTGAGTCACATCTGGTCTGTGAATCTTTTTCCACAGTAATGCAATACATTTTTTGGCATTAAGCAAACTGAGGTCTATGAGGTCTCTTTCACTCTTATTAAAGTTATGTTTTTCTGGATACAGACCCAACAAAAACAGTTTAGGGTTCAATGTGATTTGTTTTGAAATTATTTTTTCAATTGTTACCCTCACCTCTTCCCAAAACATTCTGATTTTTCTGCATTCCCATAAACAGTGAAATAGGGTTCCTTTACTTTCCATACATTTTGTGCATGTATCTGGTATGTTTTTGTTATATCTATTTAACTCCACTGGTGTAACATGCATCCGCATTAACCATTTAAAATGTATCAGTTTAAGACGTACATTTATTGATTTGGTTTGAGCTTCTGCACAAGCCATTTCCCATTGTTCCTCTGAAATTTCAATTTGCAGGTCTTCTTTCCAGTAATTCAGTCTTTTCTGTGAGTTTTCACATGAGTATAGTGTCAATGAGTTGTAAAACTCTGAAATAATACCCTTTCTCTTACTATCTTTCATCAAAACTTTTTCCAAAGTTGAATAAGTAGGTCGGGTGAGAGCATTATTTTGATTTGAACGAATAAAATTTCTAAGCTGAAGATATTTAAAAAAGTGTGTTCTATTAAGATTGAATTTAATCCTCAGTTCTTCAAAAGACATTGTTATCTGAGCGTGACAAATATAAATCTTGAATCTTTTGAATCCCTTTTAAATTCCATACTTTAAATACAATAGCCGCTCTCCCTGGTGTAAAATATTGATTACCCCATATTGGGCTAAATTGTGACAGTGAGTGTGTTTCTTTTAAATATTTTTTGGTTTCACACCATATTTTGATCATGTGCTTTACAATTGGATTTTTAACTTGATTCTGTAATTTTTTAGCCGAGTCTGAGTATATGAATAAGGGAAGAGGTAAAGGTAAATTGTATGATTCCATTTCAGTCCAGTGAGGAAGATCATTTGATGAAAAATAATATGTCATAGACCTCAGTTGTGCTGACCAGTAATACAACATAAAATTTGGACATTTCAGACCTCCACGATCAAATGGTAAATATAGTAAGGACAAACGTAATCTAGCCTTCCTATTGTTCCATATAAATTCCATTAACTTTTTTTTAATTCTTGAGAATAGATCTGAAGGTGGTGGTAAAAGGATGTTTTGAAATAAATAAAGCATTTTTGGTAAGATATTACTTTTAAGTATATTAATTCTCCCGATCATCGACATTGGTAGTGACATCCATCTCTGAAGCAACTCATTAATATTTGTCATTAAGGCTTCATAGTTGGCATTAGCGACTGATTCTAGCTTAGGCAAAATTTGAATTCCTAAATATTTAAACTGATTTACAACATTGAATTGGTTTACCTCAGGAGTTGCATGATTTCTCTGGGTCTCATTTAACATTAATATTGAAGATTTTGTTTTGTTTATTTTATATCCTGATATTTCCCTAAAGTTCTTCATTAAATTTAACAAGGTCGGAATTGATTTTTTAAAATTCAACATAAACAAAATTATGTCATCGGCATACAGGGAGATTTTATGTTCTGTTGATCCTACTTTAATTCCATATATTTGTGGATGTAAACGTACTGCCATCGCTAAAGGTTCAATTGCCATAGTAAACAATAAGGGTGAAAGTGGACAGCCTTGTCGACATCCTCTATTGATTTTTATTGATTTTGAGATATTGCTGTTTGTTAGGATTTCTGCTGTAGCATTATTGTATATTATCTGGACCCATTTTATGAAATTATTTCCAAGTCCAAACCTTTGTAGGACTTCAAAAAGATAGGGCCATTCGACCCTATCAAAGGCCTTTTCGGCGTCCAATGATAGAAGAGCTGTATCCGGCGCTTCTTTATTGGAATAAATAATATTAAATAGTCTTCTTACATTATGGAAGCCTTGTCTTCCCATTATAAAGCCATTCTGATCTCGGTTAATAATATTTGGTAATATTTCTTGTAGTCATTTTGCTAAA
This sequence comes from Pholidichthys leucotaenia, assembly GCA_020510985.1. Classification (NCBI taxonomy): domain Eukaryota; kingdom Metazoa; phylum Chordata; class Actinopteri; order Cichliformes; family Pholidichthyidae; genus Pholidichthys; species Pholidichthys leucotaenia. Next base: position 389,960,700 of record CM035839.1, on the reverse strand, counting down.
ATTTTACAGATTATTTTAAGATCAGCATTTAATAGGCTTATTCTCATATTTTCACATTTATTAGAGGGTTTACCTGGTTTTGGCAACAGTATAATTAAGGCATTATTCATGTGTGATGGTAAATTGCCATTTTGAAATGCTTCTAAAACCATTTCCAAAAGTGGTTTTATTAATTTATTCTTAAATTTTTTATAGAGGTCGACTGGAAGACCATCTGGTCCTGCTCTTTTTCCTGATTTCATATCATCAATGGCTTGCCCAATTTCTTCTTGACTAAATTTAGACTCCAGTATCTCCCTGTTTTCATTTGGAATACCTGGTATGGATAATCCACCCAAAAACCCATTTAGTTTTGTTAAGTCAGTTTCATTTTTTGTATCATATAGTTTTTCATAATAATCTCTAAAGGCACTATTAATTTTTAAAGGATCTATAACTACCTGTCCGTTACTTATAATACTGGTAATTGGTGTTTTAGATTCTAATTGTTTAATCTGCCATGCCAATAATTTTGCTGATTTTTCACCTTGTTCATAAAAAGTTTGCTTCAATCTTAGAAGACTCAAGGCAGCTCTACTCGCTGATTTTTTGTCATATTCAGCTCTCAGAATCAGTAATTTGTTCTCTAACTGTGGGTTACTTCCTGCATACACCTTTTCTTGAAGAATTTTTATTTTACGTTCCAATTGGACTCTCTCCTCTCGGGTCTTCTTAGATTTTGAACCTGTGTAACTAATAATATACCCCCTAATAAAAGCTTTGAAAGCCTCCCTCTTTATAAATTGAGTTGCTAGCTGTTAGCATGCGGCCTACATATCTCCCGAGAGAACACTCACACGTGATCTGCATTGTTGTTTATGCAAATCCGACGGCGAACGCTGGGACAGCGCGTGACGTCATCCATTCAGTAACCAGCAGGCTGCAGACAGAACACCCAGATGCTCTTCTCCTCATCTCAGGCGATTTCAACCATGTTTCAATTCAATTCAATTCAATTCAACTTTATTTATATAGCGCCATTTCACAACAACAGTCATCTCATAGCACTATCAACTGTAGGGATATGTCTCCCATTCTACCCACGTTCACCCAGTATGTCACATGCCACACTAGAGACAATAAAACACTGGACTTATTCTACGCAAACACTAAGGAGGCGTACACCTCATCACAACTCCCCCCACTCGGGAGATCGGATCACAACTTGGTTCATCTCCGGCCGGTGTACAAACCCCTAGTGCACAGACAACCTCCGGCCATGCGCACAGTGGAGTTATGGTCTGAGGAGACAATGGACACTCTAAAGGGCTGTTTTGAAGCCACCGCCTGGAAGCAGCTCTGCGATCCACATGGTGAGGACATCGATGGCCTCACTCACACCTTCACAGACTACCTCAGCTTCTGTGTGGACAAATCCGTTCCCACCAAGACCATACGGCATCACTCAAACAACAAACCCTGGATCAACCCTGAGATAAAAACACTTCTGAGAGAGAAGAAGAGGATCTTCAGGTCGGGGAATAGGGAGATGCTGAAGTCCGTACAGAGGGAGCTGAGGAGAAAGATCAGAGAAGGCAAGGACAGCTTCAGGAAGAAGATGGAGGACAAGCTGCAACAGAGCGACATCAGCGGGGTCTGGAGAAACCTCAAAACCATCTCTGGGCTCCAGAATACCTCCCCCCAGGCCACGGGGGGCAGGGAGTGGGCGAACAACCTGAATCTGTTTTTCAATAGGTTTGACCAACCGCCCTCCCCCCTGACTGCACAACAACCACTGCTGCCTCTAAAGAAATCAAGTCCTGCTGCCCACTCCCCACTCCACCAACACCCCCCACTCCCAGCACACAGCCCCCCATCCTGACCCTGACCAGGACCCAGGTGAGGACGGAGCTGAGGAAGATCAAGGCGAGGAAGGCGTCGGGACCGGACGGCATCAGCGCAAAGCTTCTCAAGTCCTGTGCAGACCAGCTCTGTGGGATTGTGACGTACATCTTCAACCTGAGCCTGAAGCTGGGGAGGGTACCACAGCTGTGGAAAACTTCTTGTGTGGTACCTGTACCAAAAACTTCCCACCCCAAAGACCTGAACAGCTACAGACCGGTGGCCTTGATGTCCCACTTGATGAAGACCCTGGAGAGACTGCTCCTTGCTCACCTCCGCCCCCTGGTGGAACCAGCGATGGATCCACTCCAGTTCGCCTACCAGCATGGCATTGGGGTGGAGGATGTGGTGATCTTCCTCCTTCACCGTTCTCTGTCCCACCTGGAGAAGCCCGGGAATGCGGTGAGGATCATGTTCTTTGACTTCTCCAGTGCTTTCAACACCATCCAACCGATGATCCTGAAGGACAAACTGCTGCACACAGGGGTGGACCAGCACCTGTCATCATGGATTCTGGACTACCTCACGAACCGGCCTCAGTTTGTGAGAACCCGGGACTGTGTGTCCGACACGATCATCGGTAGCACGGGGGCCCCCCAGGGAACGGTGCTGGCTCCCTTCCTGTTCACTCTTTATACTGCGGACTTCTCACACAACACAACACACTGCCGTCTACAGAAGTTCTCTGATGACTCTGCGATCGTTGGCCTCACCTCCAATGGAGATGAAGCTGAGTACAGAGGGCTTATCCAGGACTTCGTGGACTGGTGCCATCGGAACTGCCTCCAGATCAACGCGAGGAAAACTAAGGAGCTGGTGGTGGACTGCCGCAGGCATGGGCAACCCCTCACAGCACCAGTAAATATACAGGGAACAGACATCAAGATGGTGACATCCTATAAGTACCTGGGTGTCATCTGAACAATAAACTAGACTGGTCACACAATACTGACGCACTCTACAAGAAGGGACAGCGCAGGCTGTTCCTGCTGAGGAGACTCAGGTCTTTTGGTGTACAAGGGGCGCTGCTGAAGACATTCTATGACACGGTGGTGGCATCAGCCATCACTTTTGGAGTGGTCTGCTGGGGCAGTGGCATTACTGCAGCCGATAGGAAGAGACTGAACAAACTGATCAAGAAAGCTAGCTCTGTCCTGGGGCAGCGCCTTGATCCGGTGGAGGAGATAGGAGAGAGAAGGACAGTGGCTAACCTGTCATCTCTGCTGGAGTCCGAGTTCCACCCTATGCAGGACATACTGAATGCACTGAGGAGCTCATTTAGCAGCAGACTACATCATCCCAGGTGCACAACCGAGAGGTTTCGCAGGTCCTTCCTACCAACGGCTGTCAGACTGTACAACCTAAGCAGGGCTGCTCGCAGAGATAGCAAAAAGACGTAACAAACTAATAGTTTTTTTGAATGCAAAAGATGCAATAGACTTACACAATGGTCCCCTCCGGCATACAACTAGGAAAATACCGGTCGCTATGGAGGGTGGGAATATGTATGGGCACATAATCATACCATGTAGAATAACTAAGTAGACGGTTATGCTGTTTCATCCCATCTTGCAACAATGCTCTGCACTGTGTGTGTTTATATATTTACATATTTATTCCATCTAGCTACAATGCTCCGCACTGGGTGTGTTTATATTTATATATCTATATATTTATTCCATCTAGCTACAATGCTCCGCACTGTGTGTTTATATATCTACATATTATTCCATCTAGCTACATTGCTCCGCACTGTGTGGGTTTATATATTTACATATTTATTCCACCTAGCTACAATGCTCCGCACTGTGTGTTTATATATCTACATATTATTCCATCTAGCTACATTGCTCCGCACTGTGTGGGTTTATATATTTACATATTTATTCCACCTAGCTGCAATGCTCTGTACTGTGGGTGTTTATATATCTATATATTTATTCCATCTAGCTACAATGCTCCGCATTGTGTTTATATATTCATATATTTATTCCATCCAGCTACAATGCTCTGCACTGTGTGTCTGTGTGTGTGTGTATATATATTTTATAGTAATATGTACATATGTATATTAGCTGCTCTTGCTTGCTTGCTTTTTTTCTTGCCTTCTGATTGTTGCTCTGAGTGTTGCTATCCCTGTGCTGTTGCAATCCTGGAATTTCCCCGTTGTGGGACTAATAAAGGCTTATCTTATCTTAAATGCCATTGTTTGTGTAGTATTGATAGAACTCATCTATCTGTTTTTCTATGTACTTAACAAATTCCTCATCCTGAAGCCATTTATGTTGAAATGCCACCTAACTGGGCTCTTTGTCAATTTCTTATCTACATATATTAGACAGCAGGGTGCATGATCAGAGATCACAATGTTATCATAGAAACAGTTTTGAATCTTGGACCTTAATTCTGTAGAGATCAAAAAGTAGTCAATACGTGAGAATGTCTTATAGGTATTAGAATAGCAAGAATAGGCTTTGACTTGTGGTTTCATTTCTCTCCATATATCTAGCAATCTCAATTCTTTCATAAAATGATTAATGGTCATCCTACTTCCATTGTGCGTACAGTCCAGTCCTGTTGATCTATCTATACTGGGATTCAATGTACAATTAAAATCCCCTGCTATTATATGTTGCCCTGTAAGTGATGATAAAGTGAGGAATAAATTAACAAAGAAGTTTTGATCATCAATATTGGGGCCGTATAAGTTCACCAGATTTATATTTTCTAATAACAAAGATCCTTGGATGATTAGATATCTTCCAAATTTGTCTCCAATTACATTTTTCGTTTGAAATGGGACTGTTTTATGTATGAGGATCATAACTCCCCTAGCTCGGGATGAAAATGATGAGGTGAACACGTTACCTTGCCATCTAAGCCTAATTCTTTTTACATCCTTCTCTAATAGATGAGTTTCTTGTAAAAATACAATTTTTGAATCCATGTCTTTTACTTTATTCATGACTTGTTTAAGTTTTTTTAGATTTTGTAGACCTCTGCAATTCCATGAAGTTAAATTAAGATTAACGCTTTGATCTATGATCAATAAGGAGTTTGAGATTCCCTTGCAATATGAACATACTTTTACAGAGAAGCAAAAACATGGATGATGGAACAGTCATCCTACAAACTGACCAAAAACAAATTCCCTTTCCCCACACTCGTGGTAATCCCCCCAAAATCAAAAAAAATTCTGTCTCCCGTTATAGCTAGTGACTGTTCCACACCTGCGAGGATCAGTCAAACCACTCTCTCTTTCTCCTCTCAATCACCCTGACTCTACTACTATTCTTATGACATTAACTCTCTTCCGTAGTTTTTTCAACATAACTTCAAAGTTTTATAGCAACGTTGTACATCATAACTTTTTTTTTTAATACAGTCTGTATTTTGTAGACATGTTTATGTTTCAGATCAATCAGATGTCTGTATATATGCTTAAATGTTCTACCTTTGTCATGTTCATGCTTAGCTCCCACCAGTTTCCTTTTGGATCTGCTTGATGAGCTCCTGCGCCTCTTGAGGGGTCTTGAAGGTGTGGGTTCTCCCCTTATATGTGACCAGCAGTCTTGCTGGATGAATTACTCTGTGACGAATCCCGAGGTTGCACAGCTCTTTGCAGGCGGGGTCGAACTGCCTCCTTAATTGTTGTATTCCTGCAGCCAAATCCGGATAGAACCGCACCTGTTGATCCTGGTATTTAATTTCCCCTTTAGCTCGCACAGCATTGGTGACCATCATCTTGTCTCTGTAGTTGAGGAACTTCATAATCAGCGTCCTTGGTGGTGTCTTATTATCTCTCGGTGGGCCGATTCGGTGAGCTCTCTCTAAAACAACCGATGACTTAAGGTCCGCGTTGCTCAGCGCTTCTGGAATCCACTTTTCCAAAAAGGAACATGGGTCCACCAGCCTCAAATTATTCCGTCGCAAGCGGGATTCCAAGTCTAGGACGTTATCTTCCAGACGTTTCCATTTTAATTCCAGTGTTTGCAGATTAGTTTGTAGGCTGGTGACGTCATCTTCAGCGCTTGAAATTCGGAGCTCCGCCTGCGACACTCGCTCCAAACAGTCACTTATTTCTTTTCTCATTCCTTCTATCGCTGTTATAATCCCATCAAATTTAGACGAAAACTCTGTTCTCATGGAGTTGATGGCAGTGAGCACTGCGTTTGTCCCCTCTTCAACTGTTCCCGCTCCGCTGCTGGCTCCATCCTCCGCCATCGCCTCTGGAATTTTCTCTGTTTCGCCTCGAGCGTGGAAGTCTGTTAGCTTGGGTTGTTTTGTCGAGTTACCTTTTCCTCCACCTAATTTTCCAGCCTTAGTCTTTACCATATCCGCGCCAAAACGCTAGGGTGGGTTTTTGCTCCAATTAAGAGAGTTTCAGTAATTTTTTTATTTTTTTATTTTCAAGAGCAGAGCAGTGTGAAACACGTCTTCCTACGTGGCCGCCATAACCGGAAGTCGTAGTTGTGTTTTCTAGCTCACAGTTGCATTATTTCTCAAAGAGAAACAAAAATGAGGCTGTAGCGGGTCAGGAGGTAGAGCAGGTCGCCCAATAACCAGAAGGCTGGCGGTTTGAATCCCACTCCACCCACCATGTCGTTGTGTCCTTGGGCAAGACACTTTACCTATCATGCCTTCAGTTTGTTCATGGTTCATGACACTGGTGTTTGGAATGTGAATAAATGTTCAGTTGGCATGGAGCCAATTTTTTGTCAGTCTGCCCCAGGGCAGCTGTGGCTACAGAAGTAGTTTACCACTATCAGTGTCTGTGGAGTGAATGAATAATGGACTCACTGTAAAGTGTCTGTGGGTGTCATGAAAAGTGGTATATAAATGCAATCCATTATTAAAAACATAGCTATTACATACTATATTTTTAAACTGAGATTCTGTTGGGTGGGTGGGTGGGTGGGGGGCTACAAAACCTCTCAGCCCAAAGGCCTAATGGCAAGTTAAGGTGGCCCTGCCCGTGTGTTTAGCTCTCTCTCTCTCGCTCTCTGTGTGTATGCGCTGCAGGCAGAGAACTCTGTACGGGTTTTTCCCTGTGAAACAACACTGCAAATATGCTATTTGCTCCGCAAATGCAGGACATATCAGCTGTTACATCTAAAATAACGGAGAGTCAAGCGGAAGCTGGAGTAACATTCTCTCTTTATTCAAACCAAATTCACTTATATTTATATCCTCAGCCATAGCCCACCTGACATCACTCTGTCCCGCCCCGGCCAGGCTATGGCAGCCCCCAAGGCCCAATTCCAGTATGTCATACACCCCCCCCCCGGAAAATCAAGAACACAAACGAAACATTCAAACAGGAAAAACAACTATAAACACTCCAGACCAATGAGTCCAACGATGTTGTACACAAGTCCCTTCTTCACACGGCAGAGCCGCTCTCGACCACACTGGTCACAAAATCGTCTAAGTACTTGGGTCTCCGACGCTCCCTAGCCGGGCGTCCCTCGTGAGGGCACTCTGCCTCTGGCACCATCGGCTCCGGCTGAGGGTCAGCCTCCGTCCAGACCCTCCAGTCCCGACTGTCACTCAAACTGTCCATGGCGGGGTCGCTCGCCACCTCCGGTGGGGACCGCCATAGCCTACTTGCATGCAATCGGGACCCATCGTCCATTTCGAAAGTGTCAGGCCCCCTTTGCCTCACAATCGTTTGCGGTTTAACCCACAGCAGCTGAAGCTTGTGGGCACAGACAGGGTGCTTAATCCAGACCCTATCCGCTACTTCCAGGCCATGCCCTCTCGCTCAATGTTTCCTGTCTCACAGTTCCTTCATTCTCCGTTGGCGGTCAGTGACCCGGCGCCTCAGCACCCCGAGTCCTCACTCCCCTCTCTCTGTGCCAGCCCCAGTCGTCTCACCGGAAGCGGCAACTCCTGTCCCAGCATCAGTGCCGCTGGAGAGCATCCTGTCGTGGCGTGCACCGACGCCCTATAATGGAGCAGGGTGTTGTAAAGGGTGTCAGCGAATGTAAACCCATCCGCCAGGTGAGCCCTCAGACCATTCTTAAGCATCCTGTTTATCCTCTCAACCCCCCCCCCCCCCCCCGGTTAGCCTGTGGGTGATACACCGCCGTCTTGATGTGCTCGACTCCTCTGGCTCTCAAGAACTCCTCAAAAGCCCCAGAAATGAACTGCGGGTCATTGTCAGTGGTGACTGAAGTTGGGGTCCCCCATCTGGCAAACAACGACGTCCGGAAACCCGTGATCACCTCAGTTGTCACCGAGCCAGTCGGGAGCGCCTCCGGCCATTTACAGAACAGGTCATACACTACCACAAGGAACCTGCTACCCGGGGGGGCTGCATGCAGTTCTCCGCAGATGTCCAATTCAATGTGATCCCAGGGTCCAGCAGGGAATGTGACTGGCCACAGGAGAGGAGGTGGAGGCCCTCCAGTCTTCCTGCTCTCCAGGCACAAGACACAGTTCTTAACCATTGTCTCTATGTCCTTGTCAATCCCTGGCCACCAAACAGAGTCCCTGCTACACTGCTTGACCTTGACCACCCCAAGATGACTCTCATGTGGCATGTCCAACACTCATCCTCTCAAAGCTACAGGAATGACGGCACAATGCCCTCTAGCCACACACACCTCATCCCAGCAGCTAAGCTCGTCCCAAAACCGATGGAACGGGGCCAGCTCTCCCAATGCTCCCGTCGGCCCGTTGTCACCCTCCCTGATCGCCAAGCGCAATCTCCTCATCACCTGGTCACTTTCTGAAACCTCCACCGCCCCCATATCCGGTACCAAAGCACACATCGGGGCCCTAGACAGAAGGCCCGCTATGATGTTGTCCTTGGGCAGCACGGTGGTGCAGTGGTTAGCACTGTTGCCTTACAGCTAGAAGGTTCCTGGTTCGAATCCCCAGGTTGGCAGGGGTAGGAACCTTTCTGTGTGGAGTTTGCATGTTCTCCCTGTGCTGCGTGGGTTTACTCCGGGGGCTCCGGTTTCCTCCCACAATCCAAAGACATGCATGTTAGGTTAATTGGCTGTTCTAAATTGTCCCTTGATATCTGTTTCCTATAGGCCCTTAGAATAGAGGGTTAGTATTAGTGAAAGCGCTTTGAGTGGTCTTTGTGACTAGAAAAGCGCTATATAAGTGCAGGTTAGTTAGTTAGTTAGTTAGTCCTTGCCCGGAGTGTACTTCATCTCAAAATTGTAAGCCCCCAGTCTCTTAGACCATCTGTGGATCCTTAACGGCCTGTGGCCCGACCCTGAAGTCTCGAGCAGAGTCGTTAGCGCTCGGTGATCCGTTCTCAACGTGAAGCTCAGCCCATAGAGGTAGATATGCCACTTCTCACAGGCCCAAACACAGGAGAGCGCTTCCCTTTCACCAACAGCGTACTTCCTCTCAGCTTCCGACAGAGACCTTGACGCAAAAGGTACCGGACGCTCCATACTATCCTGCACCTGCAACATCACTGCCCCCAGGGCAGAACCGGATGCATCACAGGTCACTATCGTAGGGCAGTCCGGGTCAAAATGAGCCAAAACTGGTGGTGAGGTGGGCTGCCGATTTAACTTTTCTACTGCCGCTGAGCAGGCCGGAGTCCAGTTCCAAGGTGCGTCCTGCTTCAGCAGCGCCCTGAGAGGCTTGATTGCCTCCAAGTACCTGGGAATGAACCGTCCATAAAAGTTCATCATCCCCAGGAACGAAGAGATCTCTGCTGGCGAGGAGGGGTCCACGAGGCAGAGCATCGCCTCCACGTTCGAAACCAACGGCGTCAGTCCGTCTCCAGACAGCCAGAACCCCACAAAGTCCACTGCATCCGCCGCCAAGACACATTTTTCACCGTTCAACGTGACTCCATGTTCCTACAGCCTTTCCAAGATTCTTTCCAACCTCTCATCACGCTCCTCACCCAATGTCCAGCGAAGGCACCAGTCCAAGCCCACAGATAGCACCTGTGAACCTCCGGGGTATGTTATGGAAAAACCCAATTGTCCCAACAGGTCAACTCCCAGCAGGTCGGTTCCCCGACGTGCTACTTGAAAAGTAAAGCTAGGGACCCTCTTTGACCCGCAGGTTACCTCGAAGTCTGCTGTGTCCGCCATTTCAATCTCTGCATGACCGTAGCCAAAAAGTTTCACCGCTCCACCATTAATTTGCTTTGCGGGGAACAACCTTTGTAGTGTTTGTAGACTCAGGATGGAATTCCTAGCCCCCAAATCTACCATGAGTGGCACGTCAACCCCATCCAGCTGGAGTACGTACCACTTCAACGGGGCTTTCCCCATTCGTGCAGCGTGGACCTGAGCCGGGCCTTCGGGTCGTCCCACCCATAATGCCGCTTTCTTTTTTGTCCGCTTCTTCTTCTTTCTCTTCTTATTTCCACTACGTTGCCTGCGCGACGTAGTGCGTGAGCACTCCAACCTCCGCGCTCAGTGGGAAACTGTACTTAGCCGGCCCCTCGCTAGCCTTAGCCACCAGCTCAAACTGGGCCACAGGCTCTTCTCTCTTTACCAATTCCAGCACTTCCTCCTACGATTTCGGCTCTGTAGCTACTAGCAACTTAGCTGCTAGCCACAAGCAACTGGCACCATGTGATAGCTTGTCCCTCACCATTCCATAAGCTCAGAATCAGAATCAGAATCAGAATCAGAATCAGGTTTATTGCCATTGTTCATGTAGTACACAAACTAGGAATTTGTCTCGGTACAATGCTGCAACATTAAACATGATAAGATAAGAGAAATAAACGATACATGTAATAAAGTGTAGGATAAGATTAAGTGATACTGGTCAACAGTTAAAATATATATTAGCCAGCAGCAGATACTGTGGAGAACTATATAGTGCAGTCGGTAATGCAGGAAGTCACACTTCCGCCCCGAAGTCACACTTCTGTGCTAGGCTAAGGAGCTCCAGTAGAAACAAGCTTAGCGACTCATCCTTTCATTGCCGCCTCTCGAAGAATTCCCACCAACTCCTTGAGACTGTGGAGGGGTCACTAAATAAGTCATCCAAGACCCTCAGACCTTCCTCCAGCGAGCCGCCCCGGCATTGCCCGAAAAAAATTCTTTGTCCCTCAGTGCCGAGACGCTGGATCAAAACACTCCTCCATCTCTCCTCGCTGACTGACCCCAGGCCCACTGCTGTCATATACGCATCAAAGCTCTGCTACTTCCATCGAGGCCATGGAACTGCCGGCAAGCCAGGGTGCTCTAGAAGTACTGGCATCTGCCCTATGCACGCCGCCTTTTTTCACCTTGTCGCCAAAATGTTACATCTAAAATAACGGAGAGTCAAGAGGAAGCTGGAGTAACATTCTCTCTTTATTCAAACCAAGTTCACTTATATTTATATCCCCAGCCGTAGCCCACCTGACATCACTTTGCCCTGCCCCGGCCAGGCTACGGCAGCCCCCAAGGCCCAATTCCACTGTCACATCAGCCATACGCTGGATGCATCGGAAAATTTTCAGCATGCTGAAAATTAATTTTCAGAGGAGCTCCAGTGTTTGTTTGTTTTTTTTAACTTAGACAAAACTGAGCCCTAACTGATTCAATTTTTTCATACATTTTGCAAATACTGCCTAAATCATCTAGGTGTGACGAGGCCTTAACCAAGTCAGCAGCGAGGCACTGAAGCATAGCCGCCAGCTGGACAAGCAACAGTACTTTTAAACCTTTGGGGAAACAAGATTGGATCTGCAGCTCAACAAACAAGTGCTCAAGGAAATGGAGCTCTACAATGAAAAAGTAAAGATTTTTAAAACCATAATTTTATAGTTAAAGTTATCTTTAACATGCTTTGTGTGGATGGCCCTATAGGCTATTTTTATGGTGCTTGGTATGAATGGTACTTAAATCGGGTAGATCACCACTGAAGGCCTAGTTATAAAATACACAGTCCTCTACTGGTGTCCACTATCGCTCCTCTGGACAACATTCAACCAACTATGTCTCACCTCTCATACTCTGCCTCCAAACTGCTCAACCGGAGCTGCTCCTCTGATATACTCATTTCTAATCCTGTCCCTCATAGTCACTTCTAATGAGAATGTCAACATCTTCAACTCTACCACCTCCAGCTCAGCTTCCTGCCCTTTTTTCAGTGCTACCGTTTCCAAACCATACATCATAGCATGTCTCACTACTGTTTTGTAAACCTTCACTTTCACTCTAGCCGCTATCCTTCTGTTACAACTCACCCCTGACATTTGTCCCCACCCATTCCATCCTGCCTGCACTCTCTTCTTCACCTCTCTTGTGTATTTTCTATTACTTTGGATGGTTGACCCCAGGTATTTAAACTCATCTACCTTCACTACCTCTACTCCTTGCATCTTCACCATTACAGCTGCATCTCTCTCATGCACACACATGTATTCTGTCTTGTTTGGACTGAATTCCATTCTTCTTCTCTCCAGTGCATAGCTCCACCTCTCCAGGTTCTCTTCCGCCTGGTCCCTACTCTCACTACAGCTCACAATGACCATGTTTACATGTACATGAATAACCCAGTTATGATTGGATTTCTGGAGTTATCTGATTATTCAAGTGGCCATGTAAACAGAAGAATCCGATAAAGGTCATGTAACCGGGGTCATTAACTCAAGTGGTTTACCCTTCGATCGATAGATAGATGTACTTTATTGATCCCAAACTGGGAAATTACAGTGTAACAGCAGTATGACACAGTAGATGACCCAAACCAACAGAAATACACACAGCATAATAGAAAGAAGAGTTACCCAGGGAAGTAAAAATACTTAGATAACTTTATATACTACATAGGCTACTACTAGGTTAAATAGATGATGATCTTTATGAGTCTATGGATAATACCGACTGTACAAAGAAGGATTGTAAGGTGCAGGGTGAAATGTGATGTACCAGTTAGACTGTAAGGTGCAGTATGGCAGCACTGTTATGACCAAAATTCAACATTAGAGTGAGTTATTGTACAGTGAAATGGCATGCGGCAGAAAAGATTTCCGGTACCTGACCATTTGACAGCGGAGCTGGAGTAGTCTGCTGGAGAAAGTGCTCCGCTGTCTGTCCAGTGTGTGGTGGAGGGGGTGATCAGGATTGTCTATGATGGATAGCAGTTTCTTCAGTGTCCTCCTCTCCACCACAGTCTCAAAGGTCTCCGGCCTGAGTCCAATTACAGAGCCAGCCTTCTTGATAATCTTGCCAACAATGTTGGTGTCGCTGGCTCTGATACTGCTACCCCAACAAACAGCAGCAAAGAAGATGGTGCTGACAACGACGGTCTGATAGAAAAGCTCCAGCATCTCGCTACACACATTGAAGGATCTCAGCTTCCTCAGAAAGTAGAGTCTGCTCATCCCCTTCTTGTATACAGCATCGGTGTTAGATTTCCAGTCCAGTCCGTTGCTGATCACGATACCCAGGTATTTGTAGTCCTCCACTACCCCCACATCCTCCCGTCTAATTCGCAGTGGCTGTGAAGGCGTCCTCTTTGTCCTGAAGTCAATCACCATTTCTCCGGTCTTGCTGACGTTCAGCCTCAGGTGATTCTGCTCGGCCCAGTCAACAAATCTGTCTATCAGTGCCCTGGACTTCCCCTCCTCTCCCCCTCTTATACAGCCAACAACAGCTGAGTCATCAGAGAATTTCTGCAGGTGGTATGACTCGGAGCTGTACTGAAAGTCATTGGTGTATAAGGTAAAGAGAAAAGGAGAAAGCACAGTCCCCTGTGGAGCTCCCGTATCACTAACCATCATATCAGACAAGATGTTGCCCAGCCGGATAAACTGTGGCCTGCCTGTCAGGTAGTCAGTAATCCAGGAGATCACAGAGCTGTTGATCCCCATCATCTGCAGCTTCTCACCCAGCAGCAGAGGCTGAATGATGTTAAATGCACTGGAGAAATCAAAGAACGTGATTCTCACAGTGCCTCCTCCTTCATCCAAGGACAAATGAACTTGTTGCAGCAGGTAGAGAACAGCATCTTCAACTCCAAAATGGGGCTGATATGCAAACTGCAGAGGGTCCAGCCACATCTTCACCTGTGGCCTCAGGTGGGCTAAGACAAGACTCTCCATGACCCTCATCACATGAGATGTGAGGGCAACTGGTCATGACCTTCATCACATGAAATGTGAGGGCAACTGGTCAATAGTCATTCAGATCTGACGGGGACTTCTTGGGGACAGGAACCAGGCAGGACATCTTCCACAGCACCGGTACTCTCTCCAGACTCAGGCTCAGGTTATATAGGTGCTTCAGTACCGGAGGTAGCTGGTTGCAACAGGTCCTCAGGATCCAGGCGGATATGCCATCAAGGCCCGCAGCCTTCCGCTGGTAAAGTCTCTCCAGCTGTTTCCTCACCTGGTCTGTAGTCACAGTGATGTGGGCGTTGGTGCTGAAGTCTTCAGTGGCGAGGAAGGGGAGAAAGGGGAGAGAGGTGCTGCACAGGGGAGTGAGGGGGAAGGGATATGTGGGGGTCTGGTTGTGTTGTGAGGGTGATAGATGGTGAGTTGAACCTGTTAAAAAACAGGTTCAACTCATCAGCTCTCTCAAGGCTCCCCGATGTCTGTCTCTCCCCTTACACCCAGTGATATGTTTCATTCCAGTCCACACATCCCTCATGTTTCTCTGCTGTAGTTTATCTTCCAACTTCCTCCTGTAGTTGTCTTTACACATCCTCAGCATCTCTCTCAATTCACGCTGCACTCTCCTCAATTCCTCCCTGTCTCCAGACCTAAAAGCCCTTTTCTTCTTGTTAATTCAATTCAATTCAACTTTATTTATATAGCGCCATTTCACAACAACAGTCATCTCATAGCACTATCAACTGAAGGGGGAACCCCCACAGTTGCAGAAAGACCCCAGCAATCAGGCGATCCCCTGTGAGCAAGCACTTGGCGACGGTGGAGAGGAAAAACTCCCTTTTAACAGGAAGAAACCTCCAGCAGAACCAGGCTCAGGGAGGGGCAGTCATCTGCTGCGACTGGCTGGGGGGTGAGGGGATAGAGAAGAAGAAAAGAACAGACATGTAGAGAGCAAACAGCACGATGGGGACTCAATCTATGGGAGAGAACAAACAGATGTTAATGACCAGCAAAAAAAAATATTTCATTGAGAGTGAGGAAAGGAGTGAGGCCCAGTGCATTACTGGAGGTCCCCCGGCTGACTAAACCTTTTAGCAGCATAACTAAGGGAGGGTTCAGAAACACATGATCCCTCCCTAATTGTAGGCTATATCAAAAAGGTAGGTTTTAGCCCTATTCTTAAAAACAGAGATCGAGTCTGACTCCCGAATCCAGATTGGCAGCTGATTCCACAGGAGAGGAGCTTGATAACTGAAGGCTCTGCCTCCCATTGTACTTTTGGAGATTCTAGGTATTACAAGTAATCCTGCATTCTGGGAGCGTAGTGCTCTGTTAGGATAATATGGTAGTATCAGATCTTTTAAATAAAAAGAAGCCTGATTGTTTAGAGCTTTGTAAGTAAGAAGAAGGATTTTAAACTTAATTCTAAACTCTATGGGAAGCCAATGAAGGGAGGCCAGAACCGCAGAGATATGATCTCTCTTTCTAGTACCTGTTAAAACTCTTGCTGCAGCATTTTGGATCAGCTGAAGACTTTTTAAAGATGTTTTAGGACAGCCTGATAATAAAGAATTACAATAATCTAATCTCGAGCTAACAAAAGCGTGGATCAGTTTCTCAGCATCACTCTGAAACAAGATGGTCCTAATCTTGGCAATATTACGCAAATGATAGAAGGCAGTCTTAGAAATAAATTTAATATGTGAATTGAAGGACAAATCCTGATCAAAAATAACTCCAAGGTCCCTCACAGAGCTATTAAGAGAAAGAGTAACCACATCCAAACTGAAAGTTTGATTTGGAAAGGAATTTCTAAGGTTTTTTGGACCAACAAGAATGACTTCAGTCTTATCTGAATTTAATAGCAGGAAATTACAAGTCATTCAAGCTTTGATTTCCTTAAGACAGGCTTCTAACTTGGCTAATTGATTACTACCATCTGGCTTCATTGACAGGTATAATTGTGTGTCATCTGCATAACAATGAAAATGTATACAGTGCTTTCTAATAATGTTGCCTAACGGAAGCATATATAAACTAAAAAGAGTAGGGCCTAGCACAGATCCCTGTGGAACTCCATGACTAAGCTTTGAGTTGAAAGAAAACTCATTATTTACATGAACAAACTGGAACCTATCAGATAAATAAGATCTAAACCACTGCAACGAAGTTCCATTAAGTCCAACATAGTGTTCTAATCTATCAAGTAGAATATTATGATCGATAGTATCAAAAGCTGCACTAAGGTCTAAAAGGACAAGTACAGAAACTAGTCCATTATCAGATGCAATGAGGAGGTCGTTAGTGACCTTCGCTAAGGCTGTTTCAGTACTATGATGGATTCTAAACCCAGATTGAAACTCTTCAAGTAAACCATTTCCCTGCAGGTGGTCAAATAATTGCGTAGCAACAACTCTTTCTAAGATTTTTGAAATGAAAGGGAGATTAGAGATTGGTCTATAGTTAGCTAAAGCTCCTGGATCTAGCTTTGGCTTTTTGAGTAAGGGTTTAATTACAGCCGTTTTAAAAGCCTGCGGTACATGGCCTAAAGTTAATAAAGAATTGATTATATGAAGAATAAAGCTACCAATAAGTGGGAAGACTTCTTTAAATAACCTGGTAGGAATAGGGTCTAAAAGACAAGTTGAAGGTTTGGATGAGGAAACTATTTTGTCTAACTCACAAAGGTCGATTGGAGTAAACTCATCAAGACAGACATCAATAGAAGGAGTTGTAGTAGTTACAGTATTTAAGTTAACTGTGGGAAGAATCTGATTGATTTTATCTCTGATGGATGAAATTTTATTATTGAAAAAGTTCATAAAGTCCTGATTTAAGAAGTGCTTTCAGGTCACTGGTGATCCATGGTTTGTTGTTGGGGAAACAGTGCATGGTCTGGGCTGGCATGGTTGTGTTTTCACTGAATTTGATGTATTTTGTATTCTATAATCCATTTATTTGGTGCATATAAATATGACAAAACTGATTGTTGCCATTATCAGTTTATCCCCAGTGACTGGTTTATTGTGACCATGTAATCGGGGTCAGTGTCTTCAGCAAACATCAGTCCATGGAGACTCCCGCCTGACCTCATCTGTTTTGCTGTCCATCATCATGGCAAACAAGAAGGCGTTTACAGCTGATCCCTAGTGTAATCCCACCTCCACCTTGAATCATCTGTCATTCCTACAGCATACTTCACCACCGTTTTGCTGCTCTCACACATGTCCTGCACCACCCTCATATACTTCTCTACAACTCCTGACTTCCTCATACAGTACCACACTTCCTCTCTTGGCACCCTATTATCTAGATCCAAAAAGACACAGTGCAATTCCTTTTGGCCTTCTCTGTACTTCTCCATCCACACTCTTAATCCAAAAACATTGCATCTGTAGTACTCTTTCTTGGGAAGAAACCATACTGCTGCTCACTGATTGTCACCACTCTTCTTAACCAGGCTTCAACAACTCTTTCCCATATATAGTGTGGCTGACAGACTTTATACCTCTGTAGTTACCACAGCTGCATACATCACCCTTGTTCTTGAAAATCGGTACCACTTCTTTTCTACTCCTCAGGTATCCCTACCACTCTTCAAGACTATGTTAAACAATATGTTTAAAAATAAAAAGCCCACTGCCATCTCACCTAAACATCGCCATACCTAATCTTCACTAACCACCTCTTCATTCCTTATCCTTTTCATACCCTCACTTCCACCTTGCTAATCCTCTGCAATTCCAGCAGGGAAAGCACATTATTTAAAAAAAAATCCTCTGCACTTCCAAAAAATTACAGCGAGTTGCACACTGACGAGTGAAAGCGCATTGTAAAAAACATTACACAGAAAGAGTCGCACACTGATGAGGGAAAGTGCATGGTAAAAAAAAATTACAGAGAGAGAGAGAGTCACACACTGACGAGGGAAAGCGCATTGTAAAAATATTTCAGAGAGGGAAAGTCGCACACCGATGAAAGTGCATTTGTGGTGTCCCACTTTCACCAATAGATGGCACTGCATGCCTCGAGTATGTGCACGATAAGAGGATGTGATGTAGAGCAAAAAAGAAGGCTACAGGAGATTATGCTGTTGCCTGCTAGCTGTATGACTGCTGCCTCTGTTTCATTAGTTTCAAAGTAAAGAGAACTTCATATATCAGCTTCTTTATTCAGCAGCATAACATACTGGTGGTGAGGATGTGGACGCTGAACCTCACTCAACCTGCACCTTTCTTACAGAACATTATTTTGTTTTTTTCCTAAAGAATAAACGTGTTTAAATTGGCACCTCAGTGTGGTCTCCCTCTTTGTCCAGCCTCGAGCCAGGCTGTGACAAATGGGGGCTTGTCCATCCATCTGAACCCGGTCTGTTTAAGCCTTTGAACCCTTTGTGATGGAAGGCTCGTCTGTTTGTTTGAGCTTTGGCCCATTTGTAATAGGACAAAATGGGAGCTCAACTGGCCATTTTGAACTTGGAACCGTCTGTTTCCGCTGTGGTCCGTTTGTAACGGGATGGGAGCTTGTCCATCCAGTTGAACCTGGTTCGTCTGTTTGAGCCTTAGACCCGTTTGTAAAAGGACAAAGTGGTGGGGGCTCGTCTGGCTATTTGTTTGAATCTGCATCTGTTTCAGCCTTAAAACTGTAAAAGGACAAAGTGGGGGACTCGGCTGTCTGTTTGAGTTTGGACCCATTTGTGAGAGAACGGGAGTTTGTCTGTTTAAATTTAGATCCATTTGTGAATCCGGACTTGTTTGCTCATCCGTCTGTGTTAGAATGGGCCTATGTGTGGAAATAGGAGCTTATTTGCTTGTTTGGTGTTAGGCTTAAAAGTGAATTCCATTTACGAGCAGTTGCTCGTCAGCCCCAGTGGGTTCGTGAGTAAAGATCCTCCCACCGGTAACTGCACGAAGACTAGGGTCTACTAGGGTCTACGTGAGGTAGAGAGGCTTCTATGACTAGGTAGTCAAGGAGGAGAGTTTCCAGTGCGTCATTTTTGTGGTCCAATTTGGTTTGGTCTGGTTGCACAATCAATTCATTTGTGTGAGCAGAGGCGCTGACGGTGATTTTTTTGAATAAGCGAGTGGCTGTGGTGTGCGGGTGACGTCAGCGCTCATTATTGTGCAGTGTTTGCTGAATGAACATGCACCTGTTGGGGAGACATAGAGGTTAGTGAGTGTCTGTTAATTTGGAAATCTGTTTGTGGTGTTTTTTTGTGTGTCTGGAGCGCGGATTAATTGTTTTCAGGTTGGGCAGAGCGCTGCGCCTGTGATAATTGATTTTACGCATCAGTCTAGTTTGTTTGTACATGTTGGCGTGTGCGTAACACCTGTTATGATGTCTTGAGCAGGTTTGACCGGCAATGTTGCCAGATTAATTTTTGAACAACGAGAGGTGTTGTTACTGCAGGAGTTAGAATGGAGACAGGCACAATTGGAGAGACTTAGACTTAGACTGAGTGTTGGTGCTGCCGGTGGTGCTGATTTGGATCGGAACAGTGCTCTTGGCAATGCACTCTCAGGTGATGTTTCCTCTAATTTACACAGTTCCCTATGTTTCGGAGACTGTGCACGCTCAGAATGTTTCAGAGACAGTGCACACTCAGAATGTTTCTCAGACGGTGCACGATCAGAGTGTTTCAGAGACGGTGCATGGTTGGAGTGTTTCAGAGATGGTGCATGATCGTGATGTCCGTGGATTGGTTCCAGCATGCACAGTGACACCTGTGGCATTGGCGGCTCCGATTAATTATGTTGATTCTAAAAATCTGTGTGGAGCCTCCTCGTGTGCTTTCTGACTGTGACTCATCAGTGACACCAGTTAGTGTGTCAGAGAAGCTGGATTCATTGACAAACTGTCAGCAGGAACCGTCAATTTTTTCAGCTGATTCTGATGGCCACGTGTCTCTGGGTGACACTGTTAAAAAGCCTGTTAAACTGGTTTCTGAAGTTTGTTCATTTACACCTGAGCATAAGGAGGAAACACAGTTTTGCCAAGTTAATCTGCTGAAATCAGATTACTTCTGGGGAAAGCTGGTTTTTGAACTGGGAAGCGGGGGGGGTCTCAGCAGCTAGTTGGTTCAGCAGCTGCTGCAGGGTTTGTGAATGCACGTGTTAGATGATGACATCATGGTGGATCCTGATGAGTGTAGGTTGCAGGGTGAGCTGAAGAAATCTGTGTCATTGCAAAACTTGCATGAATTGTGGTTTTTTGCTCCCGAGCTGTGCCACCTTGCTCCTAGGCTGAAACCTCTGGTTATCTTGTGGGGTTTTGATAGTGGTCATCTTCCTGATGGGCACCTCTATTTTGTCTGGCTGGCTGTGGATTTGGATCAGCCTCCTGGCAGGTTTTTTCTTCCTGTCCAATTGACCCTAGATTTTGGTCGTCCTCCCAAAGGACATCTGTTTCCCATTAGTCTATGGACTATAGTTTACTGTTTCTGACTGATGAGTTTGTTTTTGGTTTTGGAGATCTGCTGTTTGGATGTCCACCACTTTAAAGGCTCAGAATATTGTGGTGGAGGCCCTGTTTAGAGTACCAAGTTTTAAGGGCTAAGACTTAAAAAATCTTCTCTGTGGTTATCTAAGTCATCTGTTCTGCTTCTTGTTATGTCCACAAGCCTGGCAGTAAAGAGATGGACGAGGATGCTGCACTGGAACTGGACTTTATTACAGAGGTGGTCAACAGTACATTACACACGCCGTTACTGCACTGAGTCACCAGGACAAGAGCCCTGTAATGGCGGACTCTCCCATATATATTCCAGCGTGATGATGTCATCAGCAGGCTGCATTATCTTGCCGCATATTGCACCAAATCCCATCATAACATTCTCCTTCCCCCCCTTTGCAAAACACAAAACACACCTAATTAAGACCCTCCCCAGTTTGGTATATTAAAACCCCATTTAGCATACTGGAATATTAGCAACCATTAAATATATTCAGAAACATCAAACCAAAACCTAGAACTAAGGTCTGTGGGTAGACTGCCACCAGACCCCGCAAGGCTAAGTGGAGTATTCTGCCACTTGTTTTTTTTTTGTTTTTTTTTCAGCCGCGGTCCTAACTAAGCAGTCACTTTTTTTTTTACAGTCTTCCACGGGAGGAACAATTCTGCCTGAGGGGATTTGTGGTGGGCCCATGGCGGCCTCCTCCCTGGAGCTTTGAAGCTGACCCGTGACGGCCTCCTCCCTGGAGCAGTCGGACCCCCAGGCCAATCTACATGACACTGGGGCCCGGGTCCCACACTGTGGTAGCCAACTCCTGCGGAGCCTCGCCATCTGGAGCTGCCACCTGGACACGCCGTAGTTGGTTCGCGTGTCGAACTGAACCATCTGTCAGCTGAAAGCACGTTGTTCTCAGCTTCGCCACGATCCTCAGCAGCGCCCGTTGTTTCCCTGGCTGCGGCCTGGTCAGCTGCCGTCCTGGTCTCTCGCCAGTGTGAACCCGAACCCAGTCCCTGACTTGGAGCAGTGTCTTACTTGGTTTTATGCGTTGTTGTTGTGCTCCTGGAGGCTCTGCGTGCTCGTTCGGCTTGGGACCTCAATTGTGTTGTGGCGCTTCCGTAGTAACCGTATTCGTTGCGGACCCTTCACCCGTTGTCTCCGCCATCGGTTGAGGCTTGTTATGGGTACAGACAGAGTCCAGTGCCTCTCTGGTGTTGCTCGTCGAAGCGGACTCTTCACCCATCAGCTTGGTCGTAACCTCCATAGCTTGTTGAGCGAGGGTACAGAAGCAGTCCGGTTCTTCCTCTCTGCCTTCTGAAGTGCTCTGCTGTGCCACATCATGCATTGTGTTTGTGCCCGGTTGCCACTGCTGTGTTTCGAGGCTCTCTGCATGCTCAGGCTCCCTCTCCCGCAGCTCTGAATCTGGCTGAGGGGGGGAACAGAGGCGAGTCTGGTCACTGTTCTCTCTCCGTGTTATCTCCGTCCTCTGCGTCGTGTTCACCCACCATGCTGTGGTCACTCTCAGTACTGATTTCTCCCTTTTCGCTGCACTCACTCTCCATGCTGCCCTTCTACTGAGAGCGCGGAGTGTGCTGGTACCGTCCGTAAGTACCTCATCCCACACCATGATGTCGTCCACAAGGTCAGGTGTGCCCCATCTGCCGCACCCGGACCATTCAAACCCAGTGCTGTCTCTGATAGCGAAGCCCAGTCTTTAGAAAAGGTCACATCCCATAATGTTGTCACCGCTCACTGTCACCTGGAATGTGAAGTTGTACACAATTTGGGGTTTGCAGCAAACAGTCAGTTCCACTGTTCCATCATTGCACAGTCTGTGACCCCCATATCCATACAGCGGTGTTGGGTTTTTCCTGATTTTGTGGTTGGGGAAAAATTTCTTCACCATGGCCCAGTTTAACATCGACCGCACCGCCGCCGTGTCGAGCAGAAGTGGTGCAGCTACTCCGTCTAATCCAACCATGCTGTACGAATAACCACTGATGTTGGGGCTTACCAAATGAATGGTCGTTGTTGGTGGGCGGGCTGGCTTACTTGGACCCACGGTGCTGGCGACCAGCATACCCTGGAAAAATGTTTCAGGTGGCCACACTTGTTACACCATTTTCCTCTTGCCGGGCAAACTTGTGTGCCGTTCTGGTGTGTCAGGGACTCACAACCCCCGCAAATGGGGCCTCTCGGAGCAGACCTTCAGCTCACTGCATACACCTTGTACTCTTCTGCCATGTCCACTGTGCTAGCTTGTGTCGACTGTCCAGGTAGCCTCTGTGTTTGGCGCCCATTTAGCTCCATGGCTAACTTCTCTGCTGCTTCCAACTGGAGCACTAGTTCAACTACTCTAGCTAGCGTCAGGTCATTCGGCGCCGTTAGCAACTTAGCTCGTAGCCCAGCGTTACATGTGTGTTCAACCCATTGGTTCCGCACCATTTCTTCCTCCAGCTGCCCAAAACGGCACACACTAGCTAACTGTCTCAGGTCAGCGATGAACTGCTGTATTGGCTCACCGACTCTTTGTCATCTCTGGTGAAAGTGAATCCGTTGTACTGTCACGCTGTCCAGCGTGGTGAAATAATTAGCTAGCAGCTCCACAACCTCCTCATATCAGTCTGTTGTACTGAGCATGCAGAGAATCCTTTGGCCCTCTATGCCTAGGTTGTGGAAAAGCAGTGCTCGCGTTCTCACCTTATCCAACTTTCCCAGGTCCAACGCTGTAACATACGTCTTGAACACTTCCAGCCAATGTGGCCATGGAACTGGCAGTTCCCCTGGGAGCTCAAGGAAAGGCTGCAGTGGTGTTGTGCTTGCCTCCATGGTTAATCCTCGTCACCAAATGTTATGTCCACAAACCTGGCAGTAAAGCGATGGACGAGGATGCTGGACTGGAACTGAACTTTATTACAGAGCTGGTCAGCAGTACACTACACATGCCATTACTGCACCAAGCTGCCAGGGCAAGAGCTCTGTAATGGCAGACTCTCTCATATATATGCCGGCATGATGACGTCATCAGCCGGCTGCGTCATCATGCCGCATATTGCATCAAATCCCATCATAACACTTCTGGTACTCTTAAACTGCTTCTCCAGGTGCTGGAGTTGCTGGGTAGCTGAGGGGTTTGGATGGGTTGGCTGGGAGCCTACACCAGGACTGGGTTAAAAAAATAAATAATAAATCTGTAGTTGTGGTATTTTTAACTGTATATAGAAAACCATAGTTAATAAAGAAAGAAAACTAAAGGAGTACAGTAGTTGTTTGTAAAATCAGTTTGTGTTGGCCTTCCCAATGGGAAGTCCATTCTTTCTGTGTGTGTGTGTGGGGAAGGGGGGGGGGGGGGGTTACGGCCCCACTCCTTCCCGGAGTGGGACCTCTGTGTGTGTTGTAGGTGGAGCTGTAAAGAACTGCCCCTGACTGAGAGGTGCCCTATATTAGCCGCACCTGCGCACTTGTCAGCAGCTTTTGGCTCCCATTAGAGGCTGGTTGCCTTTCTGTGTGTCTATGCTCTGCCTGCTGTTTGTCATTTGGTCAGAGCTGTGCGGGCAGCCCTTGTTTGTGTTTTCTGTGGCCTGTGGGCTTTTGGTTTTGGGTTTGCCGCTGGGCGCATTTGCAGCCCTGACAGAGACATACGGTCGCTGGGTTCGCCAGTGACTGGTTTGTTTTTTTCTTGTTTGTCTCATGCATCCAACACACTTACACACCACTGGTTATTACAGACACCCTTTCATTTAGGTTTTTTTTTCTAAAGAATAAACTTGTGTTTAAATTGGCACCTCCGTGTGGTTTCCCTCTTTGTCCTGCATCGAGCTGGGTTATGACAGTACCTTTTAGATTAGAATAAACTAGAAAAGCACTCGGAGAGCGCAGACCTCAGCCAAGCGCCACAGTTCCCCCCATACAGTGTTTGTGTGTACGTTTTCAGATTCCTTGACCATGAAAACATATGACTAGCAATTGGATTCACAATGATAGGATTAGTGGTTCAGTAGTTATTCACGAAAATCGCATTTTCCGTAATGGCGGTTTTCTTCTGGATGGTGATCCGGATCACCACCAAAATCTAATCATTTGTAGGATACCCCATTTCTGACAATCTGTGAAAATTTCATGAAAATCCGTCCATAACTTTTTGAGTTATGTTGCTAACAGACAGACAGGCAGACAGACAGACAGACAAACCAACGCCGATGAAAACATAACCTCCTTGGCGGAGGTAATAATTAAAAAAATACTTGCAGCTGGCACCTTTTAGAATAAATGTACTCCATGAGGAAAACATATACTGAATATACTTAATGGCGCCTTTTTGAAAGAAAGCCAACTATGTAGTGATACTTTTACAAGATGCCCAACTGCTTAGGAAGAGATGGAGATTATTTGGGGTCCAAAGGTGAGTATAGGCTACTAGGGCTGTCTACATATTCAAGTACTTGGTGAGCATGCTCCCGCAGGAAAAACGTGCTCAGGTAGTAAAAACCTGCAGTTTACCATTGAAACAATATGTCATATCAATATTATGATGAGCTTTCACCGCAAGATCGGATCAGATATGATCAAAATCTTTAAATTTGTGATCTTGAAAAGTGTCCCTACTGTTTACCAGCCAATGTGGAAGAACAATCCAGCAGAGTGACCAGAAACAATATTTATTGATATTTTTAACTACTGGATACATGCACCGCTGTGCACTGGCAGAACACTCTAATAACTAGAAAAGCACTCGGAGAGCGCAGACCTCCACCAAGCGCCACAGTTCCCCCCATACAGTGTTTGTGTGTACGTTTTCAGATTCCTTGACCATGAAAACATATGACTAGCAATTGGATTCACAATGATAGGATTTGTGGTTCAGTAGTTATTCACGAAAATCGCATTTTCCGTAATGGCAGTTTTCTTCTGGACGGTGATCCGGATCACCACCAAAATCTAATCATTTGTAGGATACCCCATTTCTGACAATCTGTGAAAATTTCATAAAATCCGTCCATAACTTTTTGAGTTATGTTGCTAACAGACAGACAGACAGACAGACAGACAGACAGACAGACAAACCAACGCCGATGAAAACATAACCTCCTTGGCGGAGGTAATAAAAAATAAATTGTACCTGCTGTGGAAATCTCCAAAAAGCCATGATGTTTTGGTTTGCAAATTTATCTACTGGAGTTCACAGCTGGGAAAATATTACTTGCTTCCACAAAGACGGGAGACTGCTGTGTGTTTACGCTTGTAGCCCTCATTAATCCCAACACTTTCACTCTTTCAGCTCTACAGAACTTCAGTCTGTCTGCAGGTGAGTAGCAGTTTCATTTTTAAGCTAGTTTAATTGCAGTGTTGATACTTTTACTCTGAGGCTGAGTAGCAGCTCAAATTGGAATGAATATTCCTACTGAGCCAACACTTTTCTATTCTGTTTTAGCTATCAACTCCCTCAGATGTGAATTTGGGTGTTTTTCACATGTTTGCATCAACGTTATATGGAGGCAAATGACTTTTAATGTTAAATAAGAGTCCATAGTTTAGGTAAACAGACACACCTGTTATAAAGTGTTCAGAAAAGATGTAGATGTGGGTCATATCATCCCTCAGCCTCTGCATCCCATTATGAAAAGACATTCTTCTTCGACAGGCATTAGCCCACAACATCCTCCTTCAGTAATCTTTGCTGGCCAATGGGAATCTAAAAACTTATATTTCTGCTTACAATTATCATCTATCATAAGATGGCGATGGCTACGTGAGACAATTGCACACCATTTTGGCATATTCCATGTTTAAATGTATGTAGCTAACATTTCCATTGAAATACATTGAGAATGTGGAATTGTTTGCACCTTGCTCTGCCGCTAAGGCTATATTCATGCGATCGGTGATGTAAGCCTAGGCAGCCGTCTTTTGACAGTGTAATATTTGGCTTGAGGTTTGATTGGGTGGAGGGTTGAAGGGTGACAAGCGTCAAAAGCAGGTGTCACCTGCCAGGGGCATGAGACTTGGCAACCCTGGTAATGTTGGAAAAAACAATAACAAAATTGGCCAGAATGATATGAGATATACTGTATTATTGACAGTGGAATAATGAATGATTTGGAACAGTCAATGTCTAGTAGGGTGACCAGAATTAACAGTGAAGAACTCTAAAAACCATTGTGCGGCTGCTAGCTAGCATGCTAGTAGCTAGCCTGCCAGCTGAACTGTATATGTGTGTGAGCTCTAAGGCTCAGTGGGAAACTTCCTCTTTTCCTCTGAGGACAGAGCCTGCCTGCCATCAAAGTCTGTCCCTTGAAGTTGGCAATGATGTATTAACTTCAAACAAATCCCCAAAAAAGGTGTTTCAGGCTGAGGAAGATGGACAGCCATAACAATGCCAGTAAGACTTTTATTTTGAAATACCATAATCCTCTGTCATATAAAATTATAACGTCAAGAACACGACATACAATAATTTAAATTGTGTTACTATAATTTAACAGTATTACACAGGGGGTGATGCTTAATCAGAATCATACTTATTTGGGCTGAATATCCAAAAAACATTTACTAATTAAACCTGTTGCTGGTAATCATGGAGCGCTTATCTCATTGCACCTGCCTACATCCAGTGTGAGCTAATCTGGCCGCTGTGTCCCCCTTGTTTATGGGATTAGAAGGCATTATTCCAACATGGAGGAGACGGCTTCCGCCGAGCAGACGCGGCCGCTCATTGGTCGGTTCGGCAGCTTCAGCACCAGCAGGATGAACAGCGACGCTGAGTCGCGCAGCCTTCATCACAGGAGGGAGAAGAGAGGCCAGACAAGGACACGGACCAACACCGCTTAGATGACTTTTAATACAGAACAACATTGCTTTATCAGTCAGTGACAAGTGTGCGCCGTGAGACTGAATGTAGCTCGTTTTTGCCTTTCCACCTGATCGGGAACACACTGTCCATGCCATCTAAATCAGCAAGAGGAAGCCGTTTCTCCCCACCACGGACGCTCTTATTGGTTTATTTCGCCGGGTTTCGCTCCAGAAGGGTATCACGGGCATGACGGACTCTAAAGCAGCCGCTCGGGTTATCATCACGGGCAGCAGCATGAGCAGCAACCCGCGAACAGCATCGCCCGACCACCGCCGGGTCGCCCTGCAGGCGCCGCGGAGTCCGCCGGTCACCCGACGCCTCTTGTGACATGACAGCTCGGGGAAGGAAGGCGAGGATCAAGGGGGTTCGAGCAGGGAGTGGGTGAGGAGGAGAAGGCACCTGGAGACTTGATCGCACCGGCATCAAACATTCACTTTGTTAATCTTGGTTGGCCATTTCCAGCTTTGGAGAGCGGAGCAGCGGGGCTGACGTGCTCATGCATCTCCCTCCTCTGACCCAGCTGAAGCTTTATTGTGATTATGATCTGGGGCTTCACCGTGGTAGCAGCACCCACTTTTGCCTTACAGTGTCATCTCATGCACGGCCCTCGTAGGGCTGGGAGAGCCGCGGCCTCTCACGCGTCCCCAGCTGCGCCTGCACCCGCACGGCCATGGGCTGCATCCAGAGCATCGCCTGCAACAAGTCCCGCATCAAACGGGAGAACATCGTGGTGTACGACCTGTCCGCCACCATAGACCACTGCCCGACTGTCGTCGAGGAGAACTCGCCGATCGTGCTGCGCTACAAGACGCCCTACTTCAAAGCTTCCGCGCGGATCGTGATGCCCCCCATTCCGCGCAGCGAGACCTGGGTGGTGGGCTGGATCCAGGCGTGCACCCAGATGGAATTTTATAACACCTACGGAGACGTCGGCATGTGAGTTCCCACCTCTGTCACCCTAGTCCTCACCTGTGCACGTGTCGGCGCGCTCTGCACGCCGGCACGTGTGTGCGTCATTTATTGCTCACATAGTTCTGGCTGGGGGGAGTGGGAGGGGGGGAGCGTTTGTGCGCGCAGCAGGTTAACCGAGCGCGCCAGCCTCCATCATTCAAACGCCCACCGACAGATTCTGTTCCTGTGACTCTGGCACCTAAATAGAAAAGCTGCTATTAAGAGGAGCTAAACAACAGTTGCTGTTCACGCACTCAGATTGTGCCCACGGAGACGGGTCCTCCTCCACGCCCCCACATTATGTGGAATGCATGTGAGGAGACCGGCTGGGTAATCCTCCAGGGTTTAGGGTGTGGGCGCAGGGTTTAGGTTGAGTTTTAATTGGTCATGGCAGTATAACAAATAGATGGGGGGGGGGGGGGCTCCAGATGACAAAACTGTGGAGTACAACAAAGGAATGATGATAATCCTCTGTCATATAGACCCACTATACCATTTGTTGTTCAAACCATTTAGGGAGCTTTGTAGCGTTGTAAAACCGAAATCCTTCTCAAGAGTTCCCAAAAAAGTCAAGTTCCAAAACTCCTGGATGTGACAATTGCTTGATTATCATTGATACAGATTTAACTTCGTTTTTCATTGCTTGAGAGTGATGATTTGAAGTGACTGGCAGAATTAAATAGTGAGAAGTTTAACTGGGTGGCGTCTCTTGCATCGTGGGAACCTACTATCGTAACACGCTTAGAAAAAAGCTTCTAAATATTCTACAGTTTGGATCACGGATTATGCCGTTAACCAAGGTATGGAGAAGAGAAGAATAGTAAGGAAATGAAAAATTAATCAGGACAAAACCTGCAAAGTTATGTGGAGGGAAAAAAAAATACATAAAGCTAGAGCCAACCTTCTGATGAAGCTCCAACACATCAAATATTAGATCCAAGCCGGCTCCAACATTTTCTGTCAGTGTTACAAATACAAACTCAGAGATTTTATAAGACTTACAGCTGGTACTCGGGTGTACTAGTAGCTCATGCAGTATTTGTTAAACTAGAGGGTAATCAGAGAGTGCATACCTCTGCCTTTCAGAATGTAGGTCTGTCTGTCTGTCCGTCTGCCTGTTATGCATATACTGTATACTCCAAGATGGATTTCGATGAAATTTTCACCACAGGTATGAATTAGATTTTGGAGGTGATCTGAGTCAGGATGCGGATTCGGGATCACTTTTTTCACTTTCTCATTGTGAGATAGGGTCTTGGCAGGTGTATGCACTTATGGATCGCCTTAAATGTAATGGGGTCCATTAGTAGCCCAAGGGCCACCTCTGGTGAAAATTTCATCAAAATCCATCCAGTAGTTTTTGCGTAAACCTGCACACAGACGAACAAACAAACCCACACGATCACATTACCTTGGTGGCGAAGGTAATAACAGTTCAAGGTGGTTCAATTTATGGACTTAGGAAATACAGAAACCTGCAACTTATGTAGAATCAGCAATTAAATGACAAGCATGTCTTTCAGTTGCCAGAGGAGATCAAAGAACCCCACACATGCAGAAAGAGAACATACAATAAACTTCATGTAGAAAGGCTCGCTCAAAATAACTCAACACACAGCCATTAATGTCTAAACTGCTGGCAACAAAAGTGAGTACACCGTAAGTGAAAATGTCCAAATTGTGCCCAAAGTGTCAATAGTCTGTGTGGCCACCATTATTTTCCAGCACTGCCTTAATTCTCTTGGGCATGAAGTTCACTAGAGCTTCACAGGTTGCCACTGGAATCCTCTTCCACTCTTCCATGATGACATCACGGAGCTGGTGGATGTTAGAGACCTTGCACTCCTCCACCTTCCGTTCAAGGATGCCCCACAGATGCTCAATAGGGTTTAGGTCTGGAGACATGCTTGGCCAGTCCATCAACTTTACCCTCAGTTTCTTTAGCAAGGCAGTGGTCGTCTTGGAGGTGTGTTTGGGGTCATTATTATGTTGGAATATTGCTCTGCGGCCCAGTTTCCGAAGGGAGGGGATCGTGCTCTGCTTCAGTATGTCAGTATATGTTGGCATTCATGGTTCCCTCAATGAGCTGTAGCTCCCCAATGCCGGCAGCACTCATGCAGCTCCAAACCATGACACTCCCACCACCATGCTTGACTGTAGGCAAGACACACTTGTCTTTGTACTTCTCACCTGGTTGCTGCCACACACGCTTGACACCATCTGAACCAAATAAGTTTATCTTGGTCTCATCAGACCACAGGACATGATTCCAGTACTCCATGTCCTTAGTCCGCTTGTCTTCAGCAAACTGTTTCCGGGCTTCCTTCTGGGACGACAGCCATGCAGACCAATTTGATGCAGTGTGCGGCGTATGGTCTGAGCACTGACAGGCTGACCCCCTGCCCCTTCAACCTCTGCAGCAATGCTGGCAGCATTCATATGTCCATTTTCAAAAGACAGCCTCTGGATACAATGCTGAGCACATGCACTCAACTTCTTTGGTTGACCATGGCGAGGCCTGTTCTGAGTGAAACCTGCCCTGTTAAACCGCTGTATGGTCTTGGCCACCGTGCTGCAGCTCAGTTTCAGGGTGTTGGCAATCTTCTTATAACCTAGGCCATCTTTATGCAGAGCAACAATTCTTTTTTTCAGATCCTCATAGAGTTCTTTGCAATGAGTTGCCATGTTGAACTTCCAGTGACCAGTATGAGAGAGTGTGAGAGTGATAACACCAACTTTAACACACCTGCTCCCCAGTCATGCCTGAGACCTTGTAACACTAACGAGTTACATGACACCGGGGAGGGAAAATGGCTAATTGTGCACAATTTGGGCATTTTCACTAAGGGGTGTACTCACTTTTGTTGCCAGCGGTTTTGACATTAATGGCTGTGTGTTGAGTTATTTTGAGGGGACAGCAAATTTACACTGTTATACAAGCTGTACACTGACTACATTGTATCAAAGTGTCATATCTTCAGTGTTGTCCCATGAAAAGATATAAAAAAATATTTACAGAAATGTGAGGGGTGTACTCACTTTTGTGAGATACTGTATATTGGCCAGTATATATGTGCATCCCTAGAAAATTTGTGTGCATCACATTTGTGTTTTCAAAATATCTCTGTGATGCTTGTGAGCATGATAAATATCACAGATTCATGACTGGATGTTGACAATCAGGAAAAAAAAACCCTGATAATTATTGTAACACAGTTATCCAGAGGTTTTTTGGTTTCTAACGTTTCACTTTCTACCTCCCTCCAGGTCAAGCTGGGAGCTGCCTCAGCTGCGAGAAGGCCTGGTGAGAGCCATCAGCGACTCAGACGGTGTGAGTTACCCTTGGTACGGAAACACCACGGAGACCGTCACTATAGTTGGCCCCACCTCCAAACCGTCCCGCTTCATTGTCAGTATGAATGACAATTTTTACCCCAGCGTCACCTGGGCCGTGCCAGTTAGCGAATCCAACACTCCCCTACTGACTAACATCAAGAGAGACCAGAGCTTCACCACCTGGCTGGTGGCCCTCAACACCTCATCCCGGGAGAAGATACTGCTCCACACCATCAAGTGGAGGATGAGGGTGGACATCGCTGTGGACCCAGCCCGGCCTTTGGGGTCCAGGGCCAGGCTTGTGGGCCGGGTGCACCAGGACCAGCCGCAGGTGCTGACCCGCATGGAGCCCATCCCTTCTAATGCCATGGGGAGGCCCAACGCTAATGACGCCCAGGTGCTGATGTGGAGGCCGAGGAGAGGCCCTCCACTTATTGTCATACCGCCCAAACTAGAAAGCTGAGAGCATCTGATTGGCCGTTTTCCTTTTTTTTTTTTGACATTCTATTGCAGTGGGCCACTTCAGGACTGTCAGCTAAGAGCAAAAAAGCAGAATTGAAAAAGGTTGCTCTGCAGTCAGGCTCAGATTTGCATCAACTGTTGATGGCACAAATCAGAGTTGCAGTAATTTTGTGAGTAAAATCTAGAAGGGGACAACCGCCTTAATTCCCCACCGCTGCCTTTGACGACGCAGAGAAGACGCGAGTCTCTGCTCCTGGCTCTGTGCTGTTGAGCTGTTGGGTGTGCAGGCATTCGAACCCAACATACGTGAGAGAAGCACTGATCAGTTCAAAAAAAAAAAAATACAATCAAGCTGGGATGTAACTGAAAACGTGTGCTGTAGCTACTCTGGCCCTGAAGGGATCAGACTCAATCACAGTTTAAAAAGGTTTCTCAGCCTTAATGATGGTCTGTATTTAAACTTCAGTGCTGGAAGGTTAGTGTTGCATACGGGGGGGGGGGGGGGGCATTCACTACGGAGATAACTAGAGTATTGTCTGGATGGTGTGAGTGTGCAGGTGTGTGTATGTATTTGTGTGTTTTTTCTATATTTGGGGTTGGATCCAGGCTTGCTGCTGTGCCACACCAGACTGCCTCACACACACACTCATTTTGGGATGTTTTTAAAAGACTGTCAGCACGCATGCATCCTCAGAGCGACTCGGCTTTAAGACACAACACAGGAAGAGTAGGAATACCTCAGATTTAGTCGCACACGGACATAAATGAAGCCCTGCAGCGGGAGTTTTTTTTTTTTTTTTTTCTCCTGTTTCATCAATCAAAAATGGCCAGTTCATCCAAGCTGCAGAGCTTCTCCCTGCCTGCCTTTGAAAGCCAGAGATGCCCGTGTTGATGACAGCCTTCTATAGTCGGACAGGGTTTTGGTCATTTGGAGAAACAAGGCTACTTTATGACGAATGAAAAGAAGCAAAATAAATGACGTTATGACTAACAGTTGAAAGTTGTAATGTAGTGTAGTCCCATCTGCCAAAAATGTATAGCAGGACATAGCCTAGGGATCTGCAACCAGTGGCTTTGGAGCCACACGTGACTCTTTTGCCAGTGTTGTCGGCTTTTTATGGTTCTGAAAGAAGGAGAAAACAAATTTAAAAGGGAAAAAATCTCTAATTTACTGTATGTGGAAGAAGTTCCACAATGATGAGAGTAATTTCAAATTCATGAGGAAAAAGAGCAAATATATAAGAAGGAAATGTTTAAGAATAAAGTTACAAATTAATGTTAAAGTTTAAAAAAAAACGTAAAAGCCAGAAAGATTAGCTGTTTTCTTGATCATTTGAAAGAAAACGGTCCCAAGTATCACGATTGTCAGTAAGTTTGGTGAGAGTAGCTTTACTTGTTATTGAACTGGTGAGGAACACAGCTGGACACACATGCAGCTTTAGCACGGAAAAAAACTTAGAAGAAAATATTAGAATTTTACAGAGAATTTTTTTTAACAGAGAAAAAGTCATACATTTTTAAGTTAAAACCTCAGTTTTACAAGAAAAACAGGATTAAATCAACAAGAGGATGCAAATGTATGATTAAAAACTCACAAAATTACAGAATTAAGAGGAAATATTTGCAAATCTAAAGAAAAAAACTTTAAGAGATAAAAAAAACAAGTTGAAAAGAAGTTAATTTACAGTGAAAACGCTGCAAAATTCAGAGGGAAATGTCACAAAATGAAAGGGGGTAACATTTTCCACATATTTAAGAACCCCCACACACACAAATTTGCATATTTAGTACACATTAGTAATGCAAAAAGTTTTTTAACAGATCAGTTTGAACTCTATTTACCTTCATTTAAGGCTCACATCCGTTTGTGGCTCAAGTGCAGATTCTTGTGGTCATAAACTGCTAGAATGGCTCTTTCCACAGGAAAGGCTGTAGACCCCTGAACTAGTCTTGGCTTCAGGCTTCAGGGTCATCGTAAGACACGTCACAGCCAACATGGGGGCATAAAAGGGTTGGCTCCTGAATGTAGTGCTCATTTTTCTACTTTGTAGCTATCCCATTGTTGAAACATGTTCTATGAAAACCCTCCACAGAGGTGGGTAGTAACTAGTTAAGAGTTTCTCAAATACATAGACTGAAGCAACTTTTTTTTTTTTTTAAACAAAATGCTACTTCGTTTTATTGTAGGACTCTTTTTACATTTAAGTACAATTATGAAGAAAAGCCTGTACTTTCACTCAAAAGCACATTCTGTCGTACTCCGAGTTTCTTCACATTAACAGATAAGGCAAAAAAGGCATTGAAAACTGATGAAAGAAAAGTTGAAAATTTAGAAAAGAAGAGCTGGAAATTATGATAAAAGTCACAAATTTGACAAATTTATCTGAAATAAGTTGTAAATTTACAAGAAAAATGTTTTGAATTTATAAGAAAAACTTCACAAATTCATGAGAATCTTCTCCTTTCAGCTGCTCCCTTTAGGGGTCGCCACAGCGGCTCATCTGCCTCCATCTCACCTTATCCCTTGCAGTCTCTTCTCTCACACCAACTTTCCCCATGTCCTCCTTCAGTACCTCCATGAATCTTCTCTGTGGTCTTCTTCTTTTCCTCTTGTCTGGCAGTTCCGTCTTCAACATCTTTTGTCCAATATCTCCACTATCCTTCCTGTGCACATGTCCAAACCCTCTCAGCCTTGCCTCTGCTACTTTGTCTCTAAATCTCTCAACCACAGCTGTCCCTCTGATATACTCGTTTCTAATCCTGTCCCTCCTAGTCACTCCGAATGAGAATCTTAGCATCTTCAACTCTGCAACCTCCAGCTCCACCTCCTGCTTTTTCGTCAGGTCCATCATCTCCAAACCATACATCATATTACAGCAGGTCTCACTACCATCTTGTAAATCTTCCCTTTCGCTCTAGCTGCTATTCTTTTGTCACAAATTGCCCTGATACTTGCCTCAACCCTTGCCTGCACTCTGTTCTTCACCTCTCTTGAGCACTGTCCATTGCTTTGGACGGTCGACCCCAGGTATTTAAACTCATCTGCCTTCACTACCTCTACTCCTGGTATCTTCACCGTTTCACCAGCTCCTCTGTTATTCACACACATGTATTCTGTCTTGCTTCTATGGACTTTCATTCCTCTTCCCTCCAGTGCACATCTCCGGCTCTCCAGGTTCTCTTCCACCTGCTCCCTACTCTCACTACAGGTCACAGATATATGAAAATAAAGTCTGAAATCTACAAGAAAAATAGTAAAAACTTTATGTGGGGGAAAAAAATTATTTAAAATTGATTAAAAATTCAGGAGTCAAAAGTGGCAATGTTACATGCAAATAAAGTTGAAAACAAAAAAAAAGCTTCAAATTTAAGGTTTACAAAGGTATCTTTTCTAAGTGACTGCTCTGACTTATACAAGTAAATAATATGAAGTAACACTGCTTTAATGAGTACAATTTCTGGCCACTCGACCCACCTCTGGGCCATCATACATGGCTAGAGAGTTGAATTTTTCAGATATTTCTCCCCAGTCCACCTTATACCGTTGAAATATTGCCTCTACTTCTCAGTATTGTTTTCCAGTCAGGTCTAATCGCTGAATATCTGATGGTACCACCTCAGTGCATCATGGGTCAACAATGAGCAGACGGATGACGTAACCATCTTGTCCATTCTGTTTCATTACTCTTGGTGCGAACCGAACAAGCCTTTCTTTCACTCACTCACCTTATGTAGAACAACTCTGGAGCTGTACATAGAAGAAAGTATCACCCTAACACGCACAGGACAGACAGAGGCATGTTAGAAGGGATAGTTTGACACCATGCCTATTGTAGCCATGACAGTGGAATCATTAGGGAGACATGTGACAATCATGGAAAACATCTGGAACAGCACTTCTAACAGGAGAATTCAGCAAGTCATCATGACTGGAGAGGGAATTTACTGTTATTTAAGGCTTTTATAGTGTGATTTTTTAAAAATAACCATATTGCCCTGAACAAAATGATAATAAAAATACATTTGTACTTGTGTTTCAGGGCCTCAAGTGTCTTTTACAGTCGTGCCTGTAGACTCCAGGTTAGAGCAGAGTGGGACCTTTTCGTGCCGAGTTAAACTTGTTAAATTTTTACTTGTTTCGCTGGTCGACTTGAGTCCGATGCAGTGATTTGTTTGAAAAATGGACGGGTTGTGGTGTTTTCTGCAGTGTTGTAATATGAAGGGTGTGAAATCTCTGTGCCACAGTCCTTTCTCTCAGAGTCTGGCTTCTGCATGCAGTGTTTTCTCAAGTCATTAAAACAAAAATGCCAAAAATATCAGTGTGTGAATTTGTTCTTGTTCCGTGGTGTAACTCTCTGAGATGACCCTGTCAAGTTCGGTTGTAGGGCAGGTGGATGTGTGATTGTGCAGAAGTCAATTAAAAGAGTGCAATAATTAGAACTGAGTGTTAGACGCTATCAAGAGCGCTAATTAACCTTTGTGTTTTCATAGTGCACTCAAGTCTGAGTATAAAGACACATTCACACAAGTGAAAGGAAACATGTTTGTTTTTATAAAAGATTCACATATTGATAATTCAAATAATAAAGTTATTAATTTTACCCGCTTTCCCAAGGGAAAAAAGTAGCTTCAGAAGAAAACAAAAGTCTGTAACATCAGTTGTTGATTGTTTTCTGTGTGAATCATTTCTCACAGAAGCCTGATGTGTTCAGGCTCAACAGTTCGGACAGTGCCAGACTTCATTAGAGTCACATTCAGATTATCCTGCCACTAGATTAACACAAAAACTTATTACACAACAACAGGTTGTAAGAAGCTGTGTGATCACTGTCACCAGTGGATTTGAAAAGTAAACTTACTCCTAACTAATGAAGGAATAAATTAAACAGTTTGCTTAGAATTATAGATCACAATTTACATGTGCCAGTAATCACACCAAAGGTTATACAGGCTGTACAAAAATCATTCAAGGTCACCATCCACACTTTAAAAAAAAAAAAAACAGCATCACTTGATCAATTTGTGAACGGAGCATTTTCTTCATACACCCAGATTACTGTTAGACATTTGACTCCATACAGAAGAGTCTTGTACTGTCCTCTGGTCACTGAGATGCACAGTGCATGTGATCAAACATGAATGCCGTAGCACAGGAAAGAATACTAGTTATTATGGCGAATACAACTAGCATAGGCTGGAGTTTCCATTTCCCACCTGACTGTTCCTCCCAGACAGAAAAGGCTGTGAAGATGTGTACAAATGGCACTTTAACTTTTTTTTAATAGATCACTGAAAATAAAAAGAAGTCAGGGCTTATACTGTATGAAAGCTCAGTCAAGTGGATTAAAGTATTTTTTAATCCTGAAACATTTCACCATTCATCCAAGAGGTTTCATCAGTCAGAAATGAGTGCACAGAAGGATGTTAACACACTATACTACCAATAACTGTCATAACTACGCTGACAACAAGCAGCAAAATTTTGGGGGAAAACGCAAACTATGCATTATTTAAATTTGTAAAATAGTAATAGTATATGCAGCTCTGGGAAAAAAAAATAAGAGACCAGTGCAAAATCTTTACTAAATTAGCATCTCTACATGTATGGCAGCCATTCAGTTTGAGTATCTGTTGAATTTCAACACAAGGGCACCTCAGGAGGTACTGAATAGGTGATCATCTAAGCATGGTAAGACATGAACGCTGCGAATAAAAATCAGTTATTCCACAAACACAGATTTCTGATTTCTTTGCAAGTTAAAACTTATGTGTTGTAGTGTTTAAGAATGAACATGAACTTGTCTTTGCACGACTTGATCTAAAAGCAACATCTTTTTGTTGTTCTGGCCAGTTGTTATTTTTCTGTAAATAAGTGCTCTAAATGACAATATTTGGACTTGGAATGTGGGTGAGTTGTTTTCAGTAGGTGAGAGAATAAAACAAAATTGTTCATTTTACTCAAACATATAAGTATAATAAAAAGTAAAGTGATCATTTTGCACTGGTTTCTTCACCCAACACTATATATACAAGCAATATTACATGGGAGTGAGTTTGGTATCATGACTATACTAACTCCAGCAGGGCGTGACGCAGCTTGTGCCCTCCGCTACACCCCACTGGAGGTAGTACATTCATGATACCATAACAAACTCCAGTGTAATACTGCTTTTATACAACAGTTCTGCAAGCACAATTTATTAAAAAAAAAACAGCAATACTGAACAAAATATTTATGACTTGTTTGTTTAACCAGTTATTTTGCAAAGCTGAGAAAAAAAATTGTCCCTTCTGAATGTAGCCGCAGTAACTGCTGCTAAACATCTCAATCAGCATGAGCACATCTATTGTCAGGTGCAAAAGTAATAAGTGTTTATAAAACATACCTGTTAAGTCGATACTTCAGAAAATCCCAGATCAAAACGTATCCAATACCGGTTGCCAGAAGCTATTGATTAGCATGCTAGCAATTTAGCACATTTTGCTCGCTTTTCCAAATGAAACAAAAGAGCCCATCACCACAAAAGTACTGTGGTTTGTTAATCGAGACAATAGATCAAGCTCTAGCACTGCCTATTTTTTTTTTAAACAGATGTGAAATGGTTTAATGATGGGCAGAAGGAAATGTTTGTTTTCAAAAGGGTGGGACTTCTGGGTCACAGATGTATAATTTCTTGTCAAACAGCACCTCACTGTGGAAACTAAGGTATCCAGACGAATACTGCAACTGTCAGAGTTGATAGCAAAATTACTGTTAGTAATTTAACGGTTACTAGAACATCTTTGAAGCGGAGTGATGCATATCCAGTGAAACTGGAGTGCAATTACAGCGGATTATAGCAACTCCTGGAATCCCCATTATCCAATCCAACTCCTCAGTCAGAACTGGTGTGTGTGTGTGTGTGTGTGTGTGTGTGTGTGTGTGTGTACATATAAGCAAGCAACAATAAACGAGACAAAGTTATAGTATCGTGATTATAGTAACTGCGGCTGTGACACGTCTAATGTAGGGGTGTAACAGTACACCTAAAATCACGGTTCGGTACGTACCTTGGTTTTAAGGTCACGGTTCAGTTCATTTTTGGTACAGTAAGGAAACCAAATGCAAAACATAAAACTGCTCATCTTTTGTATAAGCAGGAACAGGTTTACTGACAAAAAACAAACAAACTGCAAACTGCCAGCAGTAAATTGTCCAATAAATAAAACATTCTCAAATAAACAAAATGAAAACGCATACAATAAATAAATTCTCTTTTTAGGAAACGAACGATGCAGACAAGTGCAACAATAGAAGTTTGAACAGCCTATTATAAAAAGCTCCCATAGCTAATTAAAATAGGGTTACAAAAAGAATTTTTTGGTAAGTTGTCTGTGTTTTTTCAGCTGATTTAAGACAATTTTGCACCGCTGAATCAGAAAATGAATCCGTTTCTCTCAATCAGGCACTAAGTAAAAACCTATATTTACTTAGTAATTACTTAGTACTGTGCATGTACTTACCTTTATATAAAAGTAAGTACTGTACATGCAAATTGAATGTTACGTCATCATTGTTCAAAATTCAGAGAATTTCAAAACATAAAAAAGAATTTTGCATCATATAAAGCGAAAATACCCGTACATGTAAACAAAAACGTATAAAACAACATGTAGCCATAATTCAAAAAGTTGACCTGATTGAGCAAAACCAATGTGATTTTTGGATTCAGCACATCAAAATGGACCTAAATCAGCTAAAAAAAATTAGACAATAAATTTGGTGTTGACCAGTGTAATGACCCATGAAACATGAGTTGGAAACTTGAACTTAACAGCTTAATCAAAAGTGTTTGTAGCAACACAACTAAACAACATACATTAAAGTTCGGTCCTTTAACCCAAAAACTAAAGAAATAAAACTCAAATATCAGCTTCTACTGCACCATACAGGGCTGTTGTAACTTTGTTCAAAACAAACTGGAGTAATGGTATTCAACTCCATTCAAGTCAAAAAGAAAATAACAGCGGGCAGCGCGGTGGCGGCGTGGTTAGCACTGTGGCAGCACAGCAACTCACCCTTGGCCTGGGGATCCCGGGTTCGATCCCATCCCACAGACTCCGACCGTGTGGCGTTTGCGTGTTCTCCCCATGTCTGCGTGGGTTTACTCCGGGATTTCTCCGGTTTCCTCCCACATGCCAAAAACATGCACATTAGGTTAATTGGCATCAACCTGGGGATTCTAAATTGTCCTCAGGTATGACTGTGAGAGTGAATGGTTGTCTGTCTCTCTGTGTTGGCCCTGCGATGGACTGCTGATCTGTCCAGGGTGGACCCTGTCTCTCGCCCAAAGATGCTGGGATAGGCTCCAGTGCGCCCCACCCCCACCCCCGCGCAACCCGAAAAGGATTAAGCGGAAGAAGATGGATGGATGGATAGATAGATGGAGAAAATAACAAGCTAGTCCATCCTGTTTGAAACTTTGCTGAGTCTAGAAGATTAAGTTTAATAATTAGGCTTCAGATGAAAATTAAAATAACTTTTTCCATTCCAAAATAACAGTTTACAAATGCTTTAAGCTACAGTAGAGGAATGTGAGTCTTCACTACACAGAGTTAAATATTTAAGCTGTTTTAATTTATTTGTCATGATTATGGCTATCTTTTTTTAAATTAAATTACAAATCATGATATTCTAATTTACCAAGCTGCACTAATATTCAGAATGAGGGCTTATTATCGCAACAATAATAGAGAAGATGAAAAAGAGTAAGTTGCTCATGTAATTCACCCATTTACTGCAGTTAACAGGTTACCAGCAGAGCTGAAACAGCTCAGCTGTCAGCAAATATCCTCCACGAGAGATTATTGTCTGACAGGTAATGTTAGCACATGCTAACAGTTCAATCAGTTTTTTTTAAAGCTGAGACAGTCACTCACTGAAAGTGAGAAGCACCAAGTTTACTTGCTAAAAACTCACTAACCTTACCAGTGTTTTGTTTAGAAGTAGCTCAATTTCAGTCATTCTTCACCGGGGCGGAGCGCTGCTGAAGTCCGCTGACAGGTGGCCGGTGATGGGCAAACAGGCAGGAGGAGGGGTCGTGATATGACAGTTACACTTTCTGTCCATCACTCAATATAGTCCATGTTGTACCTCAGTATGTGTCTGTACAGTACCGTGGGTGGCGTCCCGAAAAATCCGAATACAAGTACTGTTACACCCCTAGTCTACACGGAGGACATTAGAGTATCACAGCCGTAGTTACTATAATCACGATACCGTAACGATGTTGAGTGTAATACTGCCTTTATACAACAGTTCCGGCAAGCAAAATTTATTAAATGACAACAATACTGGACAAAATATTATGATTTGTTTGTTTAACCAGTTATTTTGCTCAGCTGAGACAAAATGGTCCCTTCTAAATGTAGCCAACTGTAGCTAAACATCTCAGTCAGCAGGAAGACGTCTATGGGGGCGGCTGCAGTGCAGGTGTAGTGTGGCCGGCTACTGATCAGAGGGTCAGGGGTTCAATTCCCGCTCTGTCTGCAGTCTACACGTTGAAGTGTCCTTGAGCAAGACACTGAACCCCCAGTAATTCCTGGTGGTCAGGCCAGCACCTATGTATGGCAGCTCCGCCACCATCAGTGTGTGAATGTGTGTGTGAATGGGTGGATAGCAGCATCTGTAATGCGCTTTGGTCATCCAGAGATGAGAAAAAGCGCGATATAAGTGAACGCCATTTACCATTTATTCTCATTTCACACACATGTAAAAAAATTAAATATTGTCAAGTGCAAAAGTCATTGTTTATATAAAACATATACCTGTTGAGTTAGTACTGCAGAAGACCCCAGAGCCACGACGAGGGTGCTTTCCGCAGCAGACATGGCTTTCCCGGCATGACACCTGTCACCAGAACACTGTAGCTAGCCGGTAGTTAGTAGTAAGCATGCTAGTGATGAGCAAACTTTGCTCACTTTTCTTTGCATTTTCAGATGAAACAGAAGTCCATCACCACAAGGGTATTTGGTAATTGAAACAATAAATCAAACTGGAGCACTGCCTATTTTTTTAAACAGACGTGAAATGGATTAATGATGGGCAGAAGGAAATGGTTGTTTTCAAAAGGGTGGGACTTCTGGGTCACAAATATATAATTTCTTGTCAGACAGCGCCTCACTGTGGAAATTAAGGTATCCAAATGAGTAATGCAATTGTCAGAGAGATGATAGAAAATTACTTGGTCATTAACGGTTACTAGAACACCTTTGAAGCGGAGTGTGATACATAGCCAGTGAAACTGAAGTGTAATTATTGCGGATTATAGTAACTCCTGGAATCCCTATTGTCCAATCAAATTGCTCGGTCGGAATTAACTGCTGTGTGTGTGTGTGTGTGTGTGTGTGTGTGTGTGTGTGTGTGTGTGTGTGTGTGTGTGTGTACTGTATATATTTGGGATGTTAATGATTAATTGACTTTTGATTAACTGTCAAAGAATTTAGTCAACTAAATTAAATAATAATAATAATAATAATAAAAATGGATTAGATTTATATGGCGCTTTACATGTCAAGTGACATCTCAAAGCGCTTACAGTGAGTCCATTATTCATTCACTCCAGACAGGCATTGATAGTGGTAAGCTACTACTCTAGCCACAGCTGCCCTGGGGCAGACTGATGGAAATGTGACTGCCAATCGTAACCAACGGCCTCTCCGATCACTACCGAACATTTATACACATTCATACCCAGTGTCATGGACACTGGAGGCAAGGTGACTAAAGTGTCTTGCCCAGGGACACAACAACAGGATGGCTGGGGAGAGCGGGATTTGAATCGCCAACCCTCTGGTTACTGGACGACCCGCTCTACCTCC
Source organism: Pholidichthys leucotaenia (assembly GCA_020510985.1). Taxonomy (NCBI): domain Eukaryota; kingdom Metazoa; phylum Chordata; class Actinopteri; order Cichliformes; family Pholidichthyidae; genus Pholidichthys; species Pholidichthys leucotaenia. The sequence goes on along the minus strand of CM035839.1, from coordinate 389,917,872 downwards.
TGACCCAATGCTGCCCACAGTTCCCTCCTCCGTTCCATTTTTGCTGAGCACCAAGCTGGATGGCAGGAAGTTCCATTTTTACATGGCCTTTGGCATGATCCGGCCGGGACTTGAATCTCACCCTCCCGGTTGTGGGGCAGATGCTCAACCTCTAGGCCACTTAGTTGTCAATTAATTTATAACTCAGCAGTCTTTTCCAAAGGTAGCTTATTCTATGAAATGTAGCGGCATCACCGTCTAGGTGGGGGTGCACGCGGTCACCCAATGCCGCATTTCAACTGAAAAAGCAGAGGAAGACACCAAGCCCCCAGAGTACATGCGCTGTGGAGAGCGAAAAACTCACCCTTCCGGGTTACGTTGGAGTGCCACAAGTTCCAATGGCACACGAGCGTGAAGGTCCACCTGCTTCAAATTAACATATGTAGCAGAGAAACGGACCGGAGCAAAGAGAAAGATTACACAAGCGCAAAAACCCATCTACGCTGCCCCGCGCCACAAGACAAAAAGCAGACCGGACTCAAGTTGCCACTGAGGTAACAGACAAGAGAAGCCCAGATTGTTCTGGGTTTGTCTGGATTTCCGGGGTACAGTGAAAACGTTTAACATGTAACAGATGAAGCAGCTCACAATTCATTTTCCTGTTAAAACAATCTACTAGTGCATCTCAGTAAATTAGAACGTGAAAGTTATGATATTGGTAATAGTTTTTAAAATAAATTAAAAATCATGACATTTGTAATTTTATTGATTTATTTTCCCCCTTGTCCTGTCAAACAGCTAGGTAAGCAGAACAGAAATCTGCTTCCCTTATTGTGCCAAACTGATTTACTTTACCAAAAGGAGCTTTATACAGCACATATATATGTACTGTATATTATTTACAAACTCCTCTTGTAATAACTTTTAATACTTTAAGTTGTTTTACCCATGAAGGACCCGACAGGGTAGGAATGGGGAAAGGAGGGATGCAGAAAGAAAGGGGGAAAGAAAGAGAGGAACAGAGAAGACAGACTAACACAACCGAAACATACAGAAGACAGACTGTTTCTTCTACTGAAAAGGTCTCATCACGAGTCTGGTATCTGCACCTGTTGAAGGGGAGACATACGTATATGTGTGTGTGTGTGCATGTGTGTGAGAGCTCACGCAAACTAAGTGTGTGCGTGTGAGTGGTTTGCCAGGAAACCCTGAGCAAGTAAGACAGCGCCACCAACCCTCACAGAGCACAAATGTCCCGAGGCTAACAAGCCCCAGGACAATCAGACATCCGACCCAGGAGGGATGGCCGAGGGAGGCTGGGCCACCAAGCGGTTGGCGCGGCGCACCCCCGCCCCCGGACCAGCCAGCCCCCGCCCACCCAGCAGGGCCAACGCCAGCTCCAGGGCCCCAGTCAGTGTAAACAAACAATCATCATCCAGGTGCAGTTTCTGGAGGAGGCAGTGACATTTTCCCAGCTGTGTACTCTGTCAGATAATGTTGTAAGCCTAAACATAACAGTGTTTTTAGACTTTCCACAGCAGGTAGAAAGCAGCTGCAGAAGTTATGAAGGGAACCCTGCCCCTCTTAACTCGCTCAGATGCAAATTTGTTTCTATTTGCATCGGGTTTATATGTAATCGCGCCTCGAAAAAAATTCACGCTTTTACGTTTGGTCTAAATGCACCTTTAGGAAAGAAAGATAGTAATGCACTATACGAGGGGGGGCTGAAAAGTTCATAGACTGACTAAGGAGTTATGCTCGTAGGTGCTGAGCCAGTTCTATTTGTGCTTTAGTGGCTGAGGAACAAGAGGACAGAGCGGAGCTGAGAGTGAGAGAACGGTCAAGAGTATGGGTACAATAAACCACATTTGGTCAAAACTGACCACTGCATCATGGTCAGCCTATGAACTTTTCAGACCCCTCGTAGGCAGAGTTGACTAGCTTTCATGCAGTATATTTGCCCAGCTGGATGACAGAATTTTCATCAAAGTCAGGGTATATTTAGTGAGTAAATATTTTCAATCAAATAAGTTTATTTAATAAAAGCATACTTCTGCTTAGAATGACCTTCACTAAATGTGTAAAGCCCTGGTGGTTATATTTATTAATTTGTGGGTGCAGTTCTTACTAAATTGCTAATATTATAATAAAAGAATGTACATATACAGTTGAAGCCAGAAGTTTACATACATTGTATAAAAAGACACATTGCCTTTTTTTGTCGCAGACAATAAATCAGACTTAACTTTTCCCGTTTTAGGTCAGTTAGGATGAACAAAATTATTTCTATTTGCCAAATATTTTTTTAGAGAATTTTTTTATTGCTTTTTTTCAAAGTCAGAAGTTTACATACATTTCCTTCATAGGTGGTAACATTGCCTTTAAACTGTATGACTTGGGCCAAACATTTTGGGTATCCTTCCACAAGCTTCTCACAATAGTTTACTGGAATTTGGGCCCATTCCTCCTGACAGAACTGGTGTAACTGAGTCAGGTTTGGAGGCCACCTTGGTCGCACACGTCTTTTCAGCTTTGCCCACAAATTTTCAGTGGGACTGAGAAGGCTTTGTGATGGCCACTCCAAAACATTGACTTTGTTGTTCTTAAGCCACTTTGTAACTATTTTGGTGGTATGCTTAGGGTCATTGTCCATTTGGAAGACCCTTTTGCACCCAAACTTTAACTTCCTGGCTGATGTCTTGGGATGTTGCTTCCATATAATGTTCTTTCCTCATGATACCATCTATTTTGTAAAGTGTGTCAGTCTCTCCTGTAGCAAAACACCCCAACAACATGATGGTGCCACCCCCATACTTCACAGTTTGGATGGTGTTATCAGGCTTGCAAGCTTCTCCCTTTTTCCTCCAAATGTAACAATGGTCATTATGGCCAAACTTCAATTTTATTTTCATCAGACCACAGGACATGTCTCCAAAAATTAAGGTCTTTGTTCCTGTGTGCATTTGAAAACTGTAATCTGGCTTTTTTTTTATGTTGCTTTTGGATTAATGGCTTCTTCCTCGCTGAGTGGCCTTTCAGCTCATGTTGGTGCATGACTTGTTTCACTGTGGATAATGACACTCTTACCAGCCTCAGCTAGCATCTTCACAAGGTCTTTTGCTTTTGTTCTGGAGTTGATATGCACATTTCGCACCAAAACACGTTCATTTCTGGGACACAGAACCCGTCTCCTTCCTGAGTGGTATCATGGCTGGATATTCCCATGGTGTTTATACCTGTGTATGATTGTTTGAACAGATGAACATGGCACCTTCAGACATCTGGAAATTGTACCCAAGGACGAACTTTGTGGCAGTCCACAATTCTCTTCCTGATACTAGTGTATGTAAACTTCTGACTTTGAAGAAAGTAATAAAACATTCTCTAAAAAAGTATTAAGCAAATATAAAAAAAAAATAGCAAATAGAAATAATTTTGGTAATCTTAACTGACCTAAAACAAACAAAAAAAATGTTTGATTTAATGTCAGACAGTGTGGGGGAAAAAAGGTCATGTGTCTTTTTTTCATAAAGTGTATGTAAACTTCTGGTTTCATCTGTATAAAGGACAAACATGACCATAGTAATGTCAATAAACGGTCTGTGAAGCCTTTTGAAAATAGGCTCAACATTGGGCGAGCACAAACCTGGCAGTGAAACTGAGGACACAGCACAGTTATACAGTAAAAATGTAGGGCTGACTGAAAACATAACCATACTTTATCTGATATTCAGATTCTAAAGCGAAACATAATGAACAAAAATAAAGATGTTTTATGAAATTAAAAGCTTGAAACTACCTAATTAGGTCAAAAAAGTTGATACCGAGAATGTAGATCACAGAAGCAGGTTTGTTTAGCCTCAAATTTCTATAGAATTTAACTATCATTAAGTAAACGTTTGTGCCACCTCTTGCTTTACATTACAAAGAATATATATTTAGGATTCTGCTTTTTCTTCACTTTTCAGACACCAAAGCTACTTCTAGTTATTTTTTCCAATAATCAATGGATGACAAGCTGAAAAATCCAACATAAAAGTTAGGGTTGAATTGAGAGTAGAAAATTCTAATTTTATCTCCTGCCGCTAATTCATATATTATATATCACTGTCGGGTGCAAATCTTGTATCTCCAAAATGTTACAAAATGTATTTGCATTCCTTTATTAATCTTTATTATTGGTTTGATATAAGTAAAGACATAAATGGGGGACCAAAGAATGGGTTTATACAAAAACTAATAAAAAAGAAATATGGAGATACAATGTTTCCCCCCGACAAAGACAATAACACTTAACCTACATGAAATTACGTTGTGACCATGAAACCCAGATTAGATTGGAAATTATTAGTTGTAACCTTGATAAGAAGGGAAATAAAAACATATTGAAACAGACTACAGAAGTTGTTGTTTAAAGTATTGGAAATCTTATTGTAACTTCCAAACTTGAGTAATGGGATCAAGTGACGAGCACGTGAATACACAGTCAAACAGACATGCTTTCACTTGCCAACATTGTACACAGCTTCAGAGTGAACAATAGCTGGTGAAGCTCTGAAATTAACTTTCAGAGGCCAAATGGAGGAAAAACTGCGAGAGCATTGAATACTGTAAGGTGAGCATGACAGTTTGGGTTAATGTCACATTATGTATGGCTTTTGAACAAGATTTACACACTCTACCACTCACACTATCAGCTAGTCCTTTCAACAGCATCTCTTTTAGTGTCAAAGTGTGGCAGTCACAATTACATCTACTGCAGAAACAAAGAAAACTGCACAATCCTGTTTCTCTTCTCACTGCTTTTTCCCCTCAGCTGAGGCACTTTTGGTGTGAAACCCGACGTGGCAGCATTTTTGTCCTTTTTTCATTCCACCTTCTCGGCTTACCTTCCTTTTCTATAAAACCATTTCTTCTCATTTGTGATCACAATGTACAATGAAGACCTTTCACCTTCTTTTTTCCCCAAGTCCTCTCTTCCCTCCTTTTTTTGATACTTCAGCATAACCTCCTTTTAGCCGTGATTGTCCTACGCCCTGCTGGGGTTGAGGCTCGGCTTCCCTTCGTAGCCGTACAGGAAAGTTGCCACGATGACCAAAATGGCCCCGAGGAAGAAAACACTGCAGATGACAGCAGAGAAAAATAATCAGCTGCAGAAGCTGTGATAATGAGAAAGAAAAGCAACGATTGGAAATAAAGAGATGGAGGGCAAGTTGATGATTGTGATTTTTACCCAGTGGGGTCAAAGTCCTGCAACCAGAAGTACGATATAAGAGTTGACAGGATGATGGAGAGCGATGTAGCAAAGCCCTTGAGGATGTTGTCTGCATACTTGATGACCGCCGCTATGACCAGACCACCCAGCGCCTGAAGAAACAACAAACACATGGACACAGATGGACAAAGGCATGACCTGTAGGGCCCAGCAGGCCGTCTGAGCCACAGAATTAAACAGCCCCTTACTCCAGAAGCTTGGTGAAATATATGAAGACTTTGGTGGGAAACAAACGGCAACTATGAGTTACCTGTAGAACTACAACAGTCCAGGTGACCATGTTGTATCCTTGGAACATTCCGAACTCCCTGACTCTCTCCCCATCATAGATCATCATTCCAAAGAGGCCAAACACAAAGCCAAACATCCCTGGAGGAAAGCACATTAAAAATCAGCAGTTCAAGATTATCTATTCCAAGGTTTCAAGCTAAAATCTGAAAACAAAAAGTCACGAGGAAGACAGTGAATGAGAAACTGCATTTGATCTGAATGTCTTAATTTGACTTTAAAAAAACATTAATTGGCTTTATCAATTTTGTTTAACAGATACAGTATTGCACATTTATAAACTCAGGAAGGACCCAGAAAAACCCACACAGGCACAGAGAAAACAAAGTTCACATACAAACTCATCTCCTGTTTTATGTTAGAACCCTCTTGTTGTGAGGTGACACTGCTGTCAACTAGGACGGGGGTAATTCTGAAATGGCGCTATCCTGTATGTCCTTGAAAAACTATAAAAAGACACACACATCATCCACTCACCTATTCAACTAGTTGGGTGCTGGATCTCAAACACCCCCCCCCCCCCATCAGAAAAAAATATATCAAAGAAGATCTGCACACTGAGAATCTGCCATTAAATAACTTTTATTGGTAGTACTGTTTTGGGCCACCTGTCCTTGCTCAGACTCCTACTGCGCCAGGTGGCCTGAAACAATACCATCAATAGAAGTTAATTAATGGGAGCTTCTCGGTGTGTGGACCTTCTTTGATTTTTCTGTTATCCTGTAGCAGCACCATCACCATCATTTAATGCACTGTCAGCACCTTTTGCAGCACACTGAGCAGACGGTGGTGCAGAACCAAGTGGCGTCTTTGCGTTAACTTGCCAATTATGTTTGTGAAATGTAGGGATGCGCAACAATATCATTATCTGTAAAAGCCAATAAAGTATTTAAAATTATTTATCAGTACAAATTTGTATTTACAACCAATAAAATACAGTGGTACGCTTTTCCTGCGGCGCAAGGGAATGATGTCATCACGTTGGATGTGCATCCCTAAACAAACATGTCTGCCTCCACACGAAGAGGAGGAGCAAAAACAACATGAGGAACCCAGGAAGCCCAAACAAGGGAAAGACACAAAAGCAACCCCCCCCCCCCCGAAACTTAAGTAGCAGCTCCCTCCACAGCGCCCACCACCACCAGGACCACAGCCAGGAGGCAGTGCCAGCCCCCCCACCACCCCAGCCATGACCTTCACGCAAAAACAGCCGCTGACTTCACCATCCAAAGTCAGCAGAGCAGCCAGAGGAGCGAAGAAGGCAGACGACCTCAGACTGCCGAAACTACCACAGGAATCAAAGAGGAAAAGGGAAGACCTGCACCCAACCATCGAGGCCAAGGCAGAAGAGCCTGGAGATGGGCCGACCAAGTGCTATATATCCAGACAGTCCAGTCAGGAGCTGAGCCACAACGGAGGCCAACCCACCCCTGCCATCTCGGCGGCAAGTGCAGACGTAACCATACTCTTCGTTTACTCCTTTTCATGATAATATTCAGCAGCATGTACTGACAGTATATCGCCTCCTCATCTCACAACTTTGAGCAAGTCTTTGCTCATACCAGGCATGTAAATGCAAAAAAGAAAAAAAGATCCTTGCTCCACAATGAAACAAGTGCTAAAATATTCATGATAAAAAAATTTCCAAAGTAGCATAAAATATCAATAAAATAGGCCAGTAAAACCTAAGTTTCTATGATGGTGGTGGCAGTTGTCTGATTGTTCTTGGAAAATGTGTCTTTATATGCCAGTTAATCATCACTGTAAGACAACAGAGATGTTAATATGTGGGAAAAATATGTGGAAATATCAGTATCGGCAATCAGCAAAAACTATTTTCGAAATATTGGCATTTCAGTTATCAGAAAAACAACTAATACTGTACATAAAATATATAAAGTATGTAAAGATAAACAGCAGGAGCAAATATCAATAGTGGCATTATACTGTTCATTAATAATGTGTTTTAAAAGTTAATAATCCATTTGTGAAAGTGGAGATAATACTGAATTAATCATCACATCACTGGTCACATGATCACATTGTCTTCCTCTTTCTTTTTCTACATACAAACAAATCCATTCCTCTGGGGGGGGGGGGGGGGGGGGTTCTCTGCATTTTCCCCTCCCTCTGCAGTTTTTGGTGCTGATCTAGGCTTTACTGTTTAATGCAGGAGAAAAAGTTCCAAGCTCGCAGCAGGAATCACTAGAGACGTAACACACACCTCGCACGTTCCATGTTAAAAATAGACTCGACAGGAACATTCATCTAAACAGAAACACAGAGGGTGAAAAGCCCAGCTGGCTCTCTGTGCCAAGAACAGTGGAAAAAAGCACAAGTATCAAATCTTGGTTCAAAAACACAGAGGTAGACAATTTTTTAATGTGCTTCAGTGTGATTTGCCAATTACCTGCCTCAAGGTGATAATTGTCCCTGGATAATTTCAGTAATAATGTGAACAATTACATTTTAGGGCTGTAATAATGGCTGAATGGATGGATGGATACTGACCCAGCTGGATGTTGCGGACCCAGACGCTCTGCTTGCTCTCCTTTAGGATCTTCTCAAAATAGACACCGGCAAATCCACTGGAACAGCACGCCACCAGCACTGCTGCGACCCCAACAAACTGGGAGCCAGCAGACGGGGCCTCCTTCTCTGGGGCCGTGGCAGACTCGGAGGGCCACTACAGGGACAAACAGAGAAAAGTTTGGACTCTAGCAGATGAAAAAACAAATCCAGAGCAGCTTTTACAGGTGTCGATTTAGAATCATACATGTACACTTTGTGACCCAGCAAAACAAAATGAAATTTGACAAATAATAATCACCACAAAGTGAAATACAATACAGGTGTGAAGAAAAAAAAAGCAATGAAGCTAAAGGTTATACAGTATGTGATAGATAAAGGTTTCATATTGTGCAAAATGGTGTTTTTGTGGGTTTTAACGTTGCAAAATACAACCATGGGTCACATGTATACTGTTAATATCTCAATGTGCTCACTTCACAGAGAAACAATCACTACTTTTATTTGGTTAAAGAAATGACTGGATTGCACTTCCTGAGTTTGATGATGTCACAAACCAACAAAGCTCTCCCGTCAGTCCTCAAAGTCGGCAAAACAAAAGCACTCTGACTGCCTCCGGATTAAGGGCTCATTATTAATATTGATGAACAGGCTGAAATCCAACAGAGAACATAACAGGAATGGTTTTCAGTTTTTAAAACCATGTTCCCACTTCGCTGAGGATGTCAAAACTTAAAAATAATCCCTGGAAAATGCAAAACATTGGATCTCCAGTACTGAGGCCCTCTAACAGGTACTTATTTCCTGATTTTTTTCAGTTGCCCTTCACTCAGTTCACTTCATGCAACACAGTATGAAAAGCACACTACATCTGCTGAAGCAAACCTCTGTTCTTGCCTTTTGCCATGGTACATGATGACATGGGTGGGGGCTCCATCACTTCACTCTTCAGTTCATGTGCTCTTTACCTCGCAGGCAACCTCTGTTAGTTTAGTTTCAGCTAAATGAATCCGCCTGCCTGCTGCAAACTGGTGACACAGTAGATTGCTGGTTTGCTGTGGACTCAACAGCATGAGTGCTTGGAGAAAGAAGTCAGTCATTTTTCCCTGTCCCTTGGGGTGTGACTATAACATCTCGGACTGGCCAAAGAGACCTGTTCTATCTGCCGAAATCTGTACTATGTGTGCACGGTGCTCACGGAAGCCGGCAGATGCTCCCTCTGCAGTGAACTGTATTGGTTGACACTAGAGAGGCGGAAGTCATTTGTCAAGAGGACCCCGAGGACCATGAAGGCACCTCTCAAGGAGCTGCCACATCCTGCTCTGGTGACAATGATTTTCCAGTCTATATCCTCATGGAAAACTGGGTTGACCACATGGAAAACATGCTCACGGCCTCTCCCAGGAGGAGGACTCCATCCTATCCTAGACACGAGATCCTTAAACAAACACTTGTGCAGGATGAGGCTTAAAATGTTTACACCGTTTCCAACTATGGTACATCCTGGTGACCCATTTCTTTCTTTTGTCAGGTCCTTTTCTGTTGTGAGACACGGGCATCCAGTCCTGGTTCCTTTAGCCTGCTTGGCAGAGTGTGGTTATAGGTCCCATACCATCTTGCACCGAGTGAACTGAATGTAGGGGAATGTAAGATTATGAATGTAACCACTGTTCCCTGACAGACTATGCTTAGAACTCAGTGCAACATATTGTGGCCCCGCCTTCCCACCAGGCTTGATAAAGAGTGGTTTGGGAACTGAAGATGTGATGATCGGGGTAGAGCCCCCACTCATGTCATCAAGTACCATGCCTAAAGGCATGATTAGAGGTTTGATTCAGTAACATGCATGTAAAGCATGTTCCTATACTATGTTCACAATCATGATATTTTGTATTCATACTTTGTATTTGTATACTTTATCAGTCCCAGAGGAAAATTCAAGGGCAGCCAACTGGATGAGGCAGCCAGCCATGGTGCAGTGCCAATCCCTTCACCATTCACACGTACGGTGGGGAAAAAAAGTATTTAGTCAGCCACCAATTGTGCAAGTTCTCCCACTTAAAAGATGAGAGAGGTCTCCAATTTTCATCATAGGTATACTTCAACTATGAGAGACAAAATGAGAAAAAAAAAATCCAGAAAATCACATTGAAGGATTTTTAATGAATTAATTGGTAAATTCCTCAGTAAAATAAGTATTTGGTCAATAACAAAAGTTCATCTCAGTACTTTGTTATATACCCTTTGTTGGCAATGACAGAGGTCAAATGTTTTCTGTAAGTCTTCACAAGGTTTTCACACACTGTTGCTGGTATTTTGGCCCATTCCGCCATGCAGATCTCCTCTAGAGCAGTGATGTTTTGGGGCTGTCGCTGGGCAACACGGACTTTCAACTCCCTCCAAAGATTTTCTATGGGGTTGAGATCTGGAAACTGGCTAGGCCACTCCAGGACCTTGAAATGCTTCTTACGAAGCCACTCCTTCGTTGCCCGGGTGGTGTGTTTGGGATCATTGTCATGCTGAAAGACCCAGCCACGTTTCATCTTCAATGCCCTTGCTGATGGAAGGAGGTTTTCACTCAAAATCTCACGATACATGGCCCCATTCATTCTTTCCTTTACACAGATCAGTCGTCCTGGTCCCTTTGCAGAAAAACAGCCCCAAAGTATGATGTTTCCACCCCCATGCTTCACAGTAGGTATGGTGTTCTTTCTCCTCCAAACACGACAAGTTGAGTTTTTACCATAAAGTTCTATTTTGGTTTCATCTGACCATATGACATTCTCCCAATCCTCTTCTGGATCATCCAAATGCTCTCTAGCAAACTTCAGACGGGCCTGGACATGTACTGGCTTAAGCAGGGGGACACATCTGGCACTGCAGGATTTGAGTCCCTGGCGGCGTAGTGTGTTTCTGATGTAGCCTTTGTTACTTTGGTCCCAGCTCTCTGCAGGTCATTCACTAGGTCACCCCCTTGTGGTTCTGGGATTTTTGCTCACCGTTCTTGTGATCATTTTGACCCCACGGGGTGAGATCTTGCGTGGAGCCCCAGATCAAGGGAGATTATCAGTGGTCTTGTATGTCTTCCATTTTCTAATAATTGCTCCCACAGTTGATTTCTTCACACCAAGCTGCTTACCTATTGCAGATTCAGTCTTCCCAGCCTGGTGCAGGTCTACAATTTTGTTTCTGGTGTCCTTTGACAGCTCTTTGGTCTTGGCCATAGTGGAGTTTGGAGTCTGACTGTTTGAGGTTGTGGACAGGTGTCTTTTATACTGATAATGAGTTCAAACAGGTGCCATTAATACAGGTAACGAGTGGAGGACAGAGGAGCCTCTTAAAGAAGAAGTCACAGGTCTGTGAGAGCCAGAAATCTTGCTTGTTTGTAGGTCACCAAATACTTATTTTACCGAGGAATTTACCAAATAATTCATTAAAAATCCTTCAATGTGATTTTCTGGATTTTTTTTCCCCTCATTTTGTCTCTCATAGTTGAGGTATACCTATGATGAAAATTGGAGACCTCTCTCATCTTTTAAGTGGGAGAACTTGCACAATTGGTGGGTGACTAAATACTTTTTTGCCCCACTGTACATTCACACCTAGGGCCACTTTAGAGTCTCCAGTTAACCTAACTTGCATGTTTTTGGAATGTGGGAGGAAACCGGTGCACCCAGGGTGGAGTATGCATGGGAAGAACATGCAAACTCCACACAGACAGGCCCTGCTGGCTGATGGATTGGAACGCACAATCTTCTTACTGTGAGGCAGTAGTGCTAACCACTACACCACCACGCTGCCCACCATACTTGATGAAAAGAAGACACAAGTGATGGTGTTTGGAACCAGTGGTTCCTGTGAGTCCACCCCTGTCGACCTGGGCCCCTTGGCAGGTCCCTCGTAATTCCCAGCCCTACTGCATGGAGTCCCCCTCCTTTTGGGAATAGCAGTCATACTGTATTCATAACCTTATTACCTCTGGCAAGGAGGTTATGTTTTTGCCAGCATTGGTCTGTCTGTCTGTTAGCAACATAACTCAAAAAACTATGAACAGATTTTGTTGAAATTTTCAGGAAAAGTGTGTAATGGCACGGGGAACAGATGATTAGATTTTGGTGACGATCTGAGAGTGCATACCTCCACCAAGGGCTTTGTTTGTGTTTGCGCAGCAGGATTACACAAAAACTGCTGGATGGATTTGGATGAAATTTTCACCAGAGGTGGTCCTTGGACTAAAGAGGAAACCATTATATTTTGGTGATGATCCGAGAATGCATACCTCCGCCAAGGCTCTTATCTTCTCACAGTGTGTTAGCAACAACACTCCAACACTAATGGACAGACTTTGATGCAATTTTCATCAGAAGTGACTCTAGGCCTACACACAAACCCATTACATTTTGGAGGTGATCCATGAGGGATGGAAGGAGCCTTGGTTGAGGTATGCGCTCTCTGAGTGCTTTTCTAGTAGGTTTTTTTTTAAATACAGATTAATCAAATAAGCTTTGGCAAACTGGTTACTGAGCTTGGAGATTATGCTTGGCATTTTTTTTTAAAGAATCTAACCCTACCATTCTCAATAGTTTTCCCACAATAAAAGCAACCCCCCTCCCAATTCTTCTCTTTAGTTGCATCATTATATTACAATAAAATGAACCTTTAATGCTCATTTGCAGCTTGATTTTTTTTCCCTCTCTGAACTCTTAGCTTTAGATGTTTCACAGTTAAAAAGAAAAAAAAACCCTGTCTGAATATTGCAACATGATTTTTGAATTAAACACCCAGTATATAAATATGTACACGCTGGTGTAACTTTCACAAGTATGCACTCAGTAAGGGTTAAATACTCTTTAATTAACATTCACATAACACTGGCCACAGCAGCTGATGCACAGATTCCATCATAGCTCTGCTGAGTTGTAGAAAAGCTGCAAAGTGTGAGCTCTTGCGATTGTGCTGTATTAAGCAGGAAAATCTGTGTTAAAGCAGAAAAAAAGATGACCTTTGTATAGTATAAGAAATGCATAGCAGTTAATGTATGTCTGTTTCTTTATGTAAGAAAAGACTGAGGTTGAGTTATAGTTTCTGTCTTAAACATCTTCACCTGGATGAGAAAACGTGCTATCTCAGCAATAACATAAAGTTTAAAAACTGAAACACTGAAAAGCAACCGGAGTGGTGGCCTAGTTGGTACAGCATCTGCCCCACAACCGTGAGGTTGGGGGTTCAAACCCTGGCTGTGTCAAGACCATATAAAAATGGTACTTCCCGCCTTCTAGCTTGGTGCTCAGCGTAACAGAATGGGGGATGGAGAAGTTGTCTGTGGTGGCGCCTTGCATGGCAGCGACCCCTGTGATTCTAGATGTGATTAACAGTGTAGACAGGAGAAATGTAATTTTGTTCTACTGTACATGATGGGCTGTATGGACTGAATGACAACAGAGATGGCTTCTTCTTCTTACATTAATTCAAAGATTTCTTTTATGCATGGAAGTATTGCTTTTTTGCCTTTTGTTGGTAGTGAAACGGGTTCAACCAACATTCATTCAGTGTTTTAGGGCTTACTATTTATTTAACCTTTATATAACAAAGTCATTGCTGCCAAGACATGATCACAGCAGATAAAACAAATAAGAGACTTACTTTCAGTGAGTTAATGATTAATAAAATTGCTGAGTTAGACTTAACCTAGGGCTGCCGCCAAATATTTGATTACTTGGATATCATTACATTGGTGTTCGGTTTTCAAATTGATTCGGACATTCGCTTTTTGGGTATCCAACTTTCCTTCCTCCATTCTATTATACTGAGCACCAAGCTAGAAGGCAAGAAGTACCATTTTTTTATTTGGTCTTTGGTATGACCCAGCCAGGGCTTGAACCCATGATGCTTGAGACTGAAGCTATAGTGCAGGAGTTTTTTTTTTTCTTTCAAATTCTCAACAGACATAAAATCTGTGTTGATAGTGCAAACATGCAAACAGTAATGATGGTGGAAAGTTGAGTTAAATTATTGTGCCCCAAACAGTACTAAGCCAACCAACCAATTGGACCATGAGTCTGAAATACATGCTGGCTGTTTTTTTTTTTGTTTTTTTTTTTTATATATACATTTAACTTTATCAATGTGATCAATTCCAGCAAGGAATCCTCACCATATACAAGTAGGTAGACAGACAAAAAGCTCTTACTGTGTAGCCTTACTTTTTTGCATTATAAAAACATTATATACTACTAAGTCAAAAAAGGATGGATTTGAATGACAGTTGTAGCTTGATAACGTATGAAAGTGTAGGAATTTCCCTTTTAACATTTATTATTGTGAGATACAGTTAGGTCCATAAATATTTAGACAGTGACACAATTTTTGTCATTTTAGCTATTTACCAAAACATATTCACGACTTCCGGTTATGGCGGCCACGTAGGAAGACGTGTTTCACACTGCTCTGCTTGTAAAAATAAAAATTTTACTAAAACTCTCTTAATTGGAACAAAAACCCATCCCAGCGTTTTGGCGCCGATATGGTAAAGACCAAGGTTGGAAAATTAGGTGGAGGAAAAGGTAACTCGACAAAACAACCCAAGCTAACAGACTTCCACGCTCGAGGCGAAACAGAGAAAACTCCAGAAGCAATGGCGGAGGAGGGAGCCAGCAGCGGAGCGGGAACTGCTGAAGAGGGGACAAACGTAGTGCTCACTGCCATCAACTCCATGAGAACAGAGTTTTCGTCTAAATTTGATGGGATTATAGCAGCGATAGAAGGTATGAGAAAGGAAATAAACGACTGCATGGAGCGAGTGTCGCAGGCGGAGCTCCGAATTTCAAGCGCTGAAGATGACGTCACCAGCCTGCAATCTAAACTGCAAACACTGGAATTAAAATGCAAAAGTCTGGAAGATAACGGCCTAGACTTGGAATCCCGCTCGCGACGGAATAATTTGAGGCTGGTGGGCCTCCCGGAGGGAACAGAGGGATGGGACCCATGTTCCTTTTTGGAAAAGTGGATTTCAGAAGCACTGAATAACGCGGATCTGCAGTCATCGGTCGTTTTAGAGAGAGCTCACCGAATCGGCCCACCGAGAGATAATAAGACACCGCCGAGGACGCTGATTATGAAGTTCCTCAACTACAGAGACAAGATGACAGTCACCAATGCTGTGCGAGCTAAAGGGGAAATTGAATTCCAGGATCAACAGGTGCGGTTCTACCCAGACTTGGCCACAGGAATTCAACAATTAAGGAGGCAGTTCGACCCGGCCCGCAAAGAGCTGCGCAACCTCGGGATTCGTCACGGAGTAATTCATCCGGAAAGACTGCTGGTCACATATAAAGGGAGAACCCACACCTTCAAGACCCCTCAAGAGGCGCAGGAGCTCATTAAGCAAATTCAAAAGGAAACTGGCGGGAGCTAAGCATGAACATGACAAAGATAGAACATTTAAGCATTTGTACAGGCATCTGATTGATCTGAAACATATAACATGTCTACAAAATACAGACTGTATTTAAAAAAAAAAAAGCTATGATCTACAAAGTTGCTATAAAACTTTGAAGTTATGTTGAAAAAACTACAGAAGAGAGTTAAAGTTATAAGAATAGTAGTAGTGTCAGGGTGATTGAGAGGAGAAAGAGAGAGTGGTTTGACTGATCCTTGCAGGTGTGGAACAGTCACTGGCTATAACGGGAGACAGAATATTTTGATTTTGGGGGGATTACCACGAATGTGGGGAAAGGGAATTTGTTTTTGTTTAGTTTGTAGGATGAATGTTCTATCATCCATGTTTTTGCTTCTCTGTAAGAGTATGTTCATATTGCAAGGTAATCTCAAACTCCTTATTGATCATAGATCAAACCGTTAATCTTAATTTAACTTCATGGAATTGCAGAGGTCTACAAAATCTAAAAAAACTTAAACAAGTTATGAATAAAATAAAAGGCATAGATTCAAAAATTGTATTTTTACAAGAAACTCATCTATTAGAGGAGGATGTAAAAAGAATTAGGAGAAGATAGCAAGGTAACATGTTCACCTCATCATTTTCATCCCGAGCTAGGGGAGTTATGATTCTCATACACAAAACAGTCCCATTTCAAATGAAAAATGTAATTAGAGACAAATTTGGAAGATATCTAATCATCCAAGAAACTTTGTTATTAGAAAATATAAATCTTGTGAACTTATACGGCCCCAATATTGATGATCAAAACTTCTTTGTTAATTTATTCCTCACTTTATCATCACTTACAGGGCAACATATAATAGCAGGGGATTTTAATTGTACATTGAATCTCAGTATAGATAGATCAACAGGACTGGACTGTACGCACAATGGATGTAGGATGACTATTAATCATTTTATGAAAGAATTGAGATTGCTAGATATATGGAGAGAAATGAAACCACAAGTCAAAGCCTATTCTTGTTATTCTAATACCTATATGACATTCTCACGTACTGACTACTTTTTGATCCCTACAGAATTAAGGTCCAAGATTTAAAACTGTTTCTATGATAACATTGTGATCTCTGATCATGCACCCTGCTGTCTAGTATATGTAGATAAGAAATTGACAAAGGACCCAGTTAGGTGGCATTTCAACATAAATGGCTTCAGGATGAGGAATTTGTTAAGTACATAGAAAAACAGATAGAGGAGTTCTTTGATATCAATACTACACAAACAACGGCATGAATAAAGTGGGAGGCTTTCAAAGCTTTTATTAGGGGGCATATTATTAGTTATACAGATTCAAAATCTAAGAAGACCGGAGAGGAGAGAGTCCAATTGGAACGTAAAATAAAAATTCTTCAAGAAAAGGTGTATGCAGGAAGTAACCCACAGTTAGAGAACGAATTACTGATTCTGAGAGCTGAATATAATAAAAAAAAATCAGCGAATAGAGCTGCCTCGAGTCTTCTAAGATTGAAGCAAACTTTTTATGAACAAGGTGAAAAATCAGCAAAATTATTGGCATGGCAGATTAAACAATTAGAATCTAAAACACCAATTACCAGTATTATAAGTAAGGGACAGGCAGTTATAGATCCTTTAGAAATTAATAGTGCCTTTAGAGATTATTATGAAAAACTATATGATACAAAAAATGAAACTGACTTAACAAAACTAAATGGGTTTTTGGGTGGATTATCCATACCATGTATTCCAAATGAAAACAGGGAGATACTGGAGTCTAAAATTAGTCAAGAAGAAATTGGGCAAGCCATTGATGATATGAAATCAGGAAAAAGAGCAGGACCAGATGGTCTTCCAGTCGACCTCTATAAAAAATTTAAGAATAAATTAATAAAACCACTTTTGGAAATGGTTTTAGAAGCATTTCAAAATGGCAATTTACCATCATACATGAATAATGCCTTAATTATACTGTTGCCAAAACCAGGTAAACCCTCTAATAAATCTGAAAACATGAGACCAATAAGCCTATTAAATGCTGATCTTAAAATAATCTGTAAAATTTTAGCAAAACGACTACAAGAAATATTACCAAATATTATTAACCGAGATCAGAATGGCTTTATAATGGGAAGACAAGGCTTCCATAATGTAAGAAGACTATTTAATATTATTTATTCCAATAAAGAAGCACCGGATACAGCTCTCCTATCATTGGACGCCGAAAAGGCCTTTGATAGGGTCGATTGGCCCCATCTTTTTGAAGTCCTGCAAAGGTTTGGACTTGGAAATAATTTCATAAAATGGGTTCAGATAATATACAATAATGCTACAGCAGAAATCCTAACAAATAGCAATATCTCAAAATCAATAAAAATCAATAAGAGGATGTCAACAAGGCTGTCCACTTTCACCCTTACTGTTTACTATGGCAATTGAACCTTTAGCGATGGCAGTACGTTTACATCCACAAATATATGGAATTAAAGTAGGACCAACAGAACATAAAATCTCCCTGTATGCCAATGACATAATTTTGTTTATGTCGAATTTTAAAAAATCAATTCCGACCTTGTTAAATTTAATAAAGAACTTTGGGGATATATCAGGATATAAAATAAGCAAAACAAAATCTTCAATATTAATGCTAAATGAGACCCAGAGAAATCATCCAGCTCCTGAGGTAAACCAATTCAATGTTGTAAATCAGTTTAAATATTTAGGAATTCAAATTTTGCCTAAGCTAGAATCAGTCGCCAGTGCCAACTATGAAGCCTTAATGACAGATATTAATGAGTTACTTCAGAGATGGATGTCACTACTAATGTCGATGATCGGGAGAATTAATATACTTAAAAGTAATATCTTACCAAGAATACTTTATTTATTTCAAAACATTCCTTTACCACCACCTTCAGATCTATTCTCAAGAATTAAAAAAAAGTTAGTGGAATTTATATGGAACAATAGGAAGGCTAGATTACGTTTGTCCTTACTATATTTACCATTTGATCGTGGAGGTCTGAAATGTCCAAATTTTATGTTGTATTACTGGTCAGCACAACTGAGGTCAATGACATATTATTTTTCATCAAATGATCTCCCTCACTGGACTGAAATGGAATCATACAATTTACCTTTACCTCTTCCCTTATTCATATACTCAGACTCGGCTAAAAAATTACAGAAACAAGTTAAAAATCCAATTGTAAAGCACATGACCAAAATATGGTGTGAAACCAAAAAATATTTAAAAGAACCACACTCACTGTCACAATTTAGCCCAATATGGGGTAATCTCAATATTTTACACCAGGGAGAGTGGATACTGTATTTAAAATATGGAATTTAAAAGGGATTCAAAAGATTCAAGACTTATATTTGTCACACTCAGACAACAATGTCTTTTGAAGAACTGAGGATTAAATTCAATCTTAATAGAACACACTTTTTTAAATATCTTCAGCTTAGAAATTTTATTCGATCAAATCAAAATAATGCTCTCACCCGACCTACTTATCCATTTTTGGAAAAAATTTTAAGATAAGATAAGATAAGATAAGCCTTTATTAGTCCCACAACGGGGAAATTCCAGGATTGCAACAGCACAGGGATAGCAACACTCAGAGCAACAATCAGAAGGCAAGAAAAAAAACAAGCAAGCAAGAGCAGCTAATATACATATGTACATATTACTATAAAATATATATATATACACACACACAGACACACAGTGCAGAGCATTGTAGCTGGATGGAATAAATATATGAATATGTAAACACAGTGCGGAGCATTGTAGCTAGATGGAATAAATATGTAAATATATAAACACACACAGTGCAGAGCATTGTTGCTAGATGAGATGAAACAGCACAACCGTCTACTTAGTTATCCTACATGGTATGATTATGTGCCCATACATATTCCCACCCTCCATATCGACCGGTATTTTCCTAGTTGTATGCCGGAGGGGACCATTGTGCAAGTCTATTGCATCTTTTGCATTCAAAAAACTATTAGTTTGTTACGTCTTTTTGCTATCTCTGCGAGCAGCCCTGCTTAGGTTGTACAGTCTGACAGCCGTTGGTAGGAAGGACCTGCGAAACCTCTTGGTTGTGCACCTGGGATGATGTAGTCTGCTGCTAAATGAGCTCCTCAGTGCATTCAGTATGTCCTGCATAGGGTGGAACTCGGACTCCAGCAGAGATGACAGTTTAGCCACCGTCCTTCTCTCTCCTATCTCCTCCACCGGATCAAGGCGCTGCCCCAGGACAGAGCTAGCTTTCTTGATCAGTTTGTTCAGTCTCTTCCTATCGGCTGCAGTAATGCCACTGCCCCAGCAGACCACTCCAAAAGTGATGGCTGATGCCACCACCGTGTCATAGAATGTCTTCAGCAGCGCGCCTTGTACACCAAAAGACCTGAGTCTCCTCAGCAGGAACAGCCTGCGCTGTCCCTTCTTGTAGAGTGCATCAGTATTGTGTGACCAGTCTAGTTTATTGTTCAGATGAACACCCAGGTACTTATAGGCTGTCACCATCTCAATGTCTGTTCCCTGTATATTTACTGGTGCTGTGAGGGGTTGTCCTTGCCTGTGGCAGTCCACCACCAGCTCCTTAGTTTTTCTCGCGTTGATCTGGAGGCAGTTCCGATGGCACCAGTCCACGAAGTCCTGGATAAGCCCTCTGTACTCAGCTTCATCTCCATTGGAGATGAGGCCAACGATCGCAGAGTCATCAGAGAACTTCTGTAGATGGCAGTGTGTTGTGTTGTGTGAGAAGTCGGCAGTATAAAGAGTGAACAGGAAGGGAGCCAGCACCGTTCCCTGGGGGGCCCCCGTGCTACTGATGATCGTGTCGGACACACAGTCCCGGGTTCTCACAAACTGAGGCCAGTTTGTGAGGTAGTCCAGGATCCATGATGACAGGTGCAGGTCCACCCCTGCGCGCAGCAGCTTGTCCTTCAGGATCATCGGTTGGATGGTGTTGAAAGCACTGGAGAAGTCAAAGAACATGATCCTCACCATATTCCCGGGCTTCTCCAGGTGGGACAGAGAACGGTGAAGGAGGAAGATCACCGCATCCTCCACCCCAATGCCATGCTGGTAGGCGAACTGGAGTGGATCCATCGCTGGTTCCACCAGGGGGCGGAGGTGAGCAAGGAGCAGTCTCTCCAGGGTCTTCATCAAGTGGGACGTCAAGGCCACCGGTCTGTAGCTGTTCAGGTCTTTGGGGTGGGAAGTTTTTGGTACAGGTACCACACAAGATGTTTTCCACAGCTGTGGTACCCTCCCCAGTTTCAGGCTCAGGTTGAAGATATACGTCACAATCCCACACAGCTGGTCTGCACAGGACTTGAGGAGCTTTGCACTGATGCTGTCCGGTCCCGACGCCTTCCTCACCTTGATCTTCCTCAGCTCCGTCCTCACCTGGGTTCTGGTCAGGGTCAGGATGGGGGGCTGTGTGTTGGGAGTGGGGGGGTGTTGGTGGAGTGGGGAGTGGGCAGCAGGACTTGATTTCATTAGAGGCAGCAGTGGTGTGAAGGTGTGAGTGAGGCCATCGATGTCCTCACCATGTGGATCGCAGAGCTGCTTCCAGGCGGTGGCTTCAAAACAGTCCTTTAGAGTGTCCATTGTCTCCTCAGACCATAACTCCACAGTGTGCATGGCCGGAGGTTGTCTGTGCACTAGGGGTTTGTACACCGGCCGGAGATGAACCAAGTTGTGATCCGATCTCCCGAGTGGGGGGAGTTGTGATGAGGTGTACGCCTCCTTAGTGTTTGCGTAGAATAAGTCCAGTGTTTTATTGTCTCTAGTGTGGCATGTGACATACTGGGTGAACGTGGGTAGAATGGGAGATAGTGAAACATGGTTGAAATCGCCTGAGATGAGGAGAAGAGCATCTGGGTGTTCTGTCTGCAGCCTGCTGGTTACTGAATGGATGACGTCACGCGCTGTCCCAGCGTTCGCCGTCGGATTTGCATAAACAACAATGCAGATCACGTGTGAGTGTTCTCTCGGGAGATATGTAGGCCTCATAGCTAACAGCTAGCAACTCAATGTCTTTGCTGCAGTGTCGTCGTTTAACAGTGATATGTCCTGGTCTGCACCAGTTGTTGTTAACATACATTATCACTCCACCGCCCCTTGCTTTGCCACTGTCTGGTGTTCGGTCTGCCCGTATCATGTGAAAACCCTCCAGCTCAATGTTAGCATCTGCTGCTAGTTCAGTTAGCCACGTCTCAGTAAACAAAAGGAGAGAGCACTCCCGGTAAGTGCTATCGTAACGGGAGATAGCCGCTAGCTCATCTACCTTTCCCAGTATCGACCGTACATTTCCCATGACAATAGATGGAAGGGAGGGTCTGTACCTTATATTTTTTGTCCTCCGCCTTACTCCAGCCCGGCAGCCGCGGCGTTTTCGCCTCAGTTCTCTCGGTATGTCGAGTTTTTCCAATGGGACCGAGTGGCGGTTGAATGCTAGCAGCTCTTCCCTGCTGTATCGTATCCTGCTATAAACAGTGGCTCCGTCCTCCGGCTCAGGAGACATTTGGGACGATCTGTGTGTCCGTGATATAAGTGGAGTGAAAAAAGACGGATCAAAAAGAGAGAGGAGGGGAAAAAGACTCGGAATCGAGCCGCTGTTGCAAAGGGCAGCCTACTCGTGTGGTGCCGGGAGAGAAAAAAAAAAAAAAGAATGATGAAAGATTTGATGAAAGATAGTTCATCAAAATAGTTTCATCTGTTTTGATGAAAGATAGTAAAAGAAAGGGTATTATTTCAGAGTTTTATAACTCATTGACACTATTCTCAAGTGAAAACTCACAGAAAAGACTGAATTACTGGAAAGAAGACCTGCAAATTGAAATTTCAGAGGAACAATGGGAAATGGCTTGTGCAGAAGCTCAAACCAAATCAATAAATGTACGTCTTAAACTGATACATTTTAAATGGTTAATGCGGATGTATGTTACACCAGTGGAATTAAATAGATATAACAAAAACATACCAGATACATGCACAAAATGTATGGAAAGTAAAGGAACCCTATTTCATTGTTTATGGGAATGTAGAAAAATCAGAATGTTTTGGGAAGAGGTGAGGGTAACAATTGAAAAAATAATTTCAAAACAAATCACATTGAACCCTAAACTGTTTTTGTTGGGTCTGTATCCAGAAAAACATAACTTTAATAAGAGTGAAAGAGCATTCATAGACCTCAGTTTGCTTAATGCCAAAAAATGTATTGCACTACTGTGGAAAAAGACTCATAGACCAGATGTGACTCAGTGGTTAAGACAGATGTTAACAAACCTTCCACTAGAAAGAATAACATATATACTGAAATCAAAGGAAAATGTGTTTGAGAATATATGGAGACCTTTCATTGATTATGTAAAGAATTTAAACATAACATCTGAAGAAGAAGGTGAATGATATGTGTGGACCTTGCAAATTCCAAGCTGGTGAATGTATATTATGTATTCTTATGTAATAGATTACCTAGACTAAACAGAGGAGCATTGTTGTTGACTTGTTTGTTAATGGCTGTTGTTTTTATTACACATTTTTTTTGTTATTGTTCTTTTTAATTTTTAAATTACTTTTGTGTTAGTGTCTGATTGTGCCATGTTTGTAAAAAAAAGGTTCAATAAAAAATATTGTGGAAAAAAAAAACATTCACAATACAGTTATATAATCAATATGGGCTTAAAGTTCAGACTCTCAGCTTTAATATGAGGGTATTCACATCCAAATTGGAATTACGGTTTAGGAATTGCAACCATTTTATACAAAAACTCCTCATGTGGTTCTAATGAAGAATAAGGGCAACTGAACCTGTACAAGAGCCACTCCAATCATCAGAATCAGTAAGGAGAGCCACTGGTAGACACCCAGTCTACGACCCAACATGGACACAGAGAACAGAGCTGTGGTCAGGATCTTCAGCTGGTATGTCACCTGAAGGAGAAACAGCAGGATGACTGTCAGTAATCCAGTTACAAGAATGAAATGGTAACCATGTTCAGAAATATGCGAGTACAGCTTCACAAAACCTCTGAAGCTAAGCTGTCCTCTGCTGTACCTGGTAGGTGGCTGCGTCCAGGTTGGACAGGGCGACATACAGGAGGTTGTTCTGTAGGGTGTAGATCCCTGACGGGATTGCCAGTTTCAGTGTTTCTATGGGCTTGTAAAGGATTTCTTGGCGTAAAATGCTGTTCAGAGCTCGCATGCTGTAGCCTGAGGAATGAAAGCAGAGAAGTTAATCACTGTATCTGCAGGTATAAGGAAGTAGAATTTAAGACTTTTTAAAACCACTTGATCCAAATTTTTATCCGGTATTTTCAAATGTGACCACACTACTACTAAGCTAGCACAGTTATTTACCAGAACTGAAACCCACACTTTTGATTTGATTGATTTCAAAATTGGTTAGAAATGTACTTGTTTCAATACTCTATTGACTTTTTATGCTCAGTCAGGACTGTGGTTTTAGTTACATTAGCAAACTTATAATTTTATTTTTTGAAATCAAATTTAACCAACATCCATTTGAACACTGCAAATCTACAAGAAAAAGACACAAATTTATAAAGAAAAAAACTTGCAAATTTACAAGAAAACGGCAGCAAATTTATGAGAAAAAAAAATGCAAATTTTTGAGAAAAAAGGCAAAAATTTTCAATTTTTTCACACAAATTTGCAACTTTAAGAGAAAGTTTAAAATTTACACGAAAAAAATGTTGAGGGTTAACTTGCACCTTGAGGCTCCCCAGCCACAAGATGTATTTGGGGCCTCAACCTGTATTTGTGTACTCTGTTTTATAGTCAGAAAGGGCGCTGTATTGAGGATTTGTGTACTGAGGATCATGTGACGTTCTGTCTAGGCCCCTTGATGTAAGCAATGCGTTGCTGTCAATGTATTTCTCCTAGATTAGAGCACTTTTTTGATACTTTTACTACTTTTTTTTTTTATACAATCTATGGATTAGAGTTGCATAAATTTAAACTCTGACCATGGCCACTACATGCATAGCAGAAGATTGTCATAATAGGCAAGATAAAACCACAATAAAGTCTTTTTATTGCTTTCCATCAGATCTAGTTCAGCGAGCCAAGTGTATAGCGGCAGGCAGAGGGAGGTTTGGCAGACTTCCACCACCACTGCAGTGATCATTTTATCAAGGGTAAGTACATGTACAAATGATGACCCGATGACATCGATGGTGGGTTTCAGATTTATATTTGGTGTTTTATTATGCAGGGAAACAAATGGGCTTTCCTGCATGACATAGTCGGCATTATACATAGTCAGGATTTAAACAAGCAGTTCCCTTGTTGTTTAAACAGAT
Source organism: Pholidichthys leucotaenia (assembly GCA_020510985.1). NCBI lineage: Eukaryota > Metazoa > Chordata > Actinopteri > Cichliformes > Pholidichthyidae > Pholidichthys > Pholidichthys leucotaenia. The sequence goes on along the minus strand of CM035839.1, from coordinate 389,893,033 downwards.
TCACCTCAAAAAAGAAAAGCAAGACTGGCCATGGATATTTTTCATATAGGCACATCAGCAAACAGAGGAGATTAGGCAGGTTATTTTATTGTTTTTGAACTGTGGTAGGTGCTAATTGTTTAGGCCAGAGGGGAGAAATCATTTCACTTCAAGATGAGTTAAGTTTATATTTATTTTAAATAAATCATCAACTAAAAAAGTTTGCAGAATTTTTTCCGGTCGCTCTCCATCTCCGGCTGGCTGAGACTGCTTGTGTCTGTTCATTAAATTTAGGATATTTTCCTATTGAAAAGCTGAAACAACTGGGCTCCATTGCCAGGAAATTGGACACATGAGCAGTTTGTTCTCGGTACCAGCCAGTAAGCCCTGGCAGCCGCATTAAAAGTAGTGGAGGCAATCAGAGAGACTGGTCTCATCACTGCTGGCTGTGTCTGCCCTTAATCACCCATTTTCTTTCACTAACACTCCAGATGACTTTTTTTTTTAGTGAGAGATTTTGCATATTCCAATAAAATATTGTTGTCACACATGCCATGATAAATCATTTCTGTCACTGTTCCTTTCACAAAGCTTGCCTACCAATGTAGCAATCCACGTGGCCAGTGACATCACTGGCAAATCCTCAATATTGGCAAACTTATTTTATTTGATTGAAATCAAATTTAACCAGCATTCATTTGAACACTGCAAATATGCAAGAAAGACACAACTTTACATAGAAAAAAGAATCAGAAATTTATAAAGTAAAAAGTTGTAAATTTTCCATTTTTTCACACAAATTTGCAACTTTAAGAGAAAAAGTTTTAAATTTACAAGAAAAAAAATGTTGAGGGTTAACTTGCAGCCTGCAACCCCCCCCCCCCCCCAGCCCCTAGGGGACCTCAAGCTGCATTTGCATACTCTGCTATATAGCTAGAAACGGCTCTGCATACTAGTACAGCGACGTGTGGGTCCACTTACTGTGCTCCTTGAAAACCAACAGCACACAGGTGAGGATCTTCATGACCTCGGCTACCACCACCGCTGAGGACGCCAAGTACCGCGGGCCCTCAGCCTGTAGGGTGCGGGAGTACCGCATGGTGAGAACCAGAGAGGTGGTCTGGAACACCAGCACACCCAGGGAGAGGTACTTCAGCCGGGGGGAGGCCATGGCTTCTAGTCGGTGGGCTAGCTGGATGTGAGAAAATGACAGACAGCGAACATTCATTGGAGGAGGAGAGATAAGAGGAGCTACAGAATGAGGGAATCAAAGAGACCGAGTGTTTTTCCTCCGACGGTTGCGCTCACCTTTCCTTCTTCAACTGGCGACTCTTCACACCAACTTCTGGCTCTCCACTTTACACAAAATAACAATTAATAAAACCCTCCCAGCCTCGGGATGAGTCCTCTGCTGTCCGCTTTCAGCGGCTCTTTCTGTCTCACAGACCGATGGACGGACGGATAGGCAGGTGCTGGAGGCTCGGCCAGCTGTCAAAACATTTGTTCCTCAGGTCCTGGCGTCCATTGACCCTCTCTGGGACGAAAACCGTCCGTTAACGGCTCCTCACCTTCTCCGGCTCTGAGCGCCAACCGCTGCGCCATTGACCGCCATACCGGACCAAACGGCAGCCGAAAGGAAACAATAATATAAAAAGGCTCCACAAAGGAGAGAAAATAGCAGCAGGTAGACGTAAAGTGACTTCCGTGTTCACATTTCTTCCTCGGTTGCTGGTCGTAACTGGCTTCCTGTGAATGCTACTCCCCCCTGCTGGCCCGGAAACGAACTACAGCGCTACAAAAAGCTACAGCTACAGCTTTCTATGGAAGCCATGGGCGTCAGAAGCGGTGTGTGTGTGTGTGGGGGGGACACTGGGTCCCCCACCTTGTCCCACATTCCTCACAGGATCAGAGAAATGCTGTTCAAAATCATCTGTTATAGGGAGTCTAAGTCACAGCCCTCTACTTCCTAATTCTGGAGAAAAAAAATATTTGCGCATGAGAGAAATTATTTTATGATCCCAATGGAATTTCACTCATGAACTACACATGACGTTTTTCAACTTTAAAGATAATTTTCCATATAAAAAAAAATTCAAAAACTACAGACTCAAAGTCGCTTAAGCTAAGGTATGTCACTGTTTTCAAAGGGAGCCCAGGAGGAACAAATTAATAAGGGAAGAGCCCTTTGGAGTAGCTGCAGCTCCTGAAATGGCAACATTTGTAGCAGTTTTCTCCTCTTCCGATGCTTTTTATCCTCAGTTAAGATGCATTCAGACCAAATGCGAGTAATTTTAGTCGCGCAAATACATTGAGTTAACATGTATTCTTGTCGTGTGACTAAATTTACTCATGTTTGGTCTGAACACGGGAGGTGAGTTTTGACAGGGCATCCGCTGTATTCATGTTTGGTGACGTCTACAGTGTGAGACAAGGAGATGTAGTTCACTAAGCGGATTCACACAAAACTAAATATTACCCTTTCGTTTTACCACAATCTGCAACTTAAATTTGTCTTTTTCCAGCATATTTGCAGTTTTTTATGATTATTTTGGGACTTTATGATTACATTTTGCAACTCTTTTCTTTTAAATTTGTGGCTTTACAAAAAAACCCAAAAAAGCCTACAACTCTCAAACCTCCAGTTCAGGCTGGGCTTATGAGCAGGTCACACAGAATTAACTGAATGTCAAAATGTAGTCATTGAACATTAAAACACATTTCATTAGTAATCGGTGTCTCTGTGGGGGACAATTACAATCTACAGTATAATGCCTAATAATATCATAAAAAACATTCTCCAGAAGGGCACTTCAGGGGGCAGAGGGTAAAGTGTGGTACTAGAGCACCGCCTGGGGTCTATCTGTGCACGTGCCTGGTAATCCATGACAAAATTCAGTCGGGCCAGGAAAAACAATTTCTCCTTTCCTATGGAAAATACAGAATTTCTTCTGAAGCTAGGTTCCAGGATGCAAAAGTAGAGGGCCAGGACTTAGACTCTCTACTTCACTGCACTCACTCACTTTATAGTGAATTCTAATGAAGGGGGACTATATAGTGAACTCAAAAGTAAAATGAAAATTTGGGCTTTTGGACACTACTCAACGCCACTAATTATGTCATTTCAGTGAGACAGAAAAATGTAACAAATTGTTTTTAAAAAGTGAATACCTACAGTACAGTTATTTTGTAGTAAATTTTTATCACATAAAATCAATTTTACCTTAATAAATCATTTTACTTTGAAGCTGTTAATGTTAGGATTTTGGACACTACTCCATCTATAGGTGCTGTTAATGTCATTTCAGTAAGACAGCAAAATGTAACAGATTAATGTTAAAAAGTGAATACCTACGCGCTTTGTAGTAAATGTATATACTGTATGTAATGTCGGGGCTGTGTTAAGGGGGCGGGGATTCTCCCGGCATGCTTGCGCCGCGGAGGATTCAAAGATTGTTATCATTCGTGTGTTCTAAGTGTTATTGCTGTGCCATTATAACCGCGTTATAATGACACAGCAGTGTTATAAGACCAGTTAGAGCAGCGATCGATCATGTGTTTGTGTCACCGTAAGTGAGACGGGGGTCTGTGTGAATGACCTCCCCTCCTGTCTGTGTTGAGTGTGTGTGTATAAATAAAGCCTGTTTCGTCACAGTCATCTCTCCTTTCTTGTGTGAACCCTCACAACGTCACACTGGTGTCAGAAGTTGGGATATGGAGCAGATGGAAGCCAGGATCAGAGCAGAGATTCAGCAGCTGGAGCAATTCATCGCTCAGCTGGGAATGGACGACAGAGCTGATACACCAACCCCCGGAGCTGCTCGCCGGGATGAATGGAGCAGCGGACTCGACGGGACCAGCGTACCCCACCTTCTGCTTTTCTCAAGGCAGGGCGGGCTAAACAGAGCAGATCAGCCCCACTTCCCGCCCTTTTCAGGGCAGGACGGGCCGGCAATTCCACTGCGACCAGGGGCGACGATTGACCAAGAGGCGACCGTCCCACCAATCTGCCAGCGGGCCAAACCTCCCCGCTTTAACAGTGAAACCCTGCTGGATAACTTTCTGGTCCAGGTCGAGCTGGCTGCTGCGTTGAATGGCTGGCCACTCGAAGAGACCGCCGTGCAGGTCGCACTGGCCCTGGAGGGAAGGGCTCTCCGCACGCTGTCCGGTCTCCGGCCTGAGGAACGTCGCAGCTGGCCACCGCTACAAGGAGCGCTCCAGAGGCGGTTTGGGGGAGTGGCCAATGCTGAGCATGTCCAGGAACAGCCGGCCAACCGCCGGCGAGGCAGCCGAGAGAGCCTGGGAGCCTACGCAGCGGACATACGGCTGCTGACACAGTGTGGCTACCCGGATTTTGAGCCAGGGGCAGTGGAGAAGCTCGCCCTCCAGAACTTCATCCGGGGGCTCTGCCCAGCCCAGCTCCAGAGCCACATCCGGATTCACGCCTCGAGCAGCTGGGAGACAGCTGTGGCAGAAGTGGAGCAGGTGGGACCGCTAATGGGTTGTGCAGCTGATGCATTGGCACCGAGGCAGAGAGCCTTCCAGGTCACAGCTGAGAGCGAGGAGGAGGAAGAGGAACTGCGCCGGGCCACAGTGGCGCGGCCAAGGAGAAGATGGCCACGGCGGCGCGAGGAAGGGTGCTTCCGCTGCGGGGAGCCAGGACACATTGCACGGTACTGCCCGGCACCCACCCCATGACAAACTGTCCCCTCGCCAACGTTAAACTAGCGCGAGGTGGCATGGATGGGGACCTGCTGCCTCCCACAGACATTTTCCCCGATGAGCTGTCACCATGTGTGGGCCGAATTGGACACTTGCCACTTACCTACAGTGCAGCCTGGACAACATGCCGATCCGGGCCCTGATCGACACCGGTTTTACCATCTCCCTGGTCCAACGCGGGGTGCTGCCAGGTATGGATGAGGCAGAACCACAGGGGTGGGAACCCACCGGGCGCTGCATCACTACAGCCACCGGTGAGCGCGCCAGACTGGGAGGGCGGCGAGTTCTGGTGGTGGGGGTGGCCGGCCAGAACACAAACCACCCGTTCTGGCTGGCTGACATTCAAGACCCCTGCATTATTGGACTCGATCTGCTTGCAGCATGGGGGGCAAAAATTGACACCACCAGATCGTCCCTCCTGCTGGGGGCTTGGACCATCATGCTCTGCAGCGGGGCCCAGAGGAGGAACCCAGGGGCCTGCGTGATTGAGGGGCCGCCAGGACGGACCAAACCGGGCGGGTCACCGAGAGAACTGAACACAACGGCGCCACCAGCACGAGCAGAGGGAGCGCAATCACCAACAGAAACAGCAAGGGGGAGGGCCACAGAGGAGCGAGTCAATGTGTCAGCAGAAACGCAGCAGGCGGTCGAGGAATTGTTCCAGCAGAGCTGCTGCGGACTGGAATCGGAACAGAGACGCCAGCTGTGGGAGGTGTTGGACTGCTACATTGATGTTCACTGCTAAGGATGAGTGCACACGAACCAGCTTGGTGCAGCACGGGATTGACACCGGTGAGACCAGGCCAATCCGGCTCCGGCCCCGCCGTCTGCCTTTTTCAAGGCGGGCAGCAGCAGAACAAAAAATACGGGAAATGCTGGAGGCAGATGTTATTGAGCCCTCCAGCAGCCCCTGGGCAGCGCCGGTGGTTCTGGTTAGGAAGATGGATGGTTCGTGGCGGTTCTGTGTGGATTACCAGTGCCTGAATGATATCACCCGCAAGGATTCCTACCCCCTGCCCCGCATCGATGACGTGCTGGATTACATCACCGGCTCCAGCTGGTTCAGCTCGCTGGACCTCCGCAGTGGCTATTGGCAGGTAGAGCTGTCACCTGACCGCTGTGAGCAGGAATAACAAAGTGGCGCACAGCTCCTCCTCGGATAATCAGTCAGCTCTCCCCAGCGATGACATCACAGAGGCCCTCGGCGTGCAGCAGCTACAGAGCGAGCAGGACAGAGATCCGGTCATTTCCCGGGTTCGGCAGTGGCTGTACGCGGGCCAGCGGGGGAGGCTGTGTCTGCGCTGGACCCAGAGACCAAGGCCCTACACTCCCAGTGGGCCAATTTCCGCTGTCACGAGGGTGTTGTGAATCGGCAGTGGCAGACTCCAGCTGGGCAGCGTCATGTCTGGCAGCTGCTGGTTCCACGGCGGCTCCGGTCCAACGTGCTCCAGTTGGTCCATGGGGTGGTGGGCGCGGGCCACTTCAGGGTGACGAAGACTCTGCAGCGTCTTTGGGCCCGGTTCTACTGGCCCGGATGTTGCCAGGATGTAGAGCTCTGTGTCCATCGCTGCGACACCTGCATGGCTCAGAAAGGGCCGACTCAGCGATCCCACGCCCCCTTGCAGCAGTACCGGGTGGGAGCACCGATGGAGCGGGTAGGAGTGGACATTCTGGGCCCTTTCCCGACCACGGACCGGGGGAACTGCTACATGCTGGTCGCAATGGATTACTTCACCAAATGGCCAGAGGCGTACGCGGTCCCTGATCAGAGCGCCGCCACCACAGCATCAAAACTGGTGGACGAGATGTTCTGTCGGTTTGGCGCACCGGAGGAGCTGCACAGCGATCAGGGACGGAACTTTGAGGCAGAGGTCTTCGGGGAGGTCTGCTGGTGGCTGGGCATCCGGAAGACCCGGACCACCCCGCTGCACCCGCAGAGCAACGGCCTGGTTGAATGGTTCAACTGGACCCTTACCACCCAGCTCGCTGTCCTTGTGGACCAGCAACAGCGAGACTGGGACCTGCATCTGCCCTTTGTTCTGTGGGCGTACTGGACGGCAGCACAGGAATCCACCCGGTGCACCCCTGCAGCGCTGATGCCTGGACGCGAGCTGCGCACATCGGTGGATTTGGTGCCCCCCCCCCCCCCCGGAGCCAGAGGTGAAGGGCAAACTGGGGTTGGATTATTTGTTTTGCTTGAAAGAGCGTCTCCACACGAACTGGCTTGGGAGGCCCTGACGGTGGCGGAGAGCTGGCAGAAGCGGGCATATGACTCCCGCTGCCAGGGGAGGGACTTTGCAGAGATCGAGTCTGGGTTTTCTGCCCGGAGCAAAAAAGGGGACTGTCACCAAAACTGGCGAGCCATTGGTTGGGACCGTGCAAGGTCCTACAGCGACTGTTGGATGTAGTGTACAGGGTGAGGCTGCAGAAAAGAGACTGGGTTGTGGTACTCCACCGTGACCGTCTCGCCCCGTACCAGCCATCTGCCCCACGGGAGGTTGACCCAGGGCCTTCATCCCAACCAGATACTCCGGCCAAGGCACAGATGGACACTAGCGGGCCTGTACATACTGGTCACCGACAACAGCGGCCACCCCAACACCTGGACGGATTTGTGTTGGACTTTTGAGCTGGACTTTATTATTCTGGGGACAGAAACCAGTCCGGGGGGCAGTGTAACGTTGGGGCTGTGTTAAGGGGGGCAGGGATTCTCCTGGCATGCTTGCACCATGGAGGATTCAGAGTGTTATTATTCGTGTGTTTTAAGTGTTATTGCTGTGTCATTATAACTGCGTTATAATGGCACAGCAGTGTTATAAGACCAGTTAGAGCAGTGACTGATCATGTGTTTGTGTCACCATGAGACGGGGGTCTGTGTGAATGACCTCCCCTCCATTCTGTGTTGAGTGTGTGTTTAAATAAAGCCTGTTTCGTCACAGTCATCTCTCCTTTCTTGTGTGAACCCTCACAACGTCACAATATTTTACAGTATTAAAACACTTTTAGGCAGTTTATGGTGTGATTTTTAGACATGATTCAGGTTATTTTCTCACTGCCATGTCATCACGGTGCTTCTCTACGTGCCATCACTGTCAGGTAATTTCCAGTACCTAATTTGTGGACTTGTGGATGAACCATAAGAGACCATGTACCCCTCAGTTTGTCCATCACTGTCTCTCACCTGACCGTTCACTGCAAGCACAGCCTAGACGCAGACCCATCTAGGATGTGCTTATAGTCAAGGTCAATGGTGATTTTTGTGGAATCATAAATGCCCAAATCTCCTGACCTTTGACAATGACCTTGACCTGGATGCAGACAAACTTGATGGTCAATGTGATCATCGGGTCAAATGCCTACGAACAGTAGCGAGTCCCGTGAATTGTGGATGGATGGACAAATGAACAGATGCCGCATCATCGTATTAGCTCCTTTTGTCTTCATCGGAATGAACTGAAACCTAAACATTTATTCTTTATTTTCAAGTTGTTAGCCTGTTTTCTGGAAGCATATAAGGGACTCGGTTAAAATAGTATTGTAACTTAAGTTTCCAGAACAAAACAGAATTCTTAATTGTAAAATGTGTATGCATTTGAGTAAAAAATTATACTGTAAATCATTTTCACCACCACTGTGTACACTTAAACACAAAGACTGATGAGTCTGAAGATTTGGGCTTTATTTAAGTAAACACATTTGGTTGATCATTTGTTTCTTTTACCCAACAGACAACCTATTTTATCAGTTTCAGTTCTACCGCATACAAACATGACGACAACTACTTCATACTGTATATTAGGAGCTATTTGGTTAACAAAGGAGTACAGTAAACAAAAAACATTATATACAGAATATAGACACTTTTTGTATGTACGGAAAATTATGCGATTCTTAATAAAAATGTTGTCTAATACCTCAATGCGGAGCACATGCATTTGAAAGTCAAACTGCAGGAAAATTTGAGGATGTAGTAAAAATTATTAAGGCCCTGAAACATCAAAAACTCAAAATAAATGCAAACATTGGGATTTTTTTTCTGAACAATTTAAAAGATCAGCAAATGTTTGGTTTATACAGAACATATGTGCTACAACTGTCTGAAATTCAGACTTACTTTTGTATATTTTTGGTTGAATTACAAAGAAATGGCATCAAAGACACTGATGTTCCTTTTTTAAAGTTAAAAAAAAAAATCAAACAGGTTAACGATTGTCTGTTTTTACAGAGCAGTGACACAAAGATGTGCTCAGCATCAGCTGAAAAAAAGGAAGACAAAAAAAAAACATTCCTTACTCATTCCCAGACTTGGTTTATGAAACATGTCAATTATAAAAGGTGTAGAGAGACAATGATTGTAGCTAAGCAAGACTGGTTATATAATTTTATAAGAAAGCTGTTAAGAAAAGAGGCAGTTTACATTTAAAAACACAAACCTCGGTAACATTCAGAATCAGTATGAACTGTATTGACTGTATATAAAAAAAAATTTAAAAAACAACTAAAAAAGTCAACGTTCTTGTCTGTTTAAGCTCAGACAGAACAAGCAGAGTGTATGCATATTTCATTATATGACACTAACTGGTGACAAAACAGTAACAAGTGTAAAGCCCAATTTATGCCACAGCATCAATGCGGACCCAACACAGTATCCCACTGCGTCGCCCGACGTGCACCTCTCCAGAGATGGAGAGGTGCACGTCAGTGATGCAGACTGCAAGAGCTGTCACTGGTCCACTTTGTCTCCTCCTAGTCTCTGCTCTGTGGTGCCGCTTCCAAAGCGAGTTGGTTAAACAACAGTTGGAATTAAAAAGAATACTGAGGAAGCTAGTAGATACAGAACATTTGTAAGACTTGCCCTAACCCCAATAATTACACACATTGTCAACATGACGGCAGTGGCAATGGTCATACATACCGCTTTCTTTACGTCTTTTTTCTCTGTTGCAGCAATCGTATGAAAAGTTGCTTTTTTAAACATTTACTAGCTCCAACTCCAACACAATCTGCTCATGTCCTTCGCAATTTAATAAACAAAAACATTACAGACACAAATCACTCTACACATCAGCAGAAAACCTGTTTGGGCAACACAACAACGCATTTAAACCACAGCACAAGCAGAAACTGCTGATAACTGCGTCGGCCACGTGCGTCAGCCTTGCTGTCGCCCTGATACAGCGGCATAAATTGGTCTTAAATTTGTGCAGATTTTTGACTCAATCTTTCATCGTACAGATAAACCGTGACAACACAGTCACATCTTTCAGTTTCTGGTGCAGTAAGTGCTGGTATACACGACATTCAAATTAACCTATATTTAATTACCTTTTAAAGTGTGCAAATAACATCTGATGGCAAACTGCAGGCAATGTACTGAAATAATTAACTAAAATATACACACACGAAGCATAGACCCACATACTAAGAAGCTGCCTCGGTGTTCTTTTTGCTTTTAATGTGACATTTTCATTGTGTTTGTCTGTGAAATCATGTAACATCCTTCCGTAAAACCTCAGTTTTGACGCAATAAAAAAGAAAGCTTGAATTAACAGTACCAAGGCAACAAATGGACAGCTTTGCTCTGTGTGAAAAAAAAATCAACTGAATGTGACCCATTATTTAAAAAAAGTAAAGTGAAAGGTTTCAGTGAGGAATTAGTATTAACAGTTGTTAACAGTTTAACAATAACATGGGCAGCAATAAGCAGAGAGAAAAAAAGAATGTAATCCAGATAAGCCAATCTCAACCCAGAGAGTCCAGTCCTGTCTCCAGTCTCAGTGTCTGTCCAAAATGTCTGTTTTCTGATTCCAGATGACCACCGCCTGATAAGCATTTCTTCTGAAATAGCCTCAATCACTTAATGTGCTTGGTGCCAAAGGATTCTTAAAAAAAAGTCTTGACTCAGCAAACACTGGGTCAAGGACGTTTGGCTGGGATCAAAGAATCAGTTAAAGACAGCCATGCTTCTGCAGTTGAGAACTTTTGATTTCCAGGTGAAGGAAACTTAAACTATACACAGTTTTTTTAAGCACAAAGTAAAGAAAAAAATATAAGTGGGGAAAAAGGTGACTGATTATAATTGTGATTAAAGAGAAGCATGTTGAAAGAATGTAACTACACAGAGCCCCAAAGTCAGTCTGTTTACGCCTTCCTCGGGCGGGCCTACGCAAACACCTGCATGTTTCCGAGCTGAGGCTGCTGCGAGGCCTGCTGCATCTGCTGCGGCTGCAGCTGCACCTGCTCTGGAATGTGTGTGTGATGTGACGACGGCAGGGTGTGGTGGGAGTTGGGGCTGGTGGTGACATCAGACCAGTCCGAGTTGGAGTGAGGTGAGGATGAAGACCATTGGTCTGGAGATTCGGGCGAGGGGGTGAGATATGGGTGCTCGCTCGGCGGGTGGGCAGAGTGGCCAGGAGTGGTGCCCTCTGAGCCAGCGGTGGTGTAACTGTGCTGGGAGGGGGGTGTTGGGTATTTATCCACGGGGCTCTGCATGGGTGGGTAGGTGGGCAGAGGTCTAGACTGGCCCTCGACGCTCACGTGGCCTCCATGGCTGACGGGGTGGGCGTGCTGCAGGGTGTGGGAGAGGCCATGCGGCATGCTCATCTGTTCGGGCATCTGGTACATCATACTCTGGCTGCAGTGAAGGTGGCCCGGCCCTTGCTGGGAGTGACCTTGATTCTGGTTCTGCCCCTGGGACTGTGTGACTTGTACCTGTCCCGGCTGAGGCTGCTTAATCATTGCTTGGCCTGCTCCTGTGGTCATCATCTGGAAGGTGACGATGGGCGGCAGCTGCTCCCGGCTCATGGTGACATTCATAGGCGTCAGCATCGGTCCCTGGCTGTGGTGTTGGGCCATGCCGTGGTGGGATCCACCCATCTGGTGTGGAACAAGACCAAACATGTGGCTGCTGTAGCCGTGTTTGGGCATGCCCACCCAGCCCTGCTGCTGCCCCAGCATGTGGCTGACAGGGGGCAATATTGGCCTGGAGGCAGGACTACTCAGAAGCGGCGGAGAATTAGCAGTGGTGGAGATGGCGCCAGATACGTCACCTGTGTAGGAGTGAGGGGATTCCAGGGAGTCTACAGGTGACATGGTGACAGAACTCTCTGGAAGTCCTCCTGCTGCCTTGACACCATTCGTACTCCCTCCTCCCGTGACTCCTCCGCCACTCGCAGCTCCCACTCCTCCAGTGCCCTGCCCCTCTCCTCCCGCAGGCTTCTTTCTTCTCTTAGCCTTCGTGTCCTTCATCTCCTTAGCCCCCCCACCAACACCTCCCATCTTTGTCCCACCTCCACTCCTCCTGCTTTTCTTGCCCTGTGGTCCGGGCCGCATGCCAATGAAGCCTGCTCCGTTGGCCCCACACATGACAGAGTTACCTCCTGCACCCATGTGGTTAGACCCGTTGTGTGGACTATGAACCAGATTGTACTGGTCCAATAGGCGGACAATGTCATGATGCATGCGTTCCTGAGCTGTATCACGGGGAAGTCGATCCAGGTGGTCAGTGATGTCACGATTGGAGTAGTGGTCAAGGAGAACCTGGGCCGCCTCAAAGCTGCCTTCCCGGGCAGCAAGAAACAAAGGAGTCTCCTCCTGAGGGAAGAAAAGTAAACCATAAATATTGGGATGCATGCAAAATGTCATGTCTTAAACACTAACAGAAAACTTCACCATACATGGACAGTGACTGAAGATTAAGATACATTACTGACTGTTGTAATGAAAGCAAATACTGCAGCTACAGGCTTGTGTGTTGGTCAAAGGCACAATGACAGCAGACTTAATCATCAAGCGTTTATCGGTGAGAAAATTCAGAGCTCCTCTAAAAAGACTTGTACAATAACAAGGAAAATACACAAACCCCACATAGAAGGCTTGTGTGCTAGGTTTAGTTCACATTTTTCACAAGACATTTTGCCACAGAATAATAGGAAACCTTGGGTGAAAATGACATTAATTATGGCTTACATTAAAAAAATACAAACACACACCTTATTGTCCTGCATGTCACGATTGGCTCCATTCTTCAAAAGCACAAGAGTTGCTTCCACATTATTAACTGCTGCTGCCCAGTGAAGTGCAGATTTGCCTAAAAAGGTGAGACAAGAAAAACAAAATAAAGAAACAGTTGTTAACAGTCTTAATTCTTCACTGGCTTTTTTTTTTTCCATTACTGGACTCATCATAGTAATTTTACTACACTCATGCTGAAAGTCATACACCAAACACACACACACACCAAACTTTTAACAAAGATTCAATTCGGTTCCTGACCGTGGTCATCAACAGCATTGACGTCAGCGTGACAGTGGATCAGTTCTTCCACCATGCCCTCCACAGCTAGCCTAGCAGCCAAGATCAGTGGAGTAGTGCCGTCGTTCATTCTGGCATCCAGCTCTGTGGCACGATTACGGATCAGAATCTGAGAGGAGAGAGAGAAGAAACCGTGACTCAAGTACGACTGACCATCATGATTACGTGCTGATCAGGCAAGTCTATCAGCATTTTGTCAGATAACTCGTTAGTTTTGTGGTAGAAGATGGAAAAACAATTTTGAATAAGCAAGACTGTCGATTAAATAAAATAAGTGAACCTGAAAATGATTAAAAATTTCTTTTGTATTTATTTAAGAATTTCTATGTTCAATGAAATTACACTTAAAATCCAGAAATGGTTTAGTGTGATGATGAAGATAAAGTGGCTGCTTAGTAGGGCTGGACAATTTGACCTTAAATCAGCATGATGGTTAATATCATATCAGTTTTCGTCTTTTTTTTACTTATTTTTTTCCTCCCTTCATCTTACTGAAAAGGCTCAAAATTAAGCAATATTACACAAGAGTGTGATAATTGTATGACTGTGATATGGCAGTAAACGTGCATAATATAATAAAGAACAGACATATTGCCATTTCACACAAAATAAACATTGTCCAGTGTTTACAACACATACCACTTTAGGGTTTGTGGGTCACGTCACATGTGCGGCGGCTAATTAGTTTGTTAGCTGCGTTGGGGGAGTCCTTTACGCACCCATGATTGTGTTACCACTACACAGTGATTATGAGTCTCTTATCGGGTTCATAAACAGAGCCTGAGCTTGTCCATTCCCTCTGTAAAACAGCTGAGATGAGGCAGATTGCCATCCGAGGCTAACAGCGACTTAGTTTCTGCTCCTTTTAGTGTTAGTATCCGTGCACTTTGCTTACTTTTTCTTGGCATCTTCAGATGAAATAAAGAGTCAGTCATCACGTACTATGTAGCTGGAGACCACTTCATTACAAGCCATCTTTAATTATTTCAGCTGTGTTCTGCTGCATCTAACAGTGCTGACTGCACGGCTTCTGGAGTTACGTGCCTGCGCCTGCAACTCTGCAGGCACGTCTTATAGAGGCAGTACATGAAAAGCGCTCACATACACACACACAACAGGGAAGGGGGAAAAATAATAATAATAAAACCCAATATGAGCAAGATTACATCAGTTCTACACCCTGAACATCGGTTACGGTTTTATTTCAGTTAATAGCCCAGCCCTACTACTTAGTAATCTGGCTACTTTTGTTTTCAGAAGTTTGAAAAATAAGTCAGGAAGGAGTGTTTTAGTATTATTTATGTAAATATTCTACACTGGCTCTGTTTGTATGCTAATAGGTCTCTTGAAACCCCGTCTGGAGTGGACATATTTGTATGTAAGACAAAATCAACCAATCAAATCTTACCTGAAACACGCCCTGAGCATCAGCTGCCACGGCCGCATGCAGTGGAGTTCTACCCATGTTGTCATGTGCGTTGGGGTCCGCTCCTGCATCCAGCAGTCTCTTTGCAGCGTCGGCTCTGGCGTATCGAGCCGCTAAGTGGAGGGCGGTCTCCCCAGTGCGATCAGTCTGAGCCATCAAAGAGGCTCCTTGAGAGATCAGGTCTGAAATGACACTCGGTCCCGGTTCGTCACCACTCTCTTCTTCCTCTTCTCCATGAAGGCTGCAGTCCAGACCTCCACCATTACGCAGCGATGCCAGCATCAGAGGGGTAAAGCCATCTGAGACAGGAGAATTTCATTGCTTAACAAATAATATCTATTATTGAGATGTAAGGATATAGCACTATGTTTGTTCCCCTCACCAGGACCCTTGACATTAACATCCAGACAGTCAGTATCCAGGTCAGCCTGTGGAGGAGTTAGCGTGATGTCAGCAGCTTTGCGATGCTGCATGGTCCACTCTCTTCGATCAACACCTCCATCCAAAGCCATGGGCAGCAATGGTTTGTCTTCAGTCTATTAAAAAAAAAAATCAGAGCTCAACAATAGAAAAGATTCTCATACGTCGTATCAACCAGTTAAACTTACACTGTACTCCAGTACATGGGGTTTATTTGGACCATTACTGTTTACTCACTCTTGGTTTCTTGGATGGGACCTCATCCTCCAGCCACCTCTGACCTCCATCAATTATGCTTCCATCTTGTGTCTTGAAACTCCTGATATTACACACAGCAAAGAAGAAAATGAAATGAAGCAAAACAGCTCATTTTCACAAGATTTTGCCACATCACACATGCCATTTTCTAGTTATGTTGGTTTGGAACAGTTCGATAATCTGAAAAACACATTTTGCCTCATTAAAGCCTCGTTTCTACTGAGTGATGCAGTTGGGTTCAGTTTGGTATGGTGCACAAATAAAAAGGTGAAACTAAATGATTCGCCAACAGAGAAATGCCACTTATGTGCAACAACAGGAATGGAATTGAAAAAACTAAAAGTGTAATTTTTAAATATACTGTACAACAGTGAGGATTCAGTGCAGTATGTTACTTGTTTAATTTTTGCTGCCTATTTTTTACTAAGTTCTCAAGCTATTTAGATAGCTGACACACCTGCAGTGGAAATATAAGCAAGATCAGGGTTTATCATTCCAAACCACGCAGCAATAAGCTTAACTGAACAGTTCTGCCTGGTGGAAACAAGCTGACGTTTTATGTATTCACTCACTTCATATCAAAGTCGTCCTGTCCAACAGGCTCTCTCCTTTTGTCATTTTTATTGGCCAAGAAGCCATCAGGCAGCCAGAGGACGCCGTGTTTATGCTTCCTCTTTGCTGCTAGCATCCCCAGCACAAGGATCAGTAGAATAATAACCACCGCCACTCCAATCAGGTACATCAGTGGTGGAGTTACAGGGGGACCTTCCAGAGGTTGAGCTGAGCATACAAAGGCAAGTTTAAATAACATAATCTTCATTTGATTTCATTATTAACTATGAATACAAACTAGTATATGGATACGATATTGGTGAAAACCTAACACAAATCAAAAATGTATTTTATTAGTGAAAACAAGACAAAGCTACAGTTCTAATTTAAAGTTATGTATATTTATCCACAGCAGTTTTTGACTAAAGTGATCTAGCCTCAAACACTGGTCCCTCTCAGCTTCTGGCTCCCTCCATCTTCTGCTCACTCCTGTAGCGACAAAAAACTACTACCAACTTCCATTTCACCTTCCCTTCCCTAGCCTTTAAGCTTTGAGTTGTTAGGTGTTTACAGAGTAAAGTTGTTTCATTTTACTTATCTTGGTTTTAATACTACCCATTGTTAAGTATATAAAAAATTATTCATATATTCAAATGCATTTGTTACATTTTGTGCATAAATTCAGGAAAGCAATATTTATTTTTTATTTTGTATATACTTCATTAATCCCAGAGGGAAATTACAGGGCAACCACCTGGATGGATGAGGCGGCCATGGTGCGGCGCCAATCCCTTCACCATTCACACCTAGGGCCACTTTAGAGTCTCCAATTAGCCTAACTTGCATGTTTTTGGCCTGTGGGAGGAAACCGGAGTACTCGCAGTAAACCCACGCAGACATGGGGAGAACATGCAAACTCCACACAGTTTTCTTCATAAAAGAATGATTTCTAGTCACTACATTCACTATTAATTTACCACTACAATATTAGACTGTTGCTGTATCAGCAGATATCTAAATGTACAGATATCAGAACTGGGAAAGTTTTTAAATTCCATTGGTCACTAAAACGTGAGCCTACTTACTCTTAACAGACACAATAGGGTAAGTCAGGTCACCCTTGAGGTGTGCTGCTGCTATAAAGGAGGCAGTCTCGTTAATGCTGGAAAAACAGGAATGTGAACCCTGGTTACATTCGCGGTTATCAATTTCCAAGTGCACCACAGAGCTGTTGAAAGAAATGTGCAAAACAGTTAATGATAAGTAGAAAATTTTGCAATAACTTCAAACTACTACAATATTACAGTATGTCTTATAATGAATTAGCCGTACCCAAGAACTTCTCTCTCCAGTTCCCGCTTACTTCTGCTGCTCTGTTTTCCCACCTCATCTTCCTCCCCATAGTATGGTAAAACCATTGGTTCATCCTTTTCATTCTTCTTCACTCGCACGTTGGTGTGTAAAAGGGCCCCTAGGTAGCGCAGGAATTTCCCCAAGTCTCCAAGTAACTCTTTAGGTTGGAGGAGAACCACGATAACAACTGAGCCATCCAAAATTTTGGGTGGAATATCAGAACAGTCGAGGCCGTCCCAGCCACACGCCTCCGTGTTACAACTCGGGTCACAGTTGTCATTTCCATAGTGGTCTGCGCAGTACTCTTTATATCTTTAAAACACAACAAAATAAAAAAAGAGTTGGTAACAAAGCACAGCAAGGCTCATCTGGGTTTATAAAAACTTTATCTTGGGGTTCAACAGTTCCCACAACACCAACAGTGACTACACAGTTAACAGTGGGGTAAAGTTCATCTCCATGTCTCAGCCCATACAAGCGAAAAAGGGATGTTTGTGGTTTTATAACATATTTGTATTTTATCACTGATATAGGAATGGCAAATCGAGGAAGAGAGCCACGTACTTGCATGAGACTGTTGGGGTTTCCTCACATTCAAAACCGTCAAAGAGGCACCCAGGGTTGTCACACTCCTTATCACAGCGTCCATTCTTAAAAAGATCCCAGCAGCGAATGCTGGTGGTACAGTTATCCCAAGGCTGCGGCCACTTGAGGGAACAGTCTCCTCCATCCCACTGACATTCATGGTTGTTACACTGACTGTCACACACTCTGTCCCCTGCTCGCTGCTCACACTGCGGGTACCGGCAGGTCGGAGGGGGCAGAACTCTGTTCTCGCAGTTGCGGCCAGAGAAGTGCTTGGGGCACCGGCAGCTACGCTGGTACGGATTCGATGGGTCTTTCATACAGGTTCCTCCATTTTGGCAGGAACAACTCAGGTCGTTCTCACAACGTGGCCCAGTGAAGCCTGGTTGGCAGTGACAGGACAGATGGTCAACTGTCAACATCACACAGCGCCCACCATTCTGACATCGCAGCTTTGCACAGTTGTAGTCCTCTATGTCACCACAGCTGAACCCAGTAAAGCCCTGTGAGAAACATAATATGATGTGTTACCATGAAATAGTTAAACCTGGAATAGTAAAGTTTTCCATGTAAAATACTTTATCAAGTGTGCATTTAGTTTGTTCTAAAAACTTGTCGACTATACCTGAGCCATGGAGTGGCCCTCTGAAGCAAGTGTGAGAACACAGCAAGAGGTTAGTGGAGTGAAAACAAGGATTCAGTGAGAAAGACGTTTAAGGAAAAGGAAGGCTCACCCATGCCAACATCTATAGTTTTCAGTGTTAACTTTGTATAAGCACAAAACAGTCACAACATCAGAGCTCGTGCTCACAAGAAAGGAAGAGCCAGAAACACAACACAGCTGTTTTCATTTGGATAAATGAAGGAACGCACTCTGAATGAGTGGGTCAACTAGACATTATAATAATTGATGTAATAAAATTTTAATTCTACTGTACCGTGCCATTTTAAGATTCTGACAGGCAAGAAATTGAACCAGATCCTAACATGCCAATTATTGTTCATCTTTTCTGCTCTCCCAGGACACCCTAAAGTGTTAACCTCCATTTGCAGCCATCAAAGTGCCTACTGGGTTGACTAAATTAAAATGACTTAAGTCTCTGAAACTGCTATTTTAGGTACAGGTTAAAATTTACCATTACATGAGTATGAGAAAACATGTAATGACAATAACCTAAAAAGAACGCAAAGAGGGAAATGCCAGCTTGCAAAAACATGAGAATACACAAAAAAGGGAAAAACGAGAGGTGCACTAAATTGTAGAGAAATGTTTTGTTTGTACTGGATGAGTGCAGACAAGTGGAAACAAAAAGCTAAATTATATTAATAGTTAATTGTAAAACTGACAACATTGTTAAAGTGAAATGATTAAATGCTGCAGCAAATGCATTCTGATTAACTTACTGTTAAGTGTATGAAAATCAATGGCGGCATCAAAAGAAAAACCCTGACAGTTAAGATGACTTACTGGAAGACAAGAGCAGGTGTAGCCATGTACTGAGCTCATGTTCATAGAGCAGAAGCCTCCATTACGGCATGGTTTCGACACACACAGATCCACCATGGATTCACAGTGACGACCTGGGGAAATAAAATGGGGAAGACAAAAAAAAAAAAATAATAAACAGCTACAATTGGCTGTCTTAATTATCAAATATTTATAATGCTGAAACACAGTACAAAAGGACATTAATGCAATGCTTATTTAAACACTGAGCGCAGGCATTCGTGCTGCTGTTATGCTTTTTTGAGCAGCTAATATCAATGTACCCGTGTATCCAAGGCGACAGCGACATTCATAATTATTGACCAGCTGTACACAGTCGAGGGTGCCAGGCATGTGGCAGGGCCCGGAGAGGCATTCGTTCACGTCCCCCTCACAGCGCTCTCCAACAAACCCAGGAGGGCAGGAGCATGTGTATCGGCCCACACCGTCCACACACTGGCCCCCGTTACGGCAGAGGGGCTCCCTGGAGCCAGGCTTGGGGGCACAGTCGTCCTCGTTCACTTCACACTGAGCACCTAGAGGACAGCAAACAGAAAACCGTTACTGCTGTTGAAAAGAGACATTTAATGCTTGTCTTTAAATTAAATGCCCAACATGACCACTTTTTTTTTTTTTTTTTTTAAGTTTAAAGGTCTCATGCTGTGTATTTTTTTTCGGGGATTAATTTTGGATTAATTTTAAGTCTTGAACATCCTCAAGGACACACATATAGACCAAAAATGAGTGTTGTGTTGATTTACAGCTCCTCTAAAAGCTGTCTTTAAAGTTCTGTCTGCAACACTTGTTTTTTGTGCTGCTCTGTCACTCTTAGAGAGGGCTCTGCCTATGTTCTGAGGCTCTAAAGTACAGCCAAGAGTTTCTTGTGCTGCTTCAAAATTCAGGATCAGGAGCTGTGGACAACATATCAGCCTTTCCTACTGAGATTATACGGCATGATTGCATGGGAAGCAAGTGCTGGGAATTTAAGCAAACAGCAGTGCGGAAAAGGAGCAGACACAGCAGTGTGCGGCAAAGGATTAAAAGGCAGGGCCATCGGAGGATCCCGCTTCCCTCTTTCATCCTTGCCAACTCACAGTCTCTCCGGAACAAAATTGACATTCTTCAGGCAAATGTCAATTTCCTCGCGGAATACAGAGATGCCTGTCTTATTGCCTTGATGGAGACTTGGCTCAAGCAACAAGATTTAAAAGCCAATCTGGAAATAAATGGCTTCGGAGAACTGCTGTGGCTTGACAGAGACCCGACAGCGACCAGGAAATCACTGGGCGGTGGACTCTGTCTATATGTTAACAAACACTGGTGCAGCACTGCTGTGGTCAGAGAAACACTGTGCACTCCTGACATCAAACTTTTACCTGTCTCTCTGCGTCTGTTTTATTTACCAAGGCACTTTCCACAAATATTCATTACGCTTGTGTACATACACGCAAAGACAAGTGTGGCTGCCGCTACTTGGACGATCATGGACACCATACACAGATTACACTGTATAACGCCGGGTGCTCCCAGCTTTCTTATGGGTGATTTTAACCAGTGTAAACTTGGAAAGTTACTCCCAAATTTTCATCAATATGTCACGTGTCCTACCAGGAACATGAAAACTTTGGCCCTTTGTTTTGGTTCCATCAGAGGGGCTTATAAATCTCTCTGTAGAGCTCCTTTTGACTCATCCGACCATAACATTGTTTATTTGGTTCCCACTTATAAACTGGTCCTGAAGGAAACAAAGCCAGAACGTCATTTGGTTCTGGTATGGTCAGCGGAGTGTGTCCAGCGCCCCCAGGATTGTTTTACACGTACCGACTGGGATTTATTTAAAGATGGTTGCTCTGACTTAGACGACCTGACTGAGACTGTCACTGCATGCATTAAATTTTGTGAGGATGCGATTATTTTGAGGAAAATACTTCACATTTATCCCAACAACAAACCATAGGTGACTAAATCTCTGAAGAGCATCGTCAGCCAGCGGAACATTGCTTTTAACCAGGGCGACATCACTTGTAAAAAGGGAACTTAAACTTGCTAAAATCAACTGTAAAAATAAAGTACAATCCCTGCTGATTAACAGAAATTCACGCCTTGCTTGGGAGGGCGTAAAGTCTATTATGGGCATGTAGTCAAAAAAGTGTCCAATTTCTTTTACTGGCAAGTTGAACTCAGAATTTTCAAATGATTTGAACATATTTTAGAATCGTTTTAATATTTATGATTTTAGTGAAGAACAGTCCATGTACAGAAATGCTCCTCCACAAAAATAAACACTGAGAATTTTGCCATCTGTAAACTCTTCAGGCAAGTGAAAGAAAGAAAAAGCCCTGGCCCAGACAGTATTTGTGGCCGACTTCTTAAGAACTGTGCAGAGTCTTTGGCTGAAATTTTTTCTTTGATCTAAACAAAATCTTTTCAGCATCATAGAGTCTCCCGTCTTTGGAAAGACTGTTATTGTACCTGTGCCCAAAATTAGAACCCCAAAATCTCTTAACCACTTTCGGCCTGTAGCCTTAACTTCACTTGTTATGAAGGTCTCTGAAAAAATAGTCAAGAATGAGATTTTGTGTGAAATTGAGGGAACGTTAGATCCCCTCCAGTTTGCTTATAGGGCAGGCAGAGGTGTGGAGGATGCTGTAGGCATCCTACTCCACTGAGTCCTGGGGCATGTGGATGTTGGGAAATCTTTTGCACGACTGCTTTTTATTGACTTTTCTTCTGCTTTTAATTGTATCCAACCTCATATTTTAGCAGATCGACTCACCTGTTTTTATAACATTAATCCTGGTTGAGTTTGTTGGCTTATTGATTTTTTTTTTAACTGTTAGGTCCCAGAGGGTGAGAGTCAATTGAGTTTTATCCGATGTTCTTTTATCTTCCACTGGCTCCCCTCAAGGATGTGTTCTTTCAATGCTTCTATTTGTTTTATACACAAATTAAGTGCCAAAGTCAACATAAGGGCAGATCCTTCATTAAGTTTGCAGATGATTCTGTTCTTTCTTAATGATGAAGATCTTGCCCCTGGTCCAGTGGTGGATGATTTTATTGAATGGTGTAAACTTTTTCTTTTTTGGACATTAATGTGTCCAAAACTAAAGACATGATTACTGATTTTCGAAGAAACCCTTCACCTGTCCACCCTGTTAGTATCCGTGGTCAGACTGTTGAAGTAGTGAATCAGTACAAGTATCTGGTAACATTAATTGACAACAAACTTTTGACCACAATGTTGATGTTATTTGAGCAAACATCTACCAGCATATATATTTTTATCGTAAACTTAGGAGTTTTAATGTTGACACTTTTTTATGAAAATGTTTTATTCTTGTGTTACTGAGTCTGTTTTAACCTTCTCTTTTATCAGCTGGTTTGGGTTACTTACACTGAAGAACAAGAAGTTGGAACACACTGTGAAAACGTGCAACAGAATTGCTGGCACAAATTTACTCAGACTTGGTCCCTTATACAGTGATAGAGCCATGAAGAAAGCTCAGGCTATTTTGGCTGACAGCAGTCACCCTTTATGGGTGGAGCACAAGATGTTGCCATCAGGTAGATGGTATGCTTTGCCCAAATGCAGAACAAATAGGTTTAAAAATTCATTTGTCCCTGCTACCACTGGCCTCCCATGTAACTCCTGTCTTTGCAGTATGTGGCTCTTGGATGTGTGCTTTTATTTTGTTTTTTTTTAAACTGTTGCTGCTGTAGAGCAAATTGCCCTATTGGGGACAATAAAGTTTACCTCGACCCTTTTAGTCTGCTCATTAATATTAATAACTAACCCGATTCATTAAAGGTTTACCGAGAAGGCCAGTCACTTTGTTTTTTAACTTCAGCTGCACTCTGTGAACTGTCTGTACACAACGTAGAAAACAGTAATCCCTACTCCCTGACCAAAGAATATCACTTAAAGGTCCTTTCCCCAACAAAATGTCTCCACTTGAAAAAAACTGAAATGCCATCTCCTTCCTGTGTGTGTCACCCTGGTAACCTTGGAAATGTTTTGCTGCTAGTGGGGACATTTTACATTACTAAAATAATCAAGTTTAAATACTGTAAAAATAATTGCTGTGACACATTCAACAAACAAAACAAAACAAAACAAACAAATCTACCTACGGGTACAAATAAAGTAACCTGAACCTGAACCTGAACCTGAACATTCAGTGGGTGCTGGACTCAACTGCCAATCAGAAACTGACACTAACAGTTAACAGTAACACTGACAATTGAAGTTGTAATGTGTAAGTTACATGGCAATGCTAGCCAACCCATTTTTAGCTTAACTTGCTGTAACGTTAGCAGCAATAGATTATTTCACTCATATTTGATTACTTGAGGTCCAATGACTTATGGGTAATCCTCCTGTCAACTACCAGTCAAGTGATAAATGGTGTTTCACTTCTTTCATGCTCAGTTCACAGTCCCTTTTGACCTGAACACCTTTAGATTCCCATAGTTTGTATTTTTACTTAGCATGGTTGAATACCCTGTGCAGTCTACTTCATAGGAAACTATTAAGCAATCAGAACACACTCTTTAACTGGAGCATTGTTTGTTTCTTTCTTTAAGAACATAACTAAATAACGGCAGGGTGCATTTCTTTGTTTTTGTTGAGTGTTTTAATAGTTTCACTATATATACACTACTCACAAAGAGTTAGGGATATTTGGCTTTTGGGTGAAATTTATGGAAACTGTAAAAAGTTCACGTTACAGTGATATAATATCATGAAAGTAGGGCATTTACGCAGAAGCATGCAATGGTGATTTCCTCAACTCAAAGTTTATTGAAACAAAAGCCAACAACAGTGGTGGGTATTAGGGATGGGCATAATTTACCGATTAACCGATAATTGATCATTAAGAATTTCACAGAGGAAGTTTATTTTCGTCGACAAACCGTTTTTTCTTTTTTTAAACAATCCGACGTTATTAGGCCTAGTGCACGGCCGTCCTCAAACAATGCAATGGCAAAATTTGGGCACCAGGGGGCAACATTACACCATCGCCGTACCCTGGCGTGCCTCAGTTGATACATGCGGGCTTCCGTAGGGCAATCGCCAAATCATGAAGCAGTTACGGCGAAGTGTTGGTGGGACCATTTCAATTTAAAAAATGACCAGGTGTACTGCAATCACTGCAATGCAGCATACAAATATACCTCATCGACAGGGTCCATGGAACACCCTTATTACGCAAAGAAACCGCCAACAGTGGTTGCGCGCTGAGTAATGGCGGTCGTGAAGATTCTTTTTTTTTTTTCAGAAACTTTATTGAGAAGGTCATGAAGATTCGGTGTACACACGTCGAGGGAAGCTGCAGGAGGCGGCGTAGTGGCTCGACGGGAAGACTATTTCGCACAAAATGGCACAAGAGAACAGCAAAAAGTTCTGCGCGGCTAGACTAAGTAACACGAGCGATAGAGCAATGAATGCGGTCTTCGTTTGTTGGGTGGCCGCTCGGCAGGGACAGAAGCTGGGTAAAACGTCTCGGCCAATCAGCTTGCGGGGTGAAACGTCTCGGCCAATCAGCTTGCGAGATTCCCGAGCCGAGCCAACACGAGAACAGAGAGAGGGCTCTCCGTGCTGATTCCTGATGTTCTAATGTAGTCTACCTGCCTTGTTACGTACCTAAAAATGTTAATGATTAACCGATTATTAATCATTAATTCTCCCGACGATCGGTGAAGAAAATTTCACCGAATGCCCATCCCTAGTGGGTATACCACAACAAAAAATGTCAATGTCTTAATAACTTGTCCTGTGGCCTTGAGCATCAATTACAGCTTAACAACGACGTCTCATGCTGTTTACAAGTTGACTTATTGTCTGCTGAGGCATGGCATTCCCCTCTTCTTGAAAGGCAGCCCTCAGGTCACTGAGGTTGTGGGGTGCAGGGTTACGAGCCTCTACACAGTGACTCAACTGATCCCAAAGGTTTTCTATGGGATTCAGGTCTGGAGAAAGTGCAGGCCACTCCATTTGAGGTAACCCAGCCTCCAGCAGCTGTTCCCTAATGATGTGACCTCAATGAGCTGGAGCACTGTCGTCCATGAAGATGAAATTAGGCCTGTGTTCTTCATGCAGGGGCACAATGACTGGATTAATGATGTTGTTCAGGTAGTATCAGCTTATCACTGCACCATTCATAAGGTGTAGGGCAGTTCTGCATTGACTAGACACACCTGCCTACACAGTAACACCACCACCAACAAAGGCTCGTCTGGTGACAACAGTGGCTAATGGATAGCGCTCTTCTCGATATCTTCAACATTGTTGGCGGCCATCGTTTCTGCTCAACGTGAATTGACTTTCATCAGAGAACAGCACTGAGGCCCACTGGTCCCTTGTCCAGTGTAAATGCTCCCTGGCCCCTGCAAGACGATGACGCCTGTGCCTGGTGGTGTGGTCAGGTACCCTTGCAGGTCGTCTAGCATGCAGACCACACTGATATAAATGGTTTTGAATGGTCTGACGTGACACTTGGGTGCCTCTCACCTCCCTTAAATACCGTATGCCTGGAGTTGAGTGGCATTCATCATCCAATTCCACAGGGCACTGTTCACAATGAAGCAGTCATCAGCATGGGATGTGGCCAAAAGATGTCCACTTCTATGCCTTTCTGTGACTCTTCCAGTCTCTGTATCTCTGATGCAACCTGCTGACGACACTCTGTGACATTCCAAGCTCAGTGGCCACTTCCCTCTGAGAACATTCTGTTTGAAGCCTCGCAATGGCGAGGGACTGTTGATCAGTTGTTAGGTGTCACCTTGGTCTCATGATGTCAAAATGTAAACAGCATGATGAAGAGGACGGTTTAAATACCAATTTTAATTGAACCAGAAAATTTATTGGTCGATTCCTGGATCAAACACCTGTTGTGAATTTTGCTGTTAAGCATCTTGTTAGAGAACAAGTTATGCAAAAAGTACTGAAACACTGAACAGCTGGACAAATGCATTCAAAAGGTTAGAGAAGGTCAAATTAAGTTCACCCATAAAGGTTATAGTGTATTTTAGGTGTATCCTAAAATTTCACCAGAAAGCTGAGTATACCTAACTTTTTGTAAGTAGAGTATATGTACATATGACCTATAGCTGTATTTTAGAAGGTCCCCCCAAACAAAAAACCCCACACACATTAGGAGACCTTTAAAGCTGTTTTCTAAGCAATATAAAGGGCATTTGTTACCTAAATAATTTACTATTTACCATGTGTTCCAGGTGGGCAAGCACATGTGAAGTGGTTGATGAGGTTGAGGCACGTCCCTCCGTTCAGACACGGCTTGGAGTGGCACTCATCAACGTCATACTCACAGTTCACCCCCTGGTAGCCTGGCTTACACTGGTATAAAGAGATTAAGGGCATATGTGAGCTCAGTGTAAAAATACATTTCCAAAACATGCATCTCTACTTCCATGAAAGATGCAAACATTTGCTATACAAAATAAATAAATGATGCACTTACTTGGCACTCATACATGCCCTGATAATCCTTGCATGTGGCTCCGTTGCGGCAAGGGTTTGACAGGCACTCATCAATCATCTCTTCACAGTGCCTTCCTGTATATCCTGGCTGACACTGACAACGATGGTATTTGTCCACATCAACACACCGGCCTGCGTTCTTACAAACATTCTCCAGTTGCAGACCTATACCAATTTGGAAAAAGGAGGCACATGAATCAAATAAAAAAATCACACAGTACTTTACAGAGTGGATTTCAACCGGGGTTCCTAGGTACTCCAGGTGTATTGAAAAAAAAGTCCACTTCCAGAAAGCTGTCCATCCTTACCTGACTGGATCAAAAAAAACATTTTGACCAATCAAGTGAAACCAGACAACCCTCCTGAGCCAGACAATTTTTCGCTGCACATTTTGACAACAAAGCAAAATTACCTTGAAGAACATTTTGAAGATAAATTGGTAAAACAACAGATTAGCTTTCTCTTGGAGTACCATTAAAAAGTAGCCTTTTATCAGGCAAAATAAAACATTTTTTAATGAAGTAGCATTATTATTTACAAAAACAGAAATCTCCTCACCTTGTGTGTCAGCATAATCGCGGCAGGACATGTTGGGGGCATCACAATACCGTCCCGTCCATCCAGGTCTACAGTGGCATTTAAAGTGATTTCCTGTCTGAGAGCAGGTGCCTCCATTTTGACAGAGTATATTGCTGCAAAGGTTTTCATAGTTCTGGAACCAAACAAAAAAAAAAAAGAAACATAGAAGTCAAAGAAAAAGATGCTCATTCCATTTTTAACCATTCTAATTCCTTTTTTTTGGGGGGGGGGGGGTTACGTGTGTGAGAATTTTGTTTGTGTGTGCAGATAATTTTTTCACTCTTCCCCCAAAAAAACCAACCCTTTAACAGTCTGACAAATACCACTTGCTAACTAATGAAACATACTAAGTTGCATGTTTTGAAGACCAATGCGGTACACAAAATCACTTTACCTGACAGTTGTGCCCACTGTACCCCACGGGGCAGGTACAGCGGTAGGTGCCCAGGCCGTCAGTGCAGGTGCCTCCATGCTTACAGGGCTGAGAGTCACACTCATTCTGCTCAAACTCACAAAATGTCCCATAAAATCCAGGGCGGCAACGGCAGGAAAAGGTATTAATGTCGTCAATGCAAGTCCCGTTATTTAGACATGAGCTAAAAGGAAGGAGGGGGAAAAGTTATATTTGTTTGTTTTTTTTAAGTTTTGAATACCACCTTATATATATTGATAAAACACCATGTGTTAAAATATTAAGTTTCAAGAGAAATTCCCTACAAAAAAACAAACAAAAAAAACCCAACAACTGCTAAACAGCAGAATAATTAAACATGAAACTACAGAGAGGCTGTATGGATTATGACTTGACCCTCACCTCTCAGTACATTCAAGGATGTTGTGTTCACACAGGATTCCATTAAAACCTGATCGGCACATGCACACAAAGCTGTTGACGTAGTCCCGGCAGGTGGCACCGTTTCTACACGGCCGGCTGGCACACTCATCTATCTCTGTCTCGCAGCGCTCTCCTTCAAAGCCGAGGCGACACTCACAGGAGAAACTTCCCACGTCATCCACACACCTGCCTCCATTCAGGCAGGGGTCTACACAAATGGAAAAGAGAATAAAGAGTTCCGTAATTAGATAGCAGTCACTAAATTAGCAAGTACTGTCTCAACTGTGGACTCAGAGAAAAGCTCCCTCCCCCCACACAGTTTTCTTCCCCCATCATGTAATTTGAAGATTACATACACTGGATTTAGTCATTTACAGTATTTTAAGTAAAACTCACGTGATGAGCAGTCATCAATGTCCGTCTGACAGTTGTGTCCGCTATATCCAGGCTGGCATTTACACATGTAGCTCCCTGGGCTATTTATGCAATGACCTGCATTTTTGCAGGGATTATTTCTGCATTCGTCAACATCCTCATGGCAGCGTATACCTACACAATTGTGAACAAAATATTACAAGAACATGACAATACTGAAAATAGGTTACATTGCCTCAATTTGTCTCTTTGTGTTTTTGTTTTAAAGTGAGAATTTTTCTTAAAAAACGTTCACATATACCTCTCCAACCAGTGGGACATCGGCAGGTGTAAGAGGTAAAATCTGCAGATGCCAGGCACACCCCTCCATTTTCACATGGATGAGAGGCACAAGGAACCTGTTCCACCTCACAGTGTTTCCCTGATTGAAACAGGTATTACATTTCAGTCAATATAAATATTCACTAAAGTCAACCAGACCGTCGGTGATGGAGTAATTCATTCCAGCCTGATGAAATCAACCCAAGAGTGCTCAGCTTTGGTTCAGATCCGCTCACAACCAAGATGCAGACCCACATGAGGATCATTGTGCAATAGTTTGCTGAACACTGGGGAAATTACTGAGAAGAAGTAATGATTTTCATAAAATCATATAAGCGCTGACCATGAGCACAACCTTGATGTATACCTTGATTTATACACAATGATCTGATGATCATTGTGCATAAATTTGTTCAGAGTTTGGCCAATTGCCGAGGATGACTATTGATTTTTCTGAAATTGTGTTAAGTGCCCAGATCTTCTGACCTTTGACTTTGAGCACAACTTGAATGCAGACTCACCTAAGGATCACTGTGAGTGAGTTTGGGGACCACTGGGGCAACTGCCTAGGAGGAGTAGCAATTTTCATGAAATCACCTCATTGTCCAGATCTCCTGACCTTTAACCTCAACACTGACCATGAGCACAATCTGGAAGC
Source organism: Pholidichthys leucotaenia (assembly GCA_020510985.1). Classification (NCBI taxonomy): domain Eukaryota; kingdom Metazoa; phylum Chordata; class Actinopteri; order Cichliformes; family Pholidichthyidae; genus Pholidichthys; species Pholidichthys leucotaenia. The sequence goes on along the minus strand of CM035839.1, from coordinate 389,863,673 downwards.
GGGAATGAGCTCAAAATGGCTACACTGCTAACCTGTGAACTGTGGACTGCAGCGACAGGTGTAACTGTTGACTCCATCGACACAAGTGCCTTGGCGCAGGCAGGGCCCAGAGGCACATTCATCAATGTTCGTCTCACAGTTCAAACCTAATGAGAAAAAAAGAAAAAAAAAATTCACATTTCTCTTTACTTAAAAACATGCTTTAGGGCAAAGAATGATGTATCTGCATAGCTGGATGGTAAGCTATAGTTATGCTCAAAGAGGGAAAAAAATACTTGAGCTGCACCTAAGAGCTTATGTTGTGTAAATGGAATCATATGGAGTAACATCACTAGTTTGGAAGCCCTGACTATCTAATAACTGTGTTGTAGAAACTTCACGTGCGCATTGTGCAATCAGAAAGGGCTTCATTTGCCACAATATATTTGCCTGCTTAAAATATGGCTTAAAAACATTACTGTTACCTTCAAATCCAAGATGGCACTGACAGGTGTAGCCATTATGTCTGTCCACACAGGTGCCTCCATTCTGACATGGGCGTGACAGACACTCATCCTTTTCTTGCTCACAGTGCTGTCCTATCCAGCCCGGATCACACTCACACCGATACCTTAACACAAACAAAAGGAAAGCAAATGTTGAAATGTGAAACTCCATCCGTCATCCAAACAGAATACCCCAGATTGCCGCACAGTTCACATAGCATCACAGATCCTCATGATCATTCCTGCAGGTGGGGAGCCCACTGGAGGGCAGACCCATGTGGCTCCTGTGGGTACGCTGGGTCCTTGATGTGACTTTTTCATAGGGATCCACTGGACCGCTCTTAGTCCGGCCCTTCACCCAGGACCAATCTGCCTTGGGAGACCCTACCAGGCACGAGTTGCCTCCAACAACATAGCTCCTGGGACCATCAGATCACAGAAACCCCTCCACCATGATAAGGTGGTGATCCACGGAGGAGTGGAATGTGAAACTTGTGAAAATAAATAATCATTACAAGCCCAATATCTGCCTCCATTATAAATTCCAGCAACTCAAAAATGTTCATCAATTAAATGGTACACAGCTATTTGGAAAAAGTCTAATGCTAGTAAGAGGCCATTTAGAAAGTATTAAAAATTGAAAAAAAAAAAGAAGAAAAAAAAAGAAAATCCGAGATCTTTCTACATCCCTCAAAAACACTAACTGGATGACAGCCCAAAGATATAGCACATTTGCACACCTTAATGTTGAAATTACTATCCATTAAGTATTTTATAATAATTCCCCATTCAGAGTTGATGTTTAACAATTCTCATCACATAAACAGCAGAAGGTTAACATACCCATGTTGCTGCTCAATACATTCTCCATGCTGACAAGGCTTAAGAGCACAGTGGTCTCTTCCAGAGAGGCAAAGCGGGCCGTGTGTGCTGGGCGGACAAAGGCAGTGGAATCCATTGACTTTATCCACACAAGTTCCCCCACTCAAACATGGGTTTGACAGACACTCGTTGATCTCCACGTCACATTTAACTCCTATTAAACAAGAGTAAAAAAAAAAAAAAAAAAAAGTGATCTATGGTGTGGAACAGAACGTTATGTTTTTATGATTTTAGTAACCTCAATATGAAAGTGCCCCATTATGAATTTTGGGCTTTCCCTTTTATTTTCAAGTGCTATGTAGGATTTTTGGGACATTATAAGGTCTGTAAAGTCAAACAGCCAAAAGTCTACCCCACTCTTAGTCAGTTGATACATCTCACATCATTCTTGTCTATTTTGTTATTTTTTTGGCTCCCATCACCTAGGTCTTTGGACCGTTAACATGGTTAGCTCAGTGATGCGAAATAATGTAACCAGAGATTTTAATTCTCTTTGTTATCAATTCTAGTCACTGTACCAGACCAACTCATACATCAATCCACAGGTGATAACGCAATTGAAACCAGATGTTTATATACACTGTATAAAAAGACACATAACCTTTTTTTTTCACATTAAATCAGACTAAAATTTTCCTGTTTTAGATCGGTCAGGATTGCCAAAATTGCTCTCATGTCTTTTCAGCTCTGCCCACAAATTTTCTATGGGATTGAGATCAGGGCTTTGTGATGGCCACTCCAAAACACTGACTTTGTTGTCCTAAAGCCACCTTGGAAATCATTTGGTGGTATGCTTAGGGTCCCTGTCCATTTGGAAGACCTATTTATGCCCAAGCTTTAACTTCCTGGCTGACGTCTTGAGATGTTGCTTCAATATTTCCACATAATGTTCTTTGATCATAATGCCATCTATTTTGTGAAGTACACCAGTCATCCTGTAGCAAAACACCCCCACATCATGATGCTGCCACCCCCTTACTTCACAGTTGGGATGTGTTCTCAGGCTTGCAAGCTTCCCTTATTCCCTCAAATGTAATTAAGGTCTTTGTTCCTGTGTGCATCTGCAAACTGTAATCTGGCTTTTTATGTTGCTTTTGGAGTAATAGCTTCTTCCTTGGTGTGGCCTTTCAGCCCATGTCAGTACAGGACTTGTTTCGCTGTGGACAATGACACTTTTTTACCAACTTCAGCCAGCATCTTCATGAGGTCTTTTGCTTTTGTTCTGAGGTTGATTTGTACATTTCACACCAAATCACATTTCATGTCTGGGACACAGAACTCGTCTCCTTTCTGAGTGGTATGATGGCTGGGCATTCCCATGGTGTTTATACTTGCATATAATTGTTTGAACAGATGAACGTGGCACCTTCAGGCATCTGGAAATTGCACCCAAGGATGAACCAGACTTGTGGAGGTTCACAATTCCTGATATCTTGGCTGATTTCTCTTAGCAACTAACCACTAATGCTATACCCGAGCAACCGGTTATAACTTATTGACCACTCAAACCACAAACCCTTTTCTACAAAAAAACACTATTTGGGCTTTTACATTCTCACATTCAGCCAACTGTAAGTTTGTTAGCACAGGATGTGTTTGCTGAAGCTAGTAGCCGTTTCCTTGAATATGGCACCGGCTGCATCAACAGAACACACACATGAATATGGATTCATATTCCATATTCACCAGTTCACCCCACCCTCCATGAATATGGAGAGTGGGGTGACCTGGGGCGCTTTTGCATTTAAAGCAAAATGCACTGAAATGCCCCATTGTGAATAAGGCTCCTTCAGTTGGGGGTCACTGATACTGCAATATTTAAACCCTGAGGTGTTTTGACCAAAGCATGTCACAGACATTTCATTAACACCTTTGGGAATTATGACTACAAGTAAAAATAGTGGATAATAGGGGCACTTTAAGCTACTAAATTCAGCACATTTTTAACTATCAAAATTATTTTACAGAAGAAACTTTAAAAATATACCTGTATATCCAGGAGAGCACACACATTTGTACTCATTGATCCCATCGATACATTCTCCATACTGACAGGGGTTGCTGGCACAGTCATCTTCATTAATTTCACAATTTGCACCTGAAGACAATAAATACAAAAACAAAATCATGAATGCAATCTTCTGGTTTAGTAGCTTCATTTGTCTATGTTCATAATTAGGTAAACCATAAAAAAATATACAGTTGTTAGAGTGTTGCACTTAAGGAAAAGGAAAATTTAGCAAAAATGTAAAATTTAGTTTACCACCGGGGGGTGGTGGAGTATCATGCAAAATAAATACAACTTAGAAAGGTGTAGGAAAAAATGTGACCCAACACTAAGAAATAAAGCAAAGATTCCACTAACACCTGAGTTAACATTTACTGAGGGGGAAAGAAAGAGAGAGGAGGACAAAAAGAATCGATCAAATGCAAATACAAAAAAAACTCAGTGAAGAGGGAACATCAGAGGGAAGTGAAGGCTTTGAAGCCTGAAAGTGAGACCAGACAACAATTCTGGTAAAGTACAGGGGCATCGGGCCCCAGGGTGGTAAAAATGCACTGAACTGATTTTACTGATCCACAGAGCAGCACCTGAACCGAGCCTTGTGACTGTGAGGCACAAAGAATGGTTTTGACTTCACAAAACACAGAACTCTAAACAGGAGGCTGTAGTTATGAAGGCTAGCGGTCTTTACCTTTAATTAAAACACTTTACTAAACACTATTCTTTCAAAGAGTAAAATTGACACCTTGGCCACTAGTAGTTTTTTTTTTTTTAAACAGATAATGCAGAACTGCTCAAATTTAAATTCTATTTAAGCTAAGATAATCATAAAAAGAGCAATAAAATAAAATTTCAGTAAAAGTTTTTTTTTTTTTTTAAACTTCTGCCATTTTCACTCCAAATTATTCAGGCCTCCCCAAAATAATAATTATATATCAAAAGAAGTAAAAGATCTCCTTTTTACAATGCTAAACTACATATCTATGGAACAATGTGGACAAAAATTTGCATCACTCCAGAAATATTCGGCAATTTAAATACTTGTTTGAAAAAAACATTCACAGGATGATTTTGAAGACCTACGCTTTTAGTGAATGGTTAATTTTTTTTTGCTTGTCTTCTGCCTGAAGTTGTAACTGGTTTCATTTCGGTTTTCTTGCTCTTTTTTCTTCATTTGTTATGCGTGCGGATACGAATTCGGTGGGGTATGCCTGAGCATGTGAATGCGTGAACAAATGCACTTTTGTTAATGTATTCTATATCAGTATAGTTGCTTGATTGTGCAAAGGGCAGGATCATAATGCCCTTTTCTTTCTGCACCTTTTTGTTCATTAACTCCGCCAAGGAATGGCAGAAGGTAATGTTTTTGCCGGCGTTTGTTTATCTGTTTGTCTGTTAGCAGGATTATGCAAAAACTACTGGATGGATTTAGATGAAATTTTCACCAGATACTGTATGGCCTTTTGGCTATGGATGGACCCATTAGATTTTGGAGGTAATCCATGAGCACATACCTCCACCAAGGCCCTATCTCTCAAAGTACTGCCAGACGGACAGAAGAAGGGAGGGAGGGATGGAGGCCTTGGTTGAGGTATGCGCTCTAGTTGTTAACAAGATGTGCTAATTTAATGTTGATGTGAGCGAAATAAATCAGTCAATCATTCAGTGGTTAGAGTATGTTGTCAAAGATAGACTTCAGTGAAAAAGTGTGTGCAGCAGAGCAGGGAGGAACCCCTGAAACAAAAACAATCTGTTGTGTTCTGACTGCTAAATGAACGGATACAATCGTGACACAGTCAGCATGTAAATACTTTAAGCTCTAACACAGCATTCACTTTTTCCGAAAAACAAAGTGCTTCCTTTATTAACTCAAACTGTGCTACTCCACAGAAAAACCCCCGAAGACAGCATACACACCTTTAGTTCCCTGTGGACAGTTACACTGGTAGGCATTAACCAGATCAATACACCGTCCTTGGTTCTGACAAGGGTTGCTGTGGCATTCCTGGATCTGGATATTACAGATGGAGCCTGTGTATCCTGGATTACACTCACAGGAGTAAGTCGCTATACCGTCCCTACACTGACCATGGTGGCATGGTTTTGGCACGCAGTCATCAATGTTCTCCTCACAAAGAGGACCAGCAAAGCCTGCGATGGAATCAGTTGTTAGAATGGCAACAAATACATTTCCATTTAGAATAAAATGAATGCTTTTTAATATCACATAGAACGGATTACGGTTTACCTTCAGCACATTCGCAATCGTACCCGTTGGGTCGGTCAATACACTTGGCCCCATTTAGACATGGCGTACTGGAACACTCATCTATGTCTATTAGACACATTTCACCACTAAAGCCTAAAAATTATTCACACATCAAAAAAATATTTACACAGAGTACGTACAAACTATTTTAGAAGAGTACTACAAGATGAAGGCAGTCAGTAATGAAAACATTGTACCAACCTGCTGGGCACTCGCAGAAAAAGGCGTTGACTTGGTCTAAACATTTTCCATTGTTCAGACAAGGGGAGCTGCTACATTCATTGATGTCTATCTCACAATAAGTTCCCTCAAATCCTGCGCACATCAAAAAATATTTTTTCAAGGTTAGCAAAAGTAAGATAAAGAAATTAATTAACAAATTAAAATATATGTGATGCATTAAGGAGAAATGTTTTTTCTTCTTTTATTTACTCTTAAAATTTGTGATCAGATGCATTTAAGTTATTCAACTTTTTTTCTGGTGGCAAAAGCAAAACATACAAATGCTAGATATTTTAAATATTACAACTGCAGTTACAACTACAGTTGTTAAAAAGAAGAGTACTTTAGAGTTCCTCAATAAGTTTACCATGCATGCAAATGCAGGTGTAGTCCCCAATGCGGTCCAGACAAGTGCCATCATTCAGGCAGGGGTTTGAAGCACACTCGTTGACATCTTGTTCACAGCGTGGCCCAGCATAACCCCTGGCACAGTTACAGGTGAAGGAGCCGTCAGTGTTCACACACTGACCGCCATGTTCACACGGGTTTGTACCTGATGAAACACAGCAGAGGCATGTTTTGTAGAGAGTGCAGAAACAAAAACAGAGATACAGGTATGCATGTAGAGCACATGCTCGGCCTCACCAATGCTGCATTCATCTCTGTCAATGTTGCAGGTGGGGCCAACGTATCCAGGCCGACAGTTACAGTTGAACATGCCAGTAACGGGGTTGGTGTCACACTGGGAGCCATTTCTGCATGGGTTACTGATACAGGCATCATCTCTGTGACAGAGTAAACCTGAGAAAGACAAATTAGAAAGAGTTGGGGTTTTTTAAAGCATTAAGGCGTTTGACAAAAAAAATAAAGTTAAAACCTTGCCTGTGCTGAAAGAAAACACCAGAGGTAATGCCCACATCAAAGAAGAACAAACTCAATGCAAATTTGCTACACGGGAGTGGCTAAATCCGATATGTGCCACTAATCTGCAGACTGAAAATACAAACATATTCTGTTGTGTAACTGGTATATTTGACTGCCTGACAACCATGATATTCAGTGTCACTTCTTTGAGGAAAAACAGCTAGGCATTAAGGGGGGGGGGGGAAAATCAGTTAAATTTCATCCATATACCCTACATTTCAACACTAATCAAACAATTTATTTCAATTAAACTAAGTACTAATTATGTGACCATTATTATAGTCTGTGAGTCTAGTTATTAAACCGACACACTTTTGTTTTGGCTCTTATTTGAATACGTTTTAGCACCTCGGAAGAGCCAGATTATTTAGCATCTCAGACAAGAGACAGTGGATAAACATGGGAGAACAATACTCAGGATGTTCCTGGCGAGATAGCAGGAAGGAGTCAAGGACGTAGGGGGCTGAATGCAGTGTGATGCAAATGTCATGTTGTGTGTGGAGAAATGCCATGAAACTTAAAAGGAGAGTGCCTGCTGAAATGTTCAGTCTGTTCTTTGCTTGTGAGATGTGAGTGTGTAATAAATCGTCTGAAATGAATCTGCCTCTTCATTTACACACTCCACACTGGTGACCCAAGACGTATTATGGAACACGAGGCAAGATCCCCGGAGCCGTCCCGGTCAGGAAGCTACAGCGAGGCGGCAGCCATCCCACAGACAGCCCGGACTGGAACCTCCAGCCACGCATGTGTGGTTTCAGTCAAGCTACCGGATTTCTGGCAGCACAACCCGCGCTCTTGGTTCCACCTCACCAAGGCCCAGTTCGCCCTCCGGGGAGTAACGGCAGACGACACCAGATTCTACCATGTGGTCGCAGCGCTTGACGCCCGCACAGCTCAGCAGGTAGCGAGCCTGCTCGATCAGCCACCAGCCAGCAGCAAATATGAGGCGCTCAAGGCTGCGCTCATCCAGCGCTACACGCTCTCGGACTGTGAGAGAGCGGAGAGGCTCCTGACACGGACCGAGTTAGGAGATGGTTCGGCCGTAGACCTGATGGAGAAGATGCTGGCGTTAATGGGCATGGACGACGGGCACTTTCTGTTTGCCCACCTCTTCCTCCGGAACCTTCCGACAGAGGTGTGAGCGGTTCTGGCCAATTCGCCGTCGCTGGCCGCGTGCGACTACCGTGCGCTAGCCCAGGAGGCAGACCGGATCATCCTCACCACCAGGGCGATCACAGTCAACGAGGCAGCGGCAGAGCCCAGCGAGACCACCAGAGGAGGCGAGGAGCCACCGACGGTAGCAGCAGCGGGGGCCAAGAAGCGCCTGAGAGACACGCTCTGTTTTTACCACTGCCGCTTTGGAGAGAAGGCACGCAGATGTGCGCCCCCGAGCCAATTCAAGCGCTCGGGAAACGCCAAGGCCGGGGGTCGGTAGCAGCTGCGACCCTCGGTGAAGAGAACAAGCTGCTCTACTTGACGGATGCATGCTCGGGGAGGCGTTTCCTCGTGGACACCGGAGCCCAGAAGAGTTTCATCCTGCCAACCTACGCTGACCGGCTGGCAGGACCTAGTGGCCCCGAGATGTTAGCAGCAAACGGCTCGGATATTAAGACCTTTGGTGAGAGGACTCTGCTCTTATCTCTACACGGCCGTACATATGAGTGGACTTCTGTCGTAGCAGCACTGAATTACCATATCCTGGGGGCTGATTTTCTGTGTGCACATGGTTTACTGGTTGATGTTGCTAACAGGCGCCCGGTTAATGCACTGTCCTTTGACTCTCTCCCCTGTATAGCTCGAGTGACCCAGCCAACAGCACAAGCCAACGTCACAGCTCCAGGCAGTAAGTTCCACACACTGCTCACTCAGTTCCCAGCACTCACGGTCCCGACGTTTTCCGCGGCCATCGCTAAACACGGGGTGGAGCACTTTATCACCACCACCGGGCCGCCCGTTTTTGCAAGACCTCGGCGCTTGGACGCAGCTAAACTGGCCATAGCCAGTTTACCACCAAGTCCCAGTGCGCGCTGAGGACGTACCCAAAACAGCGGTAATAACTCCGTTCGGTCTATTCGAGCTCCTGCGCATGCCATTCGGGTTAAAAAGGGCGGCACAGACGTTCCAGCGCATGATGGATGCAGTGCTGCGCGATCTCCCGTTCGTGTTCGTCTACCTGGACGATATCCTGGTAGCCAGCGTGTCCAAAGACGAACACGAAACCCACCTCACAACGGTTTTCCGGAGGTTGGAGGAGCACGGGTTAATAATCAACCCGGTGAATGCCAGTTTGGCGTGACGGAGATTGATTTTTTGGGGCACTGCGTCTCTCCGGAAGGAGCGATCCTGCTGCCCGACAAGGTGCGCGCCGTGGCGGATTTTCCCCGGTCTCAGACGGTCAGGGCGCTGCAGGAATTTTTGGGGATGGTGAATTTTTATAACCATTTCCTTCCCCGCGCGGCGCAGCTCATGCAACCAGTGTACGCCGCGCTCAAGAAACAGAAACCTGCGGGTGGGGTCGAATGGACCCCGGAGCGAGAGCAGGCGTTCTCGGAAGTTAAAGCAGCCCTGGCAAACGCCGCACTGCTGGCGCATCCGGACCCGGCGGCCCGCATAGCGCTCACCACCGACGCTTCAGACGTGGCCATAGGGGCTGTTGTGGAGCAGCGCGTCGCTGGGGCTTGGCAGCCGCTCGTCTTTTTCAGCAGAACTTTGCGCGACAGTGAACGTAAATACAGCGCGTTCGACAGAGAGTTGCTGGCTCTCCACCTGGCCATACGCCACTTCCAGTTCTGGCTGGAAGGGCGCAGCTTCACCGTGTTCGTGGACCACAAGCCACTAACATTCGCGATGGCCAAGGTTTCAGAAACGTGGTCGGGCCAGCAGCAGAGACAGCTGGCCACGATCTCAGAGTTTACTACTGATATTCAACATGTGTCGGGTAAACTGAATGTGGTGGCGGACTGCCTCTCGCGCGCCGTGGTGGCCCCGGTCTGCGTGGGGATAGATTACGCAGCCATGGCCGCGGAGCAGATTAGCGACGCAGACGTGCACGCGCTCCAGTCTGGACCAACAGGGTTAAGGCTGGACAGCAGGGTGCTGCAAGATGGTGGGCCCCCCCAATCTGCAATGTCTCCACGGGTCGCCCGCGTCCGGTGGTCCCGGTCGCGTGGCGCCGCCGCGTGTTTGAGTCGGTTCACACTCTGGCGCACCCAGGAGTGCGCGCGTCAGTCAAAATGGTGGGAGAGAAGTTTGTGTGGCCGAGCCTACGCAAACAAGTGAAAGAGTGGGCTGCAGCCTGCGTGGCGTGCCAACGAGCCAAGGTACACAGACACACGAAGGCTCCCTTGGAGCCGTTTCGTATCCCGGCTAAGAGGTTCAACCATGTTCACGTGGACCTCGTGGGCCCCCTCCCGCCATCACAGGGGTGCATGCACCTCCTGACAGTGGTGGACCGCACCACGCGCTGTCCAGAAGCGGTCCCGCTGGCGGCAACCACGTCCGCAGATGTAGCGCGCGCTTTTTTAACAGCATGGGTGGCGCGCTTTGGAGTCCCGTCGGACATTACTTCCGACAGGGGCCCTCAATTTGTTTCCGAACTCTGGTCCGCAGCCTGGGTGTTACAATTCACCGCACAACCGCGTACAACCCTCAGGCCAATGGTTTATGCGAGCGTTTTCATAGATCACTGAAAGCAGCACTCAGGGCTTCATTGACGGATGTAAATTGGATAGACAGGCTGCCATGGGTTTTATTGGGGTTGCGCTCCGTGCCGAAAGAGGATCTGGAAGCTTCCCCGGCAGAGCTCGTTTTTGCGCAGCCACTACGGCTGCCCGGGGAATTTCTGCCAGATAATCCCGCGCCGGACAGCTGCCCATCTCAGCTTTTGCAGTGTAGCGCAAACACAGGCACGCTGCCAGGTCCTGCCCACCACAGTTTTCCATGTGTTTTCGTGCCTAAAACTTTGAAGAGCGCAGAGTTCGTGTTTGTCAGACACGACGCCCACCGCTCTCCATTGTGCCCACCCTATGATGGACCGTTCAGAGTGTTGGAAACAGGGGATAAGCATTTTTTGCTAGACTTGGGGGGTAGGAGGGAAAAAATTGGCATAGACAGACTCAAACCCGCTTTCGTTGTGGTGGACAAGCAGGTGTTGTTGGCTAAGGCCCCTCGGCGTGGAAGACCCCCACGGAGAGCTCCCCAGGGAAACGATTCACCAGAGCAGCCACACGGACAGACCGAAGTGGCCCACCCCCCAGTCACAGCCCACCCGGAGTCAGACACACTCCCAGCAGCCCCCCACCGGCACAGCAGCACCACGGAGGCGGTAAACCCCAGTTACAGCAGATACAGGAGGAGACGGAAGCCCAAGCAGCATATGGACTGATATTCTATTGTTCTATCACAGCATGTGGACTGTTATTCTATTGTTCTATCTAAGATGTTGGGGGGGGGGAGTTTAGCACCTTGGAAGAGCCAGATTATTTAGCATCTCAATACAAGAGACAGTGGATAAACATGGGAGAACAATACTCAGGATGTTCCTGGCGAGATAGCAGGAAGGAGTCAAGGACGTAGGGGGTTGAATGCAGTGTGATGCAAATGTCATGTTGTGTGTGGAGAAATGCCATGAAACTTAAGAGGAGAGTGCCTGCTGAAATGTTCAGTCTGTTCTTTGCTTGTGAGATGTGAGTGTGTAATAAATTGTCTGAAATGAATCTGCCTCTTCATTTACACACTCCACAACGTATAGATTATGATTCACTGGACTGTCTCCACTGTGGGTAGAGAGGAGGGGCTTATGTGAAAATGTGTGTGTGGGTTTCTCGCCAATAGCCCACCTGTCTTTCCTGGTGGGCAGATACAAAAGAAGGATGCAACACGGTCGATGCACGTGGAGCCCGCTGAGCATGAAGCTATTGCACAGTCGTCGATGTTTTCTGAGCAGTCGGGGCCACTCCAGCCATTAACGCACACACAGACGTAGCTGCCAATCAAGTTGCTGCAGGTGCCTCCATTCTGGCAAGTGTTTGGCTGTAGCCGACACTCGTCCACATCCTCTGTACAGTGCTGACCTATGAAGGGAAACACAGAGAATTTGATTATAATTTTTTTGTGCACACATGTCCAGTAAAAGAAAAGAATTTATACACAGTAGCCATCTTTAATCGTGTCCTTCTCTGCCTCTGGTTTTGTTTTCTCCAATTTATGCTGCAAAATGACGACAGGCCAATGTACAGATGTACAGTATGGATTTTTTTTTTTTTTTTTTTGTTACTTATTTGTACCCGTAGGTAGACTTGGTTTGCAGTCTGGTGACAAGCCACCGGCTGCTGGTCGCTGCGTGCGCGAGCGCCCTAAACCTACATGTTTTTTGGTATGCGGGAGGAAACCGGAGAAATCCCGGAGTAAACCCGCACAACACGAGGAGAACATGCAAACTCCACACAGCTCACTGTTGGTCGGGGGCTGGGATCGAACCCACGATCTCCGCGGTCCCCCGGCCGAGGGTAAAACTGTGCTGCCACAGTGCTAAACCACTGCGCCACCGTGCAGCCCATTATATTTACTTTGTTTTTACTTTGTTAACAGAAACACAGTGTACAGCACAAAGAAGTGGTAGCATGTTAACATGTCTTGTTCTAAATACAGCATGTTCAAGAAAAATCAAATGACAAATTCTTCTATGGATATAATTTTGGTGTGCGAAACCTCATACTTTTATTTCAGACGTATGTTTAATTGTGTATTCTGTAACTGTGTTTTATCAAATCTTTCTCTCTTACTTTATTGCGCAGTAGCCTGATATACCACCAACAATTTCATTGTACTGTACAACTGTACAACGATAATAAAGGCTATTGTATTCTATTCTATTCAAAGGATGAAAGCACAGTCTGTGCAGGATATAGAAAAAAAAAACAATGTTACCAGCAAAGATTAAGTTAGGCAAGACAAGACAACTTTATTTATAAAGTTTAAATGGAGTGCCTTTCAGGCAAAGAACAGTTCAAGGTCCTTTACAGTTAAAAAAAAGGACAGTACACATGTGCATCTCCATTACATAGACAAACAAGAGCACTGCACATGGTACATTATATGCCAGTCCATAGCCATTATCGATAGTGCAGAACTAGCACACCTACAACCGAAAAATCAAGTACAAATTCAAGGGTCAACATACTCTAGATCTGTAATAAACCTACTAACCATGTAACTGGAAGGAGTTTAAGCAAAGCAAATAATCTCCAAAGTGGAACAAATTTAGATAAAGTATCAGAAAATCCTTTAACCCCCTACAATATGCACATCTTCAATGCAATGCACGCACAAACACTGTGTGAAATGAAAATGTCCTAGCTTGAAAACTGTAGGAGTTGGACAAACTCGTACGGACGGACAAAAGGACATCATCATACCATAATCTGCCCCATCTTTCGACGGGCGTATAAAAACTAAAAATAATATGACATATGTCAAGGAGTGGCCAAACTTTTTGCATACCACTGTATAATTATTACATTCTGAAAAAACACACAAATACAAGGTGCACTGTTTTATTCACACCATGCTTGTTAAAAAATGTGACAATACTACACTTGAAAATATAATCTTTAGCCTCAGAAACCATTCAGAGGACAAAAGAAGCAATTTATTTGAATTGATTTATGAATTTAACTGGATTTTTCTGGGACAATAGTCAGTAATGGTTAAATAAGCATTATTAGCAAATGTTTACAGCGTGCATACCTTCACACTTACTGTAGATCCAGATTTTTATTTGAGTACACTTGGAAATTCACCTCTCATATGCATCTGAAGTTTTTCATGAGTTTTCATGCCAAATTTTCACAAAAATTAGGAAAACATCAAAAAAGCCCAATTTCACAATGTTCAAGTGAAAAAAACATTCCCGGAACTGCCCCTTGATTTGGATCCACATCACACTGTATAGTCACAGATACCCACTTCCTATATACGCTGGAATGTTTTCATCACAGTATTAGCAGATATAAGGAAGTTACATTTAGGGCTCTTTAAGACTTACTTTTAAGGTGAATTCATCAAATTTAAAATGTTAAATTTGAAAAAAAAAAATGCTATTGTTTCCTCCTGTTGTTTGGCTTTAATTGTTTATTCATAGCTTCCTCAAATATCACCAAAAATCTGTCCTTGTGCATGATTTAATGACCCAAACCAAACTTTGCGACATCTGATTTATCTTTACTCAACACAAAGTTTGCAGTAATCTCAAAGTTCAGAAGCATTACTCAAAAAATGTCTTTTTAGGTGCAAGGCAGCAACATGCATACCACAAACCACCTTCAGCAAAATGTGTTTGCTATTGGTCCTGCTCATTTCAATTTCTCCTATATCAAAATGCAAAAGATTAATTACAGATTAAACTGAATACAAAGATTTAACTGTAGCAATATTGTTTGTCATGTCTGTGAAACTGTTAAGGCCACTAAAAACAGATTTAAAATCAGTTTAAATTTTTAAGCTCAATTGAGGCCATCATTAAGATTTTTTTAAGAACCTCCAAACAGCCAGTTTTGGTTGTTCCACACATTGTTCTCCATTCCATTAAAGAGGAATCTCAAAAAAATACCCCATCTCACAATGTTACAGAAATTCTAAAAAACAAATAATCCTGGATCTGCCCTTGGATTGGGACCTGCTCTAAATATAAAGGGTTCTTCTGTGGCCAAAGCTCCATCCTTTCATCAAACTTTGCTGAGAGTTTGTGCAAAATCTTGCTTTCAGACAGACAAACAAACGTCACTGACAACAAAACCTCCTTAGAAGATGTACTTAAAGGTGAACTGAAGTGAACGGCATTGAACGGCACTGGGTGATAGTACATACAATTATAAAGATAATTTATCATTGGCACCCCCTCCACCAATCCCAGAATCTTGGAGAAAATCGCAATTTTAAATTTCCTGCCCTGAAAAATCCTACAAATCCGCCGATTATCCGGAAGTGCAGCCGGAGTTCCGCGTGACGTCACGAATGGGACCCAGTCCTCATGTTTACCATTGCGAGCACGTCGACACTGGTTGTTTTTGGTGCATTTTGTCGTGATAGTCGACTACAAAACACTTCCAACACCTGGGAAGATCTGTTCAGTGGCCAAGGAAAGCTGTCATGGCGACGAAAGAAAAGAAAGGGGGAGGAAAAGCGACCGGGAAGCGATGCGTTTCTAGATATACAGTGATCCCTCGCTACTTCGCGTTTCACCTTTCGCGCCCTCAGTGCATCGCGGATTTTTCAAAAATATTCATCAAAAATTCAAAATTGAGAAAAAATGGCATGAAAGTTGCCCGGGCGCTAGCAGAAGGCAGGGAGACTACATTAGAACATCAGGTATCAACACGGAGAGCCCGCACAACTCAAAATCCACCTCTCTGACCACCGCTCCACTCCTCTCCGCCCACCTCTTCACCGCTCGGGAATCTCGCAAGCTGATTGGCCGAGACGTTTTACCTCGCAAGCTGATTGGCCGAGACGTTTTACCCAGCTTCTCTCCCTGCCGAGCGCCCATACCCAGCGAAGGAAGACCGCATTCATTGTTCTTTATCGCTCGTGTTGCTTAGTGGCACTTTTTGCTGTTCTCTTGTGCCTTTTTGTGCAAAATAGTGCTTGTGATGCCCTTGGGGGGGGGGGGACGCTACTTCGCGGTTTTTCACTTTTCGCGGTCGGTTCTGGTCCCCATTAAACGCGATAAGTGAGGGATCACTGTAGATATTATTTATAAATAGCACAGTCAAATGCAGAGGCCAGTTCTGTTCATGTGTATTGCCACTATAGTCTGTAGAAGTATTGTAATACATAGCCCATGGTCATGGAACCTGTCCTGAATACTGTACACGTGTTAACCCTACGCCACGGATGTGTCTATTCAATGCCAAGTGTGTACACGGCCAGGCTATTGTACAGTCCTAGCCCTATGTATAAATAATAAGTTGGAAAAATGCTGATGGTTTTTTTTTTTTCCTTTCTTTTTTATTGTTAATTTTCCTTATCCTGACACCCCAAACATGCCAAAGTAGAGATGTAAAGACTCACCATTCTGTATTCAATAAGCGACTCTCCTCCCCATCACTGCTGCGGTCTGAGTCGGTGCCGGAATCCCCCAAAAATTCTGGCTCTAATCTGTACGGTTCGATGCCTCCCTCGCTCTCTTCCTGTTCACTTGACACTCCTGCATCCTCCTCTGTCTCGTCACCGATCCTGAATGCCTCTTCACTCTGAAAACTCTGGTGTTCTTGACTGCTGGAACTGCTATCATCTGCCACTGTTGTTTTGATAAGGGTCACACTCGTGACGTCACGCAGCGTCGTCTGCACTACTTCCGGTTTGTTTGGCACTGCCAGCCAGAGGCAAAAGTTTATCGGCTTATAGCTTGGCCATCGCACGGCCTAAAAATTTCTTTTATGTGTTGAAAAATACAATAGGTAATAAGGAATTAATCTGCTATTCTACTTTTTGCGCAAAAAGGTGGTTTCAGTTCACCTTTAAGGCCACACCTAAACAATTTCACACAGTCTTCTTACCTGTCCACTCTGGAGGGCACTGGCAGTTGTAGGTATTGACTCCATCCATGCAGGTTCCTCCATTGGCACACTGATGATTTGGGCAGTCGTCAATGTTTTTCTCACAGTTAGTTCCATTAAAACCTGTCATAAGCAAGAGATCAGGCATTTATTTAATCATCCAATGTTTGATTATTTATTTATTTGGAGAGGCATTCAATCAAAATCCATATATTTTAGCATGAAGTACATCAACACCTTGTAGTGCATTGTTATTTGGTGGCTAAAGTGGGTTCAGTAAACAGTGCATCTAAGTCAGCACAGCCAGCAGGATTCAACTGTTTGCACCCCAAACAGAAGAACGCATCAATTAAAAAAATTATTTCTAGAAAAATAATGAAGTATTTCCAGAGAATTTGATTTATCTTGGAGCAGCAGGACATGTGTGCCTGCAAAAGGAGTTATGGAGGGCATAAATGTGAATGTCAACAGTAAAAGAGGCCCAGCTATGTAATCTGTGAATCAAACAGTTATCTGGTGCCTTTTCAGAAATTTCTAACCAGACATATAAACTTTAAAGATCTTTCGTAACCAGTATTTTATAATTCTATGTCTGGAGTCTGAAGCTCAGAGTGCGACTGGCTCACCTGGCAGGCAGTGGCATGAATAGGTGGCTTCAGAGCTCTGGTGGCAGGTGCCTCCATTTAAACACGGTGAAGGTGAGCAGGGAATATATGAGCTTTCACAGTGTTGTCCCGTAAACCCCGGGGCACAGATACACCTGTAACAACACCGAGTCATGAATATAATCTCAGTTAAACAACAACCAGTTTATGCATTTATAATTACAGTGGGGCAAAAAAGTATTTAGTCAGCCACCAATTGTGCAAGTTCTCCCACTTAAAAGATGAGAGGTCTCCAATTTTCATCATAGGTATACCTCAACTATGAGAGACAAAATGAGAAAAAAAAATCCAGAAAATCACATTGAAGGATTTTTAATGAATTAATTGGTAAATTCCTCTGTAAAATAAGTATTTGGTCTATCCCAAAAGTTCATCTCAATACTTTGTTATATACCCTTTGTTGGCAATGACAGAGGTTAAACGTTTTCTGTAAGTCTTCACAAGGTTTTCACACACTGTTGCTGGTATTTTGGCCCATTCCTCCATGCACATCTCCTCTAGAGCAGTGATGTTTTGGGGCTGTCGCTGGGCAACACAGACATTCAACTCCCTCCAAAGATTTTCTATGGGGTTGAGATCTGGAGACTGGCTAGGCCACTTCAGGACCTTGAAATGCTTCTTACGAAGCCACTCCTTCATTGCCCGGGTGGTGTGTTTGGGATCATTGTCATCCTGAAAGACCCAGCCACGTTTCATCTTCAATGCCCTTGCTGATGGAAGGAGGTTTTCATTCAAAATCTCACGATACATGGCCCCATTCATTCTTTCCTTTACACGGATCAGTCGTCCTGGTCACTTTGCAGAAAAACAGCCCCAAAGTACGATGTTTCCACCCCCATGCTTCACAGTAGGTATGGTGTTCTTTCTCCTCCAAACACGACAAGTTGAGTTTTCATCAAAAAGTTCTATTTTGGTTTCATCTGACCATATGACATTCTCCCAATCCTCTTCTGGATCATCCAAATGCTCTCTAGCAAAGTTCAGACGGGCCTGGACATGTACTGGCTTAAGCATGGGGACACGTCTGGCACTGCAGGATTTGAGTCCCTGGCGGCGTAGTGTGTTACTGATGTAGCCTTTGATACTTTGGTCCCAGCTCTCTGCAGGTCATTCACTAGGTCCCCCCATGTGGTTCTGGGATTTTTGCTCACCGTTCTCATGATCATTTTGACCCCACGGGGTAAGATCTTGTGTGGAGCCCCAGATCAAGGGAGATTATCAGTGGTCTTGTATGTCTTCCATTTTCTAATAATTGCTCCCACAGTTGATTTCTTCACACCAAGCTGCTTACCTACTGCAGATTCAGTCTTCCCAGCCTAGTGCAGGTCTACAATTTTGTTTCTGGTGTCCTTTGACAGCTCTTTGGTCTTGGCCATAGTGGAGTTTGGAGTCTGACTGTTTGAGGTTGTGGACAGGTGTCTTTTATACTGATAACGAGTTCAAACAGGTGCCATTAATACAGGTAACAAGTGGAGGACAGAGGAGCCTCTCAAAGAAGAAGTTACAGGTCTGTGAGAGCCAGAAATCTTGCTTGTTTGTAGGTGACCAAATACTTATTTTACCGAGGAATTTACCAATTAATTCATTAAAAATCCTTCAATGTGATTTTCTGGATTTTTTTTTCTCATTTTGTCTCTCATAGTTGAGGTATACTTATGATGAAAATTGGAGACCTTTCTCATCACTCTACAAGGAGGGACAGCACAGGCTGTTCCTACTGAGGAGACTCAGGTCTTTTGGTGTACAAGGGGCGCTGCTGAAGACATTCTATGACACGGTGGAGGCATCAGCCATCACTTTTGGAGTGGTCTGCTGGGGCAGTGGCATTACGGCAGCCGATAGGAAGAGACTGAACAAACTGATCAAAAAAGCTAGCTCTGTCCTGGGGCAGTGCCTTGACCCAGTGGAGGAGATAGGAGAGAGAAGGACGGTGGCTAAACTGTCATCTCTGCTGGAGTCCGAGTTCCACCCTATGCAGGACATACTGACTGCACTGAGGAGCTCATTTAGCAGCAGACTACATCATCCTAGGTGCACAACCGAGAGGTTTCGCAGGTCCTTCCTACCTACGGCTGTCAGACTGTACAACCTAAGCAGGGCTGCTCGCAGAGATAGCAAAAAGACGTGACAACCTAATAGTTTTGAATGCAAAAGATGCAATAGGCTTATACAATGGTCCCCTCCGGCATACAACTAGGAAAATACCGGTCGCTATGGAGGGTGAGAATATGTATGGGTACATAATCATACCATGTAGGATAACTAAGTAGACGGTTGTGCTGTTTCCTCCCATCTAGAAACAATGCTCCGCACTGGGTGTGTTTATATATCTACATATTTATTCCATCTAGCTACAATGCTCTGCACTGGGTGTGTTTATATATCTACATATTTATTCCATCTAGCTACAATGCTCCGCACTGGGTGTGTTTATATATCTACATATTTATTCCATCTAGCTACAATGCTCCGTACTGTGTGTGTTTATATATCTACATATTTATTCCATCTAGCTACAATGCTCCGCACTGTGTGTTTATATACTCATATATTTATTCCATCCAGCTACAATGCTCCGCACTGTGTGTCTAATATATATATATACAGTATATATATATATATATATATATATATATATATATATATATATATATATATATATATATATATATATATATATACACAGTGTATATATACAGTATATATATATATATATATGTATACTTGCTGCTCTTGTTTTTTTTTTTGTTTTTTGTTTTTCTCTTGCCTTCTGATTATTGCTCTGAGTGTTGCTATCCCTGTGCTGTTGCAATCCTTGAATTTCCCCATTGTGGGACTAATAAAGGCTTATCTTATCTTATCTTTTAAGTGGGAGAACTTGCACAATTGGTGGCTGACTAAATACTTTTTTGCCCCACTGTATATGTTTTGTTTAAACTTTCTAGAAAATCTTGTGAATTTTGTGGCTGTTGTCATGTGAGTGACAGAACAAAGCAGACTCTTACTTGTAGGAGCCAGGAGTGTTGACACACGTGCCTTCATTCTGACATAAAGAAGGTGTGTCTGCACATTCATCTGTGTCATTAAGACAGCGGGGACCTTTGTAGCCTGGCGGACAGGAACAAGTGTATCTACCGCCAAACTGAGAGTTGCACTTTCCACCATTGGCACATGGACCAGGGAGACAGCTGTCCTCGTATTCACAACGTGGTCCTGGAGAAGAAGACGAGACAAAAAGAAATCTATTTAGCTTGGAGAAATCATCTTTTAATTTATAAAAAATCTCTTAGAAAAGCTAGAACGAGTTATTACTCTGCATTAATAGAAGAGAACAAGAATAATCCCAGGTTTCTTTTCAGTACTGTAGCCAGGTTGACAAAGAGTCAGGACTCTGTCAATCCTAGCATCCCCTTAGAGCTTACTAGTCAGGACTTTATGAACTTTTTCAATAATAAAATTTCATCCATCAGAGATAAAATCAATCAGATTCTTCCCACAGTTAACTTAAATACTGTAACTACTACAACTCCTTCTATTGATGTCTGTCTTGATGAGTTTACTCCAATCGACCTTTGTGAGTTAGACAAAATAGTTTCCTCATCCAAACCTTCAACTTGTCTTTTAGACCCTATTCCTACCAGGTTATTTAAAGAAGTCTTCCCACTTATTGGTAGCTTTATTCTTCATATAATCAATTCTTCATTAACTTTAGGCCATGTACCGCAGGCTTTTAAAACGGCTGTAATTAAACCCTTACTCAAAAAGCCAACGCTAGATCCAGGAGCTTTAGCTAACTACAGACCAATCTCTAATCTCCCTTTCATTTCAAAAATCTTAGAAAGAGTTGTTGCTACGCAATTATTTGACCACCTGCAGGGAAATGGTTTATTTGAGGAGTTTCAATCTGGGTTTAGAATCCATCATAGCACTGAAACAGCCTTAGCGAAGGTCACTAACGACCTCCTCATTGCATCTTTAGAATCCATCATAGCACTGAAACAGCCTTAGCGAAGGTCACTAACGACCTCCTCATTGCATCTGATAATGGACTAGTTTCTGTACTTGTCCTTTTAGATCTTAGTGCAGCTTTTGATACTATTGATCATAATATTCTACTTGATAGATTAGAACACTATGTTGGACTTAATGGAACTTCGTTGCAGTGGTTTAGATCTTATTTATCTGATAGGTTCCAGTTTGTTCATGTAAATGATGAGTTTTCTCTCAGCTCAAAGCTTAGTCATGGAGTTCCACAGGGATCTGTGCTAGGCCCTACTCTTTTTAGTTTATATATGCTTCCGTTAGGCAACATTATTAGAAAGCACTGTATACATTTTCACTGTTATGCAGATGACACACAATTATACCTGTCAATGAAGCCAGATGATACTAATCAATTAGCCAAGTTAGAAGCCTGTCTTAAGGAAATCAAAGCTTGGATGACTTGTAATTTCCTGCTATTAAATTCAGATAAGACTGAAGTCATTCTTGTTGGTCCAAAAAACCTTAGAAATTCCTTTCCAAATCAAACTTTCAGTTTGGATGCAGTTACTCTTTCTCTTAATAGCTCTGTGGGGAACCTTGGAGTTATTTTTGATCAGGATTTGTCCTTCAATTCACATATTGAATTTGTTTCTAAGACTGCCTTCTATCATTTGCGTAATATTGCCAAGATTAGGAGCATCTTGTCTCAGAGTGATGCTGAGAAGCTGATCCACGCTTTTGTTAGCTCGAGATTAGATTATTGTAATTCTTTATTATCAGGCTGTCCTAAAACATCTTTAAAAAGTCTTCAGCTGATCCAAAATGCTGCAGCAGTTTTGACAGGTACTAGAAAGAGAGATCATATCTCTCCGGTTCTGGCCTCCCTTCATTGGCTTCCCATAGAGTTTAGAATTAAGTTTAAAATCCTTCTTCTTACTTACAAAGCTCTAAACAATCAGGCTCCTTTTTATTTAAAAGATCTGATACTACCGTATCATCCTAACAGAGCACTACGCTCCCAAAATGCAGGTTTACTTGTAATACCTAGAATCTCCAAAAGTACAATGGGAGGCAGAGCCTTCAGTTATCAAGCTCCTCTCCTGTGGAATCAGCTGCCAATCTGGATTCGGGAGTCAGACTCGATCTCTGTTTTTAAGAATAGGGCTAAAACCTACCTTTTTGATATAGCCTACAATTAGGGAGGGATCATGTGTTTCTGAACCCTCCCTTAGTTATGCTGCTAATAGGTTTAGTCAGCCGGGGGACCTCCAGTAATGCACTGGGCCTCACTCCTTTCCTCACTCTCTATGAAATATTTTTTTTTTGCCGGTCATTAACATTTGTTTGTTCTCTCCCATAGATTGAGTCCCCATCGTGCTGTTTGCTCTCTACATGTCTATATATAGAAGACCTTAATGGCCTTTACAGCATGTATTTTTTTAATTATAGTTAAAAAAAAAATACACCAGGTTTGTGTTCATAATGCAAAGCCTCTACCCTCACCCTGGGAGGAGATGTAACTTCTCACCTGTCCATCCTTTGGTGCATTCGCACTTGAACTTGTCAAGCGATAGCAGGGTACAGACACCTCGGTTGGCACAGGGGTTGTTCGGATAACAGGTGGAGTTCTGGGGAGTTTGGCAATGTTGTCCTGTGTAGCCAAGTGGGCAGGAGCAGATGGCGCTGCCAGGTGCACCCAGTGACATGGACACAGAACAGTTCCCTCCATTCAGGCAGTGACCAGGTTGACAAGGGTCTTTAAGCTGGCAGTACTCACCCAAAAAGCCTGGAATACACCTGAAAACACATGGAAACAAATTGATGATGGGGCAGACAAAGCTATTTAAAGCTGTCTACTCAGGCAATACAAAAGAGATGAGCTGAACAAGCAGACAAATATTCATACGTGCTTTACAGTTTTACAATGGAAACAAACAAAACAACAGAGAGTTTCAGTCAGGTGGGGGTACTGCACCACATCACACAACTGCTACTGACAGCATCGCTAGACTGCCGACTGAAAAATATGTACTGAATATGTACTGAAATCCTGTAGTACACACATATACACACATCAAACAAAAAATGACAAACAAACACAGCTTGTTTATTAGTACATAGTGACTTAAACAACAGTATGCTGGGAACCACATCCCTAGTTAGTAGGAGTATTACCCAAATGTGTGGTTGTGCATGAGGAGAAAGTGACTGTTCAAATCCTTCAAATGTTAAACAGTTAATGGATACAATGTACATACTGCCTTTATGATAAACGTACAGAAGTTTAAGAGTATTATGACTTGTGCAAACCTATAAACAGTTTTTTTCTCCAGTGAGTTAGGGGTTTTGAGTCTTGTATAGGGACCTTTCAATATGTGGCAACAATGAGGTCTACAAGAACAAGAAGCATTAACCCACTAACTAGTGATGTCAATGATTAACTGACTTTCACGCATGCGCTGTGCAAAGTGGAATGCCTCATCCTTCTGGGGTACGTCGACGTGCGAGCTTGAAGAATCCGCCCACCAGCTGGGCCGGAGCAAGGAAAAAGACTACATGAGCACAAAAACCCATCCCCGCTGCCTTCAACCCTCCGCTAGACGCAAAAGCAGACCGGACCCATGTCACCACTAAGGTAAAGTTATTCACATCTCAAGACACAGCAGCAGAGAAGCTTGGCTTCAACTAACAGGATGGGCTGGTATTCAGCTCCACAGCAGCCGGAGATGGTCAGAGCTGCTGGAGGCTCTGCGGAAGTAAGTGGAAAAAAGAAAATGCTCTTAGAAGTAACCTCTCACTCTCAGCCACTGTGATATTTGTGTTATTGTGGCACACACAGCTGTCTGTTGCATCTGTATCTGTCAGAATAATGACAGACAGTCTTCAGATTCATTTCCATTCTCTGCTGCTATGCT
This sequence comes from Pholidichthys leucotaenia, assembly GCA_020510985.1. Lineage (NCBI taxonomy): Eukaryota > Metazoa > Chordata > Actinopteri > Cichliformes > Pholidichthyidae > Pholidichthys > Pholidichthys leucotaenia. Next base: position 389,839,762 of record CM035839.1, on the reverse strand, counting down.
GTGATGTGGTGACAATGACACCTACTTCATCGCGTGTTTATCCGCATTTCAAATGTCCACCAAGCTGTGCTGAGGTGAGGCAGCTAATGGTCCACATCATTTGCAGGGTCATTTGACCTTTGTCAAGTAGCAAGAAAGGAAACCCAGATCATATTGGTTTTGTCTGGATTGTTGGGGTACTCTGAATGGGGCTAATGTTTAACATGCAACAGATGAAGAAGCTCACAATTTATTTTCCTGTTAAAACAGTCTACTAGTGCATCTCAGTAAATTAGAACACTGTGAAAGTTAATTTATTTAATATAACAAAAAAGATCAACTTTGATATAGTCATTACACCAAATGAAATATGTCAAACCTTTTTGAATAAATTTTACGATACTGGCTATCGTTTTTAAAGTAAATTATGACCTTTTAATTTACTGAGATGCACCAGCACAAAGTATGCACTATACAGTGCAGCTTGTTAAAAAAAAAAAAAGCTATTGTCTGTAGTTTAAAAAAAACATGAATGGTATAATAAATCACTGAGGAATAAGATGTGCATATTTTATTCAGTATATCAAAAACCGTAATTAGTTTAATGTTATAGACAGAAAGTCCATATTTTAACAAGGGAAATTCAGATTCTCAGGAAAATTGCTGCTTATCAATTAACTGTTAATCGATAAGGTGAATCAACTAATGATTAATGAATTAATCTCTAACTTGCATCCCTACCACTAACCCTAAGATTACTAAAGGAGATGCACTGAATGTACAGCTATTGCCACATAAACCTTGCCAAGAGAAAAAGAAGAAGCTGGGGTTGATAAAGGGTTAAACTGCGGTCACCAATGACAAAGAAGAAGTTCAGAAGCAGAAGGACGTCAGGTGGAGTAAAATGGAAGTTGTTGATGCAGCCTGGCAAAATCTCAAAAACAACAGTTCGAAAACACCAGTAACAATTTTGGAAAAGCAATAAATAAGTGCTCACTACCAAAAGACACACAATACCATAGAATGCAGTAATACAGTGGATATAAAAAGTCTACATACCGCTGTTCAAATGCCAGGTTTTTGTGATGTAAAAAATGAGACCAAAATAAATCATTTCAAAACTTTTTTCCACCATTAATGTGACCTATAACCTGTACAACCCAATTGAAATACGAGCTGAAATCTTTTAAGGGGAAAAATAAAAAATAAAAAACTTACAATAACCTGGCTGCATAAATATGCACACCCTGTTATAACTGTGTCACGAGCCGAGCCGGCTTGGCTTTCCTCAGCTCGGCCTCGATCTCTTTGTGGGTTTTGGTGTACTGGTTATATGCATTTTGGTGTATTTGTGTTCCATATCCTTAGCCACTGCCTGACCAGCAGCTGTTAGTCAGCTAGTGATCTACTTTCTCCCACGCTGCTGACAGTCTGTCGGTCCTGCCACGCCCCTTGCTCTCCCTGTCTACACCAGCTGTTCCCAGTCCCGGTAATCATCTTCTCCGCGCCTCGCCCAGGTGTTTCCTATTTGCCACGCCAGCAGCGTTTGTTCATAAGCAGCTCGTTGCTGGACAAACGCCGCTGGATCATTGTACGAATTCACACGGTCGTCTTTCTACTGTGTAACTGTCAGTCTTCGAAGGACCTTGCTCGCCACTCAACTGGAGGATTGGGATTGCTAGGCTGTGAGTACTGTAGCATTTCTCTGTTCAGTTGTGTCGCCACGCTGATAGCGTTTCCAGGTGTGGCACAGCTGCTTCGCTTTCTCCCTGCACAGCCTAGCATGTTGAGTGAACTCTTGTTAGCCCGAGCTGCTTAGTTATCTGCAAGATTTGTCCTAAGACATGTGTCAATAAATGTGTGTGTGGTAACTCTAGCGTTTAAATCCTCATTCTTCCTTCTCTTTTTTTTATGACATGAGTTTATGACAGAATGATCCAGCCTAATTAAAGGATTTAGCGGGTTATACCCACACACCCCTTTTTCATTTTTTTGTGAACTGTTTTTTCACCCGCCGGTTCTGAGGATTCGTTATGCCTCAAGTTGGCAAAACAGTATGGCGGAAATAGTGCAGCCGGGAGGACTGCCAAGCCATCGTGGCGATCGAGGGTTTGGCAGCCAGCGCACGAAGCTGTACCTCCCGGAGGGACGAGATGGACTGATGGGGCGGAATAACCAACTTGGTGGAGCGGAGACCTTACATGCGCCTTCATCCCCGGGTGATTGTTCTCTCACTCCCTCCGCTGCCGCCTCCACCTGTTTCCTCGCCGTGTGTTGCAAGGCCGGCGCCCGCACGTAGAAGAATTCACCAAGAGAGGCCCAGTCTCGTCTCCTGCGTGTCGGCTCCCGTCCCGCCAGCTTCATTTCTTCCATGGCACCATGACCCAGCGTTGGACTGCAGAAGGAACTCCTCCGCTCCTCTGCCCGTCTCCCAGTCTGCGGGGGCGGCCCCCCTCTAGATTTCTCAAGAGACCCAGGAGCACCGCAGAGGAGAAGCAGGAGGCTGGGTGTCCTGCAGCTAAGACCACTGCTCCCGGGATTAACAGGCAAGTGTGTTTTCATTTGATTAATTCCTTTGACAAATCATCTTGCCTGATGCCCGGGAGTGAGGCCCAGTTGGTGCAGTCTGCTGGGTCCTCACCTACTGCTGCAGTAGAAATTAATCCCCCTGCTCTCTCCATTTCTCCTTCCATCCCTATTGAGTGTCCATCGGCCCTGGAGCTCGATCTTCAGAGGAGTGAGGGGGCCGCGGCGCTGAAGAATCCTACTCCAGCCCCACAGAGCCGCCATGGTCAGAGGAGGAGTGCTGTGACCAACCTGAAGGCTGCACCGATGGAGGAGCATCCCCTGGCTTCAGCCTCCCAGGGTCCAGCGCGATGTGGGACTCTACCTCCAGAATCCTCGGCAGAGGAGTCACCGGCATTGGAGAACTCTCTGGAGGACAACTGGACTGCAACAACCATCACGCCTGCTGTGGAGGCCACCACAGCAGAGTCAGCGCCCGAACCATCGCCCTCAGCAGGATCGACGGAGTCCTGGACCGCGGTGGAGCTCGAGTTCAGGCGAGTGATTTCTTTCATTTTTCTTTACTCCGCTTTAGAGAAATCATGCCTGGCTCTTGGTGAGGAGAGACGGGTGCAGCCATCAGCTGCACCTGAGCTCACCTCGCTGGGCTCTGACGCTGCCGGCAACCCTGACCTCCTCTCATTGTGCCCTCTGTCTAAGCCTTCTTTCAGGGTCGTCAAAGATGGCCAAACACCGCCGGAGGGCTCCATGACGCCCCCATCACCTGTTGTTCCGCTGGTGGGCTGCTTCCTGGGTATGGTGCTCGTCTTGGTCGATCAGCTTCCCGAGGACGCAGCATTGGCCCAATTGGGGTCCATCGCGGGTGCTGCAGAGCCTCTGCCGGAGGTCACCGTGGGTGCTTACAGCACAGGCCATGGTCTGCAGAGAGCTTCCAAAGCATCAGAGGGATCTCAGTGTTCAAAGGTATCAGTCAGGAGTAGGGTACAAAAGAACTTCCAAGCTATTAAATATACCATGGAACACAGTGAAGACAGTCATCAACTGGAGAAAATACGGCACAACAATGACCTTACCAAGAACTGGATGTCCCTACAAAATTGCCGAAAAGAATCAGAATCAGAATCAGATTTATTGCCATTGTTCATGTAGTACACAAACTAGGAATTTGTCTCGGTGCCATGCTGCAACATTAAAAACATGATGAGATAAAGAGATAAACTAAAAAACTAAAGGACTTAAAACGTGCAATAAGTGTAGAAAAATAAGTAATAATAATAATAATAATAATAATAGTAATAATGAGTAATACTAGTCAAGGCAGTTTTAAAAAAAATTAGCAAGTAGCAGATAATATGGGGTACCACAGTGCAGTTGATAATGCAACAGAAAAAACAGTGATGAATGACATGAGTCTGGTTGAGCTGCTGTACATAGTGCACGAGAGTTAATAAGTCACTTAATGTTCAGCAGTCTGATGGCAGAGGGGAAAAAGCTGTTCATGTGCCGGGAGGTTTTAGTCCGAATGGACCGAAGTCTTCTACCTGAGGGGAGGGGGGCAAACAGTACGTGACCAGGGTGTGAAGGATCGGCTATGATCCGGCCAGCACGCCTCCGGGTCCTGGAGATGTACAGGTCCTGGAGAGATGGGAGCTTGCAGCCGATCACCTTCTCAGCAGTGCACACAACGCGCTGCAGCCTTAGTCTGTCCCTGGCAGTGGCTCCTGCATACCACACAGTTATGGAGGAGGTGAGGATGGACTCGATGATGGCCGTGTAGAACTGCACTAACATCTTGGTGGGTAGCTTGAGCTTCCTCAGCTGCCGCAGAAAGAACATCCTCTGCTGGGCCTTTTTGATGAGGGAGCTGATGGTTGGCTCCCATTTGAGGTCCCGGGTGATGGTGGTGCCCAAGAAGCGGAAGGAATCTGCAATGGTGATGGGAGAGCCTGTGATGGTGAGGGGGGGCAGGGGGGTTGTGACTTTCCTGAAGTCCACAATCATCTCCGCTGTCTTCAGAGCGTTCAGCTGCAGGTTGTTATGGCTGCACCAGGACACCAGCTGGGCCACCTCTTTCCTGTAGACGGACTCGTCGCCGTTGGAGATGAGCCCGATGAGGGAGGTGTCGTCCGCAAACTTAATCAGCTTAACAGACTGGTGGGAGGAGGTGCAGGAGTTGGTATAAAGGGAGAAGAGTAGGGGGGAAAGTACACAGCCCTGGGGTGATCCAATGCTGATGCTAACAGAGTCCGAGACAGACTTCCCCAGCCGCACATGCTGCCTCCGGTCCGTCAGGAAGTCGGTGATCCACCTGCAAAGGGAGTCAGGCACGTTCAGCAGGGACAGCTTGTCCTGGAGCAGATCGGGGCGGATGGTGTTGAATGCGAAGCTGAAGTCCACAAACAGAATCCTGGCATAGGTTCCCGGGGAGTCCAGGTGCTGCAGGATGGAGTGGAGGGCCAGGTTGACTGCGTCGTCCACAGACCTGTTAGCACGGTAGGCAAACTGCAGCGGGTCTAGGAGGGGAGTGGTGATGGACTTGAGGTGAGACAGGACCAGGCGCTCAAAGGACTTCATGACTACAGAGGTGAGCGCTACAGGTCTGTAGTCGTTAAGTCCAGTAATCCGTGGCTTCTTGGGGACAGGGATGATGGTGGAGGATTTGAGGCAGGTCGGCACGTGACATTGCTTAAGGGAGGTGTTAAAAATGTCTGTGAAGACAGGAGCCAGCTCTTTCGCACAGTGTCTCAGGGTGGAGGGAGACACACCGTCCGGCCCGGGGGCCTTGCGCGGGTTCAGTCTGGAGAACTGTCTGTGCACGTCCTGCTCACTGATGACAAGGGCAGGGGGGGAGGAGGAGGAGGGGGGGACCGCTTTTGATGAATTAGGGGCTGAGGAGGCAGTGGAGCTGGGTGGAGTGGGTGAGTTGGACACAGCTGACGAGGTGTCAAAACGGGCGTAATGTTGGGACAGTTTTTGACAAAGGGCTTTGTCATCCTGACCTTTAGAAGCCTGAGGCCGATAGTTGGTGATTTGCCTCAGTCCTCTCCACACAGAAGCCGAGTCATTAGCAGTGAACTGCTGCTGGAGTCTTTCAGAATACACAGATTTAGCTCTCCTCAGCTCTCTGTTAAACCGATATTTGACCTCTCTGTAGCAGTCCCTGTCTCCACTTTTCAACGCTGCTTCCTTCTCCTTCCTGATCTGTCTGAGCTTGGCCGTGAACCAGGGCTCATCATTAGAGTATCTCACCCTGGTGCGCGATGGAAGAATGTTCTCCTCACAGAAGTTGATATACGAGTTCACAGTGTATGTGTACTCATTAAGATCATGTGTGGCTCCTTTAAACATGCCCCAGTCAGTTATTTCCATGCATGTGTTCAGTTTCTCTCCAGCTTCACTGGTCAATTTCTTCGTGGTGGTCACAACAGGTTTAGTGAGTTTCAGTCTCTGTCTGTATGTGGGGATGAGGTGGACCATCACGTGATCAGATAGTCCCAGCGCAGCGTGGGGAACAGCGCGATATGCATCCTTCACTGTAGTGTAACAGTGATCCAGCGTGTTATTTCCTCTGGTTGGACATTTAATAAACTGTTTGTAGCGGGGGAGCTCGTGACTCAGATTGCTCTGGTTAAAGTCGCCCACCACAATAACCAGGGAGTCTGGAAAAATCCGCTCCGTGTGTTGGATGTGATCCGCGAGCACGCGCTGAGAAAGCTGGTCAAGGAGGCTGTCAAGAGGCTGACAGCAACACTGAAGGAGCTGTAGGAATTTCTGGCAAGTACTGATTGTTTAGTACATGTGACAACAATCTTCTGTCTTCTTCATATATCTGGGCTATGGGGTAGGGTGGCAAGATGGTAGCCTTACCTTATGAAGAAAAACATCCAAGCATGGCTACATTTTGCAAAAACACATTTGAAATCTCCTAAACGCATGTGGGAAAATGTGTTATGGTCCGATGAAACCAAGGTTAACTTTTGGCCATAATTTCAAAAGGTATATTTGGCACAAACACAACACTGCTCATCACCAAAAGAACCCCATACCTACAGTGAAGCGTGGTGGTGGCAGTGTCATGCTTTGGGGCTGTTTTTTCTTCAGCTAGACCTGGGGCCTTAGTCAAGGTGGAGGGAATTATGAACAGTTCCAAATACCAGTCACTGTTCTTAGAAAACCTTCCGCTTTCTACTAGAAAGCTGAAGATGAAGAGGAACTTTATCTTTCAGCACCACAATAACCCAAAGCACACATCCAAATCAACAAAAGAATGGCTTCACCAGTAGAAGATAAAGGTTTTGGAATGGCCCAGCAAGAGTCCAGACCTGAATCTGATTGAACATCTGTGGGGTGATCTGAAGAGGGCTGTGCACAGGAGATGCCCTCGCAATCTGACAGATTTGGATCATTTTTGCAAAGAAGAGTGGGCAAATATTACCACATCAAGATGTGCCACACTGATAAGATTCCTACCCAAAAAGACTGAGTGCTGTAATAAAAGCCAAAGGTGCTGCAACAAAGTATTAGTTTAAGGGTGTGCATATTTGTGCAACCAGGTTCTTGTAAGTTTTTTATTTTTTCCCTAAAAAGGTTTCAGTTTGTTTTTCAGTTGGGTTGTGTAGGGTACAGGTCACACTAATGGTGGAAAAAATTTTGAAATGTTTTATTTTTGATCTCCTTTTTTTTACATCACAAAAACCTGGCATTTGACCAAGGGTGTGTAGACTTTTTATATCCACTGTATAACCAAGAACTGTTTTGTCACAACTTCTAGTTGTTCAGAAAAATGAGTACCGTTAAAACTTGACTGTTTTTTTTTTTGTTAAATTGCATTTGTTCTCAATTTCATCCTTTCTGTTTTCATTAGGTGATTTTTATGCATGATGAGCAATAGAGAAAAATTTTTACAAGATTACACAATCTATCCACTATACACTTTGATTGAGACAATGTTCCCTTTTGTCACTTTCTATTCCTCCGATTCTGCTCAGTCCCTCCTACTTTCACTTAGTACTTCTCTGAATGTGACAGTATTTAGTCAAGAGTTTTTATTTTGTTAGTGAGCATAAAATGTTGGTGGTCCAGTAATTTTCCACATATGCCATTTTGACTGGTCGTATCTGTAAGCATGGCACATGGCGGACACACTGTCTGGGGACTGTGGGCGACAGAGCAATCTGCTGGCTCTTACAGTGGCCTCTAAACCTGCCTCCCTAGAGGGACTCGGGTATCACAATAGGCAAGCATAGATACACCACACCACACAGTTCCTAACAAACCACACAAGCACAAAAATTACGATTTAAAAACCCAATTAGAAATTGTGATTAATTCAAAAATACATTTACTTGTAAACTGCAGGTAAAAACAAGAGGAAGACCTACAAATTGTTTTAGGACCCATGTGGTACTTACTATAGATAAGACAGCAATGAAGGGAAATTCTTTTTAAGATCTTTAATCACCATTGCTGACTATTATTTATTACTGCCCACCCCACCCTGAAGCAGCTTGAAGATATTAGGTTGAGAGCACATGGGAAAGCAGGACAGTTGTGAATCATGCTCGCCCGATTTTCACAGATCAGTCACATCTGTGAAACTTCTGCCTGGTGTAGTGTGAGTCACCAAATGTCTTTTCAAAGACACAAACATCAGACAGCCAATTCCCATTCCTGCAAACAACAAAAAAAAGCTAGTACACAACTTCATAGAGAAACACCAAACTAACTAGATAAAAACTATGAGAAATATGTCTTTTTAGCTTCTTGTTTGTTTATATCAAGCATATATTATTTTCAAAGTCAGAAACTGTTTGTGTACTCCAAAAATATTCATTTTATTCATGCTGCATACTAGCTCAGAAAATGTCTTATGAGACACAGGGGAGCAGTGGCAAGTTCAATTTGTTGGAAAAAACAATGATTACGGTAGTTTATTTTGGGAAACTTTAACCTCACAGCTTAACAAGAGCACTCTGAGGCGAGTGCAATATCCCCCACCTCTGTTTTCTTGGAAGATCCCAATATGTCCCTGAAGAAGAGCAGTTTTCAACTTTTCCATACAATTACTGGGGCAGAACCAAAGGCTCATCTTATCTTAAATTATGATAAGCCTATTACCCATGAATAAACAGTAAAAAAAAAAATTGTATACAACCCATAGATGTAGTTCTGGCTCTCCAGGTGAACTGGCGTAGAAAGTTTGGTGACCCCAGCTTTACGCATTCTATAGTAATAGGGCATACGGAATGTCAACTTTGACATGTGACCTTTCGCCCCCAAGCTCATCCAAAAATCATCAGATCGGAGCCAAATTGCACTATGCACATCATCAGTGTACATCAAACCTTGGTACCAATTTTCAAAACAATCGGAACTGTAGGAGGAGGTAATTTGACAAAAAGTGGGGCAGACGGACAGACGGACCACTCCATGACATAATCCCCCTTCGGTTCTCACCCAAAGGGGTCTTCAAACAGCGGGGGATAAAAACTGCATTCACCAAAAAGAAATGTACTGTAACTGAGAGAAAGTCAAGACTCTCAGTATTATAGAACTTTGTTTTAAAACCAGACCGTCAATAATGTAGTAGCTCATTTTGACCTAATGAAACCACCACAAAGGTGCCCACATCTCCTGACCTTTGACCTCTGACCTTGACAACAACCTGGATGAAGACCCACTTGAAAATCATTGTGAAAGAGTTCCGTGAGCACTGAGAGAAATGCTTAGGAGAAATGGCGATTTTTCTGAAAACACTTAAGTGCCCAGACCTTTGTGTTACAGTCCAGCTCTGAGACCACAAGTTAAAGAGAAGGATGTGGGGAATGACTAAAAAGGCAAGTGACAGAAATCTGATTTAAACAAACACAACCAAAAATACAAGCAAAAATTAGGGAGCTGTCAGGAAAGCACACACAAGTTCAAACAAAACAACATTATACCTAGGGCAACCCAGAGACCCACAAAAGGCCTGCATTTATATTTATAGGAAGAGAAGACATTGGCCCACCCTCTTTAATTCCTTGGCAAAGGGGTGGAGGTCCAATCCAAAAAGAAACATGAAAACAAAACACAAACACCAGCAGAAAGCAAAAAACACAGGCAGGCCTGAAGGATGACCCTAGGATCGTCACGTGTCGTCAAGCGCAACGTGGGGTAAGACCCATCTGAGGATCATTGACCGTGAGAGAGTTAAATATTGGGGCAGATGCCTAGCAGGAGTACCCATGAAAAGGGATGGATGGATGGACAGACAGCACCATCACATTAGCTCCTTTTGGGTTCACCCAAATGAGCTAACAAAACTATGCATTTCATATGTAATATAATGAAATGTTTAAGATTTTCTCTGGGCAAAGTTGTCTAATGAATAAAGTAAGAGACACATCAACACTATTGTTTTTTTTTTAATGTTAACATTAGAAAAACACAGACCACTACCAAAAAGTAATTTTCTTCTAAGATGTAGATGTTTGGAAACAAAGACAAGATGGCAGACTGATTATGTACACTTGTAAATTAAATGACAGACTTCATACATTTTTTCTTAAATTAGACACGACAACTCTCACTTTTTTGTCAGCACTGCTGCATCAGCATGTCTACAGTCCAATCTCCAAGCACACTCCAAAGCACCGGCCTATACACAAACACACACACACTTAAATACACAAACAAAGAGGTTCCTCCCCACAGCTTGGTCATGATATCACAACAAGACGGCTGCCTTGGGAATTCGGCCTGCTCTCTTTCTCTCTCAGACACCCTCTCCGCCCACCAGTCTAAGAGTTATGACACAGCCCTCTGCCCCATGACATACATCACATTAGCAGGCTGTCACACAAAGAATACCATGTCCAGATCAAGACCAGGTTTACATTTCCCTCTGAACACTTCACACATTCACATTGTCAAAAGCATGGTAATATGAGCCACACAGTTCATAATAAATTCTTTTGCTTTTATAGACAATAATGGAGGAATCATTTCTTTTTTATCCTTATAATATTAATGTTCAAAACATGAATTATATGCTATATACTGTGAGATAAGAAAAGTAAGGAAATTGCTACTATAAGATCCCCAACTAATATCTGATTGGTCAACCACAGACTGAATATTTATGTTGACTTGGTCCCAAATGCTCCTTGCAGACTATGAAACTTTGGTAAAATGCATGGTCACTGAATAACCTTAAAACTAGTACTTAAGGCAAAGTATATAAAACTATTTTCTTTGCTCATGAAGGTCACAAGAGTGGAACATTCTTCCCAAAAGTTTGTTATACTATAAATCACAAGTAGACCGAAGGCCTCAATTTAACCTATAGGCCATTCAATACAATGCAGCTTTAGGAAGCAGTACCTACTGTTTTTTACACTCGTGATTAAACTCTTAAGACGGGGTGGGGGTGGGGAATTACAAGTATTCACATTTTGCAGTGGTGGAGCATAACCAGGTTGTAAGTACACCTTAAAAATGCAAAAAGAAGAAACAGGAGCAAAAGACACAAAATAGAGAGTAGGCAATTTATTGAAAACTGCAATTAAACTTAAATATGCTGTTTATCAGCTGATGAAAAGTTTAAGATCATAGTCCAAAAAATGCCAAAACAGAACTAAAAGTGTCAAAAAAAGGACTCAGTAGTGAGTAGCTCCACCACATTTGTTGATAACTTAAAAAATTTGTTTGTCTTTTGTTTGTTTCTTCTTTTTGCATTTTGAAGTTCTACTTACAATCTGGTTATGATCCACCAGGGCGAAATGCAAATACTTGTAATTTTTTGCCCCAGTCTTAAGATTTTGTTCAGGAGAGTATCTCTTTATACACTGCTAATCTGGAAAAAAAAAAAAAAAACAACTAGAAAAGCACTCGGAGAGCGCAGACCTCCGCCAAGGGCCACAGTTCCCCCCATACAGTGTTTGTGTGTATGTTTTCAGATTCCTTGACCATGAAAACATCCATCCATCCATCCATCTTCTACCGCTTTTCCGGAGGTCCGGGTCGCGGAGGCAGCAGTTCAAGCAGAGAAGCCCAGACTTCCCTCTCCCCAGCCACCACCATGAAAACATATGACTAGCAATTGGATTCACAATGATAGGATTAGTGGTTCTGTAGTAAAAGCATTACCTCCTTGGCGGAGGTAATAAACTGAAGTGTTGCTGTTGTGTCCATCTCCAAACTCCCAGGCTGCGGGCGTTGCAATTCATTGCACAACCGCGTACAACCCACAGGCCAATGGGTTATGCGAGCGTTTTCATAGATCACTGAAAGCAGCACTCAGGGCTTCACTGACAGATGCAAATTGGGTAGACAGGTTGCCATGGGTTTTATATTGGGGTTGCGCTCCACGGCAAAAGAGGATTTGGAAGCTTCCCCGGCAGAGAGCTTGTTTTTGCGCAGCCCCTATGGCTGCCCGGGGAATTTCTGGCAAATAATCCCGCGCCGGACAGCTACCCATCTCAGCTTTTGCAGCGTAGCGCAAACACAGGCACGCTGCCGGGCCCGGCCCACCACTGTTTTCCGCGTGCTTTTGTGCCTAAAACTTTGAAGAACACGGAGTTCGTGTTCGTCAGACACGACGACCAGCGCCCTCCATTGCGCCTGCACACATGTTGAAAATGGCCGTATCTCACAATGTTAAAGAATCCTTTAAAAAATTCCTGTATCCAGACGGTGATCCGGATCATCCCCAAAATTTAATCAGTTCTTCCTTGTACTATTTCCAACAACGCCTGAAAGTTTCATTGAAATCCGTCCAAAACTTTTTGAGTTATCTTGCTAACCAACAGACAGACAGACAAACGCTGGCAAAAACATAACCTCCTGCGGCCTGGCGGAGGTAATTATATATATATATATATAAGTTGCACTTTACTAGGGGTTGGAATCGCAAGGGACCTCATGATTCGATTCACATCGTGACACTTGGGTCACGATTCGATCCAATCACGATTCAACACTAATCACGATATTGTGATATCGAGAATCACAATACCATATATTTTAAAAAAAATTCACCTTATTCAACCTCAAATCATGTCCCATAGTAAAACTCTTGACAGTGTTTTCATATATTACTCAGTCCAAACGGGCAGCAACCGGACAATTTTACAGTAAATTATTTTAAATTAAATGGTATATGGCGTTCACTTATATAGTTTTTTTACTCCTCTCTGGATGACCAAAGCGCTTTACAGATCCTGCTATTCACCCATTCACACACACACATTCACACACTGATGGCAGCGGATGCAAAAGCAAATGCTTTTAAAACTAGAAAAGCACTCGGAGAGCGCAGACCTCCGCCAAGCACCACAATTCCCCCCATACAGTGTTTGTGTGTACGTTTTCAGATTCCTTGAGCATGTAAACATATGAGTAGCAATTGGATTGACAATGATTCTTTGTTTATTTGACAGGGACAGTGCAATAAACACACAATTAATCAATGACAATCAATCTGGTAGTGACAGGATTAGTGGTTCAGTAGTAAAAGCATTGCCTCCTTGGCGGAGGTAATAAACTGAAGTGTTGCTGTTGTGTCCATCTCCTCCACTGACGGATGCAAATTGGGTAGACAGGTTGCCGTGGGTTTTATATTATATTATTTTGGGGTTGCGGTCCGCGGCAAACGAGAATTTAGAAGCTTCGCCGGCAGAGAGCTCGTTTTTGCGCAGCGCCTATGGCTGGCCGGTGAATTTCTACCAAATGCGCAGCTCCTATGGCTGGCCGGGGAATTTCTGCCAAAGAGTCCGTCGGCGGAGAGCTGGCCGTGTGAGGTATTGCAGTTGTGCGCAAACACAGGCACGCTGGCGGGCCCAGGCCAGCAGTGTTTTCCGCGTGCTTTTGTGCCTAAAACGTTGAAGAACGCAGAGTTTGTGTTGCAGACACGACGACCAGCGCCCTCCATTGCGCCTACGCACATGTTGAAAATGGCCCTATGTCACAGTGTTGAAAAATGCTTTAAAAAATTCCTGTATCCAGACGGTGAACCGGATCACCCCCAAAATTTAATCAGTTCTTCCTTGTACCATTTTCAACAATGCCTGAAAGTTTCATGGAAATCCGTCCAAGACTTTTTGAGTTATCTTGCTAACCAACAGACAAACAGACAGACAGACAGACAAACACACAGACAAACCCCGGCAAAAACATAACCTCCTCCTGGCCTTTTCGGCCTGGCGGAGGTAATAAATATTCAACTGATAATAAAATATAGTCTTAAAATAAATAATAATCAGTGAAGTAACAGTGAGATGAAATCATATAGTACAGTCATGTGAAAAAATCTGACACCCCTTTAAATATTCAGTTCTTTATTAAGAAATGTTCACGTATCTATGCCTAACCTTGTTTTTGTTTTTATGTGCATTTTGTAAAATTTATTTTAGCCATTGTAAGTGGGAATGAATGTGGGGTTGTCCTAAAAAAGATGGAGGGTGTCCTAATTTATTCCTCACTATTTGTTTAGAATTACATTTTACAGAAAATTTCAAAATTTTTTAATTCATTTTTAATTGTTTAGCTATATTACGTGAATCTCCCAGTATTTTTAACATTGATAATAAATATCTATATGTCAAAATATTAAAAAAAAAAAAAAAAAAAAAAAAACAGGCTTATACAGGGTGTCCTAATTTTTTCACATGACTGTACTTGGGCTCCAGTGTTTTAGTATGTGACAAAAACCCTCCTTGCAAACTGAATGTGTCATATCCAGATCGTTTGTCCCGTCTTTGTTATAAAATCCAAAAAGTCCAGACATTTAATTTAAACTCTGACGCTGCAGTTCTCAGTTCTTTTTTCCTCCCTGGTGCTGCTTGTAGGTGCTGCTCTCTCCGCCATCTTAAATTGAACCGTGGCTGAGCTGCAGGTAAATCTTGCAGGACACCTTTGCAGCAATGATTCTGCACCATCAAGTGGACTGAAAACTCAACAAATTAACTGATATCTAAATGTATAGCAGTTTGAGTGTGCTTTTTTTAATTTAAAAGATTGATCCATGCGTTTATGGATTGGTGCATTGTCGCGAGTGCCAAGTAGCGCGATTCATCACTGAATTGATGTCTTTTCCCACCTCTACACTTTACCCTCTAACTTTGATGTAATGTATTTGTTGTGGCCTGTTTCAATAGGCTTATGGAATGTCACATTTATTTCCATTGGAACTTGGATAATTTTTTTTGCTGAGATCTTATATTGATGGTATTAGAGTTGATAACAGTTGCTGATAAAGATGACTATCTTCCTACATTTTAACAATGTAGTGGACATTCCTTACCCCAATCTTAGTGGTTTCAGCATCTCCTTAGTTGTTTTCTTTGCTAGATGCAGGCCAATGATTTGACCCTTCTGAAATAGTAACATCCTTCCTACAAAATGGGATATCCAGGGTTTCCTCTGGTGACATTTCTGGGTGGCGGCCCACCACGCTTGAATGTACACCGCCACTCTATGAGGAAATACAAATTTAAGAACAAAACATGAAGGAATGATGGTCTGCAAGCGCACACACGAACAATGCGCGTGACCATCATCCATGCGGAGCTCAGAAACGCCCCACCCGCGACTGCTCGGCAGGCTGGAGGAGAGAGTAGAGAGTGTCTCACTTGCGTCACTGTGCGAGAGAAGCATAAGCTTATTAAAGTACTTTAAATGCAGAAAAAAGCAGAAGAGTAAGCAGTGAAGGCATTTATCATGGTTTTAACCTGCTGGTAACGGGAGCAATAATGGAAGAGTCGCTTAGCTAACAGGTGTAGTTAGGAGCTCAAGTTGATTCATTTTGTCTTCTTTTTAATTATTAGTTTTTTGTTTTTCTTATTTCAGACAAGAATAAAAAGGAGATGTTTTTACCTTTACCTTAGTTAATATTAATTAACTAGTTTATGTTCATTATTATGTACCTGGCAAGTTAAGATGACTGAAATTCACGAAGTCACTGACTTTAATCCGTCAGCAGCCTTCAGACAAACTAAACGTGCCAACATTTGGATTTCAAAATAAGGGAGGTTTTTCCTGCTGTCTGGGTAGTGAGGGGATTTCTAAAAAAAAAAAAAAAAAACTATAAATATACAGAAATATCACTTCCGGTTATGGCGGCCACGTAGGAAGACGTGTTTCACTCTGCTCTGCTCCTAAAAATAAAAAGTAGGCTAAAACTCTCTCAATTGGAACAAAAACCTATCCTAGCGTTTAGGCGCGGATATGGTAAAAACCAAGGCTGGGAAATCAGGCGGAGGAAAAAGTGTTTCGTCGAAACAATCCAAGTTAACAGACTTCCACGCTCGTGACGAAGCAGAAAAATCTCGAGGGACAATGGCGGAGGAGGGAGCTAGCGGCGGAGCGGTGACTACCGAGGAGGGCACGAATGCGGTACTTGCTGCCATCAGCTCCATGAGAGCAGACTTTTCGTCTAAATTTGATGGGATTATAGCAGCGATAGAAGGAATGAGAAAAGAAATAAGCGATTGTATGGAACGAGTATCGCAGGCGGAGCTCCGAATCTCCAGCGCTGAAGATGACGTCACCAGCCTACAATCAAAGGTGCAAACATTGGAATTAAAAAATAAACGTCTGGAAGATAATGTCCTGGACTTAGAATCCCGGTCGCGACGGAATAATTTAAGGCTGGTGGGCCTCCCGGAGGGAACGGAGGGACGGGATACATGTTCCTTTTTGGAAAAGTGGATTCCAGAAGTGCTGAACAATGCGGATCTGCAGTCATCGGTCGTCTTAGAGAGCGCTCACCGAATCGGCCCACCGAGAGATAATAAGACACCACCGAGGACGCTGATTATGAAGTTCCTCAGCTACAGAGACAAGATGACAGTCACCAACACGGCACGAGCTAAAGGGGAAATTAAATACCAGGATCAACAGGTGCGGTTCTACTCAGATTTGGCCACAGGAATTCAACAATTAAGGAAACAGTTTGACCCCGCCCGTAAAGAGCTGCGCAACCTCGGGATTCATCACGGAGTGATTCATCCGGCAAGACTGCTGGTCACATATAAAGGGAGAACCCATATCTTCAAGATCCCTCAGGAGGCGCAGGAGCTTATCAAGCAGATCCAAGAAGAGACTGGTGGGAGCTAAGCATGAAGCATGAACAAGATATAAAGGTAGAATATTTAAGCATTTGCACAGGCATCAGACTGATCTGAAACATACAGCATGTCTACAAAATATAGATTGTATTATATAAAAAAAAAGCTATGATGTACAAAGTTGCTATAAAATTTTGGAGTTAAGTTGGAAAAACTACAGAAGAGAGTTAATGTCATGTCATTAAAAGTAGTAGAGTCAGGGTGATTGAGAGGAGAAAACAGTGAGTGGTTTGACTGATCCTCGCGGGTGTGGATCAGTCACTGGCTATAATGGGAGACAGAATTTTTTTTTTGATTTTGGGGGGATTACCACAAATGTGGGGAGGGGGAATTTGTTTTTGTGTAGTTTGTGGGATGAATGTTCAACCATCCATGTTTTTGCTTCTCTGTATGAGCATGTCTACATTGCGAGGTAATCTCAAACTCTTTATTGATCATAGACCAAAGCGTTAATCTTAATTTAACTTCATGGAATTGCAGAGGTCTACAAAATCTAAAAAAAACTTAAACAAGTTATGAATAAAGTAAAAGACATAGGTTCAAAAATTGTGTTTTTACAAGAAACTCATCTAATAGAGGAGGATGTAAAAAGAATTAGGAGAAGATGGCAGGGAAATGTGTTCACCTCATCATTTTCATCCCGAGCCAGGGGAGTTATGACTCTCATACATAAAACAGTCCCATTTCAAGTGAAAAATGTAATTGGAGATAAACTGGGAAGATATCTAATCATCCAAGGATCTTTGTTATTAGAAAATATAAATCTGGTGAACTTATATGGTCCCAACATAGATGATCAAAACTTCTTCGTTAATTTATTTCTTACTTTAGCATCACTCACAGGGCAACATATAATAGCAGGGGATTTTAATTGTACATTGAATCCCAGTATAGATAGATCAACAGGACTGGACTGTACACACAATGGATGCAGGATGACCATTAATCATTTTATGAAAGAACTGAGATTGCTACATATATGGAGAGAAATGAAACCACAAGTCAAAGTCTATTCTTGTTATTCTAATATCTACAAGACATTCTCACGTATTGACTATTTTTTTGATCTCCACAGAATTCAGGTCCAAGATTCAAAACTGTTTCTATGATAACATCGTGCTATCTGATCATGCACCCTGCTGTCTAATATATGTAGATAAGAAATTGACAAAGGTTCCAGGTAGGTGGCAATTTCAGCATAAATGGCTTCAGGATGAGGAATTTGTTAAGTACATAGAAAAACAGATAGATGAGTTCTTTGATATCAATACTACACAAACATCAGCATGTATAAAGTGGGAGGCTTTCAAAGCTTTTATTAGGGGGCATATTATTAGTTATACAGGTTCAAAATCTAAGAAGACTCGAGAGGAGAGAGTCCAATTGGAACGTAAAATAAAAATTCTTCAAGAAAAAGTGTATGCAGGAAGTAATCCAAAGTTAGAGAACGAATTACTGATTCTGAGAGCTGAATATGACAAAAAATCAGCGAATAGAGCTGCCTCGAGTCTTCTAAGATTGAAGCAAACTTTTTATGAACAAGGTGAAAAATCAGGGAAATTATTGGCATGGCAGATTAAACAATTAGAATTTAAAACACCAATTACCAGTATTATAAGTAACGGACAGGCAGTTGTAGATCCTATAGAAATTAATAGTGCCTTTAGAGATTATTATGAAAAACTATATGATACAAAAAAATGAAGCTGACTGAACAAAACTAAATGGGTTTTTGGACATGTTATCTATACCGTGTATTCCAAATGTAAATAGGGAGATACTGGAGTCTAAAATTAGTCAAGAAGAAGTTAGGCTAGCCGTTGATAATATGAAATCAGGAAAAAGTACGGCACCAGATGGTCTTCCAGTTGACCTCTATAAAAAATTTAAGAATAAATTAATAAAACCATTTTTGGAAATAGTTTTAGAAGCATTTCAAAATAGTAATTTACCACCATACAATACACCTTTTTTTTTTTGTTACTTATTTGTACCCGTAGGTAGACTTGGTTTGCAGTCTGGTGACAAGCCACCGGCTGCTGGTCGCTGCGTGCGCGAGCGCCCTAAACCTACATGTTTTTGGTATGCGGGAGGAAACCGGAGAAATCCCGGAGTAAACCCGCGCAACACGGGGAGAACATGCAAACTCCACACAGCTCACTGTTGGTCGGGGGCTGGGATCGAACCCACGATCTCATGATCCCCGCGATCCCCCGGCCGAGGGTAAAACTGTGCTGCCACAGTGCTAAACCACTGCGCCACCGTGCAGCCAATAATGCCTTAATTATACTGTTGCCAAAACCAGGTAAACCCTCTAATAAATCTGAAAACATGAGACCAATAAGCCTATTAAATGCTGACCTTAAGATAATCTGTAAAATTTTAGCAAGACGACTACAAGAAATATTACCAAATATTATTAACCGAGATCAGAATGGCTTTATAATGGGAAGACAAGGCTTCCATAATGTAAGAAGACTATTTAATATTATTTATTCTAATAAAGAAGCACCGGATACAGCTCTCCTATCATTGGACGCCGAAAAGGCCTTTGATAGGGTCGAATGGCCCTTTCTTTTTGAAGTCCTACAAAGGTTTGGACTTGGAAATAATTTCATAAAATGGGTTCAGATAATATACAATAATGCTACAGCAGAAATCCTAACAAACAGCAATATCTCAAAATCAATAAAAATCAATAGAGGATGTCAACAAGGCTGTCCACTTTCACCTTTACTGTTTACTATGGCAATTGAACCTTTAGCGATGGCAGTACGTTTACATCCACAAATATATGGAATTAAAGTAGGACCAACAGAACATAAAATCTCCCTGTATGCCGATGACATAATTTTGTTTATGTCGAATCTTAAAAAATCAATT
This sequence comes from Pholidichthys leucotaenia, assembly GCA_020510985.1. NCBI lineage: Eukaryota > Metazoa > Chordata > Actinopteri > Cichliformes > Pholidichthyidae > Pholidichthys > Pholidichthys leucotaenia. The sequence goes on along the minus strand of CM035839.1, from coordinate 389,820,266 downwards.
CTGACCTTGTTAAATTTAATAAAGAACTTTGGGGAAATATCAGGATATAAAATAAATAAAACTAAATCTTCAATATTAATGCTAAATGAGACCCAGAGAAATCACCCAGCTCCTGAGGTAAATCAATTCAATGTTGTAAATCAGTTTAAATATTTAGGAATTCAAATTGTGCCTAAGCTAGAATCAGTCGCCAGTGCCAACTATGAAGCCTTAATGACAGATATTAATGAGTTGCTTCAGAGATGGATGTCACTACCAATGTCGATGATCGGGAGAATTAATATACTTAAAAGTAATATCTTACCCAAAATACTTTATTTATTTCAATACATTCCTTTACCACCACCTTCAGATCTATTCTTAAGAATTAAAAAAAAGTTAGTGGAATTTATATGGAACAATAGGAAGGGTAGATTACGTCTGTCCTTACTATATTTACCATTTGATCGTGGAGGTCTGAAATGTCCAAACTTTATGTTGTATTACTGGTCAGCACCACTGAGGTCTATGACATATTATTTTTCATCAAATGATCTCCCTCACTGGACTGAAATGGAATCATACAATTTACCTTTACCTCTTCCCTTATTCGTATACTCAGAATCGGCTAAAAAATTACAGAAACAAGTTAAAAATCCAATTGTAAAGCATATGATCAAAATATGGTGTGAAACCAAAAAATATTTAAAAGAACCACACGTAAGGGCCTTTTCCACTAGCACGCTTTAGCGCGACACGGGACGGCTCAGCACGCTTTGTACGCTTTTCCACAAGCCCCAACACGGTTTAACAGCCGTGATTCTCAGCCCCGCTGAAGGGCAGGGTACAGCAGTGCTGAGCTGTGCCGTGTTGTGACGTTAACAGACTGGTCGCCGCTGATTGGTCAGGTCGTAACCGGCGCTGATTGGTCAGGTTGTAACCGCCCCTCTTCTCCTCCTCTTCTACCAAATCTTCATGACCTTCTCAATAAAGTTTTTGAAAAAAAAAAGAAAAAAAAAGAATCTTCACGACCTACTCAGCACGCAACCACTGTTGGCGGTTCCTTTTCAGTGTATTGCTGTGCTATTTTTCATTTATTCTCTATCAAAAATGGCTTCGAGTAATAAGGGTGTTCCATGGACCAGTAAGGAGCTGCAGTGTCTGCTCACTGCATCGTCAGACGAACGTATTCAGCGCGAGTTAGACGGAGCCGCCCGGAATGAAAAAATATACCGGGAGGTCTCGACATCGGAGTCCTTTAACGGTGAGTTTTAATTTTTTTTTTATTGTGCGTTTTTTCGCAAATATATTCGGTAAGATGCTCAGTTTATTTATGCAATAAAAAAGCTGTTCATTTGTGGATGATGATCGCTGCTTAATTGCAGCACACTGCGGACTAAAGCTTTTATTGTAATTATTCATGTGAACAATACACTGAAATAAGCTTATGTATTCTTGTTAAAAACTATTGTCTTTTCTGTATATATTTCGTGCTGTATTTTATTGTGTGCATTTTCCTTGTAGAATCATCCCACGCGTCCGCCGCGACAGCCCGTCCGGATTATTCAACCGAGCCTTCCTGACTCACAGCTGGCAGAGACGGATTAATTCTACCGAGCCTCAGCACTCAGTGGTCGGCGTGTATAAAATGTCAATTAACCTTCATGTTGTGTTGCAAAGTTTTTTTTTATTTTAATATTTTGTATATAATAAAATGGAATTGTTTTGGAAAGTGTGGTTTGTCTGTTATAACACTGAATTATAAAACAGTATAATTACATAGAAATTCCATTGCCTAGTCTGATCAAAATGATGCTGAGGGTCAACCATTGTAAAGGTAATGTAATTTTTAACTAGACCAAAAAAGAAATCTTTTTGTACGCTTTCTGTTCTTTTTATTGAAATATCATAAAAAATTAGCACCAAGTCAAAGGTACAAGTATATGTAAATTGAATGTTCTATCGGCATTCCAAATTCAGAGATTTACAATACTTTAGAAGGAGTGTAGCATCATCTAAACGGAAAATAATAATACTGTTGTTCCAAACGTTGACCTGAAGGTGAAAAACATGAATTTTTTTAATTCAGTACATCCAAAATGCCCTAGGATGTGGTGTAGTCCAGTGTGCCACCGTCTCATTATTTAATACGAATAAAAACAAGTTTCAGCTCATTATTTCTAGGTCATTTGGCAGTTAATTCAAAACAAAAGTGTCTTGTGTTGTTGCAGCTTAATTATGAGATAAAATTAATTGTGAGATAAAACCACAGAGCGTGCAAGGCAATAATACTTGGATCCTCCATTTTTTGTCTGGTGTAAATAAGGACTCAGTCCGGTGCATAACATCACGGGAGTGTGGCCCCGCCTCGCTGAGAATCTGCTGCTGCCCCGCAACACTGTGCTAATGGAGACAGAAGCGTTCCGAGCTGTACTGAAGTGAATCGAGCCGTACCGAGGTGTGCTGGGCTAGTGGAAAACAGGCTTTATTGTCACAATTTAGCCCAATATGGGGTAATCAATATTTTAAACCAGGGAGAGCGGATGCTGTATTTAAAGTATGGAATTTCAAAGGGATTCAAAAGATTCAAGACTTATATTTGTCACGTTCAGATAACATAATGTCTTTTGAAGAACTGAGGATCAAATTTAATCTTAATAGAACACATTTTTTAAAATATCTTCAGCTTAGGAATTTTATTTGATCAAATCAAAATAATGCTCTCACCCGACCTACTTATTCATCCTTGGAAAAAATTTTGACGAAAGATAGTAAGAGAAAGGGTATTATTTCAGAGCTTTATAACTCATTGACACTATCCTCAAGTGAAAACTCACAGAAAAGACTGAATTATTGGAAAGAAGACCTGCAAACTGAAATTTCAGAGGAACAATGGGAAATGGCTTGTGCAGAAGCTCAAACCAACTCAATAAATGTACGTCTTAAACTGATACATTTTAAATGGTTAATGCGGACGTATGTTACACCGGTGGAGTTAAATATATATAACAAAAACATACCAGATACGTGCACAAAATGTATGGAAAGTAAAGGAACCCTATTTCATTGTTTATGGGAATGTAGAAAAATTAGAATGTTTTGGGAAGAGGTGAGGGTAACAATTGAAAAAATAATTTCAAAACAATTCATATTGAACTCTAAACTGTTTTTGTTGGGTCTGTATCCAGAAAAGCATAACTTTAATAAGAGTGAAAGAGTATTCATAGACCTCAGTTTGCTTAATGCCAAAAAATGTATTGCACTACTGTGGAAAAAGACTCATAGACCAGATGCGACTCAGTGGGTAAGACAGATGTTAACAAACCTTCCACTAGAAAGAATAACATACATACTGAAATCAAAGGAAAATGTGTTTGAGAATATATGGAGACCTTTCATTGATTATGTAAAGTAATTAAACATAACTTCTGAAGAAGAAGGTGAATGATGTGTGTGGACCTTGTAAATTCCAAATTGGTGAATGTATAATATGTATACTTATGTAATGGATTACCTAGGCTAAACAGAGGAGCATTGTTGATGACTTGCTTTTGTTAGTGGTTGTTGGTGTTTTTAGTACATTTTTTTTTTTAAATTACTTTAGTGTTAGTGTTTGATTGTTTGTGTCATGTTTGTTAAAAAAGGTTCAATAAAAAATATTGTGGAAAAAAATATACAGAAATATTATAACAGAAATAACTGCATCTTTGGTCATTTAAGTTAATTTATTTCATTATATACAATTTTAATATTTTTTTCTTTGAAATTAGAGTTAAATTATTGTTCTGTTCTGGCTCTGCAAAATTATGGTCAAAAGTATAAATTGCTGTAAGGAAAAAGTAAAAAAAATTACCACAGTCTGTTTCAAATTTATATATAAAAAAAGTAATTTTATTTTAAAAAATTGACAAAAAATAGCCATAAAATAATCCACAAATTTATAATAAAGTCTCAAATGTACAAGAAAAGTCAATTTTACCAGAGGAAATTACAAATTTGAGGGAAATGGTTTTCAATTTAGATAAATTTACAGAAAAAATTACTCAAGTTATTACTCAAGTTTTTAAGTGGGTGCTTTTTTGTACCCTTAACTAGAAAGTTTTGGTTGTCTACTTTTAATTATTAATTTCAAAGCACTGCTTTTACATGAGTAGAATTTCTGGCTATTATACCCACCTCTGATCATATAATTTTAAGTATGCATGAGTGAATTACTGTTATGAATGGGTTTTTTTTTCCCTTCCCTACTCTCTCAATGGAAAAAAAGAAACACTAAAAAAAACACATTTTTGTCATTTATATAAACCATGACAAAAAATCCTGCAGGACAAAACATGACACTTGGTACTTTCTACCCTGTTTGTATACCATCACAGACAGAGAGAAAATCTCAATTAGACAGGGCTCAGAGAGGGCAAGATGAGACAGAAGATAAGATAAGATAAGATAAGCCTTTATTAGTCCCACAACAGGGAAATTCCAGGATTGCAACCTCACAGGGATAGCAACACTCAGAGCAACAATCAGAAGGCAAGAAAAAAAAAAAAAACCCAAGCAAGCAAGAGCAGCTAATATACATATGTACATATTACTATAAAATATATATATACATACACACAGACACACAGTGCAGAGCATTGTAGCTGGATGGAATAAATATATGAATATGTAAACACACAGTGCGGAGCAATGTAGCTAGATGGAATAATATGTAGATATATAAACACACAGTGCGGAGCATTGTAGCTAGATGGAATAAATATATAGATATATAAACACACAGTGCGGAGCATTGTAGCTAGATGGAATATATATATAGATATATAAACACACAGTGCGGAGCAATGTAGCTAGATGGAATAATATGTAGATATATAAACACACAGTGCGGAGCATTGTAGCTAGATGGAATAAATATATAGATATATAAACATAAACACACCCAGTGCGGAGCATTGTAGCTAGATGGAATAAATATGTAAATATATAAACACACACAGTGCAGAGCATTGTTGCTAGATGGGATGAAACAGCACAACCGTCTACTTAGTTATCCTACATGGTATGATTAGGTGCCCATACATATTCTCACTCTCCATAGTGACCGGTATTTCCTAGTTGTATGCCGGAGGGGACCATTGTGTAAGTCTATTGCATCTTTTGCATTCAAAAAACTATTAGTTTGTTACGTCTTTTTGCTATCTCTGCGAGCAGCCCTGCTTAGGTTGTACAGTCTGACAGTTGTTGGTAGGAAGGACCTGCGAAACCTCTCGGTTGTGCACCTGGGATGATGTAGTCTGCTGCTAAATGAGCTCCTCAGTGCATTCAGTATGTCCTGCATAGGGTGGAACTCGGACTCCAGCAGAGATGACAGTTTAGCCACCGTCCTTCTCTCTCCTATCTCCTCCACCGGATCAAGGCGCTGCCCCAGGACAGAGCTAGCTTTCTTGATCAGTTTGTTTAGTCTCTTCCTATCGGCTGCAGTAATGCCACTGCCCCAGCAGACCACTCCAAAAGTGATGGCTGATGCCACCACCGTGTCATAGAATGTCTTCAGCAGCGTGCCTTGTACACCAAAAGACCTGAGTCTCCTCAGCAGGAACAGCCTGCGCTGTCCCTTCTTGTAGAGTGCATCAGTATTGTGTGACCAGTCTAGTTTATTGTTCAGATGAACACCCAGGTACTTATAGGCTGTCACCATCTCGATGTCTGTTCCCTGACATCGAGATGATGAAGAGAGGAGCCAAGGAGAGGAAAGTGTTCAGGCAGAGGGTCCAGGCAAGGTGAGAGCAGAGGAAGGAGAGAAGGATGACACCACTAAAAAGTCCAAACACAGGACGTCTGGGTGGGACCCCAACTGACCCAATATTCCAACATTCAAGCCTTGGTTGTACAATACTTCAAATGGTAAGTTCCATATGCAAAGTTATGTGCAAATTTTTTTAAAAAGAAATAAATAGTATAAAATTGACATATTCCGGTTATAATAGTGTCATGTGTTTTCTGCCCCCACGGAAAAAATATGTTGCCACCACGCCAAGGTCTTTAAGCCAGAGGAAACACTGCATATCTCTTCCAACATGGCTGTTTAAAACCTATTCACTGTGTTAGTCAGTGTTTGATAACTTGTTGACAGCTGCAATGAACAGTTTCTCATTTCTCAAACAGCTTCTCAAGTCCAATTAAATTTTACAGTGTAATTTTAATTTTGGACGGACAATGTTTTTGATATTAAACACCTCTTTCTTAAGATAAGATAAGATAAGCCTTTATTAGTCCCACAATGGGGAAATTCCAGGATTGCAACAGCACAGGGATAGCAACACTCAGAGCAACAATCAGAAGGCAAGAAAAAACAAGAGCAGCTAGTATACATATGTACATATTACTATAAATATATATATATATTTTAGACACAGTGCGGAGTATTGTGGTTGGTGGATGTGCAGCAGAAAGTCTAAGCTCTCTCTTCGCGGATGCGGTGGGCCAGCTCGATGTCTTTGGGCATGATGGTGACCCTCTTGGCGTGGATGGTGTACAGGTTGGTGTCCTCGAAGAGACCCACCAGGTAGGCCTCGCTGGCCTCCTGCAGAGCCATGACGGCGGAGCTCTGGAAGCGCAGGTCGGTCTTGAAGTCCTGAGCGATCTCCCTCACCAGGTGCTGGAAGGGCAGCTTACGGATGAGCAGCTCCGTGGATTTCTGGTAGCGACGGATCTCTCTCAGAGCCACAGTACCGGGCCTGTAACGGTGAGGCTTCTTCACTCCTCCGGTGGCTGGAGCGCTTTTCCAAGCAGCCTTGGTGGCTAGCTGCTTCCTGGGGGCTTTTCCTCCAGTAGATTTACGGGCGGTCTGCTTGGTTCTTGCCATCGCTCTTTATTATTCTGTCTTACATTTCTTGCACGCTGCCTAAACTCCAGCCCGGCACCCGCGTCATTTTCACTTCAGTTCCCCGGTATGTCGAGTTTCTCCGTTAGCAGCGGGTGGCGGTTGAGTGCTAGCTAGCTCTTCCCTGCTGTATCGTCTCCTGCTGTAAACAGAGGCTCCGTCCACCGACTCGGGAGACCTTTGGGGCGATCTGTGTGTCCGTGATATATATAGAGTGAAAGGTGTAGAAAGAAGAAGGAAGATATAAAAAAAAAAAAAAAAAGGCAGCTGCAAAAGGCAGCCAACTCGTGTGGTGCCGGAACCAGAAGTTACGGTTAAGAGCATCAGAAGATATTTCTATAATGGGTGGAAGTACCTGGAGAATGAACCCTGCACACCTAAACATCCACACTGCCCACTAGATTAGATTAGATTAGATTCAACTTTATTGTCATTACACATGTATGAATACAAGGTAACGAAACACAGTTTAGCATCCAATCAGAAGTGCAAAGGACAGCAGTGCAGTATATACGGTAATTAACAGTATGTGCAATTTAAGCAAATATATGCAAATATATGCAGCAGTGCAGAAAGTTAAGAGTACTGTTATGTGCAAATAATGTGCAATAAGTTAGATGTAGTTATGTAGTTATGCAGTTATGTACAGGTGAGGATGGTAAGAGATGATGGTAAGAGAGTCAGCGGGGAACTAAGTTCAATAACGTGACAGCTGTAGGAAAGAAACTGTTCCTAAACCTGCTGGTTCTAGTCCCAAGGCTTCTGAAACGTCTTCTGGAGGGGAGAAGCTGGAACAGTCCATGAGCAGGATGGTTGGAGTCCCTAAGAATGCTGTGTGCCCGGCGCAGACATCTTTTCCTGTAGACGTCCTCTATAACTGGAAGTGGAGTCCCTGTGATGCGTTGGGCGGTTTTCACCACCCGCTGCAGCGCCTGGCGGTCAGCGACAGAGCAGCTCCCATACCAGACTGTGATACAGTTGGTCAGGGTGCTCTCTATCACGCAGCGGTAGAAGTTGCCCAGGATGTCAGTTGACAGATGGTTCTTCTTCAGTGTCCTCAAGAAGAAGAGGCGCTGATGGGCCTTCTTGATCAGGCTGGTGGTGTTAACTGACTAGGGCTGCAACTAACGATTATTTTGGTAGTCAACTAATCTAATGACTAAGGATGAGCCGATCCGATACGCAGTATCAGTATCGGGTCCGATCCAGGCAAAATGGCTGGATCGGTATCGGTAAGGAATAAAAGTAATTTACCAATTCGATATTAAAATGAAGGCGCAATCCTGTTTTCAGCCACGCTGCGCAGGGCTTCTGTAATCAGAGGCAACGAGCATCATATCACTGGAGTCTGTCTGTAAGACTCGCCTCAGTATGTTGCTGTGTGGTAGCAGCATTTACAATTTTTATACCACTAACTTGATAAAACACTTGCAAAAATATCACGGCAAAAGGATTATGCTGAACTCGGTCAAGAACTGAGCAGAAAGACGCGAGTTCTGCAGCAGCAGCCGCTGCTTTTCCAGCTCAGGAGGCTTGGCGCTAAAAGTGAAACCTAAAAAAAAAAAACGAAACAAAGTAAAAACCAGACTGGAGCGGGATTACAGTTGAGGAGAGGTAGGTGACAGAAATATAAACAGCATTTTTTTTTTTGTATTTTGTGTACTTTATTAATCCCAGAGGGTGCAAGGCTACATGAATACGAAATGGAACAGGAATGACTTCAAAATAAAAGCAAACTTAAAATCTAAATATGAACAGAGAATAATATCATAAACACTACTAAATAAACTGAGGACCAGGAGAACACTTAGGATAATGGATGACAAAAATACAACTTAAAGGGTTAGTTCCTTTATTTTCAGATCTACAGCATTTTTACTTCATGTATAAAGTGGCACTTGGAATTTCATACGAATGTTTACTTAAATACTCAGCTTCAAAGTTTTGTATAAACTTGCACTTAAAACTTCAGAATGCACATTTACATGGTTCTGACCAGTGAAATGCTGCCAATGTTGCAAAGTTTAAAATAAAAAAGCAGCAGCATTGCTGAACTGAGTCAAATTTGTAATATATTCTTTGACTTTTAGATTTCTGTTTTTATATGTGTACAAAATGCAACTAGTGATTAACAAAGTATGTTCTGTACTTTTGTTGTTTTAAATAAGCGAGACGATATCGGGTTTGGATCAGTATCGGACAATACTCAAAGTCAGAGTATTGTATCGGTATTGGTCTTGAAAAAGTGGTATTGGCTCATCCCTACTAACGACTATTTTTTTTGATTAGTCGACTAATCGAGATTATTTTTCTCATGTCCACCTCTCTGCTTCCTGTTTGGGCTCTAGGGCATATTTTACCTCACCCACTGTTTAAGCCTGCACAGCTTTCACGGCTGTGAAAATCACCTTGTTGTCAGTCCCTGCTTTAATGTAACATTTTATAAGCAGTTTCCAGAGCTGAATACAAAAAAACAAACAAACAAAAAAAACAAGAAAGCTGTATTAATTATCACAAGTTCAAGGTTATATATCAGTTTATCACAGACTGCATAATGCCTAATGTCAATTAATTAATTGATCTTATAATTGAATTACTGATCTGCTCCAACCCACAAGCTAACATTAGGTGGAAGTTTTCTATAATTGCATTTTTTAACAATATAATTCAGAAAGGTAAACTTTCATATTCAGTATTTACTGCACTTAAGAGTGATATTTCAAGCAGCTTGATTTAATTTTGATTATTATGGTTATAGGTTTTTATTTATTAAATTACAAATTAGATATTTTAATTAACCCAGATGCACTAATATTCAGAATGAGGGTTAATATTAACGAAGATGAAAAAGAGATAGCGACTCCTGTAATTCAGTCATTTACCACATTCAACAACACGTTAGCCATTACTTAAACAGCTCAGCCATCAGCTACCAGAGAGCTTATTGTCAAACAGGTAAGCTAACATAAACAGCACATACTAACAGTATTGTCATTTTCTAAAGCTTGAAACAGTTGATAAGATAAGCCTTTATTAGTCCCACAACGGGGAAATTCCAGGATTGCAACAGCACAGGGATAGCAACACTCAGAGCAACAATCAGAAGGCAAGAAAAAAAACAAGCAAGCAAGAGCAGCTAATAAACATATTTTTTATTTTTATTTTTTTTTTTTTTTTGTTTTGTTACTTATTTGTACCCGTAGGTAGACTTGGTTTGCAGTCTGGTGACAAGCCACCGGCTGCTGGTCGCTGCGTGCGCGAGCGCCCTAAACCTACATGTTTTTGGTATGCGGGAGGAAACCGGAGAAATCCCGGAGTAAACCCGCGCAACACGGGGAGAACATGCAAACTCCACACAGCTCACTGTTGGTCGGGGGCTGGGATCGAACCCACGATCTCATGATCCCCGCAATCCCCCGGCCGAGGGTAAAACTGTGCTGCCACAGTGCTAAACCACTGCGCCACCGTGCAGCCACGGTACATATGTACGTATTACTATAAAATATATATATATACACACACACACAGACACACAGTGCAGAGCATTGTAGCTGGATGGAATAAATATATGAATATATGAACACACAGTGCAGAGCATTGTAGCTAGATGGAATAAATATGTAAATATATAAACACCCACAGTACGGAGCATTGCAGCTAGGTGGAATAAATATGCAAGTATATAAACACACACAGTGCGGAGCAATGTAGCTAGATGGAATAATATGTAGATATATAAATATATAAACACACCCAGTGCTGAGCATTGTAGCTAGATGGAATAAATATGCAAATATATAAACACACACAGTGCAGAGCATTGTTGCTAGATGGAATGAAACAGCATAACCGTCTACTTAGTTATCCTACATGGTATGATTATGTGCCCATACATATTCTCACCCTCCATAGCGACCGGTATGTTCCTAGTTGTATGCCGGAGGGGACCATTGTGTAAGTCTATTGCATCTTTTGCATTCAAAAAACTATTAGTTTGTTACGTCTTTTTGCTATCTCTGCGAGCAGCCCTGCTTAGGTTGTACAGTCTGACAGCCGTTGGTAGGAAGGACCTACGAAACCTCTCGGTTGTGCACCTGGGATGATGTAGTCTGCTGCTAAATGAGCTCCTCAGTGCATTCAGTATGTCCTGCATAGGGTGGAACTCGGACTCCAGCAAAGATGACAGTTTAGCCACCGTCCTTCTCTCTCCTATCTCCTCCATCGGATCAAGGCGCTGCCCCAGGACAGAGCTAGCTTTCTTAATCAGTTTGTTCAGTCTCTTCCTATCGGCTGCAGTAATGCCACTGCCCCAGCAGACCACTCCAAAAGTGATGGCTGATGCCACCACCGTGTCATAGAATGACTTCAGCAGCGCCCCTTGTACACCAAAAGACCTGAGTCTCCTCAGCAGGAACAGCCTGCGCTGTCCCTTCTTGTAGAGTGCATCAGTATTGTGTGACCAGTCTAGTTTATTGTTCAGATGAATACCCAGGTACTTATAGGATGTCACCATCTCGATGTCTGTTCCCTGTATATTTACTGGTACTGTGAGGGGCTGCCCATGCCTGCGGCAGTCCACCACCAGCTCCTTACCTCACCAGCTTCACACATGCTGGACAACAGAGGTGCTACTGGCTGCAGCAGTTCTGGTCATGCATTGCAGTTACAACTGAATATTTCCACGGTGTATCTAAAACTTTTTAATTAAATGATTTGTCGACAATTGGAGCGGCAGTGGCTCAGGAGGTAGAGCAGGTCATCCAATAGCCACATGGTTGGCGGTTCAAATCTTGCTCTCCCCGGGTATCCTGCCGTTGTGACCCTGGGCAAGACACTTCACCCCAATTGCTCCTGGTGGGTCTGAAAGCGCCATGTTAGGTAGCATGCTGCCATCAGTGTGTGAATGTGTGTGTGAATGGGTGGATAGCAGGATCTGTAAAGCGCTTTGGTCATCAAGAGATGAGAATAAAAAGCGCTATATAAGTGAATGCCATTTACCATTTACAATAAAAAATCTTTGTTGACAAATTGTTAATGTCGACATTATCAACAACGTCGACTAATCGTTTCAGTCCTACTGCCCACAGAACAGCCATGACTGGGTGCCAACCAAGGCCATTCTCGTAGTGAAGCACTGATGCTAACCAGTGATCCCCTGTCTTTTATATCCTTTCTGGGCATTCAAGTCATCACCACCCTTTAATAATAACCATTTGCTTATTTGAGATTTTTACAAAAATTCAAAAGTGCTGACAGGAAAGATGTGTATTAAACGCTAATAAATTCATCCCTACAGTATGTAACCAGTGTTGACAGAACCAAATACAATGGCGTCAGGAAATGATACCCCGTCCTTCAGGTTTCACTGCCAGATAGAGAGCTCATTATTAGCCCCTGGCTGTATCTCTAGAGCCTGAAGCAAACAGACAAGGCTGTGCATGATTCACATTATTGACAGGGAGTGGTGTCTCACTGAGAAAGAGATAACCCAACTCAGTGTCACACTAGTCTGGTGATAAAACAACACAAACAACAGTGTGACTGTTCTGAGAAATTTTCATACATGCTGTAGAACATGGACAAGAATTTGCACATAGTACGTAGAGTACACACACAGAATGAGCGGCACAGAAGAAAGTTTTGCAAGAACTCCTTCATAGGGTTCTTTACTTTCCTTCATTGGGGACTTTTCCCCATCACTCACTATGTAACACTTCCTGCTGCCATTCTTGGCTTCTCTCCTCCTTCTCATTCCTCCACCTCTCCTTTCTAACCAACTCTTTGAGGTGTCAGGTTTCTACAGCTGGATCACATTAGCACCCCCATTCCATGCACACTCCTTCCCCACTCTTCTTTGGTCTCCTCCTTCTGCTCCTCTACCTCACGGTGACCTCTGCATATCCTGGATGACTGTGAAGGGAGGGTTGCTTCTGTCTAACTCACATCCCCCTCTTCTATCATTTCTAATTTGATTGACAATTCTCTTCTTGTGTGCCAATTCTTCCCTCCCGTCTCTCCTTCTTCACCTTCCAACCTCACTGCCTCCTCCTCTTCCAGCCACTACTCAAGTCTCAGCTACTTTTATTAACTCCATCATGCTTCCCCCCTCCAGTCATCAGAAGGAGAACATAAACCAGCTCACATTTCAATCCATGGATCATTCCCTGGCTTGACTACAGCATAGGTGGCCTATTCACTATACAGTATTCTTGTGTATGCATGCATGGAAGTGACAAATCAGGTGCAGAAAACAATACTTAACCTGTGGTTGTTGCTTTAATATAGACTTCCTTTGCTCATCAAAGCAACTGCATTACATTTAGGGGTGTCACCATATACCAGGACTGATGACATCCATGACGTTTAAACCAGACCACCAATGATGGAGTGACTCATTCCAGCCAGACAAAATCACCCCAAGAGTGCTCAGTTCTCCCGACCCTTGACTTTGACCTTAAGCACAGCTTAGATGCAGTCCCATCTAGGATGTGCTTAAGGTCAAGGTCATTGCCCATACGGAGTAATGTTTTATGTGAAATCATAAATGCCCAGATCTCCTGACCATTGATAATGACCATGATCTCGACCTCAACCTGGATGCAAACAACCCAGATCTCCTGACCTTTGACCTTGAGAACAACCTGGATGCAGATCCTCCTGAGGATCTTCGTGAGCTTGTGACCACTGGGGCAACTGCTTAGGAGGAGGAGTGATTTTTCTAAAATCACATAAGATCCCAGATCTCCAGACCTTTGAGTTTGACCTTGACCACAACCTGGATGCAGACCCATTTGAAGTCTGGGTTACAAATGGCCGTACGGGCTGCTATGGCCTGTCCGCATGCAGATTTTGGGCTGAATGTCACATGCCATGCAAGTGTTACTTGCAATTTTTTAGAGCTTTTTAGAGCACATAAGCACGTGCGGAGAATGATGGACATGTCCAACAAATTCCATGAATTCTCTGCCACCAAGAGGCCAGAAGTGTGACGTGCTTCACTTGTAAGGAGTTTGCATGTTAGACGTATGATTTTTAAGGCCCCTGAGAAGAAAAATCATGGTATAATACGATAAAACTATATGTGTTATAATGTCTGGTAATACTCTAACACATAATACTATGAGTGCATAGTATGTCATTGTAATATTTTTCTAAATTCTAAAAATGACAACACCAAAATCAAATTAAAATAAACATTATACTAATTAGTATAATGTTTATTTTAATTATGCGGGGTGAGACCTGCTGCAGCAATTCAGCACATAGGTTGTGGCCCATCCGGATGAGGGCTATCTCCCTGACATTCTCTGTCCAGCTCATGGAAAAATTTCTCGTATTGGCCAAACAACCGCCATTTTTGTTAAAATGAAAGAATGATCGAGTCATACATAAATAACCTGTGTATACTCTAGGTAGGGCCGTCGTGATAACCGGAATTATGTAGTACTGCGCTATGGACAAGCCTACCACGGAGGATAATGAGCAACCGTAACAACCGCGGTGTTCACTTTTTTTGTGTGTGTGGCTAAATCTCATTGTTCACTTGTGCCCCTATTGATTATTAAATAAATCGTTAAATGTTAAGTGTATTTTTATTGCCAACAGCATGTTTGCACCTGGTACTGTGGAAGCTTCCACAGCACTGTGGGGGGGACTCTGTCTCCAGACGGATTCCAGCAGGCAGTTAGTGGCAGAAGCGTTTGGACGAATTGCTAAATACAGCTGTGACAGTGAGCACTGAAATGGCACAAAGCATGTTATTTCCTTTTGAATGGAGTGTTTATTATTGTGACAAGGCAAAAATCCAATAATCACGGAGACAAGAGCCACATAGGGTCCTGTACGGAGGCTGTCCTGTTTAAAAATGCTGAATGTTGCTGCAGTCTCCAACCAGTCTACACACTCTGTAGTTGAAATAATGGAGTTACTGCCACTGCTTTATGAAAATGATCAAGCTTTTTTTTTTTTTTTTTTAACAGAATCAGCAGTTCATGCCTAGGAAGATGGGAGCTCCGCACAATTGTCACACATGCACATAAAGTTGAGAGCGGAGCTGCAGTGAGTTTTTCACAGCTTCCATCATTTGCCACATAAGTTATGAACCCTGTTAAATTACGAGACCACAGGGTCCTAAAAATATTTGCAATAATACCGCATATCACGATGTTGAGCTATCCACTGTCACCGCAGGGGAAATTCCTCCACTGTGACAGCCCTAATTGCAGGCTAGGGCTGTGCAATATGATGATATATATCGGATGACGATATGAAAATATCTATCGTTTCATAGAATACTCTATTGTTTATATTGTTATTTAAAATGCACATACCTCCGTTAATTCAGTAAAGCTCCTCACCACTACTTGTCAGCGCCCCGTCTTTCCTCTGCAGTGCTCACAGTGGAACAGGTGTGTCGTGGGTAGCTAGGCTTCAGTCCGGTGGATAGTAATGCTAACTCCAAACTACCGGTTCAAATAGCTGCTTCTCCTGTTTGCCAGGGATGTGGGACTGTTTTCCATCATACTACGTCAGAGAGGATAGTTTGCTAACCTCATTTTAATACTAGGTAAGTAACATTAACACCATGTCTAACTATAAAATGCAAAATGATGATGCTAAGTTGTGCTAACTGGAATTGGAATGTAGCAGACCATTGTTTCTTTGGCTTAAATTACTGCTGAGTTTCTTAGTTTTGTCTGAAAAAAATTTTTTAAAGCTGCAAAAGTGCATGATGTGACACATATACACAAAATAAATAATAAACACATTAAAATGGGTCAGAGGAGCAAGTTGGCTCTTAACGTAATTTATTTGATTTCTAATCATTTTAATTAGTCAAGTAGTGATAATGAATAAAGTTAAAGTCATCACATGTATTTTATTACATTACCTTTTGTGTCTTTGACTTTCAAATCATGACCAATCTGAAACATTTTTACTAAGAAGCACATAGGTTAAATCAGGACAGAATGGCAGGCATACGGTACATTATGTAGCCATCTATAGCCATTATCGATAGTGCAGAAGTAGTACACCTACAATTGAGTACAAATTCAAGAGTCAATATACTCTAGATCTGTAATAAAACTAATTACCACATAACTGATAGGAGCTTAAGCAAAACAAAGAATTTTCAATTCAAAATGGAACAAATTAGGTAAAATATTACAAAATCCTTTAACACCCCTCAATAGGTACACTTTCAATACATGCACACACACACAACATTGTGTGAAGTGAAAAAGTCCTAGCTTGAAAACTGTGGGAGGAGTTAGCTGGACAACCCTTGTATTGAAATTGCAATCAAAAAATGATAAAGTTCTAAAACTTGTAATTTTCACAAAATTATCTAAAATCAAAATCCCACTAATATGCAAATCTTCAATATATGTATGTATAAACACTGTGAAATTAAAAAAAAGTCCTAGCTTTAAAACTGTGACTGAAGTTTGCCGGACAACTCGTATGGACAGACAGACATCACTGTATCGTAGTACGTCCCATCTTTCAACGCACATATAAAAAAAAATTATTTTAGGATTTTGTGAATCGATATTGGATAATTCAAATAAAAATTGATTCAATATTGATTCTTTGCTATTTTGAACCCACCCCTAGTTGGCCTACAAGCATGGACTAAATGCAGTAACCGGTATTAAGCTATCAATGGCTATGTTTACATGGACACAAGTAACCGGATTTTTTTTTTTTTTTTTTTTTTTATTATTACTTATTTTGTACCCGTAGGTAGATTTGTTTTGCAGTCTGGTGACAAGCCACCAGCTGCCGGTTGCTGCGGGCGCAAGCGCCCCTTAACTCCCTAACCTGCATGTTTTTGACATGTGGGAGGAAACCGGAGAAATCCCGGAGTAAACCCACGCAAACACGGGGAGAACATGCAAACTCCACACAGATCACTGGATTAAAAGCCTGATCGGAATAAAAATGCTTCATGTAAACATGCCAATCTGAATATTCTAACCCGATCACGCTCATTAGGATCAAAATTTCATTCCGATTGAGAGGGGTGGGTTATGCCGATTGTTAATCGGAATGGTGTGCATGAAAACACTTATTCCAAACGCAGGGCAGAAAATATGTTTACTGCGCATGTCTGTAAACCAGCCACATGTCGACGTGACGCATTTCCACCTTTAGCAGCAGCTAGCGGAAAACATAGCGGGAGTAAAACAAAACTGGTCTGTATCATCCTGCTGTCTCCCTCTGTTCGTCATATGCAGAAGTATGTACTTGTAGCTTCATTATAGAGGCCAGCAGAAGCTAAAGTACAGTCTGAATAACACAATACAGGTCAATTTCGATACGAAGCGGGGCTTGCTAACACTGGAAGTTGCTTCTTCTTCTACTATTTTTGGAATGTTGAAATGTCGACGTGCACATGTCAAAATGATTTATTCCGTTCAAACCTGTGACACATGGAAACGCACGTCCTAATCAGATCAGCTTTTTCAGGAACCATGTAAACTGTAAAATTCTGATCTGAATTGTAATCAGATTGAAGAAATTTTGCCCATGTAACCGTGGCTAATGACTGATAAACAGCTAGTATGTTATCCTTCCTAAATAAAAAGACTGAAGCAGAAAAATTACACATAATATCTCAAGGTGAGTCTGTCAGTGCATGAGTGAACATCTGTTTATTCCTTTCCGCATCATTTTCAATAAGACAGGGACCAGAGCAGGGGTCCACTTTTCTAAAGAAAGTCTCTAAACACAACTGTTTTTTACTCGTTTTAACAAGCTAGCTTGTGGGGTTAATATTCGCACATCATCGCCAATTACTGACACAGGTGTGTGTCAAGACGCACAGACAAGAAAGGCAAGAAGTCCAATACAGGAAGAGAGAAAATGTTAAGTAATTTTTCAAAATAAAGCACCCAGAAGCTTTATTTTGAGCATGCTGTGATGTTCAGGCTGTAAATAATAAAAGAACCTTAGTGAGCAAGTTTGCATAACCCACATATCCCCATATCAGAGTTCTTGCTGAATAATGTAATGCATGCTCTCATCTGACATGAATATAACCCTGGCATGCAGCCAAAGGAATTAGTGTCTTTTTCAACAGAAAAAAGTTCATATTCAAGATTCAAGTTCTTTTAGTTGTTTGTTAACTTTGCAGTTTAACCTCTTAGTAATCTCAAAATAGAATTTGTCCAAGATACTGATGGGTTGAAGCTTCTGCATAAATTTGAAGAAGTCAATCCAATCAGAAATGTAGAAGCTATAGTGGCGACAACAGAAAATGGACTGACAAAAGTACCCCACCACTACCATCGGCCCAGAAAAGATGGAATCCCTCATTAGATTGATCTCAAAATAGAACTTGTCCAAGGTATAAATGAGTTCAAGCTTTGGTATAAATTTGAAGTCAATCTGATGAGAAATGTAGAAGCTATACTGGCAACAAAAGAAAATGTCAAATGAACAGAGGGAACTTCACTGTGTGTTGTATAACTACTTTGGGAATGTCATATTGTAACAAAAAGGCTGTCAAACATTTGTGTAAATGTAGTACAGACATGTATATACTACAGTAATACTTGTAGTATACCCCTCAATATTTACACTTCAGAAAATGTTCTTTATTGCCCCCCCCCCCACAAAACCTGAAATGAAATATCTGCCCATGGATTTAACAATTAATTTTCTATGGTAAATACCATAACAGTAAAGAAAATATTTCTTTTTATAGTGCTGATAGCTTTCAAAGTGTCATTTGTTTTGTAGTCCATAGAAATTTGTTTTGTCACATTTTTCATTCACATTGCAACAATGTAAATGGTCTGTGTGAACAGGTCTTACAATAAGATGCTTTAGAAGTGAACCAGTCAAGCATATACAACAGGAGGTAGTACAACAGAACAATAAAGTGCACCAGAAATTATATGTTAAGGTTCAATTATGGGTTCTCTTAGAAAGACTGAAACACTGACTTTATTTGGAGGGGTATTTTTGCAATGCTCTGTAATTTCTGAACATGAATATTTTTTCAGGTGAAAAATAGCATCACAAAGGGAGTGGAAAGTATGACAGTGATGTCATACATAGACAGGAAAAATACTTGAACAAAAAGAGGAAGAAGGATAAACTGAAGAGGTTGCACTGAGGTGGAAGTAAAAGCAACAAAAGAAATGAAAGAACCAAGACAGACCACAACGAGAGAAAAAAAAAAAGGGCAGGCTGCCAGACTGAAAAGCATCAGCACTGACCAAATAAAGGAGAGCAGAGCAGGGTGGAGTCCACACTAGAGTCATGTGGTAAAATCATGGGCTGTGTTTAGAAACATGTCCAAAAAGACTCATCTATGTAGTTGTGGTACACAGTACAGGACCCAGTCCTTTTCTGAAAGCTTCTTTTATACTTCTCTGTATGTTATTCTGTCATTATGCTGTTCCTGTGGTTGCTTAAAGTGAACTGCCCGCTGCTTAAAGTGAACTGCCAGGCTTCCATATGAAGGTCTGTACTATGAATAGCCTATCTAGAGTATGTCTGATTTAAAAAGCTTTTATAATGCTTTTTTATGAAAAAAAAATCACACTGTCATTTCCCAACACAACAGAAAAACTAAACAGATTTTTTTTTTCAGATTTATGTTTTCACTTAAAGTTGGTGAAAGACTGTGATTGCCCTGTCCTTGTATCTGTCTGTGAGCCTGTTTTTGTATGTCAGTAACTCACAGTGTAAAAAATGCATGTAAAAAAAATCATAATGAGGCTTCAGTACAGCAGGAGAGAAGTCTGCTTCCTCTGACTGCCCAGATCTTAAGATCATTATCATCATTGTGTCATACTTTTGACCTCACAATGTCATATCGGTGTGTAACAGAAGGCCACTTGCCACTCTACTGTATGTGGGTTTATGGTCTGGTTGTTACATTCCCCACTGTTTTGAAAGTCTTCCTTTTTCTGAGAGTGTGCTGAATGTCTTTAAGGCCTCCAAGTAGCAGCATTGTGTAATTTATAATTCTATGGTGATCCTCAAAGAACTTCAATTCTTCTGAGAACAACACAAAGTCAAAGTAAATCTTTGAATACAGATTCAATAATCACATAGTTAATTTGTGCTTGTTACAAGTCCTTACAGTGTTTTTACTTTTTATTTATTTATTTAGTTTTTTCTTTAACCTTTATTTATACAGGGAAGGTCCATTGAGAGGCAAACTCTCTTTTTCAAGGATGCCCTATTCACACTCACAGTTACACATTCACACCTGGAAGCTGTCCAATACAACCACAGACTGACATGTGGTCACTGAGCAGCTCCACGGGAGCAGTTGGGGTCAACTCCTTAAGGATTACATTTGATTACATGATCTGCCTCTCCTGTGGCTGGTGTCACAGATCTGCGCCTGTCACGTGATTTGACAAAAAGTATGAAAAAAACAAAATAAACCCAGATGCACCAAGCATTTCACATCACTAGATGGCAGACACATATAGCTTACTGGTCTGCACCGGAGGACTGAGTTCAGCGAAACCAGAACCACATTGAATCTGATATCACTTCCGGGGTGCAGAAGAAGAGATGTAAAAACAATTGCGCAACATACTGTATATTCCACAGGGAGGAAGCATTTGCTCCAAATTTTGCCAACTATGATTCTGAAAGGGATTATTTAGCTTCTGAAGGGAAATATTTACCTTCTGGACAGCACAAGATGGACCGGAGCGGAACACTTTTCGTCCACCACTGACAAAGCTGCACGTGAGGGGGAGAGGACAATACTGCCGGTTCCATGGGGTAAGCTAACCGAAAATGAGGTGGAATAAATCAGAAGATAAATGTGATTGTTTCTGGATGTGGGAGAGAAAGCAAAAATGACTGACAGAAGACAAATAAGGACCGGGGTGAGCATACGGACGTATGGCGACACATGACGAACGGTAGGTCTGATCATGTTTTTATCAGTTTGTTTACATTCTACTGATTTTCTGGTTCATATATTTTGAAGATAACAAAAACAAAAAAACAAATACAAAAAAACAAAACCATCCTTTGTGTAAATATGTCCAAAGTCCACTTTGACCGAAAGTTATGTAATCACATTATGCAAATTAGATGCATAAATTTACTTCTATCATAAACTTTGGCTCATATTCTATATCTTTCTTTGTCATTTACAGTAAGCCATTATTTTTTTGACTTGATTTTGTATACTTTATTGATCTCCAGAGGGGAAATTGAGGGCATCCACCTGGATGGATGAAGCAGCCACGGTACGGCGCTATCCCTTAACCATTCACACACACATTCACGCCTAGGGCCACTTTAGAGTCTCCAATTAACCTAACCTGCATGTTGTTTGGCCTGTGGGAGGAAACCGGAGAAATCCCGGAGTAAACCCACACAGATACGGGGAGAACATGCAAACTCCACACATATCACTGTTGGTCAGGGGCTGGGATTGAACCAGGGATCCCACGGCCAAGGGTGAGTTGCTGTGCTGGCGCAGTGCTAACCACTGCACCACCGCACCGCCTCTTACCACTTTCAAGTTACAGCCTTTGGAATTTGTGATATCTAAACTGAATATATTCTTGAAAAAAAAATTTGCCACCAGAGGGTGCATGCAGATGGTGCAGATCTGTGACCGAAAACCTCAAGTAGTTAAGGACCTTGATCAAGAGCACCACAGTGGGGTTAGTGAGGGTGGGGCAAATACTGCTATGTTATCTGTCTCTCCCAGATCTGATCCTGCTGGTCCAGGGATTGAACCAGCGACCTTCCAGTCACTAGTCCACATCCCTAACAACCATTACGCCACCACTGACACACACACACACACACACACACACACACACACACACACACACACACACACACACAGAGCTCCTGTTAGCTGAAATATGTGTCAGAGTATCACAATCACAGCCCCCCCCCCCCTTTTCTGCCTGCATTTGGCTTTGGCCTTTACACTTGCCATATATCAGTCACCTTAACAAAGCAACAAGGAGCAACCCCTCAAAAGCAGAGCAGCTGTGGGACATGACAGCGGCAACGGTAACTACTGGTGGATTGGTGGAGTGTTGGATCTGACGAACTTTAAGTTGACTCAGGGCCCAGTCACACTGTCCCATCTGTACCCTGGTGACCGACATTCGACCTCCAAGGTCCGGAACATTTGTCTAGTATGAAAACTTCATCAGCCTAGTGAGAGTATGGCCTTAAATATCGATTTATTTTATTTTTTTGCTCTGAATTTGTGCTTAATTTTTTAATTAATAAAACAAAGTAATTTAGACAAATTGTAACCAAGTTGAGTTGCTGGTTAACTGTATCTGTATTACAGTTTCTATGTAGCTGATATAAAGCTTAAACTATTCTTATTTTGCAATGAAGGACTATTGTGTTTTATGGAAACATTTATCTACCAGTCCCCTTTATCCAGTGAGCAAAAAAATTCATAATTGTAGACACTGGCTGCAGGCCTAGCTAGCACTCCTCCTAACAATAACAACTTTGGGAGCCCTGAACCCATAATCAAATGTCAGAAAGTTACATTTTCACTATCAAAATTGAGAATCTAAACTTCAGACCTCAATGCAAGCATGTGAACTTCCCCTAGGCCCAAGTTGTGCTAGACTCCTCAGACATTCTAATACAGAAAGAGTACATACACAGACATCGACACAAAGTGATTCTTATCGACGTGGCTCCAGCCTCAACCACATGGCAGTTAACTGGGCTGTGGGCAGAAGGTAAGTCTTTGGAGAGCAAGAGCGGGAAATCACTGCTGTGGGCTCCAATCTCCTTCTTCAGGGATTGTTGACTTTAGTCTAGATCATGTGCCTAACCCAGTTAAAATCCTGTGACCGTGTGTGATAAAGGAGTTGGAGAGGAAAAGTGTATGGGTGGCTCAGGAAGGAGGAGCAACTGACTTCATACTACAATGACTCTCCCATTTATAAATGCTGGTACACCTTAATTTATTTTCAGACTTAACTGATTGAAATGGAAAATGTTAATGTGATCACAAACCAAAGGACAAAATAACTAACACAAACCTCCAGTTCAGAAAGTGATTGTAACTATGACAGTAAGAGCACAAAGACCTTAAGCAATGGCTCAGGTCAACCGACAAATATCTAAGAAATTGTATTGACAGCTGTGGAAAGATTAAAAGGGCAGATGGATTTTGTCTAAAGACATCTAAATCCCTGAAGTAGTGGGAGGAGGTGAAGCATGGATAGATGAGTGACAATTTGATAAAGGAGGTGTAGCAGGAGGGAAATTACACTCCACCTCCCCCCTTTTCTGCTCTCTCATCATCAGTAAGGAGTTGTGCTCTGAGGTATTCCTCCTCAAATTACCTGCAAAGAGACATCCTCTTTTGTTTTGGCCATTTCTCTTCCTCCGTCTGCCCTGCAGTAAAATTCTACCTGTCAGATCAAACAGGCAGCATGTCTACACAGCACAGTAACTCACTTGCCTCCCCTTAAAGAAAGTGTTTAAAAAAAACATAAAGGCAAAACAAAAAAAGACGCTTTAAGAGAAAATGAAAAAGACAAAAAGATTGGCAACACAGCCAAGCAGAAGGCAAAGAAATCTACTGGTCCAGGCAGCCTTACTCCTGTTTAAATTACTTGGATATTAACTGGATGATGAATAGAACTCCATATGAAAGTCAGAAATCCCCTGTGGCCAAAACCAAGGTTTCTGTGCTATTAACCAATATAATAAAATCATATTTATGCATTCCTTTAGCAATGATGTCATTTCCTAATACTTACCAAGTACACAGGCATTCACAAATTCATACAACGCCTTATACCCAAAGCTGGTGGTTTGCAGTGTCACCGGTTAGACAGCTTTTGTGCACCTTGTATTGCAAGAAAGCTCAGACACCTCTCTCATTCATGTTAACTTTCCCTACAACTTTCTCCTTGTCCAAAATGAGATACTTGTACACTGAGTGATAAATGATGTATTATTACTTCGGATTCTACTTTACAGTTAAAGCTAAAATAATTGAATTAAAGGAATTAAATTGTGGAAATGATTTTCTAGCTGGGGAAATTGACCATTTTCAACAGATTTAAGAGGAAAGTGTAGCTGAAGCACATTAGACTACTGTAGTTTGGCATCAACACTATCAAGATAAGATAAGATAAGATAAGCCTTTATTAGTCCCACAACGGGGAAATTCCAGGATTGCAACAGCACAGGGATAGCAACACTCAGAGCAACAATCAGAAGGCAAGAAAAAAAAAACAAGCAAGCAAGAGCAGCTAATATACATATGTACATATTACTATAAAATATATATATACACACACACAGACACACAGTCCAGAGCATTGTAGCTGGATGGAATAAATATATGAATATATAAACACACAGTGTAGAGCATTGTAGCTAGATGGAATAAATATATAAATATATAAACACCCACAGTACGGAGCATTGCAGCTAGGTGGAATAAATATGTAAGTATATAAACACACACAGTGCGGAGCATTGTAGCTAGATGGAATAAATATATAGATATATAAAAACACAGTGTGGAGCATTGTAGCTAGATGGAATAAATATATAGATATATAAATATGAACACACCCAGTGCTGAGCATTGTAGCTAGATGGAATAAATATGTAAATATATAAACACACACAGTGCAGAGCATTGTTGCTAGATGGGATGAAACAGCATAACCCTCTACTTAGTTATCCTACATGGTATGATTATGTGCCCATACATATTCTCACCCTCCATAGCGACCGGTATTTTCCTAGTTGTATGCCGGAGGGGACCATTGTGTAAGTCTATTGCATCTTTTGCATTTAAAAACTATTAGTTTGTTACGTCTTTTTGCTATCTCTGCGAGCAGCCCTGCTTAGGTTGTACAGTCTGACAGCCGTTGGTAGGAAGGACCTACGAAACCTCTCGGTTGTGCACCTGGGATGATGTAGTCTGCGGCTAAATGAGCTCCTCAGTGCATTCAGTACGTCCTGCATAGGGTGGAACTCGGACTCCAGCAGAGATGACAGTTTCAACAAACAAACACAATATTGATCTCATCTATATTTACTTGTATAATCCTATATCCCTCCTATACTGGAGTCTGTAGTTTCAGTGGTCAATGAGATATGGCCAGTTCTTGGAGTACAATAAGCACAAAAACAACCCTGAATAAATGAATGGCCAACTACTCATGGCAGCTAGCCACATTTGGTTCTGGACAAAATATAATAAACTATAATAAAATAAGCTAAAATAAGATCTAAGAATGACATATATGGTCAAGCATTGACAGAGAAACAAGGCTGTTTATTAAGGGCAGACAGAATATATAGAAAATAACAAGACCTGGCTGTGAGCTGTCTTACAGCTCAGCCAGCACTAGATCGTCAGACCTATCAGCCTCTCCACACTGAGAAGAGTTTTAATGTGGTAGACAGTAGGGTTGAAATGATTAGTTGACGTTGTTGATAGCGTCAACAATAAAAATTTGTCAACAAATATTTTTATTGTCGACAAATTGTTTAATTATAAAGTTTATATGCATACCGCGGTTCAGCTGTAACTGCAGCTAACTGCAATGCACGACCGGAACTGCTGAGGGCAGTAGCGCTTCTGTTGTCTGGCATGCGTGAACAATTTCCAGTGAAGAAGAAGAGGAGCACATTATATGGCTCAGTCTGTATGGCAAATGTTGAAATGGTTAAAAAAAAAAGCAGACCCAAAGTTTCTGTTGTTTGAAAACAAAACAAGTAAAGACATTGTAAGGCAGACCTCTCTCACCACGGCAGCACTACAGTGATGCATGAGCACGACACCCGGAAGCCACAAAATTAAACATCTGCTGGGTAAGTTTTAGTGAGTAAAGAGAGTTAGCGCTGCTTATTTCCAATGGCCAACTGTTCAAGTTTTAGAAAAATGACAATACTGTTAGTACGTGCTGTTTATGTTAGCTTACCTTTTTGACAATAAGCTCTCTGATTGCTGAGGACTGAATTGTCATGGATAACGTGTTGAATCCAGTAACGTAAATGACAGGAGTTACTATCTCTTTTTCATCTTTGTTAATATTAGCCCTCATTCTGAATATTAGTTACACTGTGTCCAGCTGAGACAAAATGGCATTTGAATGCCTCACGGCCATGGGAGATGGAACGTTAAGAGGTATTTGTTGTGATCTGACCGCTGATCCCATCTGCACTCGAGTTGCTCAGTATTTCCCCTTTTCCATCATATTATTCTGGGATTTGTTATTAGGACCGCTCAGGGGCTTTTATTGTGACAGCGTCACGGCCGCACTTCCGGCTGTCAAAGCCGAGCCGGCGCCATGACAGCTGCTTGTCATTTTCGTTAATTACTTGACCTCTTTTCTGATTAGTTTATGCTTTGTATATAAGGGAGCAGCTGAGGCTCACTCCTCGCTGCAACCTACACAACGGTACACCTCGTACTTTTGGATTGGAGCCCCTATTCCCGACTCCGGTCTTTCACCTGTGTTTCGGACTTTTGGCTACGTGTCATAGTAAGCGTTTTTGTACAGCGCAGGCTCCGTCCTCACTGCCTCTCTTAGTTTATTCTTCAGAGTCGTTTATCGTGTATCTCAGTTTACGTTCGTGTTTGTCCCACATGGCTGTTTATTTTGTCATTATGCCTTCTTGTAAATAAACAAGCAAACTTATTGTCTGGCATCTGGTGTCTCATTAATAAGATAAGATAAGATAAGATAAGCCTTTATTAGTCCCACAACGGGGAAATTCCAGGATTGCAACAGCACAGGGATAGCAACACTCAGAGCAACCATCAGAAGGCAAGAAAAAAAAAAAAAAAAAAAAATGCCCTGCAAGGGGCATTCATAACAGTATTAAACAGCAGCTGAGGTAAAATATGTACTAGACTAGAGCCCCAACAAGAAGCAGAGGTGGAGGACAAGAGAAAAATAAACGCGACTAGTCAACTAGTTGAAAAAAATAGTCGTTAGATTAGTCGACTACTAAAATAATCTTTAGTTGCAGCCCTAGCAGACAGACCAACTCCAACCACCTAACCAAACTAATGCTGATAGGGTGGGAATCACCAGAGGAACCACAATACGATATTGCAATATTTGGGCCGCGATCCCAATTTTGTCATACACTGAGTACTGTGATATCATATATCGCAATTTCCCACCCCATCTTTGCCTTGTTCAACTCCTGGCCAGATCTCACCAATCACTCATTTGCTGGGCTGACCTAACCACACAGTGAGCATTTAGCACCATCAAATGCACTGAAAAGTCAATCGGTTTTTATTACTCTGGTACCTAAATAGGTAAGTTTGTATTTGCAACATTTACTCATAATTCGTAATAAAGTATCAGACTACTGGTGTTTCTGAATCTATATCATCACCACAAAGCATTGCCAATTTGCAATACTGCAATGAATCAGTTTTTTTCCTTGCCCCTATAATAGTCCAATCTACCAACAATCACAGCAACAGTATACTGATGCAAGATCTATTATTAACTGTGGATCAGTGGCCCATGTGGGAATAGGGATGTCTAGATGGGTCAATAGAATTTAAAGAAGAAATATTTATTTAACCTTTATCTGATTCTGCCAGTCCAGGGATTGAACCAGTGACCCAATGAAAAAATGGACCAAATGAAAGCAGAGAACCACATTCACTTTAGCTTAAGACAACATGAGCTACTGGCAATTTTATTTTCCTGGACTTTAATATACATTTACACCTAACCTCTTATACACCATTTATTGTGAACCTACTGGTGACATTAAGCCATGAGAAGCTAGCCTAATTTATCCAGCTAGAGTTTCTGAAGGCTTGGTGTTTTTCACCATAGAATAAATAAATTAAAGAAAGGTGAAACAAGTTCATAGCTTCCTGACATATTTACTGCAGAAATAAACCAGAGAAGACAATCTGTCCCAGTCAAGAATTATGGCCGTCACAGAATGTGAGTACAGATAAAGAATATGAAAAATGTTTACTTTGAAAGAAAATCATTCCAACTGATTCGATTAACTAATGTGGAATTTTATATATTTCATATTTTATTCAAACATGAATTATGAAACATTATGCATTAGGATTCTAGTCTTTTGGATTAATTGTGTTTTAGAAAAACCTATCCAGCACTGTGTCAAGTGCCAAATGTTTCTGTTCCTACAAGAGTTCTTTATTCAAAATCAAATATTTTACAATGGGAGACTTCCAACACCAGATGGCTACTTTTGTTTACACTTATTTTATTACCATCAATTCCTGCCGTTACTAAAGTCTGTTTGACTGGCAAAGATCACACATGCTGGGGTCTCTTACTTTTCAAAGTTATTGCTGTGACTCTTGAAAACTCGTTAATTCCCACTGCTACATTTGACTTAATCAAAAATTACACAAATTACCAGCACAAGTCCCCTGTATTAAGTCTGTGTTAAAATGAAAAAGTCACTCTGATGGCAGGCATGATCCATGAGACATGATTAGCGAGGCTGAAGCCAAAAGGCCACAGTAACGGTTTATTTACAACCGACTGCCATTAATACACTGAGGAGTCTAATGAGCTCATAACTGGATTTTTTTACACAAAGAGCCTTTGTTCCATAAGACAGTGTGAAACAGACCAGAAAAGCTGGACAGAGACGAGCGTGTGGAAGTACAGTGTGTGTGTGTGTGTGTGTGTGTGTGTGTGTGTGTGTGTGTGTGCGCGCGCGCGCGTGCGCACGCCTTTCATGTTTTCCTGTAGATACCAGAGAAAAACAACTGTCTAACTACCTAATCAGTCTAACAGCAGGCTTGTTCTCTGTCAGGTGACTCCTAAAAACTGAGACTCCTCTGGGCAGATTTTCAGGGAAACATGCTTATCTATGTTTTAATTTTTCTCAGTAACTTCCAAAAAAGCTGAAAAATGACAACTCTGTAGGCAGAGAATAAAACAGTGACAAAACTAAAATATAGTGTATAATCAGTCCCTCCAGGATTTCACAATGTTGCGATCACACCAATTCACGCAAATTCAACCAATCTCCACAAATTCTGTGCGACCTTGTAACTTTGTCCAATCACCGCAGCATTCCCGCAATTATGGCCAACCTTTGTCAACTTCTGTGAATCTTGCCAGTCAAATTTGTCCCAGAGTAGCACTCAAACGAGTACGTCATCAGTCCAACCAATCAAATTCGGTGTTGCACCACACTCACTTCCTTGTTTGCAGTAAGTATGAACGGAACACTTGAGCAAAAAAAAAAAACAGTGCGTGATTAAAAAAAAAACAAAAAAAAACACTCACCCGCGAGCTTTCCCACGACATTCCTTTCTCCGCTTCCCCCAGCCCGCCGCTGGATGTCAACCCATATCTTGATCCTGACCGCGTCTACTAAGTGCCGGGTTTGTGTTGAGAAAAGCATGCCTGCCTGAAAAGCACCTCTTTCGCAGGAGCCCACATTAGGAAAGATGTCCTAAAACCACAAACAAATGAGCAAATCTTCTTCTTTCGGCTGCTCCCTTTAGGGGTCACCGCAGCGGATCATCTGCCTCCATCTCACTCTATCCCTTGCATCTTCCTTTGTAACTCCAGCCCTCTCCATGTCCTCCTTCACTACATCCATGAATCTTCTCTGTGGTCTTCCTCTTTTCCTCTCGTCTGGCAGCTCCATCTTCAACATCCTTTGTCCATTATATCCACTATCCCTCCTCTGCACATGTCCAAACCATCTCAGCCTTGCCTCTCTTACTCTGTCTCCAAACCACTCAACCTGAGCTGTCCCTCTGATATACTCATTTCTAATCTTGTCCCTCGAAGTCACTCCCAATGAAAATCTTAGCATCTTCGACTCTGCCACCTCCAGCTCCATCTCCTGTCTTTTTGTCAGAGCCACCATCTCCAAACCATACATCATAGCAGCATAGCAGGTCTCACTTGTAAATCTTCCCTTTCGTTCTTGCTGCTACACTTCTGCCACAACTCACCCCTGACCCTTGTCTCCACCCACTCCACCTTGCCTGCACTCGCTTCTTCACCTCTCTTGTACATTTTCCATTGCTTTGGATGGTTGACCCCAGGTATTTAAACTCATCTATAAACTCATCAATATCTTTTATCAGGGAATCATGGCTAGTGTCTTGTTTTATGCTGTGCTCTGTTGGGGGGTGGTGGCAGTGTTTCCTCTGGCTTAAAGACCTTGCTGCGGTGGCAACGTATTTTTCCGGGGGGGGGGGGGGGGTGAGGCAGAAAACACATATGTATGAATATGTTAATTTTATACTATTTATTTCTTTTTTAATTTTGCACAGTAACTTTGCATATAATAATAATAATGCATCAGATTTATATAGCGCTTTGTCATAGACACTCAAAGATGCTTTTTACAGATACATTATTTATTCACTCCAGACAGACAATGGTAGTGGCAAGCTACTACTGTAGCCACAGCTGCCCTGGGGCTGGCTGATGGAAACGTGGCTGCCAATTTGGGCCAATGGCCTCTCCGGCCACCACCGAACATTTATACACATTCATACCCAGTGTTATGGACACTGGAGGCAAGGTGGGTAAAGTGTCTTGCCCAGGGACACAACAGCAGGTTATCTGGGGAGAGCGGGATTCAAACCGCCAACAATCTGGTTATTGGACGACCTGTTCTACGTCCTGAGCCACTGCCGTGCAAATGGAACTTACAATTTGAAGTATTGTCCAACCAAGGCTTGAATGTTGGAATATTGGGCCAGTTGGGGTCCCACCCAGACATCCTGTATTAGAACTTTTTACTGGTGTCATCCTACTCTCCTTCCTCTGCTCTCACCTCTCCTGGACCCTCTGCCTGAACACTTTCCTCTCCTTGGCTCCTCTCTTCTGTCTCATCTTGCCCTCTCTGAGCTCTGTCTAATTCAGGTTCTCTCTCTGTCTATCGTGGTATACAAACAGGTTAGAAAATATCAAGTGCCATGTACATTAAAGGAGACAACCAAAAATTTCTAGTTAAGGGTACAAAGAGCACCCACTTAAAACTTGAGTAATGACTTCAGTCTTGAAGGTTTGAGGTTTTTCTCCAAAATGTATAACAATTTTCTTAGTTTTCTACTTTTCTCTGTAAATTTATC
The DNA here is from genome assembly GCA_020510985.1 of Pholidichthys leucotaenia. Taxonomy (NCBI): domain Eukaryota; kingdom Metazoa; phylum Chordata; class Actinopteri; order Cichliformes; family Pholidichthyidae; genus Pholidichthys; species Pholidichthys leucotaenia. The sequence continues at coordinate 389,789,319 of CM035839.1, read as the reverse complement.
TAAATTTGAAACCATTTTCCTCAAATTTGTAATTTCCTCTTGTAAAATTGACTTTTCTTGTACATTTGAAACTTTATTATAAATTTGTGGATTATCTTACAGCTTATTTTTGTCTGTTTTTTAAAATAAAACTACTGTTTTTTAAATAAATTTGAAAAAGACTGTAGTATTTTTTTTTTTTACTTTTTCCTTATAACAATTTATATTTTTGACCATAACTTTGCAGTCAGAACAGAACAATAATTTAACTCCCATTACAAAGAAAAAAACATTAATAAAATTGTATTTAATGATTTAACTTAACTTAAATGACCAAGGATGCCGTTATTTCTGTTATTTCTAAGTTTTTTTTAGAAATCTCCTCACCGCCAAGAAAAACCTCCCTTATTTTGAAATCCAAATGCTGGCACGTTCAGTTTGTCTAAAGGCTGCTGACGGATTAAAGTCAATGACTTTGTGAATTTCAGTCATCTTAACTTGCCAGGTACATAATAGGGAACATAACAATATTGTAGTGGCTGGTGAAATATATCCTCAGCAATTCATCAGTCCCCCTTGCCTTTCCCTTCATATGAAGCCAGCTGCATTTGAATTCTAACCACATCTCTTAGCTAAGCGACTCTTCCGTTATTGCTCCCTTTTCCAGCGGGTTAAAACCATGATAAATGCCTCCAGTGCTTACATACCTTTTCTGATTTTTTTTCCGTGTTTAAAGTACTTTAATAAACTCATGTTTCTGTTGGACAGTCAAGCCTTATTCATGCTGCATTTCCCCTCTAGTCGGCCTTGGTCCACGTACCCTTTGGACAAGCCCGGTACGCACGCGGCACTGTTCATGCTCACTTTTTTCATCTACCCAGGCAAAGCCGTTGACGCATGCAAACAACCATCATTTGTAGTTTCACTCCCGCCCGATAGGTAGCACCAAGTTGCTGATGCACCAGGATTTTCACCAATGAAGAAATGGCGGACTTCTTTATAAAGTTTCTCTTCAAATAGAGTCCATTTCTGCTGTTTGACTTCCCGGTTTTCACTCCTTTTCCACGAAGATGCTGCTGCCGCTAACGAGACACTGCCTGCTGACTGACTGGAAAGCTCGCGTGGGCGGGGCGCTTCTAAACTCCGCGTGGATGACAGCCAAGCACGTTGTTTGTGTGCGCGCTTGCGGAAAGTCACTGTTTCATACATTTTTCTTTAATTCATATCTCCTTATTGGCGTGGCGGTAAATTTTCTTGTCGAGGCGGGCCGCCACCCAGAAATGTTACCAGAGGAAACCCTGGGAGAGTATTGGGGTAGAGAATAAAAATAGGATTAACAAGTTGATAAAGAAGGCTGGCTCCATGATTGGGCCTCCTCTGGACTCTCTTGAGGTCATAATGGAGAAGAGAATGAGGTCCAAATTGAAGATTATGTTGCAACTTGAAAGTCATCCTTTTCATCATGTTTTTAATACATGTCGCAGTTCTCTTAGTGAGAGACTGTTGATGCCTCAGTGCTCCACAGAAAGACTGAAGAGGTCTTTTGTTCCTGGAGCAATTACATTTTATAATAAGCATCTGTGGGGGGGGGGGGTGTTATTGCATCTGATTGTCATATTATTTTATGCATTTGCTCCTGTTTTAAGTGTTATGTTGCTATGAATGTGTTGTGAATGTTTGTTTTGGACTGGCGGCAAGTGAATTTCCTCTGTGGGATTAATAAAGTTACCTTATCTTATAGGGCTGTGAATCTTTAGAAGTCATACAATTCAATTCAACTCCGATTTTGGGGGGGGGTCACGATTCGATCCAGAATTGATTTCTGATTCAAAGCGCTTTTCAATTCACATTTGGCTCTCAGTTCACTATGAAAACCCACAAATCTCAGGAAAAAAAAGTCCACTGCACTGCAAAAAATGCTGAGGTAATCTTGAAAGTAGAGTACAGTGTGTTGATCTTTTGGGGGATTATATTTTTTTTTAAAAAATTACATCAACTGATTTGCAATAAAATACTGTTAAATGAAAAAAGTAGGCTTAGGTTAGTAACTGCTTTTTCATTTTTTGAAAACTTGTGAGTTTCAACAATGAAATTGTACACAAGTGAAATAAATTTTGAAAATTTTCCTTTTCAGCATATCACAATTCCTAACAGCTTTTACAAAGTGTGTAGGTTTGGTTGCTCTCCAGCATTCTAGAAATATAGGCTACTCATTAAAAAACAAAAGTAAATTCTATCACAAATACTTTGAACATCCATTTAAATAGCAGTGCTACCTGACTGCATGCAGTCAATGTACAGTTACCTATACAGTAACTTAGTGCAATGAACAAATTCAATCCACCTTATTCCTGAGGGCGGTGCTATAGAAATGATTGTGGGCAGAACTTCCGATTTCAGCGGAAGTAGTGTTAAATCAGTCAGCAAGAGTGGAGTAGTAAGACATTTAAAATAGCGTTTTTAAAAGTGTTTCTAATTTGTTTTAATTTATAGTCCACATACCTGCTTTGCAGTCAAGTGGCACATAATTTCAACACTTGGAGTTTTTGAGCCACCGGAGTGGTGGCTCAGTTGGTAGAGCATCCGCCCCACACCCGGGAGGCAGGGGTTCAAATCCCGGCAGGGTCATGCTAAAGACCATATAAAAGTGGAACTTCCTGCCATCCAGCTTGGTGCTCAGCAATAATGGAATAAAGGAGGGAAATTTGTGGCGACGCCTTGCATGGCAGCGGCCCTCTGATTCTACGCTTGGGGTGTGTGTGATTAACACAGTAGATAGGTAAAACACAATCTCGTTCTACTGTACATAATTGGTTGTACAGTTGAATGACAATAAAAAGGGTGATTTAATTTTTTTTTAAATTTAATTTGTATTTTTGAATGTTTTTGCGTAGTTCTGGTACTTGCTGCTGTTTGTGGTGTGAGGTTCCTAAACCTCAGCTAAATCTGTGCTGGCTTTAACAACAGTGCATAGATCATGCACTGAAAACTAAAAAGGATTGTTGGGACTTCCGGTTATGGCTGCCACGTAGGACGGACGTGTCTCGCTCTGCTCTGCTCCTGGAGAAAAAAAAATCGGCAAATAACTCTCTCATTTGGGACAGAACGTATCCCAGCGTTTGGGCGAGGATATGTCGGCGAAGCCTAAGGCTGGAAAACCAGGAAAAGGAAAAAGCGAGCCGCCGAAACAGTCCAAATTAACGGACTTTCAGGTCTGTGACGCAGCAAACAGGGCTCCATATATGGCGGAGGAGGCTGGCAACGCTGCGATTTCTGCGGGGAATGGCGCAGATGCGCTGATGGCTGCCATGAGTTCAATGAGAGCGGACTTTTCCTCTAGATTTGATGGGATTATGACAGCGTTGGAAGGAATAAGAAAGGAATTGGGTGACTGTGTAGAACGAACGGCGCAGATGGAGCTCCGTCTCGCTAGTGCTGAAGATGACGTCACCCGTCTTCAATTAAAGGTGCGCACTTTGGAAAAAAAAAATAAATCTCTGGAAGATAATATTTTGGATTTGGAATCTCGGTCGAGACAGAATAATTTGAGGCTGGTGGGTCTTCCAGAGGAATCAGAAGGTCGGGACGTATGTTCCTTTCTGGAAAAGTGGATTCCGGAGGTGCTGGGCAGCGAGGAGTTGCAATCAGCAGTGGTTCTGGAAAAAGCACATCGCATTGGCCCACGGAGAGATAAGGGACCGCCGAGGACCTTAATTATGAAGTTTCTTAACAACAGAGACAGGATGAAGATCTTCAACGCTGCACGAGCTAAAAAAGGAGAGATTAAACACCAGGACCAGCAGGTGCGGTTCTACCCAGATTTGGCCACAGGAATCCAGCAATTGAGGAAGCAGTTTGATCCCGTACGTAAGGAGCTGCGCAACCTTGGGATTCGTCATGGTGTAATCTATCCTGCGAGACTGCTGACCACGTATGAGGGCAGAACCCACATCTTCAAGACCCCAGAGGAGGCGCAGGAGTTCATCAAGAGGATCAAAGAAGAAGAAGAGACTGGTGGGAGCTAAGCATGAACAAAATATAAGGTAGAATAATTAAGCATTTGCACAGGCATCTGACTGACTTGAAGTAAATAGTAAGTTTACAAAATATAGATTGTATTATATATTTAAAAAAAAACAAAACAAAAACAAAACAAACAAAAAAAAAAAAACTATGATGTACAAAGTTGTTAAAAATTTTGGAGTTAAGTTGGAAAACTACAGAGGAGAGTTAATGTTACGTCATTAAAAGCAGTAGAGTTAGGGTGATTGGGAGGATGAAGAAGGAGTGGCTTAGGCTGTTCCCCGTGGGTGTGGAACGGTCGATGGCTATATCGGGAGACAGAATTTTTCTTTTGATTTTGGGGGGTTTGCCACAAGTGTGGGAAGGGGAAATTTGTTTGTGTGTAGTTTGTAGGATGAATGTTCAACCACTCATGTTTTTGCTTCTCTGTATGAGCATGTTTACACTGCAAGGTAATCCCAAACTCTCTATTGATCATGGACCAAAGTGTTAATCTTAATTTAACTTCATGGAATTGCAGAGGTCTACAAAATTTAAAAAAACTTAAACAAGTTATGAATAAAATAAAGGACATGGGTTCAAGAATTGTGTTTTTACAAGAAACTCATCTGATAGAGGAGGATGTTAAAAGAATTAGGAGTAGATGGCAGGGAAGTGTATTCACCTCTTCATTTTCATCCCGAGCCAGGGGAGTTATGACTCTCATACATAAATCAGTTCCTTTTCAAGTGAAAAATGTAATTGGAGACAAATTTGGAAGATATGTAATCATTCAAGGTTCTTTGCTATTAGAAAATATAAATCTTGTGAACTTATATGGTCCCAATATAGATGATCAGAAGTTCTTTGCTAATTTATTTCTCATCTTATCATCACTTACAGGGCAACATATAATAGCAGGGGATTTTAATTGTACATTGAATCCAGGTGTGGATAGATCAACAGGACTGGATTGTACGCACATTGGATGTAGGATGACTATTAATCATTTTATGAAAGAATTGAGATTGTTAGATATATGGAGAGAAATGAAACCACAAGTTAAAGCCTATTCTTGTTATTCCAGTACCTACAAGACATTCTCACGTATTGATTATTTTTTGATTTCCACAGAATTAAGGTCCAAGATTCAAAACTGCTTTTATGATAACATCGTGATCTCTGATCATGCACCCTGTTGTCTAATATATGTAGATAAAAAATTGACAAAGGAATCAGGTAGATGGCAATTTCAGCATAAATGGCTTCAGGATGAGGAATTTGTCAAGTATATAGAAAAACAGATAGACGAGTTCTTTGACATCAATACTACACAAACATCAGCATGTGTAAAGTGGGAGGCTTTCAAAGCTTTTATTAGGGGGCATATTATTAGTTATACAGGATCAAAATCTAAGAAGACTCGAGAGGAGAGAGCTAAATTGGAACATAAAATAAAAAATCTTCAGGAAAAAGTGTATGCAGGAAGTGACCCAAGGTTGGAGAATGAATTACTGATTTTGAGAGCTGAATACGACAAAAAATCAGCGAATAGAGCTGCCTCGAGTCTTCTAAGATTGAAACAATCTTTTTATGAACAAGGTGAAAAATCAGGAAAATTATTAGCATGGCAGATTAAACAATTGGAAATTAAAACACCAATTACCAGTATTATAAGTAACGGACAGGTAGTTATAGATCCTTTAGAAATTAATAGAGCCTTTAGAGATTACTATGAAAAATTATATGATACCAAAAATGAACCTGATTTAACAAAACTAAATGGGTTTTTGAACGAACTATCTATACCGTGTATTCCAAATGAAAACAGGGAGATATTGGAGTCTAAAATTAGTCAAGAAGAAGTTGGGCTAGCCATTGATAATATGAAATCAGGAAAAAGTGCAGGACCAGATGGTCTTCCAGTTGACCTTTATAAAAAATTTAAGAATAAATTAATAAAACCTTTTTTGGAAATGGTTTTAGAAGCATTTCAAAATAATAATTTACCATCATACATAAATAATGCCTTAATTATACTGCTGCCAAAACCAGGTAAGCCCTCTAATAAATGTGAAAATATGAGACCAATAAGCCTATTAAACGCCGACCTTAAGATAATCTGTAAAATTTTAGCAAGACGAATACAAGAAATTTTACCAAATATTATTAATCGAGATCAGAATGGCTTTATAAAGGGTAGACAAGGCTTCCATAATGTAAGAAGACTATTTAATATTATCTATTTTAATAAAGAAGCACCGGATACAGCTCTCCTATCATTGGACGCCGAAAAGGCCTTTGATAGAGTTGAATGGCCCTTTCTTTTTGAAGTCCTACAAAGGTTTGGACTTGGAAATAATTTCATAAAATGGGTTCAAATAATATACAATAATGCTACAGCAGAAATCCTAACAAATAACAATATTTCAAAACCAATAAAAATCAATAGAGGATGTCGACAAGGCTGTCCACTCTCACCTTTACTGTTTACTATGGCAATTGAACCTTTAGCGATAGCGATACGTTTACATTCACAAATATATGGAATTAAAGTTGGACCAACAGAACATAAAATCTCCCTGTACGCCGATGATATAATTTTGTTTATGTCGAATCTAAAAAAATCAATTCCAACCTTGTTGAATTTAATAAAGAATTTTGGGGAAATATCAGGATATAAAATAAATAAAACTAAATCTTCAATATTAATGCTAAATGAGACCCAGAGAAATTACCCAGCCCCTGAGGTAAATCAATTCAATGTTGTAAATCAGTTTAAATATTTAGGAATCCAAATTATGCCTAAGCTAGAATCAGTCGCCAGTGTCAACTATGAAGCCTTAATGTCAGATATCAGTGAGTTAACTCAGAGATGGATGTCACTACCAATGTCGATGATCGGGAGAATCAATATACTTAAAAGTAATATTTTACCTAAAATACTTTATTTATTTCAATACATTCCCTTATCACCACCTTTAGATCTATTCTCAAGAATAAAAAAAAAGTTAGTGGAATTTATATGGAACAACAGGAGGGCTAGATTACGTCTGTCTTTATTATATTTACCATTTGATCGTGGAGGTCTGAAATGTCCAAATTTTATGTTGTATTATTGGTCGGCACAACTGAGGTCTATGACATATTATTTTTCATCAAATGATCTCCCTCACTGGACTGAAATGGAATCATACAATTTACCTTTACCTCTTCCCATATTCATATACTCAGATTCGGCAAAAAAATTACAAAAACAAGTTAAAAATCCATTTGTAAAGCATATGATCAAAATATGGTGTGAAGCTAAAAACTATTTAAAAGAACCACAGTTATTGTCACAATTTAGTCCAATATGGGGTAATCAATATTTTAAACCAGGGAGAGCGGACGCTGTATTTAAAGTATGGAATTTAAAAGGGATACAAAAGATTCAGGATTTATATTTGCCATGTGCAGACAACATAATGTCTTTTGAAGAGCTGAGGATCAAATTTAATCTCAATAGAACACATTTTTTTAAATATCTTCAACTTAGAAACTTTATTCGATCAAATCAAAATAAAGCTCTCACTCGACCTATTTATTCATCCTTGGAAAAAATGATGATGAAAGATAGTAAAAGAAAGGGTATTATTTCAGAGTTTTATAACTCATTGACACTATCTTCAAGTGAAAATTCACTGAAAAGATTAAACTACTGGAAAGAAGATCTGCAAATTGAAATTTCAGAGGAACAATGGGAATTGGCTTGTACAGAAGCTCAAACCAAATCAATAAATGCACGCCTTAAATTGATACATTTCAAATGGTTAATGCGGATGTATGTTACACCGGAGGAGTTAAATAGATATAACAAAAATATACCAGATACATGCACAAAATGCATGGAAAGTAAAGGAACCCTATTTCATTGTTTATGGGAATGTAGATTAATAAGAATGTTTTGGGAAGAGGTGAGGGTAACAATTGAAAAAATAATCTCAAAACAAATCATATTGAATCCTAAACTGGTTTTGTTGGGTCTGTACCCAGAAAAGCATAATTTCAATAAAAGTGAAAGAACATTCATAGACCTCAGTTTGCTTAATGCCAAAAAATGTATTGCACTATTATGGAAAAAGACTCATAGACCAGATGTGACTCAGTGGTTAAGACAGATGTTAACAAACCTTCCATTAGAAAGAATAACATATATACTGAAATCAAAGGAAATTGTGTTTGAGAATATATGGAGACCTTTTATTGATTATGTAAAAAATTTAAACATAACTCTTGAAGAAGAAGGTGAATGATGTGTGTGGACCTTGTAAATTCCAAACTGGTGAACATAATATGTATACTTATGTATTGGATTGTCTAGACTAAACAGAGGAGCATTGTTGAAGACTTGATTTTGTTGGTGGTTGTTGGTGTTTTTAGTGCATTTTTTTTTTTTTTTGTAGTACTTTAGTGTTAGTGTTTGATTGTTTGTATCATGTTTGTTAAAAAAAAAAAAAAAGGTTCAATAAAGATATTGTGGAAAAAAAAAAAAGGATTGTTGGTGTGATTGGTGGGACAGACACAGAACAGACACAGCAGCACCAGGTATGTTTTCCCTTGTATGAATATCACAGATCTGACGTTTATATATGTCACCAGATGCAAGGCTGCATGAAGTAAAATAATAAATTTAAAAAATAGTAACAGTTTGCTCCCTAAGGCTTAACGATTTAAGAAAGATCTCAAATCGGTGTTTTGGTTTTTTTTTCCATTCGCTGCACTGCCTTGGAACGATATGGACTTGACAGTAGCACCTTCAGCATGCATTCATTTTTAAATTATCACAAAATATAGATCAATAAAATTTTGAACAATTGTCAGAAAAGGTCTGTAAGTGTTAAGTTAATAACAAGCATTCACGGCTTGACAGCAGCATGAGCATTTTAATTTAGGGGTAAAACGAACAGCTGCAGCTGTCTGTTTTACCCCAACATTAAAACACCCGAGCACGGTGTTGTGGTTCTTTGTGGTACTGACTAGATTCTACGTCTGCTCTGAGGTAAATTTGATTATGTCCAACATATTTTGACAAAATACATCTGACTTTATTGCGGTGGAGACATTGATATATCTCAGAGCTTTTATTTGTTTACAGCGTTAGCATCTTAGCAGCGGCGCTAACTAATGGAGCTACTGTCTGCGAGGCCACTTTTTAAGCTCATTTTCCCATCCCTCCATAGTCGTGGGAAGTGGTATGATTATATTACTGTTTTTTAACTGCAAAAGGCCGTGTTCCCACATTTTTGATGCCGAAGCATTGTTTTTTAACAAGGAAAAGTGTCCCGTTTCAGTGACAACCACACATTCTAAACTAGTACCGGAAGCTGCGCCCATAATTCACGCAAGACATCATGGGGGCTAGGAATAAGGTGGATAAGAACTGAATGCAATTGATGCATAAGATAAGTAACATTAATTTTAAACCTACACAAATATAAACTTAAGTATCTAAATTCTTTGGAGACCTAAAAAACAAATTAAAGTTATAAAACAAAATAAAGTGCTGTTACAAGATTTCATGATATTTTTTTTTTCCCCTGTTCAGAATTTGCTGGGAGTTTGCTAAAGTGGTGCAGTGTGCATTGTTCAGCAGGAGGACTTATAACTTTTTCCACTTCTTTCAACTCTGGGTGATGGCAGTTAATGTGAGCCCTGGTGTTTGTGGTGTTACCCAAGTACTTGACTTTCATTTTGCAAACTTTACATATTACATGTGTCATGTCTAGTGCTTTCTTTCCCGGAATGTTGTAGAAACAAAAATGCACCCACACACTTGCCTTCATTGAAGATGGGACTGGCTGAATTTCTTGCTGCTCTATTTTTTCTTTATTCCTACTATTTCGTCCGGCTGCTAGCTAGTAAGCTACTCTGCATGGTTCTCCTGCGCCAGCAGTGTCAATGTGTAATTGTGTATCACAATACGTGTCACATGATGGGACATCGATCCATCTTCTACCGTTTTATCCTTTTCGGGTTGGGGGGGTTGGAGCCTATCCCAGCATCTTTGGGCAAGAGGCAGGGTACACCCTGGACAGATTGCCAGTTCATCGCAGGGCCAACACAGAGAGACAGACAACCATTCACTCTCACATTCACACCTAAGGACAATTTAGAATCCCCAGTTAATGCCATTTAACCTAACCTGTATGTCTTTGGCCTGTGGGAGGAAACCTGAGTACCCGGAGTAAACCCATGAAGACACGGGGAGAACATGCAAACTCCACACAAAAGGGTCACCGATGGTTTGGGGGTGGGGTTGAACCCACGATGGTCAGGGTGGAATCGATCCCGTGACCTTCTTGCTGTGCTGACACAGTGCTAACCACTGCACCACCGTGCTGCCACATGGGTATATTTAATGCCTTGGAAATTCTTTTGTACCCTTCTCCTGACTGATACCTTTGAACACTGAGATCTCTCTGATGATTTGGAAGCTCTCTGTGGACCATGGCTTGTGCTGTAAGATGTACAGTGGGGTAAAAAAGTATTTAGTCAGCCACCAATTGTGCAAGTTCTCCCACTTAAAAGATGAGAGAAGTCTCCAATTTTCATCATAGGTATACCTCAACTATGAGAGACAAAGTAAGAAAAAAAAATCCAGAAAATCACATTGAAGGATTTTTAATGACTTAATTGGTAAATTCCTCAGTAAAATAAGTATTTGGTCAATAACAAAAGTTCATCTCAATACTTTGTTATATACCCTTTGTTGGCAATGACAGAGGTCAAACGTTTTCTGTGAGTTTTCACAAGGTTTTCACACACTGTTGCTGGTATTTTGGCCCATTCCTCCATGCAGATCTCCTCTAGAGCAGTGATGTTTTGGGGCTGTCGCTGGGCAACACAGACTTTCAACTCCCTCCAAAGATTTTCTATGGGGTTGAGATCTGGAGACTGGCTAGGCCACTCCAGGACCTTGAAATGCTTCTTACGAAGCCACTCCTTTGTTGCCCGGGCGGTGTGTTTGGGATCATTGTCATGCTGAAAGACCCAGCCAGGTTCAGGTTCAGGTTCAGGTTACTTTATTTGTACCCGTAGGTAGATTTGTTTTGCAGTCTGGTGACATCCATATTTACAAGCCCCTAATTACATTCAACATAGACACAAATACAGGCACACATGAAGCTGACTATAAACATGATAAAAATACTCAAGTCTCCATCAAACAGGGTATAAAAAGACAAAGAGATGAGGGAGAAACCAGAGGTAAGAGAGAAGGGTCATATTAAAGTTAAAAGTTAAAAACTAGTCAGAGGTTAAAAAACTCAAAGGTCTAAAACCCAATAAAATATTTAGAACCCAAGTGACATCATACAAAATAAGTAAATATAAAATATGTACAATATATTTTTATAGCTTGTTCAACTCTTTGACAGCAGCAGGGACAAAGCTGTTTTTGTAGCGCTGGGTTTTACTTTTTGGGACAGCAAACCTCCGTCTGGAGGGAAGAAGCTGAAAGTTGCAGTGCAAAGGGTGGGAGTCATCATTTAAAATGGAGGTAGCCATCCTCTGTACTTGTCTGGTGTACAGGGATGTCAGGCTCAGCTGTGACTCACCAAGCAAACGACTGGACCATCTAACTACCTGATCCAAGGATTTCCTCTGTTTCAGTTTTATCTGACCAAACCATGACACTAAAGAAAAGGATAAAACAGATTCAATAAAAGCCCGATAAAACATTGTCATTATGGTTCGGTCAATTTGGAAGCGTGCAAGTTTCCTCAAACAATGCAAATTTTGCTGACCCTTTTTGCACACCCTTTCACAGTTCACTTCAAAGTTTAAATTACTATCAATAATCGTCCCAAGATATTTGTACGATTGTACACATTCGGTGGTCTGGCCTTTTAGTATGGTGACTTTGTGCCTGGGAGTTTTCCTCCTAAAGTCAATAATCATATCTTTCGTTTTTGTTGTATTCAGCTGCAGGTAGGAATCCTCACACCAGTGAACAAAATCATCAACTACTGGGCCGTGGCCACTCTCACCATCCTGGAGGAGACTGACAATGACTGAGTCATCAGCATACTTTATAATGTGTCTGTTGTCATGTCTGCTCCGACACATGTTTGTGTACAGGATGAAGAGTAGTGGTGACAACACACACCCCTGAGGAGAGCCAGTAGAAGAGCACTTTAGGTCAGACAATGTACCATTGACCTTTACTCTCTGCGTCCTGTTGGTTAAGAAATCCAGAATCCAACCCACCAGATTATTGCTCAAATCAAATTGTTGCAGGAGCCTTTCACCTAAAATATGAGGTTGGATTGTATTAAAGGCGGAAGAAAAGTCCACAAATAAAAGCCTGGCATGTGTCCCATTTAAATCCAGATGTTTAAAAAGCATGTTAAACAGAGTGACAGTGGCATCCTCCACTCCTCTGTGAGGCCTATAGGCAAACTGCAGAGGATCCAATTCATGTTCAGTCTGCCTTAGGACCTCACATCTGACCAGTTTTTCAAAAATTTTCATTAAAATTGAAGTCAAAGCAACTGGTCTAAAGTCGTTTACCATTTTAGGACAGCTGGATTTTGGAACGGGAACAACCACGGCTTCTTTCCAGATCTTAGGCACATGTTGTGTCTGTAAGGACTTATTGAAAATGTAATGAAATATAGGACTCAGTTCATGTGACACTGCAGCAAAGACATTGAGTTGCTAGCTGTTAGCATGAGGCCTACATATATCCCGAGAGAACACTCACACGTGATCTGCATTGTTGTTTATGCAAATCCGACGGCGAACGCTGGGACAGCACGTGACGTCATCCATTCAGTAACCAGCAGGCTGCAGACAGAACACCCAGATGCTCTTCTCCTCATCTCAGGCGATTTCAACCATGTTTCACTGTCTCCCATTCTACCCACGTTCACCCAGTATGTCACATGCCACACTAGAGACAATAAAACACTGGATTTATTCTACGCAAACACTAAGGAGGCGTACACCTCATCACAACTACCCCCACTCGGGAGATCGGATCACAACTTGGTTCATCTCCGGCCGGTGTACAAACCCCTAGTGCACAGACAACCTCCGGCCATGCACACTGTGGAGTTATGGTCTGAGGAGACAATGGACACCCTAAAGGGCTGTTTTGAAGCCACCGCCTGGAAGCAGCTCTGCGATCCACATGGTGAGGACATCGATGGCCTCATTCACACCTTCACGGGCTACCTCAGCTTCTGTGTGGACAAATCCGTTCCCACCAAGACCATACGGCGTCACTCAAACAACAAACCCTGGATCAACCCTGAGATTAAAACACTTCTGAGAGAGAAGAAGAGGATCTTCAGGTCAGGGAACAGGGAGATGCTGAAGTCCGTACAGAGGGAGCTGAGGAGAAAGATCAGAGAAGGCAAGGACAGCTTCAGGAAGAAGATGGAGGACAAGCTGCAACAGAGCGACATCAGCGGGGTCTGGAGAAACCTCAAAACCATCTCGGGGCTCCAGAATACCTCCCCCCAGGCCACAGGGGGCAGGGAGTGGGCGAACAACCTGAATCTGTTTTTCAATAGATTTGACCAACCGCCCTCCCCCCTGACTGCACAACAACCACTGCTGCCTCTAAAGAAATCAAGTCCTGCTGCCCACTCCCCACTCTACCAACACCCCCCCACTCCCAACACACAGCCCCCCATCCTGACCCTGACCAGGACCCAGGTGAGGACGGAGCTGAGGAAGATCAAGGCGAGGAAGGCGCCGGGACCGGACGGCATCAGCGCAAAGCTCCTCAAGTCCTGTGCAGACCAGCTGTGTGGGATTGTGACGTATATCTTCAACATGAGCCTGAAACTGGGGAGGGTACCACAGCTGTGGAAAACATCTTGTGTGGTACCTGTACCAAAAACTTCCCACCCCAAAGACCTGAACAGCTACAGACCGGTGGCCTTGACGTCCCACTTGATGAAGACCCTGGAGAGACTGCTCCTTGCTCACCTCCGCCCCCTGGTGGAACCAGCGATGGATCCACTCCAGTTCGCCTACCAGCATGGCATTGGGGTGGAGGATGCGGTGATCTTCCTCCTTCACCGTTCTCTGTCCCACCTGGAGAAGCCCGGGAATATGGTGAGGATCATGTTCTTTGACTTCTCCAGTGCTTTCAACACCATCCAACCGATGATCCTGAAGGACAAGCTGCTGCGCGCAGGGGTGGACCAGCACCTGTCATCATGGATCCTGGACTACCTCACGAACCGGCCTCAGTTTGTGAGAACCCGGGACTGTGTGTCCGACACGATCATCAGTAGCACGGGGGCCCCCCAGGGAACGGTGCTGGCTCCCTTCCTGTTCACTCTTTATACTGCGGACTTCTCACACAACACAACACACTGCCATCTACAGAAGTTCTCTGATGACTCTGCGATCGTTGGCCTCATCTCCAATGGAGATGAAGCTGAGTACAGAGGGCTTATCCAGGACTTCGTGGACTGGTGCCATCGGAACTGCCTCCAGATCAACGCGAGGAAAACTAAGGAGCTGGTGGTGGACTGCCGCAGGCATGGGCAGCCCCTCACAGTACCAGTAAATATACAGGGAACAGACATCGAGATGGTGACATCCTATAAGTACCTGGGTATTCATCTGAACAATAAACTAGACTGGTCACACAATACTGATGCACTCTACAAGAAGGGACAGCGCAGGCTGTTCCTGCTGAGGAGACTCAGGTCTTTTGGTGTACAAGGGGCGCTGCTGAAGTCATTCTATGACACGGTGGTGGCATCAGCCATCACTTTTGGAGTGGTCTGCTGGGGCAGTGGCATTACTGCAGCCGATAGGAAGAGACTGAACAAACTGATTAAGAAAGCTAGCTCTGTCCTGGGGCAGCGCCTTGATCCGATGGAGGAGATAGGAGAGAGAAGGACGGTGGCTAAACTGTCATCTCTGCTGGAGTCCGAGTTCCACCCTATGCAGGACATACTGAATGCACTGAGGAGCTCATTTAGCAGCAGACTACATCATCCCAGGTGCACAACCGAGAGGTTTCGTAGGTCCTTCCTACCAACGGCTGTCAGACTGTACAACCTAAGCAGGGCTGCTCGCAGAGATAGCAAAAAAGACGTAACAAACTAATAGTTTTTTGAATGCAGAAGATGCAATAGACTTACACAGTGGTCCTCTCCGGCATACAACTAGGAGCATGCCGGTCGCTATGGAGGGTGAGAGTGTGTATGGGCACATAATCATACCATGCAGGATAGCTGGGTAGACGGTTATGCTGTTTCATTCCATCTAGCGGCAATGCTCTGCACTGTGTGTGTTTATATATTTGCATATTTGTTCCGTCTAGCTGCAATGCTCCGTACTGTGGGTGTTTATATATTTATATATCTACATGTTATTCCATCTAGCTACATTGCTCCGCACTGTGTGTGTTTATATACTTGCATATTTATTCCACCTAGCTGCAATGCTCCGTACTGTGGGTGTTTATATATTTACATATTTATTCCATCTAGCTACAATGCTCTGCACTGTGTGTTCATATATTCATATATTATTCCATCCAGCTACAATGCTCTGCACTGTGTGTCTGTGTGTGTGTGTATATATATATATTTTATAGTAATACGTACATATGTTTATTAGCTGCTCTTGCTTGCTTGTTTTTTTTTCTTGCCTTCTGATTGTTGCTCTGAGTGTTGCTATCCCTGTGCTGTTGCAATCCTGGAATTTCCCCGTTGTGGGACTAATAAAGGCTTATCTTATCTTATCTTATCTTATGTGCACAGGACTTTACCAAGCGCCCACATATATTATCAGGGCCCTGACTTTTGTTCACTTTTACAGCGCAGAACTCCCTTTTAACATCCTGCACCTCAATATTTAAGTGCTGATTGTCTTTGAGTTTCTGTTTCAAATCTTGGATTTCTGTGCTGAAATCAAGGGAGTCAAAACGACCATAAAAACAATTAAGAGCATTAGCCAGCTCTGTGTCTGAACTAAAACCATCTAAAAACACACGATTACTGCGCTCTGTGCTCTGAAGGCCTGCAATAGTTTTCATACTGGCCCAGGCTGAACCAAGTTTCTTTGCTGCCATCTTGCTTTCCAACTCTGATTTATAATTCTGTTTTGCTCTTAAAATTTCGGCCTTCAGCTCCTTTGTGGCAACCTGTAGCTCAGAAACAGACCCCTGTTTAAAGGCAAGTGCTTTCCTCTGTAAGCAGGATTTAACTGATTTAGTAACCCATGGTTTGTTGTTGGGATATATTTTGACACGTTTACGTGGAACAATCTTATTTTGACAGTAAGCCATATATGAGCATGTGAGCCACGTTTCATCTTCAATGCCCTTGCTGGTGGAAGGAGGTTTTCACTCAAAATCTCACAATACATGGCCCCATTCATTCTTTCCTTTACACGCATCAGTCGTCCTGGTCCCTTTGCAGAAAAACAGCCCCAAAGTATGATGTTTCCACCCCCATGCTTCACAGTAGGTATGGTGTTCTTTCTCCTCCAAACACGACAAGTTGAGTTTTTACCAAAAAAGTTCTATTTTGGTTTCATCTGACCATATGACATTCTCCCAACCCTCTTCTAGATCATCCAAATGCTCTCTAGCAAACTTCAGACGGGCCTGGACATGTACTGGCTTAAGCAGGGGGACACGTCGGGCACTGCAGGATTTGAGTCCCTGGCGGCGTAGTGTGTTTCTGATGTAGCCTTTGTTACTTTGGTCCCAGCTCTCTGCAGGTCATTCACTAGGTCCTCCCGTGTGGTTCTGGGATTTTTGCTCACCGTTCTTGTGATCATTTTGACCCGACGGGGTGAGATCTTGCATGGAGTCCCACATCGAGGGAGATTATCAGTGGTCTTGCATGTCTTCCATTTTCTAATAATTGCTCCCACAGTTGATTTCTTCACACCAAGCTGCTTACCTATTGCAGATTCAGTCTTCCCAGCCTGGTGCAGGTCTACAATTTTGTTTCTGGTGTCCTTTGACAGCTCTTTGGTCTTGGCCATAGTGGAGTTTGGAGTCTGACTGTTTGAGGTTGTGGACAGGTGTCTTTTATACTGATAACGAGTTCAAACAGGTGCCATTAATACAGGTAACGAGTGGAGGACAGACGAGCCTCTTAAAGAAGTTGTTACAGGTCTGTGAGAGCCAGAAATCTTGCTTGTTTGTAGGTGACCGAATACTTATTTTACTGAAGAATTTACCAATTAATTCATTAAAAATCCTTCAATGTGATGACTTCCGGGAAGATGGCGGAGAGACATAACACTTAAACAAAGAGCTCTCCCTAGCCGGATTAAAAATCATCGGTAAATGGCCAACTCGACATAAACGAATCAATAAACTAAGGGATGAAAACACGAAGGAACCGGGCACAAGGACAAAAACAGGGTAAAATTGAAGAATTCCTCTCCAACAACGCAGGAAAAACCGCTGTACGCAAAGCCCAAAAAAACGAGATGTCCACAGCAGAGAAAATGGAGGACACCAGACTCGACAACATGAACGCTGGCATCGCCAGTTTGGGTGAAGAGTTGAGAGAATTCAAGCGACAGCTACAACAGGATTTAGCGGCTCTTAAGGAGGAACTGAAAAAAGAAATTAAGGAGGAAATCATGGACCTCTGAAGAGAAATGGAGCGTAAATTAACGGAAAACATGGAGGAGCTGCGCTCCCAGCGGGCGTGTATGACAGAAGCGCAGACCCGAATTTCGGAACTAGAAGATTGGAAAAGCGAGGCAAACGAACAACTACAGACCCTGACGACGCAAACGCAGAGGATGCAGGAGAAAATAAACGACTTGGAGAGCAGATCCCGACGAAGCAATATGCGCATCTTTGGAATTCCGGAGGGCATTGAAGGCAACTCGATGACAAAATTCATGGATCAGTTCTTAAAAAAAGAACTGGAAATACCCGGAGAAACGGATCTGCAGATTCAACGGGCGCACAGAACACCGGCACAGAACCCGAAAACAAACTCTCCACCCAGGTCAGTTGTGGTAAACTTTGTGAAATATGACATAAAGGAAAGAATCCTGACGCAAGCATGGAAAAAAAAGATACGAATCGGCGACAAACAGGTATTTTTTGACCATGACTACCCGACAGAAATCGTGCAGCAGCGGAAGAAATATGCCAATATTAAAAAAACGCTGAAAGAGAAAAAAATTAGATTCCAAACGCCGCTAACGAAAATGAGGATTCATTGGGAGGAAGGCA
Organism: Pholidichthys leucotaenia; assembly: GCA_020510985.1. Classification (NCBI taxonomy): domain Eukaryota; kingdom Metazoa; phylum Chordata; class Actinopteri; order Cichliformes; family Pholidichthyidae; genus Pholidichthys; species Pholidichthys leucotaenia. The sequence goes on along the minus strand of CM035839.1, from coordinate 389,771,111 downwards.
CAAGAACCTACAACACGGCCGAAGAGGCAGCGCGGGATATGATGGAGCGGGGCCTTGAGGTGAGCGTGCCGAAGGAGACGGCTGGAGCAGCGGCGGCCCTGAACGCACCACGACAGACGGAGTGGAGACGAGTGAACGGCGGAAGAAGGGGGAGAGACGTAGAGCAGCGGGCCCAGGACAAGCTACAAGGCTTTCAACTGAAAGCCTAGATCATAACAAAGATTAAGAAAGGCACAGAAGAAATGAAGGCCAAGAAGACAAGGTAAAAGAGAAACAGACGGCTAGGAGAGGTTTAAGTGATATTTGTTGGACATTTCTAGACTTATGACTATTACTTTGATAGTAATTAGAAGTCTAGGGAGGGCCCTTCACTCTGTGAAGACAAACCCCCCACCCACCAACAGGGACCAGTGGGCAGAAGAAAGGCCCAAAGTACGGAGGTCGAGTTTTTTTAATGTGTTTTTATATAAATATGTGTTATTTTTGTTGTTAAAGGGGCTAGGAGCACAAGTTAAAAAAATGGAAAAACATGAATATGGGTAAAAATCTTAAGATAATGACACTAAACGTGAATGGTCTGAACTCACCTGTTAAAAGGGAAAGAATAATAAGAAAATTCAAGAAGGAAAAAGCTGAAATTATATTTATGCAAGAGACACATTTGAGCAAAGCAGAACATGTGAAACTAAAGAGATTTGGCTATAAGAACTCCTACTACAGTTCATTTAAGGGAGGAGCAAAAAGGGGGGTTATGATACTAATCTCAAACAAAATACAATTTGAAAGTGATCAGGAAATCCAGGATAAAGAAGGCAGGTATGTAATAATAAAGGGAAGAATAGATGGTATGCAGATCACATTAGTGAACATCTATGCCCCACCAGAAAGTGACAAGGGTTTTTTTCAACATCTGTTTGATCTCATAGCAACACACAGTGAAGGAGTCCTAATTTGTGGAGGAGACTTAAATGCTGTCATGGATCATGAAGTTGACACAACAAGTGTTAAGAAGACAAAAAAACATGTAACAAAGTTCATAAGAACCTCACTGGCAGAAATGGGTATGGTAGACATATGGAGGGACCTACACCCACTCGAAAAAGACTATACACATTATTCAGCAGCCCATAAAGTACACTCTAGAATAGATTACTTCCTTATGAATGAAGGTGACAGACACAGGGTGAGAAATTGTTGGATTGGAGGGGCAGAAATATCAGATCATAATCCTATATACATGGAAATATATTTAAACAATAGAAAACGACAAACAACATGGAAACTTAACGTAGGACTGTTAAATGATGAGAAAATGAAAGAAAGAATAAAAATAAACATAAACGAATATATCCAAGAGAATGACAATGAAGAAGTGGACCCAACAATACTATGGGACGCACTAAAAGCCGTGTTAAGGGGTAAATTAATTGTTGAAACAGGAAAAGCAAATAAGACTAAACTGGAAGCGTATGAACAAAGATGTGAGAGACTGAGGGAATTAGAACGTAAACATCAAAGCACAAATGATCCAAAAATATATCAAGAAATTAAAGAAGAAAAAACAAAGATAAAAGAAACACAAATGGATGAAATTGAAAGGAAAAATAGATATCTAAAGCAAAAATATTATGAAACGGGGCCAAAAGCCACAAAACTGCTGGCAAAACGGTTAAGAAAATAACAAACAATGAATAATGTATACAAGATTAAAGACCCCACCACAAATAAAACCACAGTTAACCCAGAAAACATCGAAGAAACTTTCCATAATTTCTACCAAGAACTATACTCGCAACCTGAAGAAACAAATACTAAAGATATCAAAAAATTTCTAGACACATTGGACTTGCCATCAATAGGAAATCAACAAAATGGAAAACTAACAGCAGAAATAACAACACAAGAGATCAGAGATGTGATTAAGTCACTTAAAAACGGTAAATCACCAGGTAGTGATGGATACCCCTCTGAGTTTTATAAACTGTTTATAGAAGAACTCACACCACAACTCCTAAAGTCATTTAATTGGACGCTGAACAACAACAAAATACCTCCAACATGGAACGAAGCAATCATTTCAGTTATTTTAAAACCAGGGAAAGATAAAGAACAATGCGGAAACTATAGACCAATCTCTTTATTAAATGTAGATTATAAAATATACACAACAATTATATGTAAACGAATAAAGACATTCTTGACGGAATTGATAGAAGATGATCAAACTGGATTCATAGAGGGACGCCAAACACATGACAATATCAGGAGAACAATACATATAATTAACCAAATACATAAAGAAAAGAAAAGCGCAGTAATAATGAGTTTAGACGCAGAAAAAGCATTTGACAGGGTTAACTGGAAATTCCTATATAGTGTACTGGAGCGCTTTGGATTTAACGAAAAATCAGTACAATGCATAAGGACGCTATATCAAGAACCTGTGGCAAGAATCAAGATAAACGGTAGCTTAACAGACAAAGTAAATATACAAAGATCAACTAGGCAGGGATGCTGCTTATCGCCCACCTTGTTTGCTCTGTTCATAGAACCATTGGCTCAAGCGATATGACAAAATAAGAAATTAAAAGGTGTAACAATAAAGGGGGCGGAACACAAGATTGGGCTATTTGCAGACGATATTATAGTTTACCTTGAACAACCAGATAAATCAATAATGGAAATGATGAACTTGATAGAAAATTTTGGAAAATTATCAGGATACAAGATAAACATAACAAAAACACAAATACTGACATTCCACTATAACCCTCTAAACCAGATAACTGATAAGATCAAACTAAACTGGAAGCAAAAAGAAATAAAATACCTTGGAGTGAACATACCTAAAGACCTAAGCAAAATATATAAAGCAAACTATGATAGGTTGGAACAAGAAATAAAAAAAGATATTGATAGATGGTCAATCTTAAATATGGATCTGAATTCAAAAATTGAGACAGTCAAAATCAGCATACAACCTAGATTACTTTACCTCTTCCAGGCTATACCAACAGAGATTCCAGATGCCCAATTCTCAAAGTGGGACAGGATGATATCGAGATTTGTTTGGGGAGGTAAAAAACCAAGAGTGAAATATAAAACCCTCCAATTACCAAAAGAGAAAGGAGGCATGGGCCTACCGAGTCTAAAGGAATATTACTACTCAGCACAAATAAGATATATCATATGTTGGTGCGACGAGGGATATGAGGCAAAATGGAAAGAAATGGAAAAGGAAATTGAGGGATTCCCAGTACAAAGCATAATAGGGGATAAAGACGCATATAAGCAAATCAAACAAATAGACCCAATCACTAAATTTACTTTAGAACTGTGGTATAAAATAGTACAAAAATATAATATAAGGGAAGACATAAAACTATTGAAATGGGTAGCATTTGACAGTCAGTTTGAACCGGCAAAACAAGATAGGGGATACAAAAATCTGGTGAACAAGGGAATCACAGCATGGGGCAATATCGGAAAAAAAGATCTCGGGAGCTTTGTAAATATCAGGAGAAAATTTAAATTAGAAAGATCGGAATTTTTCAGATATCTGCAGATGAGAGATTACTATATGAAGAAGATTAGGCATAACCTCCAAACAGATGTGAACGAGATTATACAACTTATTTTAAGCTCATATGCAGGAAATAAAATAAGAATTATTTCAAAACTATATCAGAAACTTATGACAAACAATCATACAAGTAACTATATAAAGGAGAAATGGGAGAAAGAGCTCAATTTAAACATAACAGAAGAAAGCTGGCAGGAAATATGGAAAACACAACACACATCAACAAATTCAAGGGCATGGAGGGAATTTGGATGGAAAAACCTGATTCGCTTTTTCATTACACCACAGATTCAAGGAAAATATTCAAATACCCAATCTTTATGCTGGAGGGGATGTGGGGCTCAAAATGCAGACCACTCACATATGTTTTGGAAATGCTACAAAATATCATCATTTTGGAAATCTATGCATGTGACAATACAGAGGATATTAGGATATAATATACCAATGAACTGTAACCTGATGTACTTATGTGATCTTAAAAAAGACAGTGTTATACAGGCTGAGGACAGATATCTAGTTAAAATCTTGTTGATTGCATGTAAAAAAACTATCACAAAAAAATGGCGATCAGAAGTTCTTCCTGACCAAGAACAATGGACTGACATTGTTGAGGACATACGTATGATGGAAAAACTAACATATCGACGAGGAATGCAAGAAGGAATATGGGAGAAAAAATGGCGGAAATGGACACACTACAAAGTGCAACAACGAGGCAGAAATTGAAAGAATAACCAAAGACACTGAAAAAACCAGAAGAATTAAGAGATGGAAACTAAAAACTTGATGCTCCAACATTTGCCCCCCCCCCTTTTATTTTTTATTTTTTATTTTTATTTTGTTTATTTTTTTTTATTTTTCCCTACCCTAACCCCTTTGTTTTTTAAATGTAGAATGTGATCTGAATGCATTATATATGATGAAAAATGAATAAAAATCTAAGTTACAAAAAAAAAAAAAAAAAATCCTTCAATGTGATTTTCTGGATTTTTTTTTTCTCATTTTTCATTATTTAAAAGATCTGATACTACCGTATCATCCTAACAGAGCACTACGCTCCCAAAATGCAGGTTTACTTGTAATACCTAGAATCTCCAAAAGTACAATGGGAGGCAGAGCCTTCAGTTATCAAGCTCCTCTCCTGTGGAATCAGCTGCCAATCTGGATTCGGGAGTCAGACTCGATCTCTGTTTTTAAGAATAGGGCTAAAACCTACCTTTTTGATATAGCCTACAATTAGGGAGGGATCATGTGTTTTCTGAACCCTGCCTTAGTTATGCTGCTAATAGGTTTAGTCAGCCGGGGGACCTCCAGTAATGCACTGGGCCTCACTCCTTTCCTCACTCTCTATGAAATTTTTTTTTTTTTGCTGGTCATTAACATTTGTTTGTTCTCTCCCATAGATTGAGTCCCCATCGTGCTGTTTGCTCTCTACATGTCTGTTCTTTTCTTCTTCTCTATCCCCTCACCCCCCAGCCAGTCGCAGCAGATGACTGCCCCTCCCTGAGCCTGGTTCTGCTGGAGGTTTCTTCCTGTTAAAAGGGAGTTTTTCCTCTCCACCGTCGCCAAGTGCTTGCTCACAGGGGATCGCCTGATTGCTGGGGTCTTTCTGCAACTGTGGGGGTCCTCCCTACAGTCGATAGTGCTATGAGATGACTGTTGTTGTGAAATGGCGCTATATAAATAAAGTTGAATTGAATTGAATTGAATTTTGTCTCTCATAGTTGAGGTATACCTATGATGAAAATTGGAGACCTCGCTCATCTTTTAAGTGGGAGAACTTGCACAATGGGTGGCTGACAAAATACTTTTTTGCCCCACTGTAACTACAAAAATGTCAGGAAAATCCTACTAGAACAGCTGAACTTTATTTGGGGTTAATCAGAGGCACTTTAAATGGTGGCAGGTGTGTGCTGACTCCCATTTAACATGAGTTTGAATGTGATTGGTTAATTCTGAACAGAGCCATATCCCCAGTTATAACGGTGTGAATATTTATGCAACCAGGATATTGTAAGTTTTTATTTTTCCACTTAAAAGATTTCAGTTTGTTTTTCAATTGGGTTGTACAGGCATTAATGGTGGAAAAGTTTTGGAATGATTTATTTTGGTCTCATTTTTTTTACATCACAAAAACCTGGCATTTGAACAGGGGTCTGTAGACTTTTTATATCCACTGTATATGGTTCAGATGTGCGACTTGACCACAAATCTGATGTAGTAGCGAAGTATGGCACGCTTTGCAGCTCCTTTTCAACCGTTTCTTTACATTCCGTATACAGCTGGGGAAGTGCCGTCTGGGAGAAATATTTATAGCCAGGGAGTTGGTAACGATGGTCAATTATTTTAATCAGCCGCTTAAATCTGACATTCTGTGTGCGTAATAGGATGGCACTGCTTGAGATGGTAAAAAAGGTTTGTAGTGTTACCTGATTTTGTGGAAACGTGCTTGTGACACAATTTGCAGTGCACACTAAGCTGCTTGCTGTCAGACTTTAAATATCTAAAATATCTCCACTATTGAACTCCTCGGACCCTTCTTTTCAACAATCTCCTTGTCTATTGAGCACTGGGCAGCCTCCGTTTCGGTGTCTTCGTTGGTAATGCTGCCACTGGACTTTTCATTAATGTTTTCTGTCATTTTCTTTTTAACCATGCTCCAATTCCTACACAGCTGCACTATCCCAAACATTAGCAGGTGTGCTAAACCCCAGCTACTGGTCCCACGCGCCTACTCACGCTGTTGTGTGCATCAATCGAACGTGAATTCCAGCCACATGATTGGTTCGGTGCGGTGTATTATCATTGTCATTTGCTTTTCGTGCTGTGTCAAAACACAGAACAAATGAGTTCTATCAATGTTCTATCGAAAATGTATTATGTCTCTATCGAGGAAAAGTTATTTCACGATAATTATCATTATCATTTTATCACCCAGCCCTACCTGAATCAAACTGAAAATCTATGGAACGAACTGAAAATCAGGGTTCATAGAAGACACACATGGAACCTTCAAGATTTGAAGACAGTCTGGGTGGAAGAATGAGCTAAAATCACTCCTGAGCAATGCCTGTGCCTAGTTTCACCATACAGGAGGCGTCTGGAAGCTGTTATTACCAACAAAGGCTTTTTCTACTAAATATTAACAAACGTCACCAACTATGTTCAATACTTAATCCCTGTGTCATTCCACTTTATTAAATATAACTTGTTTTGTGAACACAGTTACCTTGATTTTTCTGTATGTATGGATTACTTGGGTTGTTACTAATATCTGGTGAAAATCTCAGGTCAATGGCTCCATCAGAAATATGCTTAATGAGAAAACTGTTGACGTGTTCAATACTTATTTTTCCAGCTGTATAACACTACAGCCAGTGTTGTAACCTTTTATACATTTTTAGAGGTAAAAATCCCTACTTCATACTGTCACTGAGTTTTAAAGTTGTGAATCTCCAGTCTGGACATGGAGTAATGCGTGCCCCTGGCAAACCTCCCGGAGAGCCCCTCCTCTCAGTAAGACTCATACTAAAAGAAAACATGATTATCTGACTGAGGTGTGCCTCAAGATACACAGACAGACAGACAGACAGTCAGACAGGTAGGCAAGCATCAGGCACAGAAAGACAGAAAATAAGTAATTTTTCAGAAAAAAACAAACTTTGATAGATAACACAGAGGAACCAAATAAACAATTTTTTTCTCTGCACTCCTATGGAGTGATTGGGGACCACTGTTGTAAGGGAGTATTCAAATGAAGGTGCTTCCATAATTTCCAAATCTATGCTCTTAACATGCATTTACTGTAGTTTAGCTGTTGTAATAGATAATTATTTAAGTCATCTTTTTATTCAAGTTCTCAGCAAGAGTAGCCTACAATGTCGGTCATTTTTATGACAAAGAGTTTAAGTTAAAGTTTAATGCTTATTTGAAAGGGACACCCAAGCACTTCACAGCAACAACAAACAAGAGCAACAAACAAGAGGCAGGGTATATGTGTGTGACACACGGGCATATATATATATATATATATATATATATATATATATATATATATATATACTGTATATGCCCATGCCGCAGAGCAACCACTAGTTATGGGCACAGATTTGGTTGTTTAAAAGCCAGTTTTTACAATGAGTCTTAAAAGTGTTTAGTGTGGTACAGTCTCTGATTGCAGGTGGTATATTATTCCAGATCTTGGTGCCCCTTACTGATAGCACAGATTGATCAAATATGGTGCATCTGTGGGGGACCTCACAGTCTCCTCTAGTGATTGCTCTGGTGGTTGTGCTGGGGACAGTCCTCAGTTTAATATGTTCTTCCGGGGGGGGGGGGGGGGGGGGGGTGCGTAGCCATTTAACATTTTATAAATTGAACAGGCAAATTTGAGAGTTTTATAATTTTCAAATTGTATTTCTTGTAAATGTGACAATGATGGTATGTAGGATCTTTCTTATCAAAGATTTTTATGGCTTTTTGTATAAAGATTCAATGGGCTTGATTATGGTTACACAAGTGAGTGACCAGTTGGTAAGACAGTAATCGATGTGTGAGAAGATCATTGCATGCAGGAACATTTTGGCCGCACTAACTGTCAGCGATGGTCTAATTTGTTTAAAATTTCTCAGACTGAATTTGATTATGTTTGAGATTTTTTAATCTATTTTTTAAAGGTTAGTGAGGAATCTAAAATCATGCCGAGGTACTTAATCTTAATCAGTACACCTGGGGTCCAACCGGGCCTCAGACGTGTTTATTTGTTGATATTTTTTCAAAGAGTAATGTTAACAATTTTTTTTAATGCTATTTCTATTTCATTTGTATGTTTAATCGTGTGTTCTGTAACTGTGTTTTATTCAAATTCTTCTCTCTTTACTGCATAGTAGCCTGGTGGAGTATCCACAATTTTGTTTTACTGTACAACTGTACAATGACAATAAAACCTATTCTATTCTAGGTAGTTGTTAGTCTACATGTGTACTACATATTGGTCAATTTAAATTTGATGTGCACAGAGATAAATTGTCTCAGTAAAAAAAATCCAGTTGGACCCCACTCATTTTATGGAAGGAAAAATTAATATGTATGCATCTAAATATGATACAACAGTTCTTTGGTGAAGTTTACAATCAGTGGGTTCTACTTATGCTGTAAAATCTGTCTCCTTTGTTTAGTTTATAATGTCTCAGCAAATAACATGGCAAGGTATCAAAGTAAGCTCTACCGTGGTAGGTGGAGCATCAAAAAGTTGAGAAATTAGCATCTAATTTTATGAAAATATATTCTTTTATGTTGCAACTCCCCCAGTGAGCATTTTTCACTTATGACACAACAGTTTATTTGCAAATTTTAATTACATCATCTTAGAAAGTGGAGTCCAGCTGGACCCCAAGGTTTTTGTTAGAAAGTTGAAATTAACATGTTTTTAATGTTATTTTCCATGCATTTGCACTAGTTTTACTTTTTTTTTTTTATCACATAGACATAGATACTGTATAAAAAAAGTGATGATTTTTCGATTTTCCATTTTTCCTATGCCAGAAAGGGGGTATATCAATTCATGTTCCATTTTGCATGGTCAGAGCAAGGTTAGAAACCTGTGTTTTGTTTTATATTTCCCTGATGCTTTTTTTATTGCACCATACATAAACAATTCATTCAAGAAAGTTACAGAATTTTTATGGCTATTTTACTTTCGAAGTCCACATGGACCCCAGGTGTACAGATTAATCAGTCTTGGCACGTGTAATGATCAAGGTTAAATTCCTTGACTAGTTGGAGCTCCTCCTCTTTTAAGAAAATGTTTGAGTTTCTAATATTTGATTGTTGTTTGGTAAACATTATGCAGTTTTTTTAGTGTTTAGTAAGAGACATCAATTGTTAAGCCAGTCCTGGATTTGAGTCACCGCTGTTGTAAGAATACAGGTGGCTTTTTGTGCGTTTTTTTACGAGAAGCACTTAACTCTAAGGGCACTTAATTCTCATTTAACTGTGCTGAATACTATATTGGCTGCTGCACAAAAAAGAGTTTTTATAGCAGGTTTCTACTTAATTTATGAATAAATCACTGTTTAATAGGAAATATTTGACAATCTTGTGCTTTTCTTGAGGTGTGTGGTTGAGATTATCATTGCAGTGAACTATGGAACAAGAGCACTCTGAGGCGAGTGCAATATCCCCTACCTCCGTTTTCTTTGAAGATCCCAATACTTACTGACGGAGAGCAGTTTTCAACTTTTCAATATAATTACTGTGGCAGAACCAAATTATGATAAGCCCATCATTCACAAATATACAACAAAGTATACAACCCATAGTTGTAGGTCAGGATCCCAAGCAAGTATGTGTAGTAGGTATGGTGACCCTGGAGAGCTTTATACGTTCTATAGTAAGAGATCATAGGGAGTGCAGACCTTGACCTTTGACTTAGAGGTTATGGTCTCAGAGTGAACCTGTGTACCAGGTTTGGCGACCCTAGCGTTCTTTGTTGTTGAGATGTACTTTATAAGGCATTTTGATTTTGACCTTTGACCTTACGATCCCCGAGCCACAGTCACACTTCAGGGTCACAGGGTGAACCTGTGTACCAAGTTTGGTGACCCTAACTTTACTTGCTGTACAGCAATAAGGCATAAGGAATATTAACCTTGACCTTTGACCCCAAACCCATAGTCAGAGGTCAGGATCCCAAGGTGAACCTGTGTGACAAGTTTGGTGACCCTAGCTTTCTTTGTTGTTGAAATATACTTTATAAGCCATTTCAGGGTTTCCTCTGGTAACATTTCTGGGTGGCGGCCTGCCTCGCCAGAAAAATTACTGCCGTGCTAATGAGGAGATATGAATTTAAGAAGAATATATGAAGCAATGACTTTCCGCAAGCGCGCACACGAACAATGCGCGTGGCCGTCATCTGCGTGGAGTTTAGAAGCGCCCGCCCACGCAAGCTTTCCAGTCAGGCAGAGTCTCTCGCTAGTGTGACTGTCCAAGAGAAACACAAGTTTATTGTGATGTCTGAATAATGGAGAATGGAGAGCTTGTTCTGCTGTTCAAAGAATATACTTTATTTAGCTCTACAGCTCAATATATACTCCTAGCCGTAGCCCGCCTGACGTCACTCACCCCCAACCCCGGCTGAGCTATGGCAAACCCCAAAGTACAATTCTCATATGTAACATTTATTAAAGTACTTTAAACAAGGAAAAAAAATCAGAAGAGGTATGTAAGCACTGGAGGCATTTATCATGGTTTTAACCCGCTGGAAACGGAAGCAATAATGGAAGAGTCGCTTAGCTAAGAGATGTGGTTAGAATTCATATTGCAGCTTCTTCATATGAAGGGAAAGGCAAGGGGGGCTGATGAATTGTTGAAGATATATTTCACCAGCCACTACAATATTAAGCTATACTCCCTATTATGTGCCTGGCAAGTTAAGATGACCGAAATTCACCAAGTCAATGACTTTAATCCGTCAGCAGCCTTCAGACAAACTAAACGTGCCAACATTTGGATTTCAAAATAAGGGCAGTTTTTCCTGCTGTCTGGGTGGTGGTGAGATTTCTAAAAAAATATATATAAAGATATAGAAACATTATAACAGAAATAACGGCATCCTTGGTCATTTAAGTTAATTTATTTCTTTAAATATAATTTTAATAATTATATTTCTTTGAATTCTGAGTTATTGTTCTGTTCTGGCTCTACAAAATTATGGTCAAAAGTTTAAATTGTATGAGGAAAAAAGAAAAAAAACTGCCACATTCTGTTTCAAATTTATTAGAAAAACAGTAATTTTATAATAATCTGCCTTTGTCCATCAGACAGGCCTCTTCACTGTCCAGCTTTAAAACTCCTCTTAAAACCCATTTTTATTCTCTGGCTTTTGACCCAGTTTGAGACATTGATTTTATTTGTTCTTATTGTCTCTATTGTATGACTATTGCTTTGTTTGGGCTGTTTTGTACTTTAGCTGTATTTTATTGATTTTATATTTTATTTATCGTTGATGTACAGCACTTTGTGTCGTCATTTTTAAAAAGCTTTATAAATAAAGTTGGATTGGATTAAAAAAAGACAAAAATTAGCCATAAAATAATCCACATTATATCCACATAATAGTCTTAAATGTACAACAAAAGTCATAATTTTACAAGAGAAAATTACAACTTTGAGGAAAAGTGTTGAAAATTTAGATAAATTTACAGAGAAAAGTAGAAAACTATAAGAAAACTGTTATAAATTTTGGAGAAAAACCTCAAACCTTCAAGACTGAAGTCATTACTCAAGTTTTTAAGTGGGTGCTCTTTGTACCCTTAACTCAGCTAGAAATTTTTGGTTGTCTACTTTTAATTATTAATTTCATAGTAATTAATAATTAAAATTATTAATTTCATAGTAGGCGGCATGGTGGCGGAGTGGTTAGCACTGCGGCAGCACAGTAATTCACCCTTGGCCGGGGGATCCTGGGTTCGATCTCACCCCCAACCAACAGTGATCTGTGCGGAGTTTGCATGTTCTCCCCGTGTCTGCATGGGTTTACTCCAGGATTTCTCCGGTTTCCTCCCACATGCCAAAAACATGGAAGTTAGGTTAATTGGCATCAAACTGGGGATTCTAAATTGTCCTTAGGTATGACTGTGAGAGTGAATGGTTGTCTGTCTCTCTGTGTTGGCCCTGTGATGAACTGGCGATCTGTCCAGGGTGGACCCTGCCTCTCGCCCAAAGATGCTGGGATAGGCTCCAGCCCCCCCGCGACCCGAAAAGGAGTAAGCGGAAGAAGATGAATGAATGAATGAATTTCACAGTACTGCTTTTACATGAGTAGAATTTCTGGCTACTATACCCACCTCTGATCATATAATTTAAGTATGTATAAGGGATAAGGACCTGTACTTATATAGCGCTTTTCTAGTCTCAAAGACCACTCAAAGCACTTCACTAGTACTAACCCTCTATTCTAAGGGCCTATAGGAGACAGATATTGAGGGACAATTTAGAACAACCAATGTATGTATGAGTAAATTACTATTATGAATGGGGTTTTTTTCCCCTCCCTTTCCTACTCTTCGTCAACGGAACAAAGAAACACTAGAATAAAAATACAAAAAATACACATTTTGGTTATTTATGTAAACCATGAAAAAAAAATCCTGCAGGACAAAACATGACACTTGATATTTTCTAACCTGTTTGTATACCACCATAGACAGAGAGAGAACCTGAATTAGACAGAGCTCAGGGAGGGCAAGATGAGATAGAAGAGAGGAGCCAAGGAGAGGAAAGTGTTCAGGCAGAGTGTCCAGGAGAGGTGAGAGCAGAGGAAGGACAGAAGGATAACACCACAAAAAAGTCTAAACACAGGACATCTGGGTGGGACCCCAACTGGCCCAATATTCCAATATTCAAGTTGGTTGTACAACACTTCAAATGGTAAGTTCCATTATGCAATATTACTGTGCAAAATTTTAAAAAAAAATGCGTAAAATTAGCATATTCTGGTTACAATCGTGCCATGTGTTTTCTGCTCCCCCCCCCCCCCCGGAAAAATATGTTGCCACCGTGCCAAAATCATTTTGATGTTGACCTTGCAATCCCAAAACCATAGTCACACTTCAGGGTCACAGGGTGAAGCTGTGTATCAAGTTTGGTGGCCCTAACTTTACTCATTATACAGTAATAAGGTATAGGGAATGTTAACCTTGACCTTTGGCCTTTTGACCTCAAACCCACAGTCGGAGGTCAGAATTCCAAAGTGAACCTGTGTACCTGGTTTGGTGACCCTAGCTTTATGCGTTGTACAGTAGTAAGGCATAAGGAATGTTAACCTTGACCTTTTGACCCCAAACCCATAGTCAGAGGTCAGGATTCCAAAGTCAATCTGTTTTCCAGGTTTGGTGGCCCTAGCTTTACTCGTTTTATAGTAATAGTAAATGTAGCATTTACTATAGTGCAACTGCAATGTTAACTTTGACCTTGACCCCAAACTCATAGTTAGGTGAGGGTGTAAGTCGTCCAAGATGTGTATTAGATACAACTACTGTATCAATTTGAAAAGCCGACATCATTTCTTTCAGTAGTTATTCTGTTTAGAAGAATTAGGGAAGAATCTGACCTCTGACCTAAAGGTTATCCGAGATGATTATCATGAGATGAAACTGCTGTGCGCATCATCCGAGTATATTAAACCATGATACCAAGTTTCAAAACAATCGGAACCAAACTGCAGGAGGAGTTAATTTCACAAGACAGTTACTGTCTATGAAGTGAGGTGAAACAAGAGGTCATAGGTCAGAGGCAAACTGAGAGAGAACCAAACTGCAATATGCACATTCTCAGTGTATATCAAACCATGGTACCAAGTTTCAAAACAATGGGACCAAAACTGTAGGAGTTGATTTCACAAATGTGGGACAGACGGACAGATGGATGGATGGACAGATGGACGGACTGACCCATAACATAATCCCCCTTTGGGCTTTGACCGGTGGGGGATAAAAAAAGGCATCTGCTTTAAAATTTGTAATACTCCCACCCTCTCAAAACGATGCAACTTTTATCACAACTTTTTACAAAAGTTATCGCAAAGTCCAGCTTTTTGGCCTGCAACAATCATAAAAACAGCCTGTGAAATCCTGAAGGGACTGTATAATAAATAGGTAATTAGGTTATATAATTTACATATTAGTGATAACAATTAACAAAAAATAAACCTCGGTGAATGTGGTCATGCAATAATAAGTTGTAAATTATATGAATATTGTTTAAACTACAAATAAATGGGCAGCTTGGTGGAGCAGTGGTTAGCACTGTGGCAGCACAGCAAGAAAGTCACGGAATCAATTCCACCCCTGACCATTGTGGGTTCGATCCCACCCCTGTGTCTGCGTAGGTTTACCCGGGTACTCTGGTTTTCTTCCACAGGCCAAAAACATGCAAGTTAGGTTAACTGGAGACTCTAAAGTGGCCCTAGGTGTCTGTGTGTGTGGTGAAGGGATTGGCATCACACCGTGGCTGCCTCATCCGTATGGGTGGATGCTTTGCAATTTCCCTCTGGGATTAATAAAAGTATACTAAAAAAAAAAATAAAGCACTATGCCTACTGGGGTGGGCAATATGGCCTAAAAATTATATCACAATATTTCTGTAAATTTTCAAGATAACGATATTCTTCACGATATCACGGAATACAGTTTTTTCTTTTAAATTTATAAAGGACAGTTTCACAGGCCAGCGTTAATTATGTTCAACATATTCAGTAAAAACAAAACAAAAACTCTTATTTCTTCAGTTCCTAAAGAGCAGTTTAGAATATGTTTCAAGTTTTGTTTTTAATTCTGTATCAAATATTATCAGAAAATATTACAAACCACCACATCTTAAGTGCGCTGAGGAGTGAACTGGGACAAAAATTCACATCGGGAATTTGACTTCATCCTATGCCACCCTGTCACTGGAAACGAGAAACCACCAGTTTTAGCAGGCCAACATTTTAAAATAACAGGTATCAAACTAGTTTTTAATGTAATTATAACCTTTAGCTGGGAGGAAAATTATAAATTTGGATTGTAATAGTCAACTGATCTATTGATTATTAAAACAACTGATTGACTAATCTTAATTTCAGTGTGGTGCTGCTTCTGATTTCTTCACCAAAAATGTACCTTTATGAAAAGATGTTTAAAAAATGAGGAAAAAAAAACAAATTTAGGAGAGAACAATAACGAGCAGATGAGAGTAAAGTTGGTACTGCAGACTAGATATAGCCTGTAGTTTTGAAAATTCTGCACTTTTTTCTTAAAACATCTGAATAGTCCTGAAAACACTGCCTTATGAATACAAGAGCAATTTAGCTATGGTTAATGCAATCTACCTTTTACATTTAAAAATGTAAACCCCAAACTATAAGCAGCTACAGCAGTATAACATAACCACAAATATTCATTCACCACATTACTTCTGTCTTCATCTCATTTCTATGCTCTGGGACATGAGGGGGTTTTGATCGTTTTAACATATATTAAAATAATTTAGTCTAGTACGTTATTTCACTGGGTCAGGAAAAGAATCTAAATAAAACAGAGAGGGGTTTATTTAAAACTACTATTATTTCATCATCCCCTCATGGATCGTCACCTTATCGTGGTGGGGGGTTTGCGTGCCCTAGTGACCCCAGGAGCT
Source organism: Pholidichthys leucotaenia (assembly GCA_020510985.1). NCBI lineage: Eukaryota > Metazoa > Chordata > Actinopteri > Cichliformes > Pholidichthyidae > Pholidichthys > Pholidichthys leucotaenia. The sequence goes on along the minus strand of CM035839.1, from coordinate 389,755,348 downwards.
ATGCTGTCCGGGGCAATTTGCATCTGGTAGGGTCACCCAAGACAAACTGGTCCTGGGTGAAGGGCCAGACTAAGAACGATCCAACAGACTCTCCTGATAAATACTAGAACAAGGATTCAGTGTACCCCGTCCGGTATGGGGTTACTGGGGCCCCACCCTGGAGCCAGGCCTGGGGGAGGGACTCGATGGCTAGGTCTGGTGGCCGGGTTTCCGCCCATGGGACCCAGCCAGGCTCAGCCTGAAGGAGTTACATGGGTCTGCCCTCCAGTGGGCTCACCACCTGCAGGAGGGATCATGGGGGTCTGGTGCTATGTGGATCAGATGGCGGTCAAAGACGGAGACCTTGGCGGTCTGATCCCAAGCATCCTAAATTGGCTTTTGGGACATGGAATGTCCCCTCTCTGGTGGGGAAGGAGCCTGAGCTGGTGCATGAGGTTGAGAGATACCGGCTAGATATAGTCTTCCTCACCTCAACACACAGCTCCGGTTCCGGAACCAGTCTCCTGGAGAGGGGCTGGAGTTTGGCCTACTCTGGAGTTGCCCCGGGTGAGAGGCGATGAGCAGGGGTGGGTATTCTTTTATTCCCCCACATTGCTGCCTCTATACTGGAGTTTTCCCCAGTGGACGAAAGGGTTGTTTCCCTGCGTCTTCAGGTTGGGAAATGGGTCCTGACTGCGGCGGCATGAAATAAAGCAGCGTTGTTGGAGGTTTTAAGTAGAGTTTATTATATCATACCGCCGTCACGGGATCCCCTCTCCAGCCCAAGTGTGTGCAGGCTGGATGGGGATCCTCTGGCTCTCAGAGGAGAAGACACAGAGTGCGTGTCTGCAGCAGAGGTTGAAGTGTGAGTGAGAGGAAGTGTTACAGAACCTGTGCAGTATTTATACCCAACTCAAACAATACATCAAAGCAGATTCACAGCAGTTTGTCTGATCAAAGGGACTGCAGAACAGGCATGAGATATTTGCATTTGTGAGACATACATCACAACAGGCAGATTTGCTAGACTCTGCTCCAGCTGCAGAACAAAGAGGTTAACAGGCACATCTACATATTGATCTGAGTCTCTAGGTCACAGTAAGGACAGGACGCATGAACACAATGCATGAAAGGTGACATTATCACAGTAGTGTAGCGGAAAAAACCAGGAGTAGCGAGTTGTCTGTCCTTAGTCTGTTTGTGGGGGTTTTCCCAAACCGCCACACTGACCATCATTTGTGCCTATGCACCAAATGATGGTTCAGAGTACCCACCCTTCTTGGAGTCTCTGACTGGGGTGCTGGGGAGTGCTCCTCTTGGAGACTCCATTGTCCTACTGGGGGACTTCACTGCACACGTGGGCAATGACAGTGAAACCTGGAAGGGGGTGATTGGGAGGAACGGCCTGCCCGATCTGAACCCAAGTGGTGTTAAGTTATTGGACTTTTGTGCTAACCACAGTTTGTCCATAACGAACACCATGTTCAAGCATAAGGGTGTCCATATGTGCACCTGGCACCAGGACACCCTAGGTCACAGGTTGATGATCAATTTTGTTATCGTGTCATCACCTGTGGCCATATGTCTTGGACACTCAGGTAAAGAGAGGTGCAGAGCTGTCAACTGATCACCACCTGGTGGTGAGTTGGATCCGATGGCAGGGGAGGATGCCATTCAGACCTGGTCGACCCAAACGTATAGCGAGGGTGTGCTGGGAACATCTGGCTGAGGCCCCTGCCCGGGAGGTCTTCAACTCCCACCTCCGGAAGAACTTCAACCACATTCCAAAGGAGTCTGGAGACATGGAGTCTGAATGGGCCATGTTCTCCACCTCCATTGTTGAAGCGGCGGCCCAGAGCTGCGGCTGCAAGGTCGTTGGGGCATCTCGTGGTGGCAACCCCCGAACCAAGTGGTGGACACCAGTGGTGAGGGGGGCCATTAAGCTGACGAAGGAGTCCTATCAAGCTTGGTTGGCTGTGGGACTCCCGAAGCAGCTGAGGCATACCGGCAGGTCAAGCGGACTGCAGCTCGGGTGGTTGCTGAAGCAAAAACTCGGGTATGGGAGGAGTTCAGTGGGGCCATGGAACAAGACTTTCGGTTGGCCTTGAAGAGATTCTGGCAAACTGTCCAGAGGCTCAGGAGGGGGAAGCAGCTCCCTGTCCACACTGTGTATGGTGTGGATGGGGCGCTGTTGACTTCGAATGGGGATACTGTCAGGCGGTGGAAGGAATACTTCGAGGATCTCCTCAATCAATCCCACTGACACGCCTTCCACAGAGGAAGCAGGGGTTGTGGACGAGGGGGACGACTCGCCTATCACAGGGGCTGAGGTCACCAAGGTGGTTAAAAATCTCTTTGATGGCTGGCCCCAGGGGTGGACAAGATTCGCCCTGAGTACCTCAAGGCCCTGGATGTTGTAGGGCTGTCATGGTTGACACGCCTCTGCAACATTGCGTGGAGGTAGGGGGCAGTGCCTTTGGCATGGCAAACCGGGGTGGTGGTTCCTCTCTTCAAAAAAAGGGGACCGGAGGGTGTGCTCCAACTTTAGAGGGATCACACTCCTCAGCCTCCCTGGCAAGGTCTATGCCAAGGTACTGGAGAGGAGAGTCCGGCCGTTGGTCGAACCTCGGATTCAGGAGGAGCAATGTGGTTTTCATCCTGGCCGTGGCACATCGGACCAGTTCTTTACCCTCTCGAGAATTCTCGAGGGTTCGTGGGAGTTCATATTGCCAACACTCGATAAGATAAGATAAGATAAGATAAGATAAGCCTTTATTAGTCCCACAATGGGGAAATTCCAGGATTGCAACAGCACAGGGATAGCAACACTCAGAGCAACAATCAGAAGGCAAGAAAAAAACAAGAGCAGCTAGTATACATATTATATATATATATATACATATATATATGTATAGACACGCAGTGCGGAGCATTGCGGTTGGTGGATGTGCAGCAGAAAGTCTAAACTCTCTCTTCACGGATGCGGCGGGCCAGCTCGATGTCTTTGGGCATGATGGTGACCCTCTTGGCGTGGATGACGCGCAGGTTGGTGTCCTTGAAGAGACCCACCAGGTAGGCCTCGCTGGCCTCCTGCAGAGCCATGACGGCGGAGCTCTGGAAGCGCAGGTCGGTCCTGAAGTCCTGAGCGATCTCCCTCACCAGGCGCTGGAAGGGCAGCCCACGGATGAGCAGCTCCGTGGACCTCCGGCAGCGACGGATAGTACTCATTCCCAGTGAGAGTTGGACTCCGCCAGGGCTGCCCTTTGTCACCGATCCTGTTCATAATTTTTATGGACAGGATTTCTAGGCGCAGCCAGGGAATGGAGGGTGTCATGCTTGGTGACCACAGGATCTCATCTCTGTTGTTTGCAGATGATGTTGTCCTGCTGGCTTCATCCAGCAATGACCTACAGTTCTTACTGGGATGGTTTGCCACTGAGTGTGAAGCGGCTGGGATGAGAATCAGTACCTCCAAGTCCGAGTCCATGGTCCTCAGCCGGAAAAAGGTGAATTGTCCTCTCCGGGTTGGGGACAGGCTCCTACCCCAAGTGGAGGAGTTTAAGTATCTTGGGGTCTTATTCACGAGTGAGGGGAGAACGGAGCGAGAGATTGACAGACAGATCGGCGCAGCCTCTGCAGTGATGCGGACGCTGTACCTGTCTGTTGTGGTGAAGAGGGAGCTGAGCTTTAAGGCAAAGCTGTCGATTTACCAGTCAATCTACGTTCCTATCCTCACCTATGGTCATGAGCTTTGGGTAATGCCCGGAAGAACGAGATCGCGGATACAAGTGGCCGAAATGAGCTTTCTTCGTAGGATTGCTGGACTCATCCTCAGAGGTAGGATGATTAACTCAGTCATCCGGGAGAGGCTCAGAGTAGAACTGCTGCTCCTCCACATTGAAAGGAGTCAGTTGAGGTGGTATGGGCATCTGATTTGGATGCCTCCTGGACGCCTCCCACTTAAGGTGTTTTGGGCATGTCCCACTGGGAGAAGACCCTGGGGCAGACCCAGGACTTGCTGGAGAGACTGTGTCTCCCAGCTGATCTGGGAATGCCTTGGTATCCTCTCTGAAGCAGGTGGTTGGGAAGAGGGAAGTCTGGGCTTCTCTGCTTGAACTGCTGCCTCTATGACCCGGACCTCCAGAAAAGCGGTAGAAGATGGATGGATGGATGGATGGATTATTTCATCATTTTTAACATATTGAATATATGCTGGCCTACCTGTCTGCTGTTTCCCCCAAACAAGACACTTCTACAGGTAAATGACCATTGCATTGAACCTCCCGTCTCTCTTTTTCTCTCAATTTACCAGTGTTAAAAATCTCCGTTGCACAGACAAATCCTGGGGCTGTTAACAGATTTTTTTCTCTTTCGGTTGGTTGAATAAATCAAGTTGGAGCAGCCACAACATAATGAAAATAAACCTCTGGACACTTCAGATGTCAACAACACCACTTCAAGGCGAAGTAAAACTTTCCCCTGAAGCGGTGTTGTTGACATGCAGAAAAAAATGTGGGCAGATTATCCGCATTGCTGCACCATTTTTTTTTTTTTTTGTTAAAGATGGCAGCAGTCTGAAACTGCTTTAAGACTAATAAATTACTTCCTCACAACTTGACACAGACGTTCCAAGCACAGACCGCCGCTTCCCGTTACATGTTTGTTTTGCTGTTTCTATGGTAACGGAACTTAAATATCACGATATTCATTTTTACACCAGTATCAAAATTTATACCAGTATTATTGTGAACAATACGATATGGCACACCCCTAATGCCTATCAGTATTTAGGGCTGTACCCAAATATTTGATCATCCAGTTATTCATTCATTCCACTCGTATTTGGTTTCATATTTGGCATTTAGATTATTGCTTTCCCCTCCAAACTGCTCAATTTTAATTAAGGTAAACTACAAATTAATCTTTACCAATTATACAAAAAAAATCCCCTGCAAATTTCAGAGAAAAATCCCACAAAAATTAACAAGACAAGAAGCAACCTGATAAGATCAAAAAATTTACCCCAAAAGTCCCAAATTTACATGAATAAATTTGCAAATATATAAGAAAAAGGATTAAAATTTGTATGACAAAAACTGCAGATGAGAAAAAAAAATAAAAAAAGGCATACTTATAAAAATATACATTTACAAAAAGATCTCAAATTTACAAGAAAAGCTCAAAATTTCAGAGGAAAAAAATGGCAAGAAAAATAGTTGCAGACTTGTGAAACAGCTCTAAATTTAAAAAAGCCACATTTCTCGGGGGGAAAAAAAGATCGAATCCACCGAGAGAGAAGAAAGACTGTACATATTATTCGCTCTGGATTGCTCCCATATATTCAGAGCCCCAAACTGGTATTCAGGACAGCCCTATAAAGAGGTAGAACCAATGCTGTATAGAAGTGCTCTATACTATATCCATTGGGTTTTTGATATAACAAACATTTCTAAACATAAATACATACAAAATTATAATCTTAGCTTGCATTCCTCAAAGACTTTCTCTAAGATACCCCAAATTACCATCATTGCCCACATTTACTATCTTCTGTCAACATCCATAAACTAGATGATCTGGCAAAAGATAATTTTGCTCATGCCTCACAAGGAAAACCAGATCCTCACACACCTGCAAATACTGTACAGAGAGATTTGCACCTGCAGTACATCTATCTGACCTTCAATTAAATAGACAAAATGTCAACCACTGATTAAGGAATGCTGCTTTTGTCTTCGTCTTTTACACAAGCAGCAGAGTTCTGAAATTCCACAAACTCTGGGAACAGACGCACAGTTGAATTCTCATCACATTTGATGAAATATGATCAGCTTTATAAACTAGCTATGGTGCATTTCTGTTTGGAATTTGGCTTGGGAGTGGCAGTGCAATTAAAAAGATAGCTCAGGTTTAATTACAAACTAGACTAAGCTGCCAGAAAGTGGAAGCCTTGGATCAAACAGGTCATTACACTCCTTTCCTTAATGGTCTAATTACATCACGGGTACCAGAGAAGATGTACATTTTCTTTCAGCTTGTTAATGTGACTGACATATTTCAGGAAACAAACATATGCACAAACATAGGGGTGACCAATTCTTTAACTTCAGTTTTGTTTTGTTTTTTTAATGTTGGCAAAAGCTAGAACTATCAGTTCTATAGCACCAAGAGACGAGGTAACAAAACCCCTGAAATGTCCCAGAAATAAAATCTTGGAGGTGGAAATGTGTGTGTTGGTATTGTTCCCAGTGCTGATGTACTTTGTCAGACAGAGGAGCCTTTTATTCCCTCTTTCGTGTCTGAACAAAACATCACGGTCCTGTAAAGAGGCTGTGGTTGATTTTTTTTTTTTAAACCTACCTCGGTTTTCACATCCAACAAACCCCAATGAGGCATTTCTTTTACCATGTTCATATTTTTAACAGTGCTGTTACAGTGTGTACAACTTGGACCAAAGAAATTAATCTTACCTGCAGTATTCAGTGCCATTGCTAAAGCTCAGGCATGAAGCGTTGTTTACACAAGGTGCCTTATCATCCACACACTGCAAAGCTGTAAAACAAGACAGCAGACAATCAGGCACACCATCTGCCAGATGCAATGCTTTAATTAAACCTGCCAATTTCAAAAAAAAAATCAAATGTCACATTTTGTACATGTACCACGGCAATACAGCATAAACAGATCAAAAAACAGGAACAGTTTCATATTTAAAATATGCAAATTTGTATAGATTGAAATATTTAAAAATCTCCTGTCTGAATCTGTTCTTTTTCTTAAGACAACTGCTAAGCACCAAAAGAGTACAAATCAGAAGTGGTTAATTCCATTAGGTTATAAAAGATGGAAATTCTCACTTTCAGTTTGTCATGGATCCTAAATAAATGTTATCACACACTCCACTACAGCAGAGAAATGTGCTGCAGATGTGGCAAACAGAAATATTACTAAGAAGGTAATTAATTTTGGTAGCTTCTTCTTTGTGGACACAAGGAACCCCATTCCTTGTGTCCACTTCCTTGTTATTGAATGTTAGGGATGCACAGGTATCAGCCTATACTGTATCAGATTGGACAATATTCACCCCATAGACTGATACTGGCTATCAGCAGTGGCTGATATTTTTCTGATGCGTCTCAGTTGTGTCACATTGATTTTGCCCTGAAACAGACAACAACCAACAACAGAAAATAGCCGGGACAGAACAATTTTAAAAGATTTTTTTATTTCAGTTATTTTTTTTTTATAATGATTATTTCTTTGTCTGGAATAGATGGAAAAAAAAAATAAAAGAATTAATCATTATCAGCTATTGGTCAAATTATTATTTTCAACACTTGTATCGGCCCAGAATTTCACACTTGGTGCATCCCTATTGAACATGTTGATAGTTTAAGTGTTAATTGGAAGAATTTTTGAATAACCATTGCTCTTCGCCTACTGGGTCTGGATACAAATGACAGGTAGAGATAACAATAGCACTCATATGCATAGCAAAGCAAAAGCCTGTTCCAGTGAGTCATAGGTTCCGCACAAACAGGGTAGTTTTGGCTTTTTTTCAGTGCTGCTGAATTTCAAAGTTATTGCTGAAAAAGTGTTTGGGGTTCTCCCCAGATAAATGGTTAGCAGAGGTGGCAAGCCCACCACACAAGCTCCACATGTACCTTTTTACCCCCTTGCCTCCCCCTTTTTTAAATAAAGCAGAATACATTCCACCCATTCACTACAGTTTTGCAAAGCCAAAGGCTAGCCGGATGGGCAGGCACACAAAAATGAGTGTTGATGAAGACAACAAAGCTCAACTATCTCCTCACCAGAAAGACACTCATAGCTAGACACACTGGCCATTGTGTGTTCTTTAGGCCACCAAAGACACTTCGCACAAGAGTTCTTCACGCACACCTCGCCAGCCCAGCATGCCAAACAGAAATGTGGTGTTCTGAATCTTTATTTGTACACTGAATAAATGAGGATATTGTTAAATGTCTTCAATTAATCAGGCAAAACTGCCCTAAATCATTAACACTGGTTAGACAAGTGTTCCTCGTCACATTTTTTTTTTTATAGCATTGTGTTTATATGACTCCTACACTTAACAAAGCTCTGTTTTACAAAATTAAGGGCAAGTCAGCTGATTTCAGAGAAACTGCAACCATGCCTTCAAAAAAATAGTCATTGCATAACAGAAAGTGCTTTTAGCAGCAGCATTACTTCCTGCACCAAGATTGATCACAGCGTCACTTGAGTCCTTGTGATGACAACAAATAAAATCAAGTCAAGTGTGATTATTAGACTGATTAAATAAAACTAACTCCATTTAATTTCAGTTTGAAATGTTAAAATTAAACAGTTTATCTTTAAGTGCAGTGCATTCATGGTCCCTGAACTTTTCTGTTCAGGCAGTGAGAGCAGAGGAAAACTTTAGAGCAAGGCAGACAGACATAGCCCATTAGATATGGGGATACCATACATAAACAACAATGAAATTTATAATCCCAACGGGCATGCACACATGCATATCAATCTCTGTGTGCACACTTGCACAGTTATCAGTCCACACTTAATTGCAGGGGATATTACACTACTGTTGCAGTACAAGAGATGACAGAAAACAGTGCTATTCTGAGACCATTTCTATACTGTGTAGACACATGTTCAGTACTCTCATAAAAACACAGATAAATCCTCAGGTATGTGGTTAGATCTGATAAACAAAGGAAGTTTCATTTTTGGCTCCTTAGTATTTAATTTTACAAAAAGAGTCAATTTTGCCTTCAAACAAATAATTAAAAGCAATTTAAATCTGATTAGTGTGCCATAAGTCACAAAGGAGCAACACATCAGTGACTATGCAGTGAATTTTTAGGAACTGATGCTACAATATGTCAGCCCAGTCTTACAAAAAATGTATTTAAGTTGCACAATTATCCACCCTTAGAAAATGTGGAATATACACGGAAAAGTGTTTTTTGGGGATTTTTGTGTGTGTGAATACTACACATTTTGTAAATGTGAGTAAAGTGAATATCCTAAGAGAGAAAAGGCATCTTCTAGTAGTTGTGAAAATAACTACAGTGAAGGAAAGTAGGGCAAACGGTGAAAAGTAGTGAAAACAGGGACCTTCAAGTCGTAAAGCTTAAGTGCTTGCCATTACCCTAACTCCAAACATTACAGCAATGAAAGCACCCAATACTGAACACAGTGCAGCCTCCCACCATCCCTCACCAACTTTTGTATGAGTACTATGTACTCAGCACATAAGAAGTGGTGCAATAGCAGTCTCAGTAATAGTGACAAAATGAAGGCAGGACACACTTCATGAAACAGCTACAAACTGGAGACAGAAAACGTAAGAGTTACAGTGTCCTATAGTGGGCCAACATGCCATTTAAACTCATCGCCATGACACTTTGTTGAATATGTATAAACTAAAGATTTCTGGTACCAAAACCTTTGTAATCTATGCTTTTTAAATTACAAGCGGTTCACATTCTCCTGATCTCGTGTACTAAAGCAGGATTTGCTTTTGTAGTGCATTTGCCAAAATGCAAGCTTAAAACTATCAACTAAGGTCTAAAGATATTTAAGCTTTTTATTATTATTATTATTATTATTATTGTTATTATTATTATTTTATCATAAGATTGAAATGTTAATCTTAGCCCTGGATATCCACTATACACTGGAAACATCCTTTCCTTCAAGAGGCTTTGAGTTGATTTTGTAGCAGATGACTTTAATTGCAGAAAAATACAAATGTTATGTTTATGACATGAAAAATAAAAGGTGGGAAGCTGGATACATGAAGCAGAGGAATAGAAGAAGAGAGGAAAAGGCTGTTCTTATCCTCCAGCTGGTTTGATGAGCTTCACATGCATGTTGTCATAATGCCAGATGCAATGAACTTACCAGATTTGGGACAGCCTGCTTCATATTACGCCATTTTATAGAAAAACACAGAAACCAATTGCTCATGAAGTTGACACACAGTCACACAATTAAGCAGTTTACTATAATCCAGATAGCAAATGCCAGCATTGCATCCTGTCTAGCTGTTCTCACACTTTACTATCAATGAACCATGGACAGGAACATTCCACAGGAATGTAAACCTTGATAAGACCCAATCGAAAAAGTCAACAGTTAAACTATGGCCACACAGAGTGAGCTGAGAAGAAACAGGCAATACCTGATTAAACTGTGATTTACAATATCACAGACCAACAGCGCTCCTTCCTCACATAGAAGTGATGAGAGAAGATGAGTTAAAGCAGTCTGGTGGGATCCTTGGGAGAGCTATGTGTGATCATCGTTGATGAGCCTCATTATGGACTGACTATAGGGGTGGGAATCTTTAGACACCTCACGATTAGAGATAATTGCAATTCAGGGGGGCTCCGATTTGAGACCATTACGATGCATCTTTTTTTTCCTGACATATAAATATTAGAAAAAGGAATTCCTGCTTCAGCTTAAGCCTTGGTCACAACTGGACGTATGAAATGTAGGGACTATGACTGGTAAAGGCAGAGGGTTGGCTGAAATGATGGAGAAAAGAAAGGTAGATATAACAGTCTCTCCAGGATTTCGTGGGATGTTTTTATGATTGTTGTGGCCCAAAAAGCCTGAATTTGCAGGAGCTTTTTAAAAAGTTGCGATAAAAGTTGCAGTGTTTTGAGAGGTTTTTTTGTACTAAAAGTTGTGGGAAGAACTACAAATTTTAAAGCAGATGCTTTTTTCCATAGTTTGCTGCAGTGATATTCTATATAACACGACAAGAAAAACACAGGATTGTGAAAAAATTTCTTATTAAACAGTAATTTGTAAATTAAGCAGAAACTTCTGCTATACAGAAAAACTCTTGTGCAACAGCAAATACAGACTTTAATACAATATCCATTACAACAGCTAAATTGCATTAAATGCATGGTAAAGAGTGAAGATTTGGAAAATATTGGCAGCACCTTCATTTGAAAACCACAGCAGCCCCCACCCATTCGGTGCCAAGTGCAGAGGAACAAAAAGAAATAATTTATTCTGTTGATCTGTATTGTCTATCGAAGTCTGTGTTTTTCTGAAAAAAAAAATAGGCAGTATTATCTCTCTTTCATGCTTAACTCCTACCATCCTGTCTGTCTGCTGCACGTCTTGACACACACCTATCTCATCAGATACTGATCTTTCATTTACCTGGAGTCCGGAAGGGGGGGGAGACGCACGTTGGTCCGTGTCCAGACCAGAGATTCGCAGTTTTAAAGCTCATTGACAAGATGTAGTAGTGATTTTACCTCTAAAGATGTATAAAATGTTACAACACTGGGTGTAGTGTTATATTTGCTCATTTGTTTGTGGTTTTACAGCATCTCTCCTTATGCGCTCCTGTGATGGTGTGACTTTCAGGCAGCCAGACATTTTTCAATACAAACCCAGCAATTCGTACATGCAGTCAGGACGGAGATGTGGCGAGATATCCACGAGAAGGCCGGGGGAGACAGAGGAAAGGACGATGTGGCAAACCTCACGGGTGAGTGTTTTTTTTTAAAAATCACACACAGTGTTTGTTGCTTCTGTGCTACGTTAATACTCTGTGTAAACATGGAAGTGAGCATGGTGCAGCAACACATTTGATTGGTTAGACTGAACATTTAAGCGCTATTCAGGGACAAATTTGATTTGCGATACTGGTGGAAGGATTGGCCAAAATTGCAGTGATTGGACAAAGTTGCAAGGTCACACAAAAGACGTGGCCAATCACTAATTTTGCGTGAATTGACGTGATCGCAACATCACGAAATCCTGGAGAGACTAATATACTGTGTGTTCAAGAAACCAGACGGAAGGGAAGCAAGGCTAAGAGCATTGGAGGTGATTTAAACTGTTCTACCGTGGTGCAGATAGGAATGAAATATTTGAAAAATGAAATACTCTCAATGAAATATTTTTGCTGGTCATTAACATCCGGTTGTTCTCTCCCATTGATTGAGTCCCTGTTGTGCCGTTTGCTCTCTACTTGTCTGTTCTTTTCTTCTTCTCTATCCCCTCACCCCCCCCCCCCTTCCCAAGCCAGTCGCAGCAGGTGACTGCCCCTTCCTGAGCCTGGTTCTGCTGGAGGTTTCTTCCCGCTAAAAGGAAGCTTTTCCTCTCCACCGCTGCCAAGTGCTTGCTCACAGGATATCACCTGATTGCTGGGGTCTTTCTGCAATTGTGGCGGTTTCCCCTACAGTTCAAAGTGCTATGAGATGACTGTTGTTGTGAAATGGCACCATATAAATAAAGCTGAATTGAACTGAGAAGGGGTCATCTTGAAGAAAGAGTATGTGAAGAGTGTTCAGGAGGTGAAGAGGGAATCAAACAGGATCATGATTTTGAGGCTAGAAGTCAAATGTGTGATGCTGAATGTTGTCAGTGCATATGCCCTACAACTTGGATGCCAGGTAGAAGAGAAAGAGGAATTCTGGAGTAAGTTAGATGAAGTGATAGAGAGCGTTCCCAGGGGGGAGAGAGACTGGTGATTGGAGCAGACTTTAACCTTTTAACTGGCCAGATTTCATGGACAGATCGCGCACCCCTAGTGGCACAGCGCAGCACTGCGCCTGTCAAGTGATATGACGTGCAGAAACACTGCCCAACTGTACTGAGGATTTGTACTGATTATGCCTGTTCACAAGGTGGCAGAGACATGTTGGAGGAATCATGACTGACACGGAATACACCACAGAAGAAGAAATTGTTCTTCTTCTTCTTCTTCTTTGAGAAACCGAGAGTAGAAGAAGAAGAAGACAATCCAATATGGACGCTACCCATCACTGTCAATGGACTGAAATGGAGGATTTGCTCCCGAATTTGCCAACTATGATTCAAAAAAAGAGATTATTTAGCTTATGAAGGGAAATATTTACCTTTTGTGACAGAACACAGTCTGGACCGTGTCCAGTTTTGTCTGCCAAAGTCAAAGTCAAAGCCAAAGTGCCTTTATTGTCATTCCATTGTTAATAAACAATGCAACGAAATTGAGATGCTGCTCCCTAAAAACAAACTATCACACTCACAGTTCACTCATGCATTTAACATTCTTATAATTACAACAATAAATAATGCTTGAAAAAATATTACCTAAAAGTTGAATACAATATGTACGTAGCAATAATGGAAGCATACTGAGCGATAAATATAAAAGACCAGCTTATACACACAGGGTTATTGCCACAAAATAACCTAAAATAACAAAATAATATCAGCAGTCTGTGCGTGTTACATAAATCCGTTCAAAATACATACTGCTGCTGGGAAAAAACTATGATTAAACCTGGTAGTCTGGGTTTTATGGGATCTGTACCGCTTTCCCGAGGGGAGCAAGTGAAAGAAATCATGGTCTGGATGAGCACAGTCTTTAATGATGGCAGTAGCTCTGTTGAGGTACCGAGACCTGGAAATCTCTTCCAGAAAAGGGAGAGAACAGCCAGTGATTTTTTGCGCAGTCTCGATCACTCTCTGGAAGGCTTTGCGGTATGCGGCTGAACAGCCCTCATACCAAACCGTGATGCCATATGACAAAATGCTCTCAATAGCAGAGCGATAAAATAAAACCAGCAAATGTGCATTCAGGCCATTCTTCTTGTGGAGCCTCAGAAAGTGTAGACGTTGTTGAGCCTTTTTTTATCGTAGCTATGGTGTTAACTGCCCAGGTAAGGTTGTGAGAAATATGAACACCCAGAAACTTAAAAGCCTCCACCCTCTCCACACGCTCCTTGCCTATATATAGAGGAGGCGGCTCACTGCTATGCTTCCTAAAATCAATAATGAGTTCTTTTGTTTTTTTTGTATTCAATAGCAGATTATTATCTGAGCACCATCTCACCAGTTTCTGGACCTCATCTCTGTATGCGGACTCATCTCCTCCTGATATGAGCCCCACTACTGTTGTGTCATCTGCAAACTTCACTATAATGTTTGTGGGATGAACAGGTATGCAGTCATATGTGTACAATGAATACAAAGTGGGGCTCAACACACAGCCCTGTGGCGAGCCTGTGTTAAGCATGACTGTAGAGGAGGAATGGGGTCCGAGTCTAACAGTCTGTGTTCTGTTTGTAAGGAAGTCCTTAATCCAGCTGCAAGTGTGAGTAGGCAGACCAAGCTGAAGCAATTTGGTGATGAGAATATTGGGAATAATTGTATTAAATGCCGAGCTATAGTCAACAAACAACATTCTTACATAGCTCCCCTTGTCTTCTAAATGGCTGAATGCCGAGTGGAGAGCTATAGCAATAGCATCTTCAGTGGATCTGCTCCACCTGTAGGCAAACTGGTACCGATCAAAGTCTGGGGGGAGACTAGGCAAAAGATGTTTCAATACCATTTTCTCAAAGCACTTCATAACAATGGGTGTTAATGCTACTGGTCGATAGTCATTCAGACTGCTAATAGTATGGTTTTTTAGGTACAGGAATAATGACTGCAGATTTTAAACACTGTGGAACAACGGCTGCCTTGAGAGACAAGTTAAAAATGTCAGTCAAAACAGAGCATAGCTGATCTGCACATGCTCTGAGCACCTTTCCTGGCACTCCATCGGGACCAGTAGCCTTTCTCGGGTGACCTGCTCTCAGTGTCTGTCTCACCTCATGATCCTGCAGGATAAGCACATCAGAGCTGCCATCGACGGAGCTGCACGTGACAGCAGAGAACAATCACTGCTGGATTGTTTTGTAACCGAAATTGAGCTGGGATAAATCACAAGATTCATATGAGACTTTCTGGATGTGGGACAGAAAGCAAAATTGCCTGGCAGGAGACGAAATAAGGACCATGGATGACGAAAATGGACGAATAAAAAGACGCGACGAGCGATAGGTCTGATTGTATTTTATCGACTGTGTACATTCTCCTGATTTTCTGGTTCATATACTTTGAAGAGAAGATAACAAAAAAACAAACAAAACCGGTGACAAGAAAACAAAACCATTCTTTGTGTAAGTATGTCCAAAGTCCACTTTTGACTGACAGTTATGTAATTCGATATCGCTGCCGTGGTATTATGCAAATTAGATGCGTAAATTTACTCCTATCTGAAACTTTGGATCATATTCTACATCTTTCTAATTGACAGTAAATCATTATCTCTTCCCACTTTCAAGTTATAGCCTTGGAAATCTCTGATATAGCTGCTGTGGTATTATAAGATAAGTTAAGATAAGCCTTTATTAGTCCCACAACGGGGAAATTCCAGGATTGCAACAGCACAGGGATAGCAACACTCAGAGCAACAATCAGAAGGCAAGAAAAAAAACAAGCAAACAAGAGCAGCTAATATACATATGTACATATTACTATAAAATATATACTGTATATACACACACACAGACACAGTGCAGAGCATTGTAGCTGGATGGAATAAATATATGAATATATAAACACACAGTGCGGAGCATTGTAGCTAGATGGAATAAATATGTAGATATATAAACACCCACAGTACGGAGCATTGCAGCTAGGTGGAATAAATGTGTAAATATATAAACACACACAGTGCGGAGCAATGTAGCTAGATGGAATAATATGTAGATATATAAACACACAGTGTGGAGCATTGTAGCTAGATGGAATAAATATATAGATATATAAATATAAACACACCCAGTGCGGAGCATTGTAGCTAGATGGAATAAATATGTAAATATATCAACACACACAGTGCAGAGCATTGTTGCTAGATGGGATGAAACAGCATAACCGTCTGCTTAGTTATCCTACATGGTATGATTATGTGCCCATACATATTCTCACCCTCCATAGCGACCGGTATTTTCCTAGTTGTATGCCGGAGGGGACCATTGTGTAAGTCTATTGCATCTTTTGCATTCAAAAAACTATTAGTTTGTTACGTCTTTTTGCTATCTCTGCGAGCAGCCCTGCTTAGGTTGTACAGTCTGACAGCCGTTGGTAGGAAGGACCTGCGAAACCTCTCGGTTGTGCACCTGGGATGATGTAGTCTGCTGCTAAATGAGCTCCTCAGTGCATTCAGTATGTCCTGCATAGGGTGGAACTCGGACTCCAGCAGAGATGACAGTTTAGCCACCGTCCTTCTCTCTCCTATCTCCTCCACCGGATCAAGGCGCTGCCCCAGGACAGAGCTAGTTTTCTTGATCAGTTTGTTCAGTCTCTTCCTCTCGGCTGCAGTAATGCCACTGCCCCAGCAGACCACTCCAAAAGTGATGGCTGATGCCACCACCGTGTCATAGAATGCACGGCATTATGCAAATTAGATGCGTAAATTTACTGTTATGTCAAACTTTGGATCATATTCTACATCCTTCTAATTGACAGTAAGTCATTATCTCTTCCCACTTGCAAGTTATAGCCTTGAAAATCTGACATCTGATCTGAATATTTTCTTAACAAAAATCTTTACCACTCTTGAACAATAGGGGGTTAGGCACAATTTGGCGCCTGTGACAGTTAAAAGGGCATGTAGGTGAAGGGAACAGAGTTGATGAGGAGGTTCTAGGTACAGTAGGTATGGTCTGAAGGGGAGAAATGTGGAAGGACAGATGGTTGTGGATTTTGCTAAGAGGATGGAAATGGCTGTGGTGGACACATATTTCAAGAAGACAAAGGAACATCGGGTGACTTACAGGAGTGTAGGAAGGTGCACACAGGTGGACTACATCTTATGCAGAAGGAGAAATGTGAAAGAGATAGGAGACTGCAAGGTGGTGGCAGGGGAGAATGCATCTCGACAGCATTGGATGGTGGTCTGTAGGATAACTTTGGAAAGCAAGAGGAGGAAATGAGTGAAGGCAGAGCAAAAGATTAAGTGGGGGAAGTTATAGAAGGAAAAAGGTTGCACAGAGTTCAGGAAGGAGTTGATACAGGCTCTGAGTGGTAGGGAAGAATTACCAGATGACTGGAAAAGTATATCAAAGGTATTGGGGGAAACGGGTAGAAAGGTATGCGATGTATCCTCTAGACAGAGGAAGGAAGACAAGGAAACTTGGTGGTGTAATGAGGAGGTACAGAAAAGTATTCAAAGGAAGAGGTTGACAGAAAAAGTGGGATAGTCAGGGAGATGAAGAAAGCAGACAGGAATATTTGGAATCTAGGCACATGGCAAAGGCATATACTAAGTTGTATGAGAGAGAGGCTGAACACTAAGAAAGGCGAAAAGGACTTGTATCAGGACTGCAGCTCCTGACCAGATAGAGTGATGATATAGAGTGAAGTACATGGCGGTAATGCACCTGTAAGCTGGTTGCCAATCGCCAGTCAAATCTAAAAGATGAAGAAGAAGAAGAAGAAGGACTTGTATCAATTAGTTAGACAGAGAGATCGAGCTGGAAAGGATGTGCAGCAAGTTAGGCTGACTAAGTACAGAAATGGTAATGTACTAACAAGTGACAAGAGTGTGTTGAGAAGGTGGAAGGGTTACTTTGGGGAGTTGGTAAATGAAGAAAATGAGACAGAGAGATGGAGAGCGAGACAGCGAGAGAGAGAGAGAGAGAGAGAGAGAGAGAGAGAGAGAGAGAGAGAGAGAGAGAGAGAGAGAGAGAGAGAGAGAGAGAGAGAGTTTGAGTTTTAAAAAATGCCTTTATTGCACAATTCAAAAAATGTAAGAGCACCAATATCATTCCACCAAGTGTCTCACATTGGAAAAGTGCAAACATAAGTCATCCCCCCCACACAACACAAAGTATTCCCTGCAGTCCACCTATTCCACATTGCCAGTGACAGTAGTCCGAGTCTTCCTTTTAGTCCGTGCAAAGACGAGCCACAGGCCTCCAGTTCTTAAGCAAGGCCAAGTCCCCTTCCTCCGGCAGGAGAGATAGCGCTGCGCGCCCGCAGCCACTTCCGTTGTACGTCCCAGAGGCATTTTCCTCATCTCAGATGGATTGTAGTCCTTAGACCATGCGGGATTTTTAAGCAAGTTATCTTTGCAGCAGGCTCGTCCAGATTGTAGAAAGAAAACGTTGGGGCATCCATGCCCTGCAGGCGAATAAACCGTGACCTTGTAGTCCGTGCAAAGAAGAGCCACAGGCCTCCCGTTTTCAAGCCAGGCCAAGTCCCCGTCCTCGGGCAGCAAAGATGGTGCTGCGCGCCGGCAGGAGACCGGTAAAGATACAGTTCTGTGACAGTCAATTACAGTCAATTAGAAACGTCATAAAAGTCTGATCCCAAAAATGCGTAAAACAGGCAGAGGAACGACCGCCATTTATTCCTTCTGTCGGGCGCGCTTGACCCCTGTTCCCCCTGCTGCTTTACGCAGGGTTGTCAGGTGTTTTTTGAGGCGAAAATGTTTCCTTTCATCCAGGAGGTCAAGACCAACCTGCCTAAGAGACTTGATGAATTTATCAGTGTCACTGAAGCAGTCAGTGACTTTAATGGCCTTGTTATAGGTTTCATCCAGAAAAGCATTTATTTCTTCCAGTGAATACAAACTCGTGTTTGTACTGCATTTTGCCTCAATAGACTCAGTATTAGACACAGTGTCGGGATCAGATTCCATTTCCTTGTCAGCACAACTCAGCTGACTGTTTGGTTCATCTGGACCAGTGGATTCATCATGGGTCACATTTTCTTGGACGCCACCCACAGCAGCTGACTGTCGCTGTTCCGTCTCCTGCTCTGAAACAGTAGCAGCCTCCGGAAGCACACAGCGAGATTCTGACGCACCATCAGTGACATTTTGGGCGCCATCACCAGCGACGCTCCCGGCCGTAAGCTGGGCTGCGGGCGCCACAGCCGGGCTGTCCACAGACACAGCGGCAGGCTCCGGAGTAGGACCGGTGGAAGCCCCCGCAACGTTGTCCGTAGTAGTGGCAGGAGCGGAGGCCGCGCCGGCAGCCTCAGCTGCGGCGGAAGGCCCTGCCACGCCGTCCGCAGCAGCGGCGTGAGCGGAGGGCGCACCGCTGGCACCAGCCGCGGCTCCATCAGAGCCCCCCGCCCGCTGCCTGTGCAGACAAGCGAACCGTTTATGGCCCACGTCTCCACATTCAAAACACTTCATCTGTCCTGAGCTCGCATACACCATATAGGAGCCGTCCCCGTGTTTGACCCGGAAGGACACTTCCAGAGTCGCAGTTGGCGAGTCCAAAAACATGAACATCTGTCGCCTGAGTGATTTCACATGTTTTAACTTGGTCTCCTTGCATTCCAAAGTCAGAGTTCTAAACGGGCCCGCAAACTTCCCAAATCTGCGGAGCTCCGTCGCCAACTGCTCGTCAGTGATGAAAGGTGGAACACCTGAGACGGTGATACGCGTTGATGGGACAGATAAGGGGGACACCTGTACATACGTGTCCCCGATAACAACACCGCTTGCAATCAGGGTGTGGACATCCTCTTCAGCAGCCAGAAACACAACTACAGCTCTATTCATTCGAGACACAAAGCAGATCGCATCATGGCCCACCTGCTCGGCCACAGCCAGGAGGACCTCCTCCACAGTAACACTGCTGTCCGGGGGAACGATCCGCACCCCCTGGTGGATAGACGGAGGTGGCATTTCCAAGGTCGCCATCCTCCACCCAAAAAAACAAAAGCTGAAAATGCGGCCAGTAGTAGAAAATCGAAAAAAAAAGTCCAAACAAACCACGGAGTTCCCTAATTCCGCCAAAGCAAAGATGATGAACAAGGATGTCCCGAGGATTAGCAAGGCGGAAGTGAGGGCAGCTTTGAAGAGGATGAAGAATGGAAAGGTGGTTGGTCCAGATAACATACTGTAGAGGTATGGAGATGTTTTGAAGAGATGGCAGTTAACTTTTTAACCACACTGTTTAACACAATCTTGGTGAGTGAGAGGATGCCGCAGGAGTGGAGAAGAAGTGTTGTGGTACCAATTTTCAAGAACAAGGGTGACTCTCAGAACTGTAGCAACTACAGAGGCATAAAGTTGATCAGTCACACTATGAAGATATGGGAAAGAGCTGCTGAAGCTAGGTTAAGCAGAGAGGTCACAATCAGTGAGGAGCAGTATGGTTTCATGCCAACAAAGAGTACTACAGATGCAATGTTTGCTTTAAGAATGCTGATGGAGAAGTATAGAGAAGGTCAGAAGGAGATGCACTGTGTCTGTCGATCTAGAGAAAGCATATGATAGGGTGCCAAGAGAGGAAGTGTGGTACTGTATGAGAAAGTCAGGAGTGGCAGAGAAGTATGTGAGGGTGGTGCAGGACATGTATGAGGACAGCGAGAAGGTGGTGAGGTGTGCTGTAGGAGTGACAGATGGATTCAAGATGGGGGTGGGGTTACATCAGGGATCGGCTCTGAGCCCCTTCTTGTTTGCTATGGTGATGGACAGGCTGACAGACAAGGTCAGGCAGGAGTCGCCGTGGTCCATGATGTTTGCAGACGACACTGTGATCTGTAGTGAGAGCAGGGAGCAGGTGGAAGAGAACCTAGAGAGGTGGAGCTATGTTATGGAGAGAAGAGGAATGTAAGTCAGTAGAAGCAAGACAGAATACATGAGTGTGAATGAGAGGGAGGCAGGTGTAAGGGTGAAGATTCAAGGAATAGAGGTCATGAAGATAGATGAATTTAAATACCAGGGGTCAACCGTCCAAAGCAATGGAAAATGCACAATTCAATTCAATTCATTTTATTTTGAACGTGTAACCATACAGTGAATTTGTACCAAAATAACTTTACATACCATATACTGAAATGTCAAAAATAGCAGTAAATAAGAAAACAGAACAAGACAAAATAAACAAATCTCAGCAAAAAAAAAATGAGTACAACCAAAATCACACATTCAAAAAGGAGTGGGAAAAAGAACAAACTTATCGAACCCTTCTCCTCAGCTTACATACCAATATATTAGATAAGCTCCATTCCTTATATACTTATGTTTCCTTATATTCTTATTTTTTTATGTTTCCTTATACTGTTATTTTTCTTATATACATTTTTATGTTCTACTCTATTGTAACATATTCCCTTATAGTATTCTATATTATATTGCATTTCCTTATAGTCGTATATATTATATTTTCTTCTATTATTGTACGATGAACTATATTATTAATGTATGTTCTCCATAGTCAATTATTTATATGAAATATAATATAAGGATGTCATTTATACCAGTATATCTGACCATTAAAAAAAAGCAAAAAATAAACAAACAAGACAAAAAAAACAAAACAAAAACAAGACTAATGTGCATATCAGTTGTCAATCAGATTGACATGAATCTTGAATCTTCTCTCAATTGACATTGAGAGAAGATTCATGGATGTAGTGAAGGAGGACATGGAGAGAGTTGGTGTTACAGAGGAAGGTGCAAAGGATCGGGTAAGCTGGAGACAGATGATCCGCTGTGGCGACCCCTAAAGTGAGCAGCCAAAAGAAGAAGAAGAAGGTGGGGATTATATTAACTTTTTTTGTTATTTACAAGTATTTTCATTAGAAAAAATAAACAAAAATATCTGTTTTTTTTATTTAATCTTTATTTATACAAGGAAGGTCCATTGAGAGGGAACCTCTCTTTTTCAAGGACGCCCTTGCTCACATTCATATTCACACCTGGAAGCTGCCCAATATAATCACAGACTGACCTGTGGCCACTGATCAGCTCCACTGGAGCAGTTGGGGTTAAGGGCCTTGCTCCAGGGCACCACAGAGGGTTTAATGAGGGTAGTGCAAACACAGCTGTGTTATCTGTTCCACTAATCCTGCCGGTCCAGGGACTGATCTGGCGACCCTCGGGTCATCAGTCCATATCCCTAACCATTAGGCCACCACTGCTCCAGTGTACCTAAGGAATATCACACAAGAGGGAGTACGGTATCAATGAATATCGTAACTGCGGGTGAAATACGTCTAATGCCCAAAGCTATTACACCCGTAGTTTACTACAGTATGTTCACTGATACCATACGACTTCAAATCTAATACTGCTTTTATACAACAGTTCCGCAAGCACAATTTATTAAATGATAGCAATAATGGACAAAATATTATGATTCGTTTGTTTAACCAGTTATTTTGTGCAGCTGAGAAAAAAAACAGTCTCTTCTAAATGTAGCCAGTAACTGTTGCTAAACATCTCAATCAGCATGAAGATGTCCATTGTCATTTCACACACACATAAACAAATTAAATATTGTCAAGTGCAAAAGTAAGAGTTTATAAAACAAACCGGTCACTTGTTTCATCACAGAAGGGCCGAGATCAAAACGTGGCCAATGCCAGTGGCTAGTTAGCATGCTAGCAATTTGGCTTTGGCACACTTCGCTCATTTGTTGTTTATCGAGACAATAAGTCCAACTCTAGCACTGCCTATTTTTTTTTAAACAGACGTGAAATAGCTTAACGATGTTTATACAAGTTTTTTTTTTTTTTTCAAAAGGGTGGGACTTCCGTGTCAGGTAAGAAATCTTTTCAAACAGTGCCTCACTGTGGAAATTAAGGTATCCAACACAGCACTGCAATTCTCACTGAGAGTAAACTACTGTTAGTAATTAACAGTTATATGAACACCTTTGAAGTGGAGCGATACATATCCAGTGAAACGTTGGAGTATGGCGCACATTTAGGGCGCATATATGGCATGCTTGTATGGTACGCATTTTCTCTCACATGTATTTAGTAGGCATGATGGTGCATACTCTAGAGACTTCAAACGTCCAAAAGGACCTGACCCGGCAGAGACCTCGGCAGGTGTGAAGTGGTTTCTGGAGAGACAGGAAGTCAGAGAGAATGTCCCAGCAGGAGCCCCCAAGGCGGAAGAGACAATAGAGAAGCCAAGGAGCCTTGGAGGCTATATGTTTACTGAAGGACTGTGGGTTGAAGGTGTGATATTTGATGTTGGGGGTTTTGTGTCTCTGGGGGTATAAGAGCTGTGAGGAAAGATTGTTCTGCCTCTTTTTGTTAAGATACACTTCTTGTTAGAGGATGTAAACTCTGAATAAACCTCGCCTGAGAAATAAACTCAGTCTCGTCTGTGAAGGCATCCTCTACAGGAGCGCAATTATTGTGGAATATAGTAACTCCTTGAATCCCTATTGTTCAATCAAATTGCTCGGTCAGAACTAACTGTTGTATAACAGATAATATCATATAATAACCGCTGCCCTGTGTTTCTCCCCACTGACCGATGGGCAACCTCAGCGGTGGCCTGCTGTCAAAGTGCCGCTGCAGGGGCTTTGGTTTTCAATGCAACCAGTAAGCCTTATAGATAAAAACAATCATCAAATTTATATCCAAGGAGGTTTTTACAGACTGAAATGCATCCCTAAAATGGTGCTTACCTTAGCTGAATGATGAAAAAAAAAAAAAAAAAAAATCACTCTGGAGCACCTGAAATAAAAAACGTTTTAAATCCAGTTCTGTGTAGCTCCTAAGCCTGCAACATCACATCACCTTTTTTTTGTAAGTTGTAGGCTGATCCTTTTCTAAACATTTTGATTGAAGACTGCTTATCAAATATACTAACCAGTTGTCAGCAAGTCAGATGTTTTTTTTATTGCCTGCAGTGTACACAGGTTATTTATTTATGACTCACTCATTCTTTCAATAAAATAAAAACAAAACAAAACAAAAAAAAAAAAACAGCAGTTGTTTGACCAGTACAAGACACTCTTCCATAAGCTGGACAGAGAATGTCAAGGAGACTACACAGCCTTCATCCGGATGGACTGCAACCTCTTTGCTGAACTGCTGCAGTGCATCTCACCCTGCCAAGGGATGAAGGTTAGTAGTATAATGTTTATTTCAATTTGATTTCGGAGTTGTCATTTTTAGAATTTAGAAAAATATTACAATGACATACTGTACGCTCATGATAATACTGTATGTGTTATAATAATACTATGTTATATCACAATTTTTCTTCCCAGGGGCCTTAGAAATCATATGTCCACTCTTTGCGGGTGAAGCAAATCCCACTTCCGACCTCTTGATCCCAGAGAATTTGTGGAGTTTGTTGGACATGTTCAACCTCCTCCATACGCACTTATATGATCTAAAAATTTGCAGGAAACACTTGCGTGGCATGTGACAATCAGCCCAAAATCTGCATGCAGACAGGCCGTAGCAGCCTGTACAGCCTGTTGTGACCTATGCTTTAAGGACATCAAAATCACAGAGGAAAAGAGTCTGAAGTATATTGTCAGATTCACAGCCTTTATTGGTGCCAAGACTAAAGATGCCTTCACACCAAACGCAAACGGGCGGTGTGAATCTATACAAAGTCAATGGAAAGCGGCGAGTACACGCAAAATTGCGCATTCGCGTGTTCACGTCCAAGGTAATATGCTAGCTTTGAGGTTCGGCCGTCACTGGAGTAAAAGTCACCATATCACCATTGCAGAGTAAACTAGTTTGAAAATGAGACTGCCACTCAACTGGAAACAGGAGGACCGGAAGCTTTTCAGCTAAATCTGGATGTCGGAGTTATTTAGCCATGGATTCCTGCCACGGATGTGCTAACAAGGCTAGCAAGCTAGCAACGGAAACACTCATCATCTTGTAAAGTTTTGGAGACAGGGACAACTTTTTCAGGTGAGCTCCCCGTCGGATAATGTAAACCTAAAGCATGACGTTATTTGGGGGATTTCCACAGTAGGTTGAACACTGCTGCAGAAGTTATAAAGGCCACTTCGCCTGTCTGCATTTCACTCTGACCGTGAATTCACGTCTATTTGCATGTTTACACTGCGTTATAATGTAATCACACTGCGCAAAAAATTTGCCCCTTCACGTTTGGTCTGAACGCACCTTTACACACATAAACATCCTCTTCAGCCTTCTTAGGTCGTAGACTTATTACTGATTTTAACTTTTATATTTTGGGACACTGCATATTAATGAGCACTTTACATGTAATTACGCTAGATTGTAGCCAAAGCTTGTTTGCTATATCCTTCTTAACTATTCTAATTCACATGTGGCAGGGAGTGGAAGATGCCAGTAAAACGAAATGTTCCAGGAATAGCTCTTTCATGCAGAGCTAATCAAAATGACCACAGCTGCTCATAGGTGGAGGTGAAATTGCTTGGTATGACATTAAAATGGTGATTTGCTCTACAGTGATTTTACAAATGATCTTTAGGAAGGGGTGATGCTTTACCAACTCAGTGATTCTGTTTTTTTTCTGCCTGATGCTGTTATATCTTTCAGTTGGATGTTATAAGTTCCACTGAGTAAATACAGCTGGATGAAAGAAAACTTTTGACCTTCATTTTAGGTTGTAAAGTAATAAAGTGTGATTATTTTGAAGGGGATGACTCTTTTTTTATACCCACTAATTATCTACGTATGACTTCATATACATTTATGGTGTGAAGAACTTACAGTGTAATAGTGGTGTCCTGTTTATTTTATTTATCTGATAACAGTAGTATTCTGTTTATTTGATTTTGTTTTCTAGTTACATAGGACTTAGCATCTTGGGCAGAGTTGAGACTACACAACTTGAAAGGTATTGGATCAGATGTTCAGTTCACACTTCAGCCTTCGAGGTCCAAATTAATTCACAATACATGACTGAGCAGTGACAGAGGGTCACAAACTATACGTTCTTTCACACTGACTGGTCCATCATGGCTCCAAAACAATGTAATGATTTAAAAAGACATGTGATAAAATGACAAGACCCTCATGAGGAACAGGAATTTTAAAATGTACCCGAGACAAAAACAAGAGATAAGATAAGATAAGCCTTCATTAGTCCCACAATGGGGAAATTCCAGGATTGCAACAGCACAGGGATAGCAACACTCAAAGCAATAATTAAGAAGATATGGAAGATATAAATAAGAGCAGTGGATACACATACATACATACACATAAATATATAAATATATATACAAAGTGCGGAGCATTGTAGCAAGATGGAATAAACAGCATAACCGTCTACTTAGTTATCCTACATAGTATGAATATGTACCCATACATATTGTCACCCTCCGTAGCGACCGATAATGTCCTAGTTGTATATACTGGAGGGGACCATTGTGTAAGTCTATTGCATCTTTTGCATTCAATACTATTAGGTCGTCACGTTTTGTTTTTTTTTTTGCTATCTCTGCGAGCAGCCCTGCTTAGGTTATACAGTCTGACAGCCGTAGGTAGGAAGGACCTGCGAAACCTCTCGGTTGCGCACCTAGGATGATGTAGTCTGCTGCTAAATGAGCTCTTCAGTGCGTTCAGAATGTCCTGCATAGGGTGGGACTCGGACTCCAGCAGAGATGACAGTTTAGCCACCATCCTTCTCTCTCCTATCTCCTCCACTGGGTCAGGGCGCTGCCCCAGGATAGAGCTAGCTTTCTTGATCAGTTTGTTCAGTCTCTTCCTATTGGCTGCCGTAATGCCACTGCCCCAGCAGACCACTCCAAAAGTGATGGCTGATGCCACCACCGTGTCGTAGAATGTCTTCAACAGCGCCCCTTGTACACCAAAAGACCTTAGTCTCCTCAGTAGAACAGCCTGCGCTGTCCCTTCTTGTAGAGTGCGTCGGTATTGTGTGACCAGTCTAGTTTATTGTTCAGATGAACACCCAGGTACTTGTAGGATGTCACCATCTCGATGTCTGTTCTCTATATGTTTACTGGTGCTGTGAGGGGTTGTCCTTGCCTGCGGCAGTCCACCACCAGCTCCTTAGTTTTCCTCGCGTTGATCTGGAGGCAGTTCCTATGGCACCAGTCCACGAAGTCCTGGATAAGTCCTCTGTACTCAGCTTCATCTCCGTTGGAGATGAGGCCGACGATCGCAGAGTCGTCAGAGAACTTCTGTAGGTGGCAGTGTGTTGTGTTGTGTGAGAAGTCCACAGTATAAAGGGTGAACAGGAAGGGAGCCAAAACCATTCCCTGGGGGGCCCCCGTGCTACCGATGATCGTGTCGGACACACAGTCCCGGGTTCTCACAAACTGTGGCCGGTTTGTGAGGCAGTCCAGGATCCATGATGACAGGTGCTGGTCCACCCCTGCGCACAGCAGCTTGTCCTTCAGAATCATCGGTTGGATGGTATTGAAAGCACTGGAGAAGTCAAAGAACATGATCCTCACCACATTCCCGGGTTTCTCCAGGTGGGACAGAGAACGGTGAAGGAGGAAGATCACTGCATCCTCCACCCCAATGCCATGCTGGTAGGCGAACTGGAGTGGATCCATTGCTGGTCCCACCAGGGGGCGGAGGTGAGCAAGGAGCAGTCTCTCCAGGGTCTTCATCATGTGGGACTTCAGGGCCACTGGTCTGTAGCTGTTCAGGTCTTTGGGGCGGGAGGTCTTTGGTACAGGTACCACACAAGATGTTTTCCACAACTGTGGTACCCTCCCCAGCTTCAGGCTCAGAATGAAGATGAGCTCCACAATCCCACACAGCTGATCTGCACAGGACGTGAGGAGCTTTGCGCTGATGCCGTCCGGTCCCGACGCCTTCCTCGCCTTGAGTTTTCTCAGCTCTGTCCTCACCTGGGTCTTAGTGAGGGTCATGTTGGGGGGCTGTGTGTTGGGAGTGGGGGGGTGTTGGTGGAGTGGGGTGGGGGCAGCAGGACTCGATGTCTTTAGAGGCAGCAGTGGTTGTTGTGCAGTTGGGGGGGAGGGCGGTTGGTCAAACCTATTAAAAAACAGGTTCAGATTGTTCGCCCACTCCCTGCCCCCTATGGCCTGGAATGAGGTATTCTGGAGCCCAGAGATGGTTTTAAGGTTTCTCCAGACCCCACCGATGTCGCTCTGTTGCAGCTTGTCCTCCATCTTCTTCCTGAAGCTGTCCTTGCCTTCTCTGATCTTCCTCCTCAGCTCCCTCTGTACGGACTTCAGCATCTCCCTGTTCCCCGACCTGAAGATCCTCCTCTTCTCTCTCAGAAGTGTTTTTATCTCAGGGTTGATCCAGGGTTTGTTGTTCGAGCAACACTGTATGGTCTTGGTGGGTACGGTGTTGTCCACACAGAAGCTGATGTAGTCCGTGATGGTGAGTGAGGCCATCAATGTCCTCACCATGTGGATCGCAGAGCTGCTCCAAGGCAGTGGTTTCAAAGCAATCTTTTAGGAGCGTCCATTGCCTCCTCAGACCATAACTTCACTGTGCGCATGACCGGAGGTTGTCTGTGCACTAGGGGTTTCTACACCGGCAGGAGATGAACCAAGTTGTGATCCGATCTCCCAAGTGGGGTGAGTTGTGATGAGGTGTACGCCTCCTTAGTGTTTGCGTAGAATAAGTCCAGTGTTTTATTGTCTCTAGTGTGGCATGTGACATACTGGGTGAACGTGGGTAGAATGGGAGACAGTGAAATATGGTTGAAATCGCCTGAGATGAGGAGAAGACCATCTGGGTGTTCTGTCTGCAGCCTGCCAGTTACTGAGTGGATGACGTCACGTGCTGTCCCAGCGTTCGCCGTCAGATTTGCATAAATAACAATGCAGATCACGTGTGAGTATTCCCTCGGGAGATATGTAGGCCGCATGCTAACAGCTAGCAACTCAATGTCTTTGCTACAGTGCTGTTCCTTAACCGTGATATGTCCCGGTCTGCACCAGTTGTTACTGACGTACATCATCACCCCACATATGATTAGTTAAGAAAAAAAATGTGTGAAAAATAAAAATGCTTTTTCAAAGCCCAGTTAAAGCTTGTTCAGTTTCCTGTCCACTGCGACACAGCTGTGCTTTTCAGCTGTACAAAGAAACTCCAACCTGGCCTGTTAGGTTGGTAACCTCTATAACTACTTGCTAACCTAATTATCAGGCTTAAAATAATGTAAATTAGAAAAGCACTCAGAGAACACATACCTCCACCAAGGCTCCTTCTCTCTCCCCCTTTGTCCATCCATCTGTCCATACTTCCCTGCCTCATCCCTCCATAAATTGCAAGACAGGGCCTTGGTGGAGGTATGCCCTCATGGATGGCCTCCAAAATCTAATGGGTTCGTCTACAGCACAAGGGCTACCTCTGGCGAAAAAGTCATCAAAATCCATCCAGTAATTTTTACATAATCCTGCTAAACCACTGCTAGTAGATTGAGCCTTGCTGGAGTTATGCATTCAGGGATCACCTCCAATATGTAATGGGTTCATCTTTAGGCCAAGGGCCACCTTTGGTGAAAATTTTATTTAAATCTTTCCAGTAGTTTTTGTGTAATGCTAATAGACAAATGCATGCCGGTAAAAACATTACCTCCTTGACAGAGGTAACTAGGACTATCCATGCCATTGTCTGTAGTTAAAAAAAAATGCAGATGGTACAATAAATCATTGAGCAATAGGATGTTCATGTTTTATTCAGTATATCAAAAAAGTAATTAACTTCTTATATGTTAAAGATAGAAAGACCGTATTGTACAAAGGGAAATTCAGATTCTCAGGAAAACTGTCGCTTATCAATTAATCATTAATCAATCAATAAGGTGAATCAGCTAATGATTAATGCATTAATCAATAACTTGAATCCCTAATTACATTGCTTTTTTAAATTGAGCAAATAATTAATTTGATTTCTTTTGTTAAAAAATTAATACAGAACTAAAAGCATCTGAAACATGAGCTTAATAAAAAAATGTGTGAAAGCAAGTTAAATGATATTGGCCTGCCTGCAGACAGCTGTGGTCTTCTGAAAGAATGTCCATGAAAGGATGACTTTTCTAAAACCACATATTGAGATAAATTTGTCAATGTGACATGACACATTTCTCTTCTATTTGTTTAATTAAAAGATATTGGAAGTAAACTCATAGGTCATTGAAGACACTTTTCTTTAAAAGTACCAAGTTGTCACGCAGTGGGAGGGAAAACTCCTGAATAGAAAAAAAATGCATGAAGATGCAATGAGAATCGTTTTAGAATCAAATCGGAGCCTCTGAATCATAATCAAATCATGAGATGCCTAAAGATTCCCACACCTAAGTTGGACCTCAGCTGGAGAGAAGGACCAACTTGTTGGACCTCTTGCAGTTTTGCTTGGTGACCCCTGGGTTACATGAACACCTTTGACGTGGAGTGATACATATCCGGTGAAACCGGAGTGCAATTATCATGGATTTTACTAACTCCTAGAATCCCTATTGTCCAATCAAATCGCTCGGTTGGAATTAACTGTTGTATAATTATAGATATTTCTGGGCTTAAATGGAAAAGCCATTTCTAAAAGAATCCCTGTAGCACCGTATTTGATGCCAACAGAGAGGGGGTGGGTTTAAGCTAAAAGTTGTGGACTGACATGGGGAAGTAATTACAAAACATCAGACAAAGACTGCACACGAATGGGTGTCCCCCTCATCCTGGCATATTTCCATACAGCCGAAGGCAGGAAGTTGTTCATACTGAGTTAGGAAGTGAACACGTTTCCTAGAATTGCAGTACAAGCCACCACTTACAGCAGGGAAAATAGTTGTCATGGTAACTTGCAATAAAATACCCTTAGCTCAGCATGTGAGGAGGGAGACAAGGCTCAAACTAAACACTACTACCCTTAGGGAAGTGTTACTGGCCCACACAAATAGAGGAGGTATAAAGCATGGGCTTTAAAGGCTTTACTCTCCCAGGTCAGTTTCAGTCGGAGGGTGGTAACTGACCAAATGTGCCAACAGAAACAGTAGAACGATGTGTCAATGGGAATTGCTCAAGTTTATATTCAGAATTTTTATTTGGAGAGCTCAACACAAATGAAACTGCAACATTTTTTAAAAATTTAATCTTTATTATACAGGGTAGTTCCATTGAGAGGCAACCTCTCTTTATCCAGGACGCCCTGCTCACACTCACACCAGGAAGCTGCCCAGTACAATCACAGACTGACCTGTGGCCACTGACCAGCTCCACTGGAGCAGCTGGGGTTAAGGGCCTTGCTCAAGGGCACCACAGTGGGGTTAAGGAGGGTGGAACAAACACTGCTATGATATTTGTCCTCCCTAGATCTAATCCTGTCGGTCCAGGGATCGAACCCGTGACCCTCTGCTCACCAGTCCACATCCCTAACCATTAGGCCACCACTACCCACCACATTATATGCTCTATATGTCATGCGGTGACCCTCGTGGGCCACCATAAGACGCCAAAAGTTGCCAGTGAGTTTTGCATTGGTGTTTTATTAACAAGACACAAGACACGAATATGAGACTATAAGCCGCTGTGGGCAAAAATACACTACACAGGATGCATGGGATCGTAGGGCTCACCCAGCCACCTACGATCTTAACGAGGACATGAATGATAACAAGAACGAGAATACATACATGAACCTTGAAGCGAATGCTGACATCACTCAAGGAAACCCTCAGGATGTTTGACCAATACTGCTGCATCAACCAGCTGTCAGCGCCCGCTAATAAAGCCGGCGACTAACGAGCGGTGATGCAGAACAGCTGATCGGCTCTGACAGCAGGAAGCCCCACCGAGCGCTGTCACAATAAGAGCCCGGGGAGCCAGAATGTAATCCCCTGCTGTCAAAGCCGGCAGAGACGATGCATGGCCCCAGCGCGGACGAGATCGGCGCTCAGGTCATAACACTATAACTTTTAATGCAAATTGTTGAACTCCAGGTAAGCCAACTGTCCAAATCACACTTCTGCCTTTAGTCAAATCAGTGAGATCTATTTTTGAAGATATTCAAAGGAAATGCAAAAATGACCAACTGTGTAGTGTAAAAGCATATAGAAGATAAAGAAGAAAAGCTTTACTGAAGTTCAATGTAGGGTAACATACAAACTATGCCGACTATTGCGTTGATTAACCAACTGCTTTGCTGTTATAATAACTTGGAAAATTTGGGAGAATCCCAGCCAAGTTTATGGAGCTGTTTTGATACATCCAGACAGCAGGATACACTGCTGGCTGTCTCAGTGTGCATGCATGTGTGTATGAAGAAAGAAAAAGACTGACAGAAACAGTAAGAACAGTAAAGACAGATTTAGGGACTTTCCCTGGCTTATTTATTCACTGCTTTTCTTTCAAAATATGTTTTAATTAAAGAAAATCTACCAGTGCTAAATGAAACTTCCTACTGCTTTATCAACACCACCTGATGTGTAAATATATGATTAAAAAAAGAGATGGGTTGAAGAGGGAATGACCCCCATTCCTATACAAGCGACTATGACCTGGAGCAAGAATTCCTCGGGGATCAGGAAGCGGGCCCAGCAAAGACTGCACTTCTTGAAGAAACTCAAACAGGCCTCTCTCCCCATCTGCATCCTCAGGTCCTTCTACAGAGGTGTGGTGGAGAGTGTTCTGACATACTGCATTGCAACATGGTACTCCAGTTGCAGTATGTCAGACAAAAAAGCCCTGCAGAGGATAGTCAAGGGAGCTGAGAGGGTAATTGGAGTTTCCCTCCCCTCTGTCCAAGAACTTTTTCAGAGCCGTTGTAGGAGCAGGGCACTGAACATTGTCAATGACCACTCTCACCCTCTGCATAAACACTTTGAACTGCTGCCTTCTGGCAAACGATTCTGGAGCATCAGAGGCAGAACCACCAGACTGATTAACAGCTTCCTTCCACAAGCTGTTAGGATGCTGAACAGTTGATCCGGAATCTCTCATACATGCTACTGCACCTTTAGGACATTATGTATATTTATGTATATCATAGTTCTAGTTAGTTTCAAGTAGCCACTTTGACTCACTCAGCCACTTTAATTGGTATTTTATACATGGGTAGTTATTATCACTTTAAACTGCAACTGTAATAAGTTAATATTACTGTAATAACAATGCGTCTTAGGGATGTGTGAATGGCTGTGATGGGGTGGGGGGTGAGTGAGCGTGTTTTAAACTATGTTCTTTTTACATATATGGATGCCGAGAGAAATGTAATTTCATTTTGCCTGCACTACAGTTGTATGTACAGCAACATGACAATAAAGGTTGATTTGATTTGATTTATAGCCGATAGTAACCTACAGGACATTATCAAGAACACAGAAAATCCATGGGTTAAGTGGACTCTTAAAATTTGGAAAAGAGTAGTATCAAAATATAATTTAGAAGAGAATATAGTAATTTTAAAGTGGTGCGCATATGAGTCACATTTCACTCCAAATAAGTCAGACACAAGGTTTAAAGTCTGGGCAAATAGAGGGATAACAGCCTTGTGTAAGATAATGAAAGATGATGCACTACTTAGCTTCGAAACACTTAAAGGGAAGTATCAGTTGGAATCACAAGACTTTTATTGCTACTTGCAGATGAGACATTTTGTCAATAAGTTAAAACGTATAGCAGAATCATGTAAACCATTGCTAAACTTGATTAAAAGGGCATATAATTCAAATAAAGATAAAGGCTTAATCTCAGGTCTATATAAAGGTCTTATAAACTTGAAAGGACACTCAACCCTGTATATTAAAACAAAATGGGAAACAAGGAGGAATAGAAATATCGGAAGAGGAATGGACATTAATATGGTCATATCAATGGAAATGCAGAAGTTCACTGAGTTGGAGGGAGTTTGGCTGGAAAAGCCTAATAAGATACTTCATCTCATCTTCCCAGAAGGCTCAGTACAAGAGTAAGTCCCCAACTTGTTGGAGAAAATGTGGTAGTGCAAATGCAAATCATTATCATATATTTTGGCTCTGCCGTGTTATTCAAAATTATTGGAAGGAAATTCACAAAGCTATACAAGATATTTTTGGATGTCATCTACCTCTGGAAAGCAAAACTCTATTCTTTGAACTTATGCCCACAGAGTGGTCAAAGAGGGACAAATATTTACTATGTATTCCACTGACTGCAAGCAGAAAGGCAATTACCAAAAAATGGCTTTCACAGGACTGCCCATCTCTCGATATGTGGATGGACATTACAATGGACATTTATAAGATGGAGAAAATAACTGCTTGCATCAGCTACAAAAAAGATTTGTTTATGCAGGGATGGCAACAGGAAATTCTGGTTTCAGCTGAAATCTAATTTGGTCGATTGACTTACGGGGGGCTGGGGGGGCGCAGCCCACCTGAAGCTGGGAGGTTTTCAGTAAAATAGAAGTAATTTAGAGTGAAAAAAAATGATTTAACAAATCATTAAATTTAATGAAAAGTTAACTTACTTTTTCTTCAATGTTGTCTCACTGTCTTTAGTCCAACATATTTAACAGTTCTATAAGAGTTTTTTACACTATTTACACTATTTACACTGGTCACCAAGTCACTTCTAATGTGAAACTTTCTTCCTTTTGGCAGCAAGCTGTGTCAGTCTCTGAACTTGAACTTCATCTCCTTTTCTGGTTTCTTCAGAAACTGTCCGAGTGTTTCTGTTACCTCATTGAACTTTGAGCCAATTTTCACCTTTACTGTCACTTCGCCCCCCGAAGCTCCTGGGTTTTTATGATTTTTAAGTACCAGAACTGTGCTTACATGACATAAAACAAACAGCTGAATGCCACTTATTACTGTATAATATTGACTTATGTTCTAAGAAGATAGCATTTCTAAACTAGAAAAGCACTCAGAGCGCATACCTCCACCAAGGCTCCTTCCATTTGACATGGATCACCTCCAAAATGTAATGGGTTTGTGTGTAGGCCTATAGCCACTTGTGGTGAAAATTGCATCAAAGTCTGTCCATCAGTTTTGGAGTATTGTTGCTAACACACTGTGAGAAGATAAGCGCCTTGGCTGAGGTATGAATTCTCAGATCATCACCAAAATATAATGGGTTCCTCTCTAGCCTAAGAACCACCTCTGGTGAAAAGTTTATCCAAATCCATCCAGTAGTTTTTGTGTAATCCTGCTGCACAAATACAAAAAAGCCCTTGGTGGAGGTATGCACTCTCAGATCATCACCAAAATCTAATCATCTGTTCCCCGTGCCATTACACACCTTTCCTGAAAATTTCATGAAAATCTGTCCATAACTTTTCCTTGCTAACAAACAGACAGCCAGACAAACCAACGCCAATGAAAACATAACCTCCTTGGCGGAGGTAAATATTCCAACAAGCATTATCCATCACATGCTTTAACACTTGATCAAATCAAAATCAGTTAATTTTATCTATCCCATAATAGAAATAAAATTCCAACATACCATTACTTTTTATAATTTCAGCATTCATTTCAGATCAACAGTTTCAATCTCCATTGAGTCTTGAGCAGCTCATTTTCCTCCCCTGCGCAGCCCAGCTCATACAGCCGCTGTACGCTGCACTCAAACGGAAACCGGCGGACAGAGTTGACTGGACTCCTGAACGAGAGCAGGTGTTCTGAGGTTAAAACAGCGCTCATTACCGACGCCTCCAACATGGGCCTAGCGGCCGTCGTGGAGCAATGCGTTGCCGGTTCTTGGCAGCCGCGCACCTTTTTTTTAAGCAGGTCTTTGCACAACAGTGAGCGTAAATACAGCGTGTTCGACAGAGAGCTCTCCACCTGGCCATACGCCACTTCCGGTTCTGGCTGAAAGGGCGCATCTTCACTGAGTTCGTGGACCACAAGCCGCTAACGTACTTTATCTTCCTGGAAGATAAAATAAAGCGGAATTCGGCGAATTAGCAGAAAATCACATCCCTGAGAACACGCCGCTATGAATCTTTGAAAAAGCATACAATGAGCCATTTGATTGGTCCAATCGCAGGGCTGTCAAGCTACTGCAATACAGCAGTAGCTTGAACACAACACATCCGGGTCATCGCAGGAGACGACTTCCGGGGAAGCGCTGAGCGCTTATGTACTCGTGTTGATTTTCGCTAAAATCGGTAACAATAAGGTACCTTACCCCCCCTAAAATTTTCTCAAAGGATTTAGACGATTCACAGAAATGATCAATTTGAAAATAAATCGGCGGAAATCCGCGGATCGGCGGAAAATTGCCATCCCTGTTTATGTCACGATGGGAAAAATGGACTAAATATGTAACACCATTCAGGCCGGACTTTCACTTTGCAGAATTGATATAGCAGACTATTTGTTAATATAAGTACAAGTGTGTGTACATTAACAACCACTCCCTATATGCAGATGTTCATGTTGACTCCCTCCCCCTTTTTTCTCCTCCCTTTTTTCTTCCCTTTTTCATTCTCTAACAAAAAAAGGACATTCAGATGTAATTGAATCGGTGAATTCAAAAAGGGCCCAAGTCCACACTTTTTCAAAGGGGACTTGGGCCCTTTTTGAATTCACAGATTCAATTATTAAATGAAACAAAGGTTTAAGTCTGTCTATCAATGAATGTCAATAAAGAGAAATTTAAAAAAAAAAGAGACAGGGACTTTTTTTTTAAATCACTGTGTTCCATCATCTCTTTTTTAAACAATTTATGAAGTTTTAAGAATGAAATGCTTGAAATGTTTGTTATATATATTTTCAGCAAGTACACAGTAGGGCTGCAATGATTAGGCAACGTTGTCATCAACGTAGATCATAAAAATTTGGTGACGCAAAAGTTTAATTTTAAAGCTTATGGACATGCCGTGGAAACGTTCCGTTATAAGTGCAATGCACTACCGGAACTGCTGCAGCCAGCAGCGCTTCAGTTGTCCAGCATGCATGAACAATTTCCAGCACG
Organism: Pholidichthys leucotaenia; assembly: GCA_020510985.1. Lineage (NCBI taxonomy): Eukaryota > Metazoa > Chordata > Actinopteri > Cichliformes > Pholidichthyidae > Pholidichthys > Pholidichthys leucotaenia. Next base: position 389,718,938 of record CM035839.1, on the reverse strand, counting down.
TAACGATAAACATGGAGAAGAGGAGCTAAAAAAAAGCGAGACCCAAACTTTCAAAAGTATGGGAACATTTTACTGGAAATAAAGAAAAGAAACAAGTAAAATGTAGATTTTGCAAAGTAGGGATGCAAGTTATCGATTAATTCATTAATTGATAATTTATTCACCTTATCGATTGATTATAATTAATTAATAAGCGGCATTTTTCTTGAGAATCCGAATTTCCCTCGGTACAATACAGTCTATCTTTAACATATAAAAAAGTTGCTGTTTTTTCATATACTGAATAAAACATGAACATTATATTCCTCAATGATTTACTGTACCATTTGCATTTTTTTTTTTTACTATAGAGAATGGGATTTTTTGTAGTTTAACAAATTATGCACTGTATAGTGTGTACTATGTGCTGGTACATCTCAGTAAATTACAAATGTCATGATTTTTTATTTATTTTAAAAACTACGAATATCATAAAATTTATCTTTTTTTAGTTATATATATACTGTATATACAGTATATATACAGTATATATATATATTTTTTTTTTTTTTAAAAACTTTCACTGTCTAATTACTGAGATGCACTGGTTGACAGTTTTAACAGGAAAATAAATTGTGAGCTGCTTCATCTGTTGCATGTTAAACATTATCGCAGTACCCCGGAAATCCAGGCAAACCCAGTATGATATGGGCTCCCTCTGTTGTCTGCTACCTTAGTGCAGGGTTTCCTCTGGTAACATTTCTGGGCGGCGGCCTGCCACGCCTGAAAAATTTCCACTGCTCTATGAGCATATATAAATTTAAGAAAAATATATGACGCAATGATGGTCCGCAAGTGAGCACACGGACAACACGCGTGACCGTCATCCATGCAGAATTCAGAAGTACCCTGCCCGCGTGTTCCAGCCAGCAAGCAGTGCCTCGCTATGAGCGTCGCTGTCCGAGAGAAACATGAGCTTATTAAAGTACTTTAAACGCGGAAAAATCAGAAGCTGTATGTAAGCAGTGAAGGCATTTATCATGGTTTTAATCCACTGGTAACGGGAGCAATAATGGAAGAGTCGCTTAGCTAACACGTGTGGTTAGTTTTTTGTTTTTCTTATTTCAGTCAAGAATAAAAAGGAGCTATTTTTACCTTTACCTTAGTTAATATTAAGTAACTAATTAATGTTCATTATTATGTACCTGGCAAGTTAAGATAACCGAAATTCACAAAGTCAGTGACTTTAATCCATCAGCAGCCTTCAAACTAAACGTGCCAACATTGGATTTCAAAATAAGGGAGGTTTTTCCTGCTGTCTGGGTGGTGAGGAGATTTCTAAAAAAAACAAAAAACAAACCACAACATAAATATGTAGAAATAAGAGAAATAACTGCATCTTTGGTCATTTAATTTATTTCATTAAATACAATTTTATTAATATTTTTTTCTTTGAAATCAGAGTTAAATTATTGTTCTGTTCTGGCTCTGCAAAACTATGGTCAAAAATGTAAATTGTTATAAGGAAAAAGTAAAAAAAAAAACCCCACAGTCTGTTTCAAATTTATTTAAAAACAGTAATTATATTTTTAAAAAATAGACAAAAATTAGCCATAAAATAATCCACAAATTTATAATAAAGTCTCAAATGTACAAGAAAAGTCAATTTTACAAGAGGAAATTACAACTTTGAGGAGAATTGTTTCAGATTGAGATAAATTTACAGAGAAAAGTAGAAAACTATAAGAAAATTGTTATACATTTTGGAGAAAAACCTCAAACCTTCAAGACTGAAGTCATTACTCAAGTTTTTAAGTGGGTGCTCTTTGTATCCTTAACTAGAAATTTTTGGTTGTCTATTTTTAATTTACATGACACTTGATATTTTCTAACCACCATAAACAGAGAGAGAACCTGAATTAGACAGAGCTCAGACAGGGCAAGATTAGACTGAAGAGAGGAGCCAAGGAGAGGAAAGTGTTCAGGCAGAGTGTCCAGGACAGCTGAGAGCAGAGGAAGGAGAGAAGGATGACACCAGTAAAAAGTCCAAACACAGTACATCTGGGTGGGACCCCAACTGGCCCAGTATTCCAACATTCAAGCCTTGGTTGTACAATACTTCAAATGGCAAGTTCCATATGCAAAGTTACTGTGCAAAATTTAAAAAAAAAAATGAAATAAATAGTATAAAATGAACATATTCCGGTTATAATAGTGTCATGTGTTTTCTGGCTTCCCCCCAGAAAAAAATGTCGCCACCACGCCAAGGTCTTTAAGCCAGAGGAAACACTGTCAATGGCAACTTGAGTCCGGTCTGCTTTTCCGTCTAGCGGCAGGTTGAAGACAGCAGGGATACATTTTTGCGCTCATGTAGCCTGCTGCAGTCTGTTTCTCCACCCTGTTGATTTGAAATAGGCGGGTAGACATTGGAACTTGTTGTGGCTCTCCAATGTAATCTGGAAGGATGAGTTTTACTGCTCTGCACAGCGCATGCGCTCTGGGGGCTTAGCGTCTTCTTCTGCTTTTTCAGTTGCAATGCGGCAGTGGGTGGCCGCGGGTGCTCCCACCTGGACGGCGAAGCCACTACAGTTCATAGAATAAGCATCCATTGAAAAGGACTGCTGAATTATCAATTAATTAACAACTAATTTAATTTAGTCAACTAAATTCTTATCGACGATTAATTGAAAGTCAATTAATCATTAACAACCATACTGCAAAGCAGACTTATCATGGCAGCACTACAGTGTTGCATGAGCATCTGAAACGGAGACACCCCGAAGCAGCAATGTTTACTGCTGCTCCTGCTTGGTAAGTTACAGTGAGTAAAGAAAGTTAGCGCCGCTTATTTTCAAAGGCCAACTGTTTCAAGCTTGAAAAAAAATTATTATACTGTTGATATGTGCTATTTATGTTAGCTTACCTGTTTGACAATAAGCTCTCTTGGAGGATGGTTGCTGAGGACTGAGCTGTTTAAGTCATAGCTAACGTGTTGAATGCAGTAAATGACTGAATTACAGAAGTAGCTATCTCTTTTTCATCTTTGTTAATATTAGCCCTCATTCTGATTATTAGTGCATCTGAGTTAATTAGAGTATCACACTTTGTATATAAGGTCCTATACCTTTTTTATGTTAAGACAGAGACTGGGTGTGCAGACTAGGGCTGCAACTAACAATTATTTTGGTAGTTGACCAATTTAACAACTATTTTTTTGATTAGTCGACTAATCACGATTATTTGTGTCATGTCCGCCAGCTCAGCTTCCTGCTAGCACAGCTCCTGTTCGGGGCTCTAGGTCATGTTTTACCTAACCTGTTTAATTCTGCACACCTGTGAAAATCACTTCATTGTCAATCTCTGCCTTAATGTTGCCTATTATAAAAAGTTTGCATAGCTAAATAAAATAATGACCAATCAAACATGTGTTGGAAACTTGAACTCGACAGTTTAATCAGAAGTGTTTGTAGCAACACAATTAAATAATAGATGTTAAAGTGTAAAAACTCAAATAGCAGCTCTGCTGCTCCATAAAGACTGTTGTAACTGCGTGTTAAAAACAAACTAGAGTAATATTCAACTCCATTAAAGTAAAAAAAGAAAATAACAAGCTAATCCATCCTGTTTGAAACCTTGTTGGGTCTAGAAGTCTAAAAGTTTAATGAGGCTTCAGATGAAAATTAAAAGAACTTCTTCCAGTCCAAAATAAATTAAAAAAAAAACACTTTAAATATCAGTGCAGGATTGTGAGCCTTCACTACACATACAGTGAAATATTTAAGCTGTTTTAAATTTATTTGTGATGATTATGGTTTTTTTTAATTAAATTACAAATCATGATAATGTGGTGACCCAGCACACTGCAGACTGATACTATTCACACTCAGCAGGGCTGGAGGAAACGGAGGACAATTTACATAAGGACAGAGAGCCCAAGGGGGCAATCAGAACAATGGACTGTTGTGTATACATCCCGGGATTAGGGAGAGGACATCCGGGCACCAGTTGGTCATGCTAATAATATGTATTGACTGATATATATACAGTGGGGCAAAAAAGTATTTAGTCAGCCACCAATTGTGCAAGTTCTCCCACTTAACACCTCCCTTAAGCTATGCCACGTGCCGTCCTGCCTCAAATCCTCCACCATCATCCCTGTCCCCAAGAAGCCACGGATCACTGGACTTAATGACTACAGACCTGTAGCGCTCACCTCTATAGTCATGAAGTCCTTTGAGCGCCTGGTCCTGCCCCACCTCAAGTCCATCACCACCCTTCTCCTGGACCCGCTGCAGTTTGCCTACCGAGCCAACAGGTCTGTAGACGACGCAGTCAACCTGGCCCTCCACTCCATCCTGCAGCACCTGGACTCCCCGGGAACCTACGCCAGGATCCTGTTTGTGGACTTCAGCTCCGCATTCAACACCATCCGTCCCGCTCTGCTCCGGGACAAGCTGTCCCTGCTCAACGTGCCTGACTCCCTCTGCAGGTGGATCACCGACTTCCTGACGGACCGGAGGCAGCATGTGCGGCTGGGAAAGACTCTGCTACCATCAGCACCGGATCACCCCAGGGCTGTGTACTTTCCCCCCTACTCTTCTCTCTTTATACCAACTCCTGCACCTCCAGCCATCAGTCTGTCAAGTTGATCAAGTTTGCGGACGACACCACCCTCATCGGGCTCATCTCCAACGGCGACGAGTCCGCCTACAGGAGAGAGGTGGCCCAGCTGGCGTCCTGGTGCAACAACAACAACCTGCAGCTGAACGCTCTGAAGACAGTGGAGATGATTGTGGACTTCAGGAAAGTCACAACCCCTCTGCCCCCCCTCACCCTCACAGGCTCTCCCATCACCACTGCTGATTCCTTCCGCTTCCTAGGCACTACCATCACCAGGGACCTCAAGTGGGAGCCGACCATCAGCTCCCTCATCAAAAAGGCCCAGCAGAGGATGTTCTTCCTGCGGCAGCTGAGGAAGCTCAAGCTACCCACCAAGATGTTAGTGCAGTTCTACACAGCCATCATCGAGTCCATCCTCACCACCTCCATAACCGTGTGGTACGCAGGAGCCACTGCCAGGGACAGACTAAGGCTGCAGCGCGTCGCGCGCACTGCTGAGAAGGTGATCGGCTGCAAGCTCCCATCTCTCCAGGATCTGTACATCTCCAGGACCCGGAGGCGTGCTGGCCGGATCATAGCCGATCCCTCACACCCTGGTCACGTACTGTTTGCCCCCCTCCCCTCAGGTAGAAGACTTCGGTCCATTCGGACTAAAACCTCCCGTCACATGAACAGCTTCTTCCCCTCTGCCATCAGACTGCTGAACACTAAGTGACTTATTGACTCTCGTGCCCTATGTACAGCAGCTCAACCAGACTCATGTCAATCATCACTGTTTTCTTCCTGCATTACCGACTGCACTATATGGTTCTCCACATTATCTGCTGCTCGCTAATATATTTTAACTGCTGACCAGTATTACTCACTCTTATTCTACACGTTATTGCATGTATAGTTTATTTCTTTTATTTTATCATGTTTAATGTTGCAGCATTGCACCGAGACAAATTCCTAGTTTGTGTACTACATGAACAATGGCAATAAATCTGATTCTGATTCTGATTCTAACAGATGAGAGAGGTCTCCAATTTTCATCATAGGTATACCTCAACTATGAGAGACAAAATGAGAAAAAAAAATCCAGAAAATCACATTGAAGGCTTTTTAATGAATTAATTGGTAAATTACTCAGTAAATTAAGTATTTGGTCACCTAAAAACAAGCAAGATTTCTGGCTCTCACAGACCTGTAACTTCTTCTTTATTAGGCTCCTCTGTCCTCCACTCGTTACCTGTATTAATGGCACCTGTTTGAACTCGTTATCAGTATAAAAGACACCTGTCCACAACCTCAAACAGTCAGACTCCAAACTCCACTATGGCCAAGACCAAAGAGCTGTCAAAGGACACCAGAAACAAAATTGTAGACCTGCACCAGGCTGGGAAGACTGAATCTGCAATAGGTAAGCAGCTTGGTGTGAAGAAATCAACTGTGGGAGCAATTATTAGAAAATGGAAGACATGCAAGACCACTGATAATCTCCCTCGATCTGGGGCTCCACGCAAGATCTCACCCCGTGGGTTCAAAATTATCACGAGAACGGTGAGCAAAAATCCCAGAACCACATGGGGGAACCTAGTGAATGACCTGCAGAGAGCTGGGGCCAAAGTAACAAAGGCTACATCAGAAACACACTACACCGCCAGGGACTCAAATTCTGCAGTGCCAGACGTGTCGCCCTGTTTAAGCCAGTACGTGTCCAGGCCCGTTTGAAGTTTGCTAGAGAGCATTTGGATGATCCAGAAGAGGATTGGGAGAATGTCATATGGTCAGATGAAACCAAAATAGAACTTTTTGGTAAAAGCTCAACTTGTCGTGTTTGGAGGAGAAAGAACACCATACCTACTGTGAAGCATGGGGGTGGAAACATCATACTTTGGGGCTGTTTATCTGCAAAGGGACCAGGATGACTGATCCGTGTAAAGGAAAGAATGAATGGGGCCATGTATCGTGAGATTTTGAGTGAAAACCTCCTTCCACCAGCAAGGGCATTGAAGATGAAATGTGGCTGGGTCTTTCGGCATGACAATGATCCCAAACACACCGCCCGGGCAACGAAGGAGTGGCTTTGTAAGAAGCATTTCAAGATCCTGGAGTGGCCTAGCCAGTCTCCAGATCTCAACCCCATAGAAAATCTTTGGAGGGAGTTGAAAGTCTGTGTTGCCCAGCGACAGCCCCAAAACATCACTGCTCTAGAGGAGATCTGCATGGAGGAATGGGCCAAAATACCAGCAACAGTGTGTGAAAACCTTGTGAAAACTTACAGAAAACGTTTGACCTCTGTCATTGCCAACAAAGGGTATATAACAAAGTATTGAGATGAACTTTTGTTATTGACCAAATACTTATTTTACCGAGGAATTTACCAATTAATTCATTAAAAATCCTTCAATGTGATTTTCTGGATTATTTTTTTTTATTCTTATTTTGTCTCTCATAGTTGAGGTATACCTATGATGAAAATTGGAGACCTCTCTCATCTTTTAAGTGGGAGAACTTGCACAATTGGTGGCTGACTAAATACTTTTTTACCCCACTGTATATCACTATGCTAATGTGCCATGCATTCTCTCTGTCTGTATAACATGTATAAAAGAGCTTGCTATACATGCCTCAGCAGCACAGTAGCTCACTTAGCTACAATATGTGTCTCATTATGTTGGAGGAAATAAAATCCTGCAACCTTCCAGCTCGTCGCATCTCGCCTGATCTTTTACCTCCACACTGGTGACCCTAGATGTGTCATGGTGACGCCGGCATCCTCTTCATCCACACCGGAGCGCGCTCTCCGGAGCAGGCAGCGCTGGGACTGACACGCACCATGAACAGCGACACGAGCGAACCGAAGGAAGCAGCCTGAACGGGGAAAATCATCGGCGCCGTCTGCGTTGATTTCCACCAAGCTCCCCAACCCTGACTCACTCCGGACAGTGGACCTCCCGCGCACAGAAGCCCCACATGCACACCGCAGGATTATGAGGACAGCGCAACTTCCAGCTATGTGTTCACTGCACCAAGTGTGTGCCACACACAGGGACAAACCGGCTCCACAGACTGATACATCGTCCTCCGCCGCTGCACATGCCCGAGAAACACGGCTGACCGCCATCCTCGGAACCTTCAGGGCTGCTCACGCACCTGAAGCAGACACGCAGCCCGCACACAGGACTTTGTATGGGTTTCTCGGCCACGGCGCACAAGGGGAATTTAGCTGATTACTGTCCCCATCGGATTTAGGCCTGCTTCCGCACCTAAAAGCCAAACCACCAAGTCCCTCACACAGCTGCAGTTGTTTCACAGCCACTACGCATCCTCGGGGAACTTGGCCGTTTGCCTTCCCAACATCCTCGCTGGACCGAGCCGCGAGAGGAGTCAGAGACTCAATTTTTTCACAGCCGCTGCGAATCACCGCCAGGTGGACCGGGAAAGTCCCTCACCATCGCGGATCCACACGCAATTTTTGCGCAGCCCAGACACCTTTGACGTCACGGGCCGGCACTCACTTACTCCCACCCCCCTCCCCCACAGCGCTCTTCCCGCACCTCACTCCATAAAGCCGGCCGATCACCGGTTGGTTCCATTACGCACGATGCGCACCGGCCCCGTGCGCCCATGATCCACGGCCATTCAACGTGCTGGGACCCGGAGCAGAGCACACTGTCTTTTCCAGCCCTCCCCCGTCCCCCCCATGGACTGACATGCCCTCCGACACTCCTCTACAGCAGGACAGTTCTACCGGAGCTGGAGCCCAAACGACCGGGGGGGGGGGTGGTGTCACAGCCCCTTCTGAGTGTTCTGGGGGGAGCCGTGTGGTGGCCCAGCACACTGCAGACTGATACCATTTACACTCAGCAAGGCTGGAGGAAACGGAGGACAATTTACATATGGACAGAGAGCCCCAGGGGGCAATCAGAACAATGGACTGTTGTGTATACATCCCGGGATTAGGGAGAGGACATCCGGGCGCCAGTTGGTCACGCTAATAATATGTATTGACTGATATGTCTATCACTATGCTAATGTGCCATGCATTCTCTCTGTCTGTATAACATGTATAAAAGAGCTTGCTATACATGCCTCAGCAGCACAGTAGCTCACTTAGCTACAACGTGTGTCTCATTATGTTGGAGGAAGTAAAACCCTGCAACCTTCCACCTCGTCGCATCTTGCCTGATCTTTTACCTCCACAATATACTAATTTACCGAGATGCACTAATATTCAGAATGAAGGCTGATATTATGCTGACAATAATAGAGAATATGAAAAAGAGAAAGTTGCTCATGTAATTCACCCATTTACTGCAGTTAACATACAGTATAGCTAGCACAACGGAAGCAGCTCAGTAGTCAGCAATCATCGTAAGAGAGATTACTGTCCAACAACAGGAAAACTATTTCAACAGCACACACTAATAGTGTGGTCAGTTTTCCAAAGCTGAGAGTGTCACTCACTGAAAATAAGAAGCACTAACGTTACTTACTAACCTTACCGGTGCAGTCTGCTGACAGGTGGCCGGAGACGGAGGAACGGAGAGGAGGGAATGGCTGCATCACTGTAGTGCAGCTGTGATAACACAACACTGCTTTATAGTCTACATTTAACTTGTTTCATTTATTAATTTTCGGTAAAATCCTCCCATACTATGGAAACTTTTGGCCTTCTCCGTGATTTTCTTTCTGTGTCGACTCGCTCCTCTTCTTCTTCGCTGGAACAGTTAAACTGAACATTTCCGCAGCATGAATATAAACTTTAAAATTAAATGATCTGATTGGCTTCAGGTGTGCTGGCAATGGAGTAGGTGTGTGCGTTGCTGGCTCCTGCTATATTTTTTTCTTTACTTTTTAAACCCTATTTTGCTGTAAGTTGTTAATGTTTTGGACATTTAATACGTGCAGAATCTGTTTTGAAATATGTCCAAAACAAGAAAGCAGACTGAGAAGGAGGCAGCAGGGAATAATATTAACACCAGCTTAGCTGAGGATGCTAGTATCAGCCTTAACCCTGCACTTCTTGCCTTGCTTGAGCAACACAGAATGTCCATAGCTGCTGACTTCAAAGCTTCATTTGAACTTATTAATGGTAAGCTGGACAAAATTCAAGCAGATGTGGCGAACCAGGAGCAACGCATTGGCGACCTTGAAAACAACGCGGAGGACGTCAGCCAGCGCCTAGCGGCGCTTGAAGTTACATGCGAGTCAATACAGGAGGAGAACAAACTTTTGAAAAAAACTTTCTGACCTGGAGGGAAGAAGCAGGAGGCTGAATATTCGTCTGGTGGGTCTGCCGGAGTCCTTTGATGTGGGTCCACGGCCATCTGAATTTTTTTCTCGGCTGTTGGTGGACGTCTTTGGCACACAAACTTTGCCATCTCCCCCAGAGCTGGATAGAGCCCACCGCAGCCTCATGTCCAAGCCGAGTCCGAACGGGAAGCCGCGCGCTGTCATTATTTGTTTCCACCGGTTTCGGACCAAAGACTTGGTGATGAGAGAAGCGCGGAGACGCCGTGGGACTTTGGAATATCGTGGGCATAAACTTCAGTTCTACGAGGATTATAACGCCGACGTTCAGAAGCAACGAGCCGAATATAAGGAGGTTATGTCCGAGTTGTACAAGAGAGGTTTTCGTCCTTCTCTTCTTTTCCCCGCCAGGCTCCGGATAACTCTTCCAGACGGCAAAAACCAGTGGCTGGCGTCCGTCTCGGAGGCCACCTGCTTCATGCAAACTATGGAGAGAAACCAGCAATTTTCGCCTTGAACTGGACATTTCTGGGTTGACCAGCTGCCGCGCTGGGCTGCTTGTTACTTCATTGAAGCTGCACTGACTGGACATTGATGCATTTTCAGATGTTTAAAAACAAGGTAAAATTGGCTCCCTATACGTTGTTGTTTACTTAATTCTTTTTTTTAATTTTATCTTATTTATTTATTTATTTATTTTTTTTAGGGTAAAACGTTCATATTATGCAGGATTGAAGCCAGTTGTATGGGAGCATTCTGTTAGGATGAAAATAGAGCTGGAGATGGAGCGGTTGCTGTTTTTTTGCAACCGGCTGGAGTGTGTTTATAGGTTTGGTTGTTGGATTTTTTGATTTTTATTTTTTTTTATTTTTTTTTTTTTATTTATTTTTTTTTTGTTTTGTTTTTTTGTTATGGTTTTATTTACACCCCCCTTACCCCTTCCTTTTTTTTTTTTTTTTTTTTACCCGTACCTCACTTTATTCTTCTTTGGGCTACACAACATAATATATAAATTTTACTCTTTGAATGAATAGTAATCTTACTTTGGTAAGCTGGAATGTGAAGGGGTTGAACCATCCAATTAAACGAAAGAGAGTCATGTCACGTCTAAAGCAGTTTAAGCCTGGGGTATTGTTTTTGCAGGAAACCCATTTGCAGGATTCCGACCACTTGCGTTTGTCAAAATGTTGGTCAGGACAATTTTTTCATTCAAATTTTAAAGCTAAGGCCAGGGGCGCTGCTATTCTTATTGATCGAAATATCCCATTTATTCCCTCTAATGTTGTATCAGATAAAAATGGACGATTTGTAATAGTATCAGGTAAACTTGGCGATAAACATGTCACTTTGGCTAATCTGTATGCACCGAATTTTGATGATGTGCACTTTTTTCGCAACCTTTTTTCGCAACTTCTAGATTTAAATACTCATTCTCTAATTCTTGGGGGTGACTTTAATTTGTATATGGATCCGATCTTAGATCGCTCATCTTCAAAACCTGCTAGTCTTAATAAATCTGCAACTTATGTTAAGTCTTTTCTTGAGGAATATAGCCTTACAGATCCTTGGCGTTTTTTACATCCTAACGGCAGGGACTATTCTTTTTTCTCTCACGTACACCATACTTATACCAGAATAGATTATTTTTTTGTTGACAATTTATTAATTAATAACCTTTGCTCTTGCAGTTATGATAGCATCTCGGTTTCTGATCATGCCCCTCTTGTACTTAAAATGATCCTCCATGGATGTGACTCCATGAGAAAGCATTGGAGATTGGATCCATTATTACTTACAGATGAAAAATTGGTTGCGAATATTTCTTCTAAAATTAATTTTTTTTTGAAAGAAAATAAAACTCCTGGTATGTCAAATAAAACGATATGGGAGGCCATGAAGGCATTTCTTAGGGGGGAATTTATTTCATTGGCAGCATTTAAAAGACGATCCTTAATACAGGAACAGAAGGCTATTTTAGATCAAATCCTGGACATTGACAGACAATATGCTCAATCTCCATCACCCGCTCTGTACAAGGAACGTATGACATTACAAACTAAACTTAATTTACTTTCTACTCGACAAATTGAAGGTTGTTTAATAAGGAACAAGAGTGAATTTTATGAACATGGCGAAAAAACCAGTAAACTTCTAGCTAATCAACTACGTGGTATTAGAGCTAAGCAAATTATTACTGGAGTTAGGACAGATAAAGGAGAGGTGACATCTGACCAACAAGCGATTAATGATATTTTCAGGTCATTTTATTCCAAATTATATACCTCAGAATATACAACAAACTTAAAGGATTTGGAAATTTTTTTTGATTCTATTGATATTCCTTCGATTTCTTCAGAATCTCGGCAAATTTTAGAAGCTCCCATCACAAAAGAAGAAATTCAGCTGGCAATATCATCCATGCAATCAGGAAAATCTCCAGGACCTGATGGGTTTTCCGCTGATTTTTTCAAAAAATTCTCTGATGACCTCGCCCCTTTCCTTTGTCAAGTTTTTACAGAGTCGCTTGACTCTGGTACACTTCCTCCTTCATGCTATCAGGCCTGTATCACTGTGTTGCTTAAAAAGGATAAGGATCCTGTTGATTGTGCTTCTTACAGGCCTATTTCCTTGTTAAATACCGATGTTAAAATTTTGTCAAAGTTGTTAGCTTCAAGGTTGGAAAAGATTCTTCCTTTTATAATTTCACAGGACCAAACCGGTTTCATTAAAAATCGCCATTCTTTTTTTAACTTGCGGCGGTTGTTTAATATTATTTATACTCCTCACCACAACATACCTGAATGTCTTATTAGTTTGGACGCTGAAAAGGCATTCGATAGGGTTGAGTGGGAGTATTTGTTTTTTACTTTGGAGAGGTTCGGTTTTGGTCCTTCCTTCTGTTCCTGGATTAAACTTCTCTATGCTAGTCCTTTAGCTTCAGTGTTATCTAATTGTCGCTATTCTGACTATTTTAGACTTTACCGTGGTACGAGGCAAGGCTGTCCTTTGAGCCCGTTGCTCTTTGCCTTGGCAGTTGAGCCGTTAGCTATTGCAATTCGTGGGAGCCGGGACTTTCTAGGCATTCGTAGGGGTGGCATTGAGCATAGGGTTTCACTCTATGCTGATGATCTTTTATTATTTCTCTCCAACCCACTTACTTCATTACCCGCTATACTTAATATTTTGGATAGTTTTAGTAGGTTTTCTGGTTATAAAATTAATCTTAATAAGAGTGAACTGTTTCTGATTAATGAAAAGATTCAAGTTCAGGATTTTGAAAATTTTCCTTTCAAGGTTGTTATTGATCATTTTAATTATCTTGGGATATGTGTCACTAAACAATTTAATTACTTGTTTAAAAATAATTTTCTCCCCTTACTTGACCAGTGCAAGTTAATACTTTCCAAATGGTCCCCATTATCCTTGTCTTTAATTGGCAGAATCAATTCTGTAAAAATGATGTTACTTCCAAAGTTTTTATATTTGTTTCAATGTCTCCCCATTTTTATTCCTAAATCCTTTTTTAAGTCTTTGGACTCTCTGATTACCTCATTTATTTGGAATGGTAAACATCCGAGATTGAGGAAAGTTTTTCTTCAAAGACCCAAATCAGTAGGTGGCATGGCTCTGCCTAACTTTCAATATTACTGTCATATCCGGCTCTAGGGAGCCGGGCAATCAGAGCCAGGGGCAAGCCAGTGAGTCGAGATGTTTTATTCTGGGTAAGGGATAAGGGATGAGGAGAGCACAGACACTCATACAGACGTACATTCTCAGGCTGCACAGCGCAGGGGTAGGTAGCTCGTACCGGACATGGGGGTAACAAGACGTACATACTCACAGCGGGATACAAACACCGGAATGCTGCAAGGGGAGTTGAGGCTGACACCAGACGAAGGGGCTTCAGCCTAGCAGTGCTTATGTCGCAGCCCCGAATGATCGAAGCTGCTCCTCTTTATACTCATTAACAGCGCCCCAGCTGATGAGGATTAATTGGCCCCAGCTGTCCCGTGACACTGACAGCTGGGAACCAGCTGAGGCACTGCCCAATGAGAGGCAGGGATAAAAGGAGCATGGGCTGAGCGCCGAGCCGGCGTCTCACCCCATGGTGACAGAGCCTCCCCCTCACGGTCGGGCTCCCGAACGACCAGGAACATCCCAGCCCCCCCCCCCCCCCCTCCCCACCTAGGGTGGGCGGAAGGGAGGCAGGACCGGAGGGGAAGATGCAAAGGGAAGGACAAAAAAAAAAAACAATAGACCAATGTAGGGCAGCAGGGCAGAGAAAAAAAAACCCAAATACAATACCCTACAACACAGGGAAAAGGATTAACCCAGAGCACAGTTAGGGAGAAAACTGAGTTAGGACACAGGTAGGGAAAATACCAAACATGACTACAGACAGCATACAAATAACGTATAGATCGGGGCAAAAAAAAGAAAACCAAAAACCCACCAAAAAGGTGGCAGGAATGAATAAAGCAATCACAGAGTATAGTTAAGGGGAACAAAACACACTACTCCATAATGCACCAACAAGGCAAAGGTCAGGACAAAAAATGATGAAAAACGCTGTGCATGGATACTAAAGAAAACAAAACACACAGCACTGAATATATAAAAGATCACCTAAAGAAACAGAGGTGACAAGGACAAATGGGTAATAATGAAGTACGGTTAAGTGGGAATGAAACACATTACTTCAAACAATAACAAACAGTCAATGTTAAAGTCGGGGCTAGGGAAGGCCCCCCACGAGGATAATAAGACAGAATGGGGTGATCACAGAGTATGGTTGAACAGGAAACCACACGCATACTCCATGATGCACCGACGAGGCCAAGGCTAAGGTAAGGATGAATGAAAACGCTGAGTAAAGATAAGAAAATGCAATACACAGCGCGATACATAAGGTGAGTCACCAAGAGGAAAAAAAAGGTGACAGGGTAACAGGATAACAATACGATAAAAATGCTGAGTATGGTTAAAAAAAACAACACACAGCACAAAAACATATATTCCCCTAATGGACAAAGAAACTACACCCGAGTGACTTCAATAATAATAAAAGAAGTAAAGGACACCCGAGGAGACGGCAGGCAGAGTCCAAAACGGCCGGAATTGTTCTGGTAATCTCCCCGCCCATTGTCCAGTTGGCAACCCGGGGAAGAGAAATGTTCGGACGGCGAACTCTGGGCCCAGATCCCAGGAATCCAGTCCAACGGCTGCCGAACCAGGCCGCCCAAAGGCAAACAGACCAGTGGGGGGAAACCAGATCGCCGAACCGAAAGTTTTGCGGGTCGGGTCGTCGACCCGCATCACTCAACCACCAGGACCGTTGAGACGGACGAAGGGTCAGAGCGGATCCCGGTGGAAGAGGCTCAGGGGAGAGCCGATGACGAGGGCGGCGGGCCTCAGGGAAACGGCCACCTCCTCACCGGACCTGGACAACACTGGGGCAGCACCCACGTCGGACCCCGATCGGGCCTCAGGCGAACCCACGTTGGACACTGCACCAGAACCGACCCTCCAACGTTGAACCCGGACCCTCCAGCACCACGAGGAACAGCAACTCCTCGCCGGTGACCCTGGAAGAAGGCTCAGAAGAGAAAACAGAACCGGGATCAGGATCACCGGCAGCGCCAGAACCCGGCGAGACGAGCTCAGACGCAGCGGACGGCTGCACCCTGCTCGTCTCCCCTGGAGATAGGCTGAAGTGCTCAAAGATAAAAAGAAAGAAAAGAAAGGAGAGCACTCGCCTGATCTCGGGTTCTGACGCCGTCCAGGACTGCGAAGATCCAGGATCCGTCGTCAGGAGGTCGTTGTCAGGCTCCCATCTAGCCGCGTCGGGCCCCGCAGCCAGCACGATGGTCAGCGCAGCTTGAGATTCCTCCAGCTCAGGTAACCCCGCCGACGATCCACTCGGCGTGAAGCCAGAAGAATCTCGTCCCGCCGGACCGAACCGCTCCTCCGTGGAGACCCGGGGACGCTCAGTCGTCGGCGTAGACTCCACGCAGCAGTCAGTCCCCCTCCTCCGTCCGCAATGTAGCTGCGGAACCACAGGCCCTCTCCATATCCCACCACGTTGACCCGGAGCCGGGGACCGCTCGGCGGAGAGAGACACAGAGGATGCGGGATTAGGCATACAGGTTACAGCAGGTGGGGAGAGTTCAGGGAGCTGCGAACCCTGAACTTCTCCTCCAGGGATGTGACAGAGCAAATCATTAAGCAGGTGTGAAAAAACAATGACTTGCCTGCCCCCTGGAGGTTGAGTATCGCCTGCTGTAGTGGATTCTGCTTCTTCCTCTCCCCGCCCGGCGATAACGGAGGACCCCCCGGGAATTCGTCTGAGGGTCGCTCGCGTTGTCTCCAGCAGAGAGCTCACCAGGCCGGGATTCCAGGCACACACAGCAGTCAGGAAGCGCGTCGAGGAGGAGGGGGAAACAGCCGGGGTGAGCCAGCCCGAATGTCCAGGAATGACAGCGGGGGAACGAGGCTCAGGGGACGAGGCTGTAGAATCTCCACACTGACGAGGCGAAGGGATGACAGCTGCGTGGGAGGAACGGTCCTGACGATGACCCAGAACTGGATCCGGACGAGGTTCGTGCAGAGGTGACTCGGCGATGTGACGACGACTACTCCCAGGGGACGAAGCGAGGGGGAAACCCAGGATTCGCCGCTCCAGATCGGAGATCGAGACGAGGAAGGCGTCGAGCACGGGAAAGCTTCGTAGCCCTGAAGTCCTCACCATCAATCTCACTGCCGCCGCCACATGCCTGAAGGTGGTGACAGGAAACACAGTAGAGCTCGCGACAGCCACTCGACCCCGGACATAACTGCTGTCAGCTGCGGCTCCTTGAAGGGAATCCCGAGTGACGTGGCGCAGGTCGGGGGAAGTCCTCTGGTTGGCGCGAACTCCCGGACTGGAATAGCGGCAGGAACGGGACTCCGAAGCGGGGAAAGACGTCGCCCACTTCGACTCCCTGCCGGGATTTCCATCCACCCCGTGGAGCTTCTCTCGCTGTGTACCTGCAGCGTCTATCCTGGCACTGTCCTCCAGATGGTACAGAGAGTGAGGGTGACAGTCCAGGAGTTCCTCAGCACGGCCCGGATGCCAGCGTCTCGCGTTGGAGGCGTCGTGCAGGGTGAAGAGCGTCCCGTCGACAGCCTCCGAGATGGACCTCAGCTCGTCGCCCTGGCGCCGGAAGTGACTCCTGGGAAACGGCATGCTAGCAGCGCTGACACCCCGACAGAAAGGTACGTTTCCACAGCGACTCACGGCCGCCGGCAACTCTTCTGGCTGCGACATACTGTCATATCCGGCTCTAGGGAGCCGGGCAATCAGAGCCAGGGGCAAGCCAGTGAGTCGAGATGTTTTATTCTGGGTAAGGGATAAGGGATGAGGAGAGCACAGACACTCATACAGACGTACATTCTCAGGCTGCACAGCGCAGGGGTAGGTAGCTCGTACCGGACATGGGGGTAACAAGACGTGCATACTCACAGCGGGATACAAACACCGGAATGCTGCAAGGGGAGTTGAGGCTGACACCAGACGAAGGGGCTTCAGCCTAGCAGTGCTTATGTCGCAGCCCCGAATGATCGAAGCTGCTCCTCTTTATACTCATTAACAGCGCCCCAGCTGATGAGGATTAATTGGCCCCAGCTGTCCCGTGACACTGACAGCTGGGAACCAGCTGAGGCACTGCCCAATGAGAGGCAGGGATAAAAGGAGCATGGGCTGAGCGCCGAGCCGGCGTCTCACCCCATGGTGACAATTACTACTGGGCAGCAAATATCAGGTGCATGTTATATTGGAAACATTTTTATCTGGAACCCAAATCACCTATTTGGATCCTTATGGAGTCACATGTGGACAATCAAACCTCCCTACCGGCAATTTTAGGTTCACCACTTCCCCTTGCTTTGTCTACACTGGGTAATAATAAAGTAGTTCGTCAGTCTCTTAGAATTTGGTCTCAATTCAGGAAAAATTTCGGTCTTCAGTTTTTTTTCCATTAGAAGTCCAATTGCCGCAAATCATTTATTTACCCCATCAACTATTGATAGTGCATTTCATATATGGCACAGAAAAGGTTTAAAATCTTTTGCGGATTTATATTTTGATGGTCAATTTGCAAGTTTTTCTCAACTTTCCACCAAATTCGACATCACTTCTACACATTTTTTCCGCTTCCTCCAGGTCAGACATTATGTGCAAACCATGACAAAACAATTCCCTCAAAAACCTTCTGATAATCCTCTAGATGATTTTTTATTAGTTAAACCAACTTCTAAGGGGGTAATGTCAGTTTTATATAATTTAATTTCAAATTTACAATCTTCTTCTCTGGCCGCTATCAAATTGAACTGGGAACAAGATCTTAATTTTACTTTTACTGATGAACTGTGGGACTCTATTCTTGGCCAGGTTCACACTGTATCAATGTGTGCTCGTCACGCTCTTATTCAATTTAAGATTGTACACCGGATGCACCTGTCCAAGGTTAAGTTAGCACGTATTTACTCGGATATAGACCCAACTTGTGAAAAGTGTGGTAGCGCTCCTGGCACTTTGCTTCACATGTATTGGTCCTGCCCTGCATTGATGAATTTTTGGCATTCTGTTTTTATCACTATGTCTGAAGTCCTGCAATATCAAATTAAACCTGATCCATTATGCGTCATTTTTGGTGTGGCTCCAGAACTTGTCTTGCCAAGTTCCAAATTAAAAGTATTCAAATTTTCATTATTATTGGCCAGACGTGCTGTATTACTGAAGTGGAAAGACTCTTCGCCCCCTTCACATTTACAGCGGATAAAAGATATAATGTCCTGTTTGGATTTAGAAAAAATCAGATATACAGTCTGTGGCTCTGAAAACAAATTCTATAAATTATGGCGCCCGTTTCTTGATTTCTTTGAAAGACCCACGATTATAGTTTCTGAGTAGCTCATATCCCCTTTACCCCACCCCCACTTCACACACACAATTTTTCTTTGTATTTTTTTTTTTTTTTTATTGTTTATTTAAAGGTTTTTGTGCTTTGAAGCATTTACATTTGTTGGCTTTAAGTTCTAGTTTTTTACTGTTTGGTTGAAACAAAAATGAAAATTTCCAATACTTTGTATTGTATTGATACTTTAATTAATAATAATAAAAAGACCTTTGAAAGAAAGAAAAATTAAATGATCTGTCGACAACAAAAATCGGCGTCGACAAATTTTTATGATTGGCGTTATCGACAACGTTGACTAATCGTTTCAGCCTTAGTGCAGACTTAAATCGAGACTGCTATTTTTTGCTTTTGCACTTTGCGTTTTTGTTCAAGACCGCTCTTGTAATTTGTATGAATTGTTTTTCTAAAAATACATTTTAGTAAGCTGTTGAGCTTCAGTTTTAAATTTGTGTTTCATGGGTCATTTTATTTAGCTCTGGAAACTACTTATAAAATGTTATATTAAAGCAGACACTGACAAAGAGGTGATTTTCACAGGTGTGCAGGCTTAAACAGGCAAGGTAAAACATGCACTAGAGCTCCAAACAGGAGCCATGCCAACAGGAAGCAGAGATAGTGGACATGGCTGAAATAATCGCGGTTAGTCAACTAATCGAAAAATGCTGTTAGATTAATCAACTACCAAAATAATTGTTTGTTGCAGCCCTACTACACAGGACTTCTTTTGAAATAATGTGTATTCATATTGTCATGAGCTGAGCCAGCTTGGCTTTCCCCGGCTCGGCCCTGATCTCTCTGTGGGTTTTGGTTCAACTGTATATGTGCATTATGTGTAGTCTGTAGTTATTTCAATCTCCAAAGCCACTGCCTGTCCGGCAGCTGTTAGTCAACCTCTGTGACCTACTTTCTCCCACGCTGCTGACAGTCTGTCGGTCCAGCCACACCCCTCGCTCTCCCTCTTATTTCCATCAGCTGTTCCCGGCCCCAGTAATTATCTTTCCCACGCCTCGCCCAGGTGTGCCCAATTTGTGTGGCCAGTGGTGTTTTTATTTAAACGGCTCCTTGCTAGACAAACACCGCTGGACCATTATACAAGTCAGATGGTTGTTCCCCGCCGTCTAACCGTCACGTCTCGAAGGATTGTTCGTGTTTGTGCTCGCTGTCTGTCTTGGATGACCTGGACTGCTCCAGCATGGTGAGTAAGAGCTTTTCCGCGTTTCTGATTGCAGTTGTGCTGCGACGCTTGTCTGTAGCGTTTCCTCTGGCAGCACAACTGCTACGCTCAGGCACTGCTGTCCAGCTCTTCTCCCGTGCCAGTCGAGCGTCCTGGAGAACTCCAAATTTACACGAGCACTTTGTCCTCTTAGTTTTTGTGGCCACGGTGCACAGTGGTTTGCCTGCTGCACGCTATTTGTATAAGCCATTATGTGCACAACAGTTCCAGTCCTGCAAGTGTTTACTTTTTGAACTGTGTGTTGTCAATAAATGTGTGTTTGGTGTAACCCTGCGCGTAAATCCTCATTCCTCCTTCTCTTCCTCCACACGCTGTGGAAAAGCGCATGGGGAGGTTTATGACACATATCATTATGGGGCAATTTTATTCAGTGGGTCAAAGGTAGGGCTGTGCAATATGACCAAAATTTCATATCACAATTTAAGTAATCTTATTTGACGGTGTGTGTGTGTGTGTGTGTGTGTGTGTGTGTGTGTGTGTGTGTGTGTGTGTGTGTGTGTGTGTGTGTTCATGTCAGGTCAGGCACTGGTTTGCTTGCTACCGGATAACCATGAAAACTGGTACTACTTGTCTCATGGGTCGGGCCGTCTGCAACTCAACCAGCAACCCCACCCTTCCGAGGGCGTGGAGGGTGAAACTGGACATCCTGGCAGAACTAAAAACAATATCTGTCACAGGTCTGTGGTGGCCCACTCCCAGTTACATGGGGTGAGATTGGACATCCTGGCAAATAAGCACATCTGTTGCAAGGTCTGTGGTAGGCTTTGCCAGTCAGTGCATCGTGACATGCACTACAGAAAGAGCAGAGATAAACAAACCTATCATCTGGTCAGTCACTGCAACAGATACTGGAGTCAATTTGTCTTGGCCTGTCCTTGCCACTGATAATACCTTTATCTGCCAAGAATGTGCCGCTAGTCCAGTAAAAGCTAGCGGTACTCAAATACTTTGCAAGCAGTTTCATGAAATGGTCAGTCAGAAAGTAGCTCATACTGGCTCGGACGTCACCCAGGTTAACAAGGTCAGGAGTTCCTGGGAGCGGAAGGCGAAGGACAGAGCTGCATGGAGGAATCTGATCAGACCTAAATGAAACAGTCATTGTCACCCCCGACAGACTGCTATGATGATGATGTGTGTGTGTGTGTGCATGCGTGTGTGTTGTGTGCGTGCGTGCATGTGTGTGTGCGTGCGCATGTGCGTGCGTGTACCTATACCTACGCCACCACCGGAGTGGTGACCTAGTTGGTAGAGCATCCGCCCCACACCCGGCAGGAATGGGTTCAAATCCCAGCCAGGTCATGCCAAAGACCATATAAAAGTGGAACTTCCTGCCGTCCAGCTTGGTGGTCAGCAATAATGGAATGGAGGAGGGAAATTTGTGGCAGCGCCTTGCATGGCAGCAACCCCTCTGATTCTAGATGTGATTAACATTGTAGATAAGAGAAACGCAATTTCGTTCTACTGTACATGATTGGCTGTATGGATTGAATGACAATAAAGCTGGCTTTACCTTTTCATATATGTGTACACACACACACACACACACACACACACACAGAGTGGTGTGAAAAAGTGTTTGCCCCCTTCCTGATTTCTCATTTTTTTGTACGTTTGTCACACTTAAATGTTTCAGATCATCAAACAAATTTGAATATTAGACAAAGACAACACAAGTAAACACAAAATGCAGTTTTTAATTGAAGGTGTTTATTATTAAGGATTAAAAAAATCCAAATCTACATGGCCCTGTGTGAAAAAGTGATTGCCCCCCTGTTTAAACATAAATTAACTGTTTTATCACATCTTTGGAAAGCTGAGTTCAATTTTCTAGCCATTTCTAAAGCTTTGGGACTCCAGCGAACCACTGTGAGAGCCATTATTCACAAATGGCAAAAACATGGAACAGTGGTGAACCTTCCCAAGAGTGGCCGGCCGACCAAAATTACCCCAAAAGCGCAGTGACGACTCATCCAAGAGGTCACAAAAGACCCCACAACAACATCCAAAGAACTGCAGGCCTCACTTGCCTCAGTTAAGGTCAGTGTTCATGACTCCACCATAAGAGACTGGGCAAAAAATGGCCTACATGGCAGAGTTCCAAAACAAAAACCACTGCTGAGCAAAAAGAACATAAACGCTCGTCTCAGTTTTGCCAGAAAACATCTTGATAATCCCCAAGACTTTTGGGAAAATACTCTGTGAACTGACCAGACAAAAGTTGAAGTTTTTGGAAGGTGTGTGTCCCATTACATCCGGCGTAAAAGTAACACAGCATTTCAGAAAAGGAATATCATACCAACAGTAAAATATGGTGGTGGTAGTGTGATAGTCTGGGGCTGTTTTGCTGCTTCAGGACCTGGAAGACTTGCTGTGGTAAATGGAACCATGAATTCTGCTGTCTACCAACAAATCCTGAAGGAGAATGTCCGACCATCTGTTCATGACCTCAAGCTGAAGCGCACTTGGGTTCTGCAGCAGGACAATGATCCAAAACACACCAGCATGGCCATCTCTGAACGGCTTAAGAAAAACAAAATGAAGATTTTGGAGTGGCCTAGTAAAAGTCCTGACCTGAATCTGATTGAAATGACGTGGCATGACCTTAAAAAGGCAGTTCATGCTTGAAAGCCCTCCAATGTGGCTGAATTACAACAATTCTTCCAAGATAAGTAGGCCAAAATTCCTCCACAGCGCTGTAAAAGACTCAACTCATTGCCAGTTATTGCAAATGCTTGACTGCAGTTGTTGCTGCTAAGGGTGGCCCAACCAGTTATTAGGTTTAGGGGGCAATCACTTTTTCCACACAGGGCCATGTAGGTTTGGATTTTTATTCCCTTAATAATAAACAACTACATTTAAAAACTGCATTTTGTGTTTACTTGTGTTATCTTTGTCTAATATTTAAATTTTTTTGATGATCTGAAACATTTAAGTGTGACAAACGTACAAAAAAAATGAGAAATCAGGAAGGGGGCAAACACTTTTTCACACCACTATATATATATATATATATATATATATATATATATATATATATATACTGTATACACACACACACACACACACACACATACATACAGTGTATATATACACACACACACACACACATACAGTGTATACAGTATATATACTGTATATATATATATATATTTAGTGGTGTTGGATGATTACATTTTTTTTATCATTACATAATTTTTTTTATGATTACATTTTTTTTTTTTTTTATTTGGGGTTAATCAGAGGCACTTTAAATGGTGGCAGGTGTGCGCTGACTCCCATTTAACATGAGTCTGAATGTGACTCGTTAATGCTGAACACAGCCACATCCCCAGTTATAACAGGATGTGCATATTTATGCAACCAGATTATTGTAAGTTTTTTTATTTTTTCCCCCCTTAAAAGATTTCAATTTGTTTTTCAATTGGGTTGTACAGGTTATAATTTACATTAATAGTGGAAAAAGTTTTGAAATGATTTATCTTGGTCTAATTTTTTTGCTTCACAAAAACCTGGCATTTGAACAGGGGTGTGTAGACTTTTTACATCCACTGTACATGCTGTTAAAATATGTCTAAAATGTGTTATGGCATTGTCTTGTTAAAATAAGCAATAATGTCCCTACAAAACAATTTGCCTGAATAGTAGCATACAGTGCTCCGTTATTTCATTTTCACTTATGTATCATTTTATGTACAAATGTCCCCAAATATAACCAAGCATACTATTGCTTGTGAGGTGTTATCTTTATTTTCAAGTATTAAACAATATTCCAGTCAATTATTCCTACTATTTTAATAATGTGAAATTGTTGCACTATCTTCAATTATATGAATAGCATCACACACAGTGCATTATATGTCCCTCTATACCCATCACTGATAGTCCAGAATAAGTACACCTACAACCAAAAATTCAATCACAAATTCAAGATCCAATATACTCCAGATCTGTAATAAACTAATAACCATGTAATTACAAGTTTAAGCAAAGCAAGCAATGTGTAACTCAAAGTGGAACAAATTTTGAGAAAATTATCAGAAAAATCATTTAACCCCCTACAATATGCACATCTTCTATGTACAAACACTGTGTGAAATGAAAATGCCCTAGCTTGAAACTTGTGAGAGGAGTTAGCCAGACAAACCATGTGCCCTTTACTGAAATTTCATTCAAAAAACAACAAAGTTCTAAAACCTGTGATTTTCCCAAAATGATCCAAAATCAAAATCCGAGTAATATGCACGTCTTCAATACATGTACAAACACTGTGTGAAAGGAAAATGTCCTAGCTTGAAAACTGTAGGAGGAGTTAGCGGGACAAACTTGGACAGACAGACAGGCATCATACCATAATACGTTCAATCTTTTGATGGGTGTATAAAAAGATTTAATTTATTTGCAAATCATCTTATTTATATTTCATTTAGCAACTGAATATTATTGGCTTTTGATTTTTTGTTTTTTGGATCAAGTTTGGATATAAATTCTGATGCTTTCTTGTTCAACTTAATAAACTGTATTTAAGTTTTAAAATATTTCAGATAGCAGGCTGTTATAAAGCTTAACGTTTAGCACTGATATAACAGATTTGACCAACAATGACCAATAAAAACTGGCAAGACATTGGTGAAACTTTTTTGAACTGGACATGTAGCAATTCTTTTTAGTCCCCTTGCAAGATGAAGTTTGAATATATGCAATACTTTATTAAGATTAGAAAAATTAATACAGTCAAAAGTTGTGGCTCAATTAATATTAAAGCTGTTATTAAAAGCATTAAGCCTGAACCTTTTTAATGCTGTTTCCCCTGTCTCCTACTGACTGTGACCTGCTCAGTACATTACTCCATGTGCCCTGCTTTCCTGTCTCCAGGATTACACGGCTGTGCTGGCCAAGGAATGTGGGCGGCAGTAATTCCCTGTTAATTTGCAAACCTGTTCAACAGTGCAGACACAATGCTCTGTAATCCCCTCGACCTTCACAGCTACAAACTCTATCCTATAGTAACGGTGCATGTGGTTCATACTGGGCATGTGCCTTGCTTTACTGTCACTTTGCCTGCCATCTGTTAGATGGATAATGATCAAAGTAACTCAGAAACAATCAGTAAAGGGGGAATTAGTGCAGTCAACACAATGCAACAACAAAAATGATAATGAGAAGATGTTCTTTTTAACTTTAACACTGTAGCTGTGTGACTGTATACTTTAACTTTAATCACAGCTACAGAATTACTAGATCTATCCTAAAGAAATATGTTAAAGATGCTAGTGCACTATATGTGTATGAATGAAAATGGAAGCACTACACTGAGATACAGTAAGTTCAATCTGATATTCAACCACTGACTCACATGATTATTAACCACAGTGCTCAGTGCCCATCCACCACAATATCACCAAATGACATGAGTCTCAAGTGTTTGACTTGTTTAACCACTACACAAATAATACACCTTGCGGCCATGGCCAACATAAACATTTACATCTTGCCATGACAAACAGCCAATGATGAACCAACTTTTGGGGCTCTATGGTCAAAGAACTAGTTACAATCTGATCACCCACTGATAAATTTGAACAAATCAGTTACCCACGAAAATAAGACAACTACAGTGCAGCCGGAAAGTACTCACAGTGCTTCACTTTTTACATGCTGTTACAGCCTTATTCCAAAAGGGATTAAATTTATTTTTTTCATCAAAATTCTACACACACCATCCCATAACGACAATGTGAAAAAGTTTTTTTTTGAGATTTTTGCAAATTTATTAAAAATAAAAAAACTAAGAAATCACATATACATAAGTATTGACAGCCTTTGCTCAATACTTTGTTGATGCACCTTTGGCAGCAATTACAGCTTCAAGTCTTTTAGAATATGATGCTACAAGCTTGGCACATCTATTGTTTGGGCAATTTCACCCATTCCTCTTTGCAGCACCTCTCAAGCCCCATCAGGTTGGATGGGAAGCGTCGGTGTACAGCCATTTTCAGATCTCTCCAGAGATGTTCAATTGGATTCAAGTCTGGGCTCTGGCTGGGCCACTCAAGGACATTCACAGAGTTGTCCTGAAGACACTCCTTTGATATCTTGCCTGTGTTCTTAGGGTTGTTGTCCTGCTGAAAGATGAACCGTCGCCCCAGTCTGAGGTCAAGAGCGCTCTGGAGCAGGTTTTCATCCAGGATGTCTCTGTACATTGCTACATTCATCTTTCCCTCTATCCTGACTAGTCTCCCAGTTCCTGCTGCTGAAAAACATCCCCACAGCATGATGCTGCCATCACCATGCTTCCCTGAAGAGATGGTATGGGCCTGGTGATGAGCAGTGCCTGGTTTCCTCCAAACATGACGCCTTGCATTCACGCCACAGAGTTCAATCTTTGTCTCATCAGACCAGAGAATGTTGTTTCTCATGATCTGAGAGTCCTTTAGGTGCCTTTTATGAAACTCCAGGTGGGCTGCCATGTGCCTTTTATTAAGGAGTGGCTTCTGTCTGGCCACTCTACCATACAGGGCTGATTGGTGGATTGCTGCAAAGATGGTTGTCCTTCTGGAAGGTTCTCCTCTCTCCGCAGAAGAACACTGGAGCTCTGACAGAGTGACCATTGGGTTCTTGGTCACCTCCCTGACGAAGGCCCTTCTCCCCCAGTCGCTCAGTTTAGATGGCCGGCCAGCTCTAGGAAGAGTTCTGGTGGTTCCGAACTTCTTCCATTTATGGATGATGGAGGCCACTGTGCTCATTGGGACCTACAAAGCAGCAGAAATTTTTCTGTACCCTTCCCCAGATTTGTGCCTCGAGACAGTCCTGTCTCAGAGGTCTACAGACAAGTCCTTTGACTTCATGCTTGCTTTGTACTCTGACATGCACTGTCAACTGTGGGACCTTATATAGACAGGTGTATGGCTTTCCAAATCATGTCCAATCAACTGAATTTACCACAGGTGGATTCCAGTTAAGCTGTAGAAACAGCTCAAGGATGATCTGTGGAAACAGGATGCACCTGAGCTCAATTTTGAGTTTCATGGTAAAGGCTGTGAATACTTATGTATATGTGATTTGTTAGTTTTTTATTTTTAATAAATTTGCAAAAATGTAAAAAAAAAAAAACAACCTTTTTTCACATTGTCATTATAGGGTATTGTGTGTAGAATTTTGAGGAAAAAAATTGATTTATTTCATTTTGGGATAAGGCTGTAACATAACAAAATGTAGAAAAAGTGAAGTGATGTAAATACTTCCCAGATGCACTGTATAAACAGAGGTTTTACTCAGGTGAGAGTTGCACCACACTATAGAACTTTTGTTGCAGAACCTCAACAATTTGATAGACAACTTCCTAAAAAGATGTTAGCTTCTTGCCCCAAAACAATGTCAGCATAAATCTTAAATTGAGTACACCTATAAAAATTGTCAATCATTGATGAGAAAATCCATCTCAATTAAACTCAGGAAACAAATGGCTAAAGAAAAAAAAGGAAAAGGAAAGAGTTGATGGTGTCACAGAAAAGATATTTCTTGTCACAGTATTAACACAACTGCAGTGGGTAGTGGTCAGTTAATAATGCAGTACCGTGGGCTGTTCAATAAAAAGCTTTGTTTTCAGGGCACAGGGTGAAGCCTGATGCAGATAAATCATATTTCACACTGGGCATCAGCTTGTGTCAGACACAAGGAAACCATGGGTGGCACAATTGGTGGCCTTTGTCAGTGGCATCCCACAATGCAATACATACGCACACGCAGCTACCCAACTGCTGTTTGCACTGGACAAATATATGCAACCATCCACATACCATCACCGCAGGGGCAACACTACATCGTGTGGCACAACAATAGCACCTACACTTCCTAAGGAATGAGAACACTGTGACAGAGTCAAACTGTTTCCCTTTTCCTTCTCACTTAAGGGGAGATACTATGCACTTTTTCTACATGTTGACACAGTTTCCAAAGGTCATAATGAAATGTCTTTGATATGCTTTGGACAAAATACATCAAGCTTTAATAATTGCAGTGCCATTTTCCACCCATTTTCAGCAGAGTTCTCAGAATGATTCATTTCATTGCAAATTTGTTTAAATGATCATGAGCCCCACTTCTCCCCACCCCTCTTTGTTTCATTACCTGCCGGGAAGGTGCCATTTTGAGGCTACAATAAGCTAGTTAGCTATTAGCTCCCATAGCAAAGTCAGCTTAGCCCAGGGGTGACCAATCATGTGCCATGGAGGGCCAAGACCCTGCAGGTTTTCTCTTCTACCCAGTCTCTTCAGCAGGTGGTTTCACTTATCAGCAATCAGTGGGAAGAAATTCAGTGGAATCTGCTGTTGAAGACACTGGTTGGAGGTAAAGCCTGCAGGGTCTTGGCCCTCCATGGCACATGATTGGACACCCCTGGCTTAGCCTTACTAACCGAACCAATGGCTGAATGTGAAAATGTAAAAGCTAAAATAAAGCATTAATGGAGACAGGGGTGTGTGGTGTGAGTGGCTGAAAGGATATGACCAATCACTGGGGTACAAAAAGCACAGAAACCCATACCATGTTCACATGTACAGTGGTGTGAAAAAATGTTTGCCCCCTTCCTGATTTCCTTTTTTTTTTGTTTGTTTTTCACACTTAAACATTTCAGATCATCAAAAAAAATTAAATATTAGACAAAAATAACACAAGTAAGCACAAAATGCAGTTTTTAAATGAAGGTGTTTATTATTAAGGGAAAAAAAAAAAACCTACATGGCCCTGTGTAAAAAAATGATCCCCCCCGTTAAAACATAAATTAACTGTGGTTTATCACATCTTTTTTTTTTTTTTTTTTTTTTTGTTACTTATTTGTACCCGTAGGTAGATTTGGTTTGCAGTCTGGTGACAAGCCACTGGCTGCTGGTCGCTGCGTGCGCGAGCGCCCTAAACCTACATGTTTTGTATTTTTTTGGTATGCGGGAGGAAACCGGAGAAATCCCGGAGTAAACCCACGCAGCACGGGGAGAACATGCAAACTCCACACAGCTCACTGTTGGTTGGGGGCTGGAATCGAACCCATGATCTCATGATCCCCGCGATCCCCCGGCCGAGGGTAAAACTGTGCTGCCACAGTGCTAAACCACTGCGCCACCGTGCAGCCCAGCTTTGATATAGATGTGTGATTTCCCCCGCGAGGGAAATGGTTTGATGTGAGAAGGTTTAAATGAGAGAACTTTGGTGTGTTCACTCTCTTTGTTCGCTGCTCAAGAGTAAGAGCAGACAGTGGAATGATTTCTTGAATAAACTGAAATGAAAGACAATTCGGTTTCGTTATTCAAGTCTCCCCACATTTGGAAAGCTGAGTTCAATTTCTCGAGCCACACCCAGGCCTGATTACTGCCACATCTGTTCTCAATCAAGAAATCACTTAAATAGGACCTGCCTGACAAAGTGAAGTAGACCAAAAGATCCTCAAATGCTAGACATCATGCTGCAATCCAAAGTAATTCAGGGACAAGTGAGAAATGAAGTACATGAGATCTATCAGGCTGACAAAGGTTAAAAAGCCATTTCTAAAGCTTTGGGACTCCAGCGAACCACAGTGAGAACCATTATCCACAAATGGGGAAAACATGGAACAGTGGTGAACCTTCCCAAGAGTGGCCGGCTGACCAAAATTACCCCAAGAGCACAGCGACGACTCATCCAAGAGGTCACAAAAGACCCCACAACAACATCCAAAGAACTGCAGGCCTCACTTGCCTCAGTTAAGGTCAGTGTTCATGACTCCACCATAAGAAAGAGACTGGGCAAAAATGGCCTGCATGGCAGAGTTCCAAGATGAAAACCACGCTGAGCAAAAAGAACATAAACGCTCGTCTCAGTTTTGCCAGAAAACATTTTTGATGATCTCCAAGACTTTTGGGAAAATGCTCTGTGAACTGACCAGACAAAAGCTGACCTTTTTGGAAGGTGTGTATCCCATTACATCCGGCGTAAAAGTAACACAACATTTCAGAAAAGGAACATCATACCAACAGTAAAATATGGCGGTGGTAGTGTGATGGTCTGGGGCTGTTTTGCTGATTCAGGACCTGGAAGACTTGCTACCAACAAATCCTGAAGGAGAATGTCCGACCATCTGCTCGTGACCTCAAGCTGAAGCGCACTTGGGTTCTGCAGTAGGACAATGATCGAAAGCACACCAGCATGTCCACCTCTGAATAGCTTAAGAAAAACAAAATGAAGACTTTGGAGTGGCTTAGTCAAAGTCCTGACCTGAATCCAATTGAGATGCTGTGGCATGACCTTAAAAAGGCCGTTCATGCTCAAAAGCCCTCCAATGTCGCTGAATTACAACAATTCTGCAAAGATGAGTGGGCCAAAATTCCTCCACAGCGCTGTAAAAGACTCATTGCCAGTTATCGCAAATGCTTGACTGCAGTTGTTGCTGCTAAAGGTGGCCCAACCAGTTATTAGGTTTAGGGGGCAATCGCTTTTTCCACACAGGGCCATGTAGGTTTGGAATTTTTTTTACCCTGAATAATAAACACCTTCATTTAAAAACTGCATTTTGTGGTACTTGTGCAATCTTTGTCCAATATTTAATTTTTTTTGATGATCTAAAACATTCAAGTGTGACAAACATACAAAAAAATGAGAAATCAGGAATGGGGCAAACACTTTTTCACACCACTGTACATAAATAAACTGGTTATGATTGGATTTCTGGAGTTATCTGATTATTCAAGTGGTCATGTAAACAGAATAATCCAGTAAAGGCCATGTAACCAGGGTCATTAACTCAAATGATTTACCCTCCAATAATCTGTTTATTCACTGCATGTAAACACGATAAAATGAATTATTGCCATTATCAGTTTATTCTCAGTAATCGATTTATTGTAACCATGTAACCAGGGTCAATGATCAATGAGTGAATGGCTAACTCTGTTAATGCTAGGCACCCTCAGCTTGAGATCTCTCTCCACCGAGGCAATCTCAAAGGCAGTAGACAGGCTAACTTCTGCTGAATAGTCAAGGTGCTAGTGGCTGATATTAGGGGTGGGGGAAAATCATTTTTCCGATGCATCTTAAGTTGGACATGAGTGATTCTGAATCAATGCATAAATGTCAAGATTCAGATTCTTAAATATTAATTTATAACGCAATTAATTTTCATGGGAAAAAAAGTGGAACCCGGAAACGGAAACTGTAACATCGGACAGTTTATGGTGTAACACGTGACATTTCCAGCTTAGTGCTGAGTGTGACCGTAATCTCTATGAGCGTGACTGCAAGCAAGTCAATCCAAAACTTCAATAACACAAAACCACACTAGACACCTTTGGTGTCCTCTGCACTGGTTCCATCGGCTGCTGCTTGCAGTGGCCCAGCTTCAGTGGGCAATGCAATGGCTCGTCTGGCTTTGAGGACAATGAAGGAGAAATGGTTGAGTTGGTGACGGAGCAGCTGGGGGGAAAAAAAATCCAGAAGAAAAAAAAAAGAAGAAAAGATGCACCGAGAATCGTAATTTTTTTCTAAATTTAACCTTTATTTTACCAGGATGGTCCTATTGAAACTGTAAATCTCTTTTTCAAGGGGTCCAGGATGCCCTTTTATCAGGGGGCTCGAATCAGAGCCCCCTGAATTGTAATTGGCTCGAATCATGAGGTGCCTAAAGATTCCCACCCCTAGCTGATATGCCAGCCAATAATGGCCAAAGTATAACAAAATAACTTAGAATGATGTGAGATTTGCTATCGACTGTAGCCCCCGACCAACAGTGATCTATGTGGAGTTTGCATGTTCTCCTCGTCTCTGCGTGGGTTTACTCCGGGATTTCTCCCATTTCTTCCCACATGCCAAAAACATGCAAGTTAGGTTAACTGGCATCAAACTGGGGATTCCAAATTGTCCTTAGGTATGACTGTGAGAGTGAATGGTTGTCTGTCTCTCTGTGTTGGCCCTGCAAAGGACTGGCGATCTGTCCAGGGTGTACCCTGCATCTCGCCCAAAGATGCTGGGATAGGCTCCAGCCACCACCACCCCCGCGACCCAAAAAGGATTAAGCAGAAGAAGATGGATGGATGGATGGATGGATGGATGGATGGATGAGAATTTGTAAACCAGATGAGAACACGGATGTTTAGTGAAGGCAGACAGAATATACAGAAAAGGGCTTTAAAAGCCATTCACGATCCGAGAACTTAGCTAACACTAGGCAGCCTGATCCATTGGCTTTTCCTCATCGAGAAAATGTCTAATGTGGAAGACAGACCGACCACTGCCATCTAGCCAAGGTGCTCGCAGGTTAATCTGCCTGCCTACTACGGCTAATATATGGATCTAGGAGGGTCACTAGAGTTTAAAGAAAATAGCAAGAATAACCTGAAAAGCACTCAGACAGCACATACCACTTCCAAAGGCTCCTTTCCTCCCTCACTTCATCCATCCCTCTGCACATTACAAAATAGGGACTTGGTGGAGGTATGCGCTCATGGCTCACCTCAAAAATCTAATGGGTTTGCCTATAGCCCAAGGACGACCTCTGGGGAAAATTTCATCAAAATCTATCCAGTAGTTTTTGTGTAATCCTGCTGCATAAATACAAACAAGGGCCTTGGAGGAAGTATGCACTCTCAGATCATCGCCAATATCTATTTTTTTTTTTTTTGTTTTTTTTTTTTTTGTTACTTATTTGTACCCGTAGGTGGATTTGGTTTGCAGTCTGGTGACAAGCCACCGGCTGCCGGTCGCTGCGTGCGCGAGCGCCCTAAACCTACATGTTTTTGGTATGCGGGAGGAAACCGGAGAAATCCCGGAGTAAACCCACGCAACACGGGGAGAACATACAAACTCCACACAGCTCACTGTTGGTCGGGGGCAGGGATCGAACCCACGATCTCATGATCCCCGCGATCCCCCCGCCAAGGGTAAACTGTGCTGCCACAGTGCTAAACCACTGCACCACCGTGCAGCCCGGTGTGGGTAATGGGTTCATCCTGAGGCCAACAGCCACCTTTGGTGAAGATTTCATCCACATCTGTCCAGCAGTTTTTTCATAATCCAGCTAAAAGACCAACAGACAAATGTTGGCAAAACATAACCTCCTTGGTGGAGGTAAAAACCACGGTCATAAACTAAGGCTGCATTCACACCAGAATAGTCCGGGGGTCTCGGTGCGATTGGGCAGGGAATGCTGAGAATTTCCACACGTTTGGTTTGGTTCGCATTCACGCTGCGTTTTACTCAAGCAGACCAAACTGCCTGGACAACGTCACACAGTTACAACTGCCCGTTTGGGGCGCTGTAGCCAAAACCACCACTGACCAGGAAGAAAAAAATCTCGGTGAAAAAGAAAAATCTGGCTCATCAATTGACCAGGACCGAAAACAAAAATCTGTTCCCTTCAGCCGGGCTGTTTGTCCGCCACAAACAAACGTCCACAAGACATTTTTTAACTTTTCTCCTCGGCTTTCTCCAGTAAAAGGATTTCTCGGCTTTACATGGTTGTCTTAGTTATTCTCTACCCAAAATGGACTACAGTAAATGTCACTTCCTCTTCTGAGACTATGTGTTGCTGTGGTTATACAAACGCCGAGGGAACTTCTGTCCTTTGGTCCGCTGGATAGTCCATTTGCATTCACACTGCAAGCGAAGCTCACCAGGGTTCACTTGCAAGTGAACTGAGACCCCCAGTTTTCAAACGAACCAGAGTTCACTTGTTTGGTGTGCACCAGAGTTCAACTGCACATTCAGACTGCACCAAACAAACTGAACTATCTGCGGAAGCGGACCAGAGTTCCTTTGGTTCGGACCAAACAGTGGCAGTCTGAGGCTGCATTCAGACCAGGATAGTCCGGGGGTCTCGGTTCGACTGGGCGGGGAATGCCAAGCATTTTCACACCTTCGTTTGGTTTGGTTTGCGTTCACATTGCAGCGGACCAAACTGCCTGGACAACGTAACGCAATTAAAACAACTGCTCATCTGGGGCACTGTAGCCAAACCCACCACTAACCAGGAAGAAAAAAATCTCGGCGAAGAAGAAAAATCCGGCTCATCGATTGGCCAGGACTGAAAATGGAAATCCATTCCTTTCAGCCGGGTTGTTTATCTGCCACAAATGAGACATTTTTTAACTTTTCTCCTCGGCTTTCTCCGGAAAAAAGGATTTTTCGGATTTGCGAGGTTGTCTTTATTGTTATTTTCCACCCAAAATATACCACGGTAAACACCACTTCCTCTTAGCAGACTATGTGTTGCTATGGTTACACAAATGCCGAGGGGCACTTCTGCCCTTTGGTCTGCTGGATACTCCATTTGGATTCACACTGCAAGCGGCGCACACCAGATTTCGTTTGCAAGAGAACCAAGACCCCCGTTTTCAGGGTGACCAGACTTCGCTTGTTTGGTGTGCACCAGAGTTCCAACATGCGTTCAGACTGCACCAAACGAACCAAACTATCTGCGGAAGCCACTGTTTGGTCCTTTGGTCCGGACCAAACAGTGGCTGTCTGAATGCACCCTAACTCTGCAGCAGCCATAATATAGCACTGTCAGTGAGGGTTTAGATACTTAAAGGGATCCTCCTACTGCCATTAAAATGAAGGTGGGATCATTGCAGTGAACTCTAGTTCTAATAGGGCTGCACAATTAATCGAATTTTGATCGCGATTATGATTTTGCAGGGGTTCCTCTGGTAACATTTCCAGGTGGTGGCCCGCCACGCTTGAAATTTTCCTGCCACTCTATGAGAAAATATAAATTTAAGAAAAAAATATGAAGGAATGACGGTCCGCAAGTGCACACACAAACAACGCGCGTGACTGTCATCCACACAGAGCTCAGAAGCGCCCCGCCTGTGTGTTCCAGGCGGCAGGTAGAGTGTCTCGCTACGAGCGTCACTGTCCGAGAGAAACATGAGCTTATTAAAGTACTTTAAATGCAGGAAAAAAAATTCAGAAGAGGTATGTAAGAAGTGGGGGCATTTATCACAGTTTTAACCCGCTAGTAACGGGAGCAATAATGGAAGAGTCGCTTAGCTAACAGGTGTGATTAGGAGTAGGTTCATTTTGTCTTCTTTTTAATTATTAGTATTTTGTTTTTCTCATTTCAGACAAGAATAAAAAGGAGATGTTTTTACCTTTACCTTAGTTAATATTAATTAACTAATTTATGTTCATTATTATGTACCTGGCAAGTTAAGATGACCGAAATTCACAAAGTCAATGACTTTAATCCATCAGCAGCCTTCAAACTAAACGTGCCAACATTGGATTTCAAAATAAGGGAGGTTTTTCCTGCTGTCTGGGTAGTGAGGAGATTTCTAAAAAAAAAAAAAACCAAAAACCTATGAATATATAGAAATAATATAACAGAAATAACTGCATCTTTGGTCATTTAAGATAAGATAAGATTGGAGCAGCATCTGCAGTGATGCGGACGTTGTACCGGTCTGTTGTGGTGAAGAGGGAGCTTAGTTCTAAGGCAAAGCTGTCGATTTACCAGTCAATCTACGTTCCTACTCTCACCTATGGTCACGAGCTTTGGGTAATGACCGAAAGAACGAGATTGCGGATACAAGCGGCTGAAATGAGCTTTCTCCGTAGGATTGCTGGACTCACCCTCAGAGATAGGGTGAGGAGCTCAGTCATCCGGGAGAGGCTCAGAGTAGAACCGCTGCTCCTCCACATTGAAAGGAGTCAGTTGAGGTGGTATGGGCATCTGATTAGGATGCCTCCTGGACGCCTCCCACTTGAGGTGTTTCAGGCACGTCCCACTGGGAGGAGACCCCGGGGCAGACCCAGGACTCGGTGGAGAGACTATGTCTCCCAGCTGGTCTGGGAACGCCTTGGTATCCCCTCTGAAGAGCTGGAGCAGGTGGCTGGGGAGAGGGAAGTCTGGGCTTCTCTGCTTGAACTGCTGCCTCCGTGACCCGGACCTCCGGAAAAGTGGTAGAAGATGGATGGATGGATGGATGGATGGATGGATGGAAGATAAGATAAGCCTTTATTAGTCCCACAATGGGGAAATTCCAGGACTGCAACAGCACAGGGATAGTAACACTCAAAGCAATAATTTAGAAGATAAGAAAATGAGAACAGTGAATATACATATGTACACATAAATATATAAATATATATACACAGTGCGGAGCATTGTAGCTAGAAGGAATAAACAGCATAACCGTCTATTTAGTTGCCCTACATGGTGTGAATATGTACCCATACATATTGTCACCCTCCATAGCAACTGATATTATCCTAATTGTATACTGGAGGGGACCATTTGTGTAAGTTTGTTGCATCTTTTGCATTCAATACCTAATAGTATTGAATGCAATAAGTTTAAGTTAATGTATTTCATTAAACACAATTTTGTGATTTTTTTTTTCTTTGAAATCAGAGTTAAATTATTGTTCTGTTCTGGCTCTGCAAAATTATGGTCAAAAATATAAACTGCTATAAGGAAAAAGTAAAAAAATTACCACATTCGGTTTCAAATTTATTAAAAAACAGTAATTTTATTTAAAAAAAAAACAGACAAAAATTAGCCATAAAATAATCCACAAATTTATAATAAAGTCTCAAATGTACAAGAAAAGTCAATTTTACAAGAGGAAATTACAAATTTGAGGAAAATGGTTTCAAATTTAGATAAATTTACAGAGAAAAGTAGAAAACTATTAGAAAATTGTTACAAATTTTGCACAAAAACCTCAAACCTTCAAGACTGAAGTCGTTACTCAAGTTTTCAAGTGGGTGCTCTTTGTACCCTTAACTAGAAATTTTTGGTTGTCTATTTTTAATTAACATGACACTTGATATTGTCTAACTTGTTTGTATACCACCATAGACAGAGAGAGAACCTGAATTAGGCAGGGCTCAGAGAGAGCAAGATTAGACTGAAGAGAGGAACCAAGGAGAGGAAAGTGTTCAGGCAGAGGGTCCAGGACAGATGAGTCTGGGTGGGACCCCAACTGGCCCAATATTCCAACATTCAAGCCTCGGTTGTACAATACTTCAAATGGTAAGTTCCATATGCAAAGTTACTGTGCAAAATTTAAAAAAAAGAAAAGAAATCAATAGTATAAAATGAACATATTCCGGTTACAATAGTGTCGTGTGTTTTCTGCCCCCCCCCCAACCCCCGGAAAATATGTTGCCACCACGTCAAGGTCTTTAAGCCAGAGGAAACACTGTTTTGGCTGCCACGATTAAATTAACGTGATCGTCGGCGATACTGACAGTTAAAATGCAGGCTCTGCTGCATATCAAATCAAGCATTTTCTCAACCAACAGCCAGCCGACCACCAGGGGGTGACAGCACGTTAGGGCAACATTAAGCTGCAAAACTGACAAGCGGGCACATCCTGTATCGGCAGCCTTACGTTTTCAATAGTGGACTGGTGCAATGGTGAAACACAAACCAGATGTCAGGAGCAGAAGGTGACAGTACAGCAACATGTGGAGGCGAGGAGCTAGTGCCTCGAAAAGATCATCATCTGTTGTCTGGATGTGTTTTCAATTCAGGGCAACTGATGCTGACTAAAAAAAAAATATATGCAAAGAGTGCCACAGAGCTGTGTCTGCACCACAGGGCAACACAACTAACTTATTCAACCACCTGAAAAAATACCACAAACACAAGTACGATAAATGCATGAAGGCTAAAGCAAATGTCACTTCATTAAACTAGAAATGCACTCGGAGAGCGCAGACCTCCGCCAAGCGCCACAGTTCCCCCCATACAGTGTTTGTGTGTACGTTTTCAGATTCCTTGACCATGAAAACATATGACTAGCAATTGGATTCACAATGATTATTTGTTTATTTGACAGGGACAGTGCAATAAACATAGACAATTAATCAATGACAATCAATCTGATAGTGATAGGATTAGTGGTTCAGTAGTGAAAGTATTGCCTCCTTGGCGGAGGTAATAAACTGAAGTGTCGGTGTTGTGTCCATCTCCTCCACTGACGGATGCAAATTGGGTAGACAGGTTGCCGTGGGTTTTATATTATATTGGGGTTGCGCTCCGCGGCAAAAGAGAATTTAGAAGCTTACCCGGCAGAGAGCTCATTTTTGCGCAGCGCCTATGGCTGGCCGGAGAATTTCTGCCAAATAATCCGGCGGCGGACAGCTGCCCGTGTCAGGTTTTGCAGCTGCGCGCAAACACAGGCACGCTGGCGGGCCCTGGCCACCAGTGTTTTCCACGTGCTTTTGTGCCTAAAACGTTGAAGAACGCGGAGTTTGTGTTGGTCAGACACGACGACCAGCGCCCTCCATTGCGCCTGCGCACATGTTGAAAATGGCCGTATGTCACAGTGTTAAAGAATGCTTTAAAAAATTCCTGTATCCAGACGGTGATGCGGATCATCCCCAAAATTTAATCAGTTCTTCCTTGTACCATTTCCAACAACGCCTGAAAGTTTCATCGAAATCCGTCCAAAACTTTTTGAGTTATCTTGCTAACCAACAGACAAACAGACAAACAGACAGACAGACAAACCCCGGCAAAAACATAACCTCCTCCTGGCCTTTTCGGCCTGGCGGAGGTAAACATAGTCTGTGTCCGGCGCTGACCCAGGTAATCATAGCATCAACCCTGCACAGAGCTTCACTGTATCCATCCGCCTCCCAAAGACACGCTAAAGTAACTGATGCAATAGCATTTTATTTGGCCAAAGACATGTGTCCAATAAATACCGAATGAGCAACGAAGGCTTCAGAAACATGGCCAAAACACTGGACAAGAAATACTTGATCCCAACGTGATTTTCCAAAGTTGCATTACCTGCACTGTATGAAAAATACAGACGATATCACAACTGTCAAGTGCTTTGCAACTACAAGTGACCTATGGTCAAGCAGAATAACGGAGCCGTACCTGTCCCTGACAATTCACTACAATAATGGAGATTTTAAAATGAAGAGTCAATGCTTGCAGATGTCATTTTTCCCACAAGACCACACAGGAAAAGCTATAGCCCACGGACTGATGGAAGCGCAATCATCTTGGCGCCTGCAGAAGGAGGGACTAGTCTGCATAACAACAGACAGTGGATCTTATGTCGTCAAGGCAGCTTCTCTAAATAAATGGACAAGGCTCCAGTGCATTGGCCACAAGCTTCATCTAACAATTGGTAAGTAAGATGAAAAAAATGAATTTCACGTAATCTGTGTTTTTCCTAAAATTAATGAATAATTGTGATTTCAATATTATTCAAAATAATCGTGATCATCATTTTGGCCATAATCGTGCAACCCTAAGTTCTAATGTCCAAAAACCAAAATCATTTCTTTAGTGAGAGGTACTGAGACCAAGGCAGACCATAATTAAGTGATAGGGTTGTGATTTTTTGAGTTTTTCCATTGGTAACCACTCCACATACCCAGGCAGATGTCCAAAAGCACAGAAAAAAATAGATTTCCATCACATGTCCCCTTTAAAACTTTCAAAAAACAAATATCTGAATTGTTTTTTTGGTAAAGCTACTAACAACTAGAAAAGCACTCGGAGAGCGCAGACCTCCGCCAAGCGGCACAGTTCCCCCCATAGAGTGTTTGTGTGTACGTTTTCAGATTCCCAGAGCATGAAAAGATATGAGTAGCAATTGGATTCACAATGATTATTTGTTTATTTGACATGGACAGTGCAATAAACAGACAATTAATGAATGACAATCAATGTGATAGTGATAGGATTAGTGGTTCAGTAGTGTAAAATGGGGCTATAAGGGACGGCGGGTTAATAAGGGACACTTTTGTGGGAAATGTTTTAAATGTAATTCTGCTTTTTTTATTTTGAGCAGGACGCTGAGTTGTGTTGTTATTGTCAAATATCCATGAATCCTTCATCAAATCTAGGCGGAAGGAAAATTAAAAAAGCAGAATTACATTTAGAAAAGTGTCCCATATTACCCCGCCGTCCCTTATAGCCCCGTTTTACGGTAGTAAAAGCATTGCCTCCTTGGCGGAGGTAATAAAGTGAAGTGTTGGTGTGTCCATCTCCTCCACTGACGGATGCAGATTGGTTAGACAGGTTGGCGTGGGTTCTTATATTATATTGGGGTTGCGCTCCGCAGCAAAACAGAATTTAGAGTCTTCCCCGGCAGAGAGGTCGTTTTTACGCAGTGCCTATAGCTGGGCGGGGAATTTGTGGCAAATAATGGGGCGGCGGACAGGTGTCCGTGTCAGGTTTTGCAGCGTGGCGCAAAAGCAGCCACGCTGGCGTGCCCAGGCCAGCAGTGTTTTCCGCGTGCTTTTGTGCCTAAAACGTTGAAGAACGCGGAGTTTGTGTTGGTCAGACACGACAACCAGCGCAATGTGCGCAGCGCCTATGGCTGGCAGAGGCACGCTGGGGGTCCGAGGCCAGCAGTGTTTTCCGCGTGCTTTTGTGGCTAAAACGTTGAAGAAGGCGGAGTTTGTGTTGGTCACACACGACGCCCAGCGGCCTGCGCACATGTTGAAAATGGCCCTATGTCACAGTGTGGAAAAATGCTTTAAAAAAATTCCTGTATCCAGACGGTGAACCGGATCACCCCCAAAATTTAATCAGTTCTTCCTTGTACCATTTCCAACAACGCCTGAAAGTTTCATGCAAATCCGCCCAAGACTTTGAGTTATCTTGCTAACCAACAGACAAACAGACAGACAGACAAACAGACAGACAGACAGACAGACAAACACACAAACCCTGGCAAAAACATAACCTCCTCCTGGCCTTTTCGGCCTGGCGGAGGTAATAAAGCAAATCCTTAATTTTACCCACCCATCATGCCATATGGACACTTACTTGTGAAATCCACATTGCAATAGCTGCAATATTTGCTACCAGTGCATTATAACATGCAGCATTCAGGTTACACCAATATAAAGCCATCAGTGGCAGAAAAAGGGATTTCTAAGACTTAAAATAAAGAAGGAAAAAAAATCATAGTCCAAAAAGTCTATGAGCGAGAGAGCGAGAAAGAGAGAGACAGAGCGAGAGAGAGAGCGAGACAGAGCGAGAGAGAGAGAGAGAGAGAGAGAGAGAGAGAGAGAGAGAGAGAGAGAGAGAGAGAGAGAGAGAGAGGAATGTCAAACACCAACAACATTCCTATGGTTCTCCTTGCACTGCCTGCAGCACTTTTACATTGTCTTTCTTCTTTTGTGTAACTTCACTGTTCACAAGTCGCCTATAATCCATGAAAAACGTGAGAGAGAAAAACAGGCTAGCGTGAGAGCAAATCCATGCCATTGCTTTCATTGCCCTGGTACTCTTTATGTAAAAGGCTAATAAGGCTATTGGGACCAAAACTACACAAAAACTTCTTTGGAAAAATGTAAAATTTCACAATACACTGTACAATAACTGTACAAGTATAAGCCAAAAAAAAAAAAACTAAAAACGCATACAACAACAGATGCGCTTGTCCTCCATAAAGGCCTGAGACTTTAAAAAGACGTTCTGACCAAAATCAACAAGAAGCAAAATGGCTATATTTGACACTTGAAATATGGGGATGCAATCAAAACAGAGCTAAACCTATCTATAGTGAAAACATAAAGACAAAACTTTACTGATCTTCAGGAAATCAGTGTTTTAATTGTACCTTATTTTCACAAGAGTTGTGCAAAAGTGTTTACACTGGCAGATCAATGTAAGTGTGCTTTTCAAAATTTACGTTTGTATTTAAAGCAGAAGTCATTTTTCAACTATACAAAATATACCCACGAACAATTGGGAACTGCAAAAGCAAGTTTTTGGTCTTTGAAAGCTACTATGACTAAACTTGCAGGGAACGTGGTGAATAATTGTGTTATAAGCAGTCTTGGACAGCATGGTGCTACAGTGGTTAGTACTGCTGCTTCACAGCTAGAAGGTTCCAGGTACAAAACCAGGCTGACAGGGGTGGGAACCTTTCTCTGTGGAGTTTGTATGCTCTCTCTGTGCAGCATGGGTTTATACCAGGTGCTCCTGTTTCCGCACACAATCCAAAGACATGCATGTTAGGTTAATTGGTGACTCTAAATTGCCCCTTCATGTCTGTTTCTGATAGGCCCTTAAGCTAGATTCATGCTGCACCTCTGCTGTCTGCGTACGTGTAAGCGGAAACATTGTGTGATAAAATTTACGTCATCATCTCCACTCTGCTAGTGTCCGCAGTGCTCGACCGCGGACAACTGCGTGCAGCCCAAATTTTGGACAGCGCCACCTGCCCACGACCTGAACGTATTGAAAAGTGCATGTGCAAGACTGAACGTCCCATTCACAAGGTGGCAATATCGACACAGCATACCAAGACAAAGCAGACAAAGAAGACAACGAGGAAGCGGAAGACGAGAATAAACATACAGTACATGAATCATACATAAATACTTCAGCAGCAGCAGCAGCAACAGCATCTTTGTGGAAAAGGAGTGAAAACCAGCAAGTCAAGCAGCAGAAAGCAAGCAGCGTTGCTTTGTTGGTGAAAATCCTGGCACGTCAGTGCACTGGCACTACCTATCAGGCGGGAGTGAAACAACAAATGATGGTTGTGCGCATGCATCAACCGCTTGGCCTGGGTAGATGAAAAAAGTGAGCATGAACAGCGCTGCATATGTGCCGGGCTCGTCCAAAGCGCACATGGACCAAAACGGACTAGAGGGGAAATGCAGCACGAATAAGGCTTTATTACCTCCGCCAAGGAGGTTATGTGATCATCGGCGTTGGTTTGTCTGTCTGTCTGTTTGTCTGTCTGTTTGTTAGCAAGATAACTCAAAAAGTTATGGACAGATTTTCATGAAATTTTCACAGATTGTCAGAAATGGGGTATCCTACAGATGATTATATTTTGGTGGTGATCCGGATCACCGTCCAGAAGAAAACCGCCATTACGGAAAATGCCATTTTCGTCAATAACTACTGAACCACTAATCCTATCATTGTGAATCCAATTGCTAGTCATATGTTTTCATGGTCAAAGAATCTGAAAACGTACACACAAACACTGTATGGGGGGAACTGTGGCGCTTGGCGGAGGTCTGCGCTCTCCGAGTGCTTTTCTAGTTCATGCTGCATTTGATGCTTTTCAATGCGTTCAGCTCGTGGGCAGGCAGCGCGGTCACAAACTTTGGGCTGTATGCGGTCGTCTGCGGTCGAGCACTGCAGACACTAGCGGAGTGGAGACGATAACGTAAATTTTGTCACATGAGGTCTCCGGTTACACGTACGCAGACAGCAGAGGTGCAGCATGAATCCAGCTTTAGAACAGAGGGTTAGTATTAGGGATGTTAATGATTAATTGACTATTGATTAATTGTTGATAAGAATTTATTTGACTAAATTAAATTAGCTGTCAATTGATAACTCAGCAGTCCTTTTCAATGGGAGCTTATTCTATGAAATGTAGTGGCTTTGCTGTCCAGGCAGGGGCGCACGCAGTCACCCACTGCCACATTTCAACCAAAAAAGCAGAGAAGACGCTAAGCCCAGAGCACATGCGCTGTGCAGAGTGAAAAAACCCTCCCTTCCGGGTTACGCCGGTGAGCCACAACAAGTTCCAATGGCCCGTTCCAATGTCCACCCACCTACTTTAAATCAACAGTGCAGAGAAACGGACTGCAGCAGGCTACACGAGCACAAAAACCTATTCCCGCTAGACGGGAAAGCAAACCGGACTCAAGTTCCCACTGAGGTAACAGACAACAGAGGAAGCTCAGATCATACTGGGTTTGCCTGGATTGCCGGGGTACCGTGATAAAGATGCAACAGATGAAGCAGCTCACAATTTATTTTCCTGTTAAAACAGTCAGCCAGTGCATCTCAGTAAATTAGAACGTTAAATTTTTTTTTAATATAACTAAAAAAGATAAATTTTGTGACACTGGTAGTAGTTTTTAAAATAAATAAAAAATCATGACATTTGTAATTTACTGGATGAGGTAGTACATGCTATACAGTGCAAAATTTGTTAAACTACAAAAAATGTGATTGTAGTCAAAAAAATGCAAATGGTACAATAAATCATTGAGGAATATAATGTTCATGTTTTATTCAATATATGAAAAAACAGCAACTTTTTATAAGTTAAAGATAGACCGCATTGTACTGAGGGAAATTCAGATTCTCAGGAA
Source organism: Pholidichthys leucotaenia (assembly GCA_020510985.1). Taxonomy (NCBI): domain Eukaryota; kingdom Metazoa; phylum Chordata; class Actinopteri; order Cichliformes; family Pholidichthyidae; genus Pholidichthys; species Pholidichthys leucotaenia. The sequence goes on along the minus strand of CM035839.1, from coordinate 389,674,838 downwards.
AAATGTTGCTTATCAATTAATCGTTAATCTATTGATAAAGTGAATCAGTTATCAATTAATGAATTAATCGATAACTTGCATCCCTAGTTAGTATAGCTACTAGTGAAGCACTTTGGGTGGTCTTTGAGACTAGAAAAAGTGTTATACAAGTGCAGATCCTTATTCCTTGTTTGCAGGTAGATCTGCCTAAAGGTGGATTCACACTACAATGTTTGGACCGACTTTTACTGACATTTTAGGAAACGTCTGGCTCTGCTGGCAAAAGTTAATGATTGTTGGTGTTTGTTGGCAAATGCTGGCAAAAGTTGTGTTCTCTAAAAATTTTCGTTTGGAAATAAACGTTAGTGAAAGTTGTGCTCAGTTTGTAAAAGTTCTTGAGTACTGATCTAAGTTATGCAGAGTTTATCTAAGTCGGCCTAAGTTAAAACTGGATTCACACTATAGCATTTGGACTGACTTTTACGGACGTTTTGAAAAATCAGAGAAATACTCAGCACAGGTCAGCTGACATCAACGTTAGACGGCGCTCATATAAAGATCAGCGTTTGTGGAGGCTTTCTGCCATTCTGGACTTGCTTCTGGAGTGAATACATCTCCCTTGGGCATACGTTTCAGTATTTATTTTCGTTTTTTATATTCCTATATAGTTACTTCTACATACCCCTTTCCCCTGTTCAGTCATTCATTCCTCAAAAAAAAAAAAAAAAATACAATAATGCCTATAGATTCCAACAGTAAATCCGCAATTAAAATGTGAATGTGGATGGAATAAAAAAAACTATATAGTGTATCATCATATAAATAAAATGACGAGTGATTATATTTTGACTGTTACAACTCTCTCCATTAAAATAACATAAAATCCCGTTAAATGTCATTTACTTTTTGACACCACATCAGTGCTGTTTGATTCCCCACAATGGAAGCTGAACCAATAAATCCTGGAGAATGATTACACATGGAGCAGAAAATTAAGAACAGTAAATTTCTCACTGAGATTTTTTTTTTTTTCTTTTGGGCCGTCACATTTTTTGGGAGACTATTTAAGTGATTTCTTGATTGAGAACAGGTGTGGCAGTAATCAGGCCTGGGTGTGGCTAGAGAAATTGAACTCAGCTTTCCAAAGATGCGATAAACCACAGTTAATTTATGTTTTAACAGAGGGCACAATCACTTTTTCACACAGGGCCATGTAGATTTGGATTTTTTTTTTACCCTTCATTTAAAAACAGCATTTTGTGTTTATTTGTGTTATCTTTGTCTAATATTTAAATTTGTTTGATGATCTGAAACATTTAAGTGTGATAAACATACAAAAAAAATGAGAAATCAGGAAGGGGGCAAACACTTTTTTACACCACTGTATATATATATATATATATATATATATATATATATATATATATATATATATATTTCTTTTTAAAATTCCTCCTTCTCTCCATTTCTCTTCTGTCCGTGCATGTCTGAAGTAGGGCTGCAACTAAAGATTATTTTAGTAGTCGACTAATCCAACGACTATTTTTTTCAACTAGCCGACTAGTCGCGTTTATTTTTCCCATGTCCACCATCTCTGCTTCTTGTTGGGGCTCTAGTCTAGTGCATATTTTACCTCAGCCGCTGTTTAATACCTCTTAACGTTCCGTCTCCCATGCGCCGGAGGCATTTAAATGCCATTTTGTCTCAGCTGGACACAGTGTAACTAATATTCAGAATGAGGGTTAATATTAACAAAGACGAAAAAGCGATAGCGACTCCTGTAATTCAGTCATTTACTGCATTCAACACGTTAGCCAAGACAGCTCAACCCTCAGCAACCAAACAGCTTATTGTCAAACAAGTAAGCTAACATTAACAGCACATACTATCAGTATTGTCATTTTGCTAAAGCTTGAAACAGTTGGCCATTGAAAATAAGCGGCACTAACTTTCTTTACTCGCTAAAACTTACCCAGCAGATGGTAATGTTGTGGCTCTCAGGTGCCGTTGATTCAGATGCTCATGCATCACTGTCGTGCTGCTGTGGTAAGAGAGGTCTGCCTTGCAAAGTCTGCATTTTACTTTTGTTTTTTTTTTTTTGTCTTCTGTAAAATGTTCCCAAACAGCAGAAAGTTTGGGTCTGCTTTTTTTTAATCCACTTCAATATTCGTCATACTCAGAGCTGCAAATGTGCTCCTCTTCTTCTTCGATGGAAACTGTTCACGCATGCCTTCTTCTTTGCTGGAAATTGTTCACGCATGCAGGACAACAGAGGTGCTACTGCCCTCAGCAGTTCCGGTCGTGCATTGCAGTTCTGGTTGTGCATTGCAGTTACAACTGAACTTTACCACGGCACGTATATACACTTTATAATTAAACGATTTGTTGACAATAAAATATTTGTTAACAAATTTTTATTCAGCCCTAGTCTGAAGTGAGTTTTGGTCTAAAAACATCTGCTTCCACTGGCATTTCAGTCAACGTTTGCCAACAGAGCTTAACTTAGGCTGATTTAGGCAAACTGTATAACTTAGCCCAGCGCTCAGGAACTTTTACAAACTGAGCACAACTTTCACCAACATTTATTTCCAAATCTCGGCAAATTTTCAGCATGCTGAAAATTTTCAAGGAATACAACTTTCGCCAGCGTTTGCCAACAAACACCAACTATCATTAACGTTTATCAACTTTTGCCAGCAGAACCAGACATTTGCCAAAATGTCAGTAGAAGTTGGTCCAAACATTGTAGTGTGAATCCACCCAAAAAAGCAGGTCCAGAATGGCAGGAAGCCTCCACAAACGCTGATCTTTATATGAGCGTCACCTGACGCTGATGTCAACTGACCTGCGTTGAGAATTTGTTTGCTTAAGTTAACCTAAGTTGGCAACAGTTACACATACAGTAGCCTAAGTTTGCAAAAGTTTGCCAACGCTGAATGCAACACCGGCAAATGCTAGCAAAAGTTTGTAAAAGTTCGTAAAAGTTGGTGTGCGCTGGATTAAAAAAAAACCTGCTCGCGAACATAATTTCATCAACGTTTGGACTAATTTCTCTGATTTTTCAGAACGTCTGTAAAAGTCAGTCCAAACACTATAGTGTGAACCCAGCTTAAATAACGTCTATCTCTTCATCTGTAAACACAAATCTTGAAAATATCATCATGAAAAAAGAGCCACTCTCTCATAACATTAATTTCACTGACCCCTCTAATGGCTCCAGCTAATAACACTTGCTAATTAGAAGACAAAGTTCTACATAATTGGAGACAGGTGTACAACATAGTGAAACAATTACTCTTGTTTACATTATGTTAAATGGACACCAGCAGCACAATTGTGCCCTTCAGAGGTAAAGTGGGCTATCCCACAAAACCATTATTTTGAGAAAATGAGCTCTAAAGTTGAAATATTCTCAAAAAATCAGTGTGCCTATATCATTAAAAAGTTACCCCCTATAATAATTATAGTTTTGTGGGATAGCCCACTTTACCTCTGAAGGGCACAATTGGTAAGCAAATGAACTTACTTAAAGAGGTTAAAACAAACAGTAAAATAAGTTTCAGATATATCAGTGAAACTGTGAGATACTCCATCTCAGTTGTTAACACCCATTCTACCCATAAAATTTAAAGACAAATCAAAAACTTCTGATGTGTAGTGCTGGGTCAAGAAATGCTGGTGGAAATCAGTAGTGGCCTGTAGCCCAGTCACTTGGACTAACCATTTTGACAGGTGATATATTCTGTTATAAAATCAACAGAAATAACACAGGGTTACAAAAATAATTTTTTTTGTAAGTTGTCTGTTTTTTCAACTGATTTAAGACAATTTTGCACCGCTGAATCCGAAAATGACATCTCGATCAGGTGCTAAGTAAAAACCTGTACTTACTTAATACTGTACTTACTTTAAGCATGTACTTACCTTTATATAAAGGTAATAATTCTGCATCATATAAAGTGAAAATACTCATACATGTAAACAAAAATGTATAAAAATCATGTGGGCATAATTCAAAAAGTTGACCTGATTGAGCAAAACCAATGTGATTTTGGGATTCAGCACATCAAAATTGTCCTAAATCAGCTAAAAAAAAACCCTGAAAAACCAATAAATTTGGTGTTGACCAGTGTAATAAACCCACTGCATATTTACAAGAAAAAGGTAGTAAATTTATGATAAAGTGATCAGATTATTTTACGAAGTACCCAATTTTATCATAACCAAAAAAAGTGGCTCAGGAGGTAGAGCGGGTCGTCTAATAACCAGAGGATTGATGGATCAAATCCCACTCTCCCCAGCCTCCTGCTGTTGTGTCCCTGGGCAAGACACTTTACCCACCTTGCCTCCAGCATCCATGGCAGTGGGCATGAATGTGTATAAATGCTCGGTAGTGGTCGGAGAGGCCGTTGGTGTGGACTGGCAGCCACGTTTCCGTCAGTCTGCCCCAGGGCAGCTGTGGCTACAGTAGTAGCTTACCACTACCATTGTCTGTGGAGTGAATGAATAATGTATCCATTGTAAAGTGTCTTTGAGTGTCTATGAAAAGTGCTATATAAATCTGATGCATTATTATTATTATTAGATTTATACAAATAGGGTTGAAAACTTGTGAGAAAAACTGCTAATTTTTGTAAAACGAATTACAAATCCACAATAAAGTTGTAACTTAGTTTAAAAAAAGACAAAAATTCAGGAGGAAAAAAAAACCAGAAGAAGTTTCATTAAAAAAATCTCAATATTAGAAAAAAAATAAAAACTTTGCAAAGTTCCAAAAATACAGTCGCAAACTTATAGGGCTGGGTGTCATCAGTGATTTCCAGAATTGATTCAATTCTGAATCACGAGGTCCTGATTTGATTCAATATTGATTTGGTCAGGGATAGCATCATCCTAATAACTTTTTTCCTAGCATATGAGAGAATTTCTTATAGACCTAGGTCTGTAAAATGTACCAGGAACCCTCTAGTCACACCAGAATACTTCTTGCAATTTTTGGATAGTTGAAAAAGCATATATATATATATATATATATATATATATATATATATATATATACACTACCGTTCAAAAGTTTGGGGTCACCCAGACAATTATTTTGTGTTTTCCATGAAAAGTCACACTATGGCACATATTTAGGGCGCATATATGGCATGCTTGTATGGTACGCATTTTCTCCCACATGTATTTAGTAGGCATGACGGTGCATACTCTACAGACTTCAAACGTCCAAAAGGACATGACCCGGCAGAGACCTCGGCAGGTGTGAAGTGGTTTCTGGGGAGACGGGAAGTCAGAGACAATGTCCCAGCAGGAGCCCCCGAGGCGGAGGAGACAACAGAGATGCCAACGAGCCTCGGAGGCTGTATGTTACTGAAGGACTGTGGGTTCATATGTTTACTGAAGGACTGTGGGTTGAAGGTGTGATATATTTGATGTGGGGGGTTTTGTGTCTCTGGAGGTATAAGAGCTGTGAGGAAAGATTGTCCTGTCTCTTTTGTTGAGATACTTGCTGTTAGAGGATGAGACTCCAAATAAACCTTTCCTGAGAAATAAACTCAGTCTCGTTTGTGAAGGCATCATCTACACTGGTGACCTACGACAAACCATGGCCGGTGACGGTGAGCTTTCCGCACCGGACTCTTCAGGAGCCAACCGGGTTAACGCAGCTACCACACTACAGCTGCCTGATTTCTGGCAACATAACCCGCGCTCCTGGTTTACCACTGTGGAGGCGCAGTTCCACCTTCGGGGAATCTCAGCGGACGCAACGAGGTTCTACCATGTCGTCGCGAAGCTGGACAGCCTCACAGTGCAGCGGATGGAGAGCCTGACCAACCACCCACCCCAAGACAACAAGTATGGCGCACTGAAAGCCGCCCTCATTCGAGCCTTCACTCCCTCGCTGGGAGAGCGAGCAGAGAAGCTCCTGGCGCTGACAGAAGGGGAAGCAGACAGGCCGGCAGATCTGATGGCGAAGATGATGAGCCTGAGAGGCGAGGATGACGACAGCTTTATCTTCGCCCACCTCTTCCTCACAACGCTCCCGCCGGCAGTGAGAGTCACCCTGGCCAGCTCGCAGCCACTCAACAACTGTGACTACCACGAGCTGGGCCAGGAGGCGCAGCGGCTCGTCGACGCCCATAGACGGCACGCAGCCACGACGGCAGCAGCAGAGCTGAACGCCCCCCCGCGAGACGAGGGGAGACCAGAGGCTGCGGCACCGGATCCACTGACGGCAGCAGCGGCAGAGGCCAGGAGAAGCGGGGCTGACAACACCCTCTGTTTCTACCATCGGCGCTTCGCCGAGAAAGCGCGCAGATGCGTTCCACCGTGCCGGTACCAGCGCCAGGGAAACGCCAAGACCGGGAGCCGGTAGCAGCTGCGACTCTCGGCACGAAGAACAAGCTGCTTTTCGTGACGGACGCGAATTCAGGGAAGGAATTCCTGGTGGACACAGGCTCCCAGCTAAGTTTTGTCAAGCCTACCTACGCGAACACGCTGGCGCCTGCCAGCGGACCCCTGGTGTTAGCGGCGAACGGCTCCACGATCAAAACCTATGGGGAGAAGACGCTTCTCCTGTCCCTCCACGGGCGCACCTTCGAGTGAACCTTCGTTGTAGCTGCAGTTAACAACAACATGCTAGGTGCTGACTTTTTATGCTCAAACAGTTTGTTAGTTGATCTTGCTAATAGACGTATTGTAAATGCACCGTCTTTCTACTCTATCTCCTGCACAGCTCGGGTGGCCCTGCCTTCTGCACATCCCAATGTCACAGCTGCGGGTGGTAAGTTTCATGCATTACTCAACCAGTTCCCGACACTCACGGTCCCAACATTTTCAGCGTCAGTTGCCAAACACGGGGTCGAGCATTTCATAACTACCTCTGGCCCCCGTTTTTGCAAAAGCTCGGCGTTTGGACCCAGCTAAACTGGCCATCGCGCGCGAGGAATTCGCCAACTTGGAAAAACTGGGCATTGTTAGGCGCTCGAACAGCTCTTGGTCGTCACCCCTGCACATGGTGCCCAAGGCTGACGGCTCGTGGCGCCCTTGCGGTGATTTCCGCAGATTAAATAATGCTTCAGCACACGACCGCTATCCGATTCCGCACATCCAGGATTTTTCCGCACATTTGGCGGGGGCGCGCATCTTTTCCAAAATAGATTTGGTGCGCGGTTATCACCAAGTTCCAGTCCGCGCGCAGGACATACCCAAAATGGCAGTTATAACCCCTTTCGGGCTTTTCGAGTTTTTGCGCATGCCTTTCGGCCTCAAAGGCGCCGCGCAGACGTTCCAACGCATGATGGATGCAGTGCTGCGCGGCCTCCCTTTCGTATTCGCTTATTTGGATGATATTTTGGTAGCCAGTGCATCCGAAGCCGAGCACGAATGCCACCTCACAGCCGTTTTTCAGAGGCTGACAGAGCACGGGCTGATCATTAACCCAGCGAAGTGCCAATTCGGGGTAGCGCAAATCGATTTTTTGGGACACCGCGTGTCTCCAGAGGGTGCGGTCCCGCTGCCGGATAAAGTGCGCGCGATAACGGATTTCCCCCAACCGCAGACAGTTAAGGCGCTGCAAGAATTTTTGGGGATGGTCAATTTTTATAACCGTTTCCTCCCCAACGCGGCACGGCTCATGCACCCATTGTACGCGGCATTAAAGAAGCAAAAACCTGCATCTAAGGTTGAGTGGTCCCCGGACCGGGAGCGCGCTTTCTCACAGGTCAAATCGGCCCTCGCAAACGCTGCGTTATTGGCACACCCGGTGCCAGCAGCTCGCATGGCGCTAACCACGGACGCCTCCGACGTGGCAGTGGGAGTGGTTGTCGAGCAACTGGTAGCAGGGAGCTGGCAACCACTTGCGTTTTTCAGCAAAACATTGCGCGATAACGAGCGTAAATACAGCGCATTTGATAGGGAGCTTTTAGCCCTGCATTTGGCCATCCGCCACTTCCAGTTCTGGTTGGAAGGGCGCCGTTTCACCGCGTTTGTGGACTATAAACCATTAACTTTTGCAATGGCTAAGATTTCAGAGCCTTGGTCAGGCCGACAACAGAGACAGCTGGCCGCACTTTCGGAGTTTACCACCGACATTCAACACGTGGCGGGTAAACACAATGTAGTGGCAGATTGTCTCTCGCGTGCAGTTGCAATGCCAGGCCCCCAGGGGGCAGACGCGGCAGCTGTAGACTCGGGCCAGGCTTGCGGCGCGGAAGCACTCACAGCCCCGGTCTGCGTTGGGTTAGATTATGCAGCCATGGCCGCTGAGCAGGTTAACGATGCGGACGTGCGCGCGCTCCAGTCTGGGCCAACAGGGCTAAGGCTGGAGCACAGGGTGCATCAAAGAGGTATGCCCCCCCCTAATCTGCGATATCTCCATGGGGCGCCCCCGCCCCGTGGTCCCGGCTGCGTGGCGTCGCCGTGTTTTTGACTTAATACATTCGCTGGCACACCCGGGCGTTCGCGCGTCGATCAAAATGGTGGGAGAGAAGTTTGTTTGGCCGGGGCTGCGTAAACAGGTCAAAGAATGGGCTGCAGCCTGCGCAGCGTGTCAAAGAGCAAAGGTACACAAGCACACGCGAGCCCCTCTAGAACCTTTTCACATCCCAGCCAAACGCTTCGACCATGTGCATATCGACTTGGTGGGACCCCTCCCGCTGTCACAGGGGTTCACACACCTTCTAACTATGGTGGACCGCACTACGCGCTGGCCAGAGGCGATTCCCCTGGCGTCAACCACAGCAGCAGACGTTGCGTGTGCTTTTTTAACGGCTTGGGTCGCGCGCTTTGGAGTCCCGTCAGACATAACGTCTGACAGAGGACCCCAGTTTGTTTCCGAGCTCTGGTCGTCCATGGCACTCAGCCTGGGGGTGAAAATTCATCGCACAACTGCGTATAACCCCCAGGCCAACGGTTTGTGCGAACGCTTTCACTGGTCATTGAAAGCAGCCCTCAGAGCGGCTCTCACGGACACAAATTGGGTTGATAAGCTTCCATGGGTTTTATTAGGGTTGCGTTCAGCACCTAAAGAAGATTTGCAAGCCTCTCCGGCCGAACTTGTCTTCGCCCAACCTCTCCGGTTACCGGGAGAATTCCTTCCTGAGAACCCCGCACCAGATCGCCCCCCCCGCTCAGCTGCTGCAGGGCGGCACGGGGTCACACACCCTCCCCGGTCCAGTTCATCACAGTTTTCCACGCGTTTTTGTGCCTAAAGCCTTAAAGAATGCAGAATTCGTCTTTGTTAGACACGACGCACAGAGGTTAGGTTTAAGACCACCTTACGATGGACCGTTCAGAGTGTTAGAAACCGGGGAAAAGCATTTTTTGCTCGATTTGGGAGACAGGAGGGAATTAGTCTGCATTAACAGACTCAAACCTGCTTTTGTGTTAGCTGATGAACAGGTACAGTTGGCCAGGGCCCCCCGCCGCGGCAGGCCGCCGGGGAGACACTCTGCTAAGCTTTCACAACGATGTGCTAATGACTCTGATCCACAGATGCAAGAGACAGCCACAGGCAGAGCGAGACCTGCTCACAGCAGATATGGCAGGGAGTTGAAGCCCAGGCAGTTGGATGTATGATCTGTTGTGCCAATTTTTTTTTTCTCGTTCTGTGTGATATGTCATGATTCTATGCATTTGAGGTGTAACGTGTCCTTATTTAGACGTTTGGGGGGGGTTATATGGCGCATATTTAGGGCGCATATATGGCATGCTTGTATGGTACGCATTTTCTCCCACATGTATTTAGTAGGCATGACAGTGCATACTCTACAGACTTCAAACGTCCAAAACGACATGCCCCGGCAGAGACCTCGGCAGGTGTGAAGTGGTTTCTGGGGAGACGGGAAGTCAGAGACAATGTCCCAGCAGGAGCCCCCGAGGCGGAGGAGACAACAGAGACGCCAACGAGCCTCGGAGGCTATATGTTACTGAAGGACTGTGGGTTCATATGTTTACTGAAGGACTGTGGGTTGAAGGTGTGATATATTTGATGTGGGGGGTTTTGTGTCTCTGGGGGTATAAGAGCTGTGAGGAAAGATTGTCCTCTCTCTTTTGTTGAGATACTTGCTGTTAGAGGATGAGACTCCAAATAAACCTTTCCTGAGAAATAAACTCAGTCTCGTTTGTGAAGGCATCCTCTACAACACTTATTTACCACCATGAGTTGTAAAATGAATAGAAAATATAGTCAAGACATTGACAAGGTTAGAAATAATGATTTGTATTTGAAATAATAATTTTTTCCTTCAAACTTTGCTTTCGTCAAACAATCCTCCATTTGCAGCAATTACAGCATTGCAGATCTAACATGATTGCACAAGGGTTTTCTAATCATCCATTAGCCTTCTGACGCAATGAGCAAACACATTGTACCATTAGAACACTGGAGTGATAGTTGCTGGAAATGGGCCTCTATACACCTATGTAGATATTGCACCAAAAACCAGACATTTGCAGCTAGAATAGTCATTTACCACATTAGCAATGTATAGAGTGTATTTCTGATTAGTTTAAAGTTATCTTCATTGAAAAAAAAGTGCTTTTCTTTCAAAAATAAGGAAATTTCTAAGTGACCCCAAACTTTTGAACGGTAGAGTACATATATATATATAGACACACACACACACACACACACATATACATATATATATATATACACAGTTAGGCCCAGAAATATTTGGACAGTGACACAATCTTCATGATTTGGGCTCTGCATGCCACCACATTGGATTTGAAATAAAACAACTACAACGGAATTGAAGTGCAGACTTTAAGGTTTAATTCAAGGGGTTGAACAAAAATATATGATTAAACATGTAGGAATTGTAGCTATTTTTATACAAACGCTCCTCATTTCAGGGGCTCAAAAGTAATTGGACAAATAAACATAACCCTAAGTAAAATGTTACTTTTCAATATTTTGTTGAGAATCCTTTGCAGGCAATGACTGCCTGAAGTCTGGAACCCATGGACATCATCAAACGCTGGGTTTCCTCCTTTGTGATGCTATGCCAGGCCTTTACTGCAGCAGCCATTGCAAAATATTCTACTTCGTTGCTTTAAAAAACTCCTGGGTTGCTTTTGCAGTATGTTTTGGATCATTGGTGAAGCACCGTCCAATCAACTTTGCTGCATTTGGCTGAATCTGAGCAGAAAGTATATCCCTATACACTTCAGAATTCATCCGGCTGCTTCTGTCTTTTGTCACATCATCAATAAACACAAGTGACCCAGTGCCATTGGAAGCCATGCATGCCCATATCATCACACTGCCTCCACCATGTTTTACAGAAGATGTAGTGCTTTGGATCATGAGCTGTTCCAATTCTTCTCCAAACTTTCTTCTTCCCATCATTCTGGTACAGGTTGATCTTAGTCTCATCTGTCCAAAGAATGGTGTTCCAGAACTGGGCTGGCTTCTTCAGGTGTTTTTTGGCAAAGTCAATTCTGGCCTTTCTATTTTTGAGGCTGATTCATGGTTTGCACCTTGTGGTGAATCCTTTGTATTTACCCTCATGAAGTCTTCTCTTTATGGTAGACTTAGATACTGATACACCTACTTCCTGGAGAGTGTTCTTCACTTGAGTGGATGTTGTGAAGTGTTGTTCTTCACCATGGAAAGGATTCTGTGATCATCCACCACTGTTGTCTTCCGTGGACGTCCAGGCCTTTTTGAGTTCCCAAGCTCACCAGTGCACTCTTTTTTTCTCAGAATGTACCAAACTGTTGATTTGGCCACTCCTAACATTTCTGCTATCTCTCTGATGGATTTCTTCTTTTTTTCGGTCTCAGGATGGTCTGTTTCACCTCCATTGAGAGCTCCTTTGACCGCATGTTGTGTGTTCACAGCAACAGCTTCCAAATGCAAACGCCACACCTGGAATCAACTCCAGACCTTTTAACTGCTTAATTGATGACAGGTTAACGAGGGAAGAGCCCATGCAGCCTTGTTTTTTTTGGTTTTTTTTTTTTGCAGCCTTCTGAGTCATTTGTCCAATTACTTTTGGACCCTTGAAAAAGAGGTGGCTACGTATTAAAGAGCTGTAATTCCTAAACCCTTGCTCCAATTTGGATGTGAGTACTCTCACATTACAGCTGAGAGTCTGCACTTTAAGCCCATATTGATTATACAATTGTATCCTGAATATGTTTTCATAAACAGCTAAAATAACAAAACTTGTGTCACTGTCCAATTATTATATATATATATATATATATATATATATATATATATATAATCATCATCATCATATATCGACTCTAAGATTGTGTGAATGATATTGGTTAGATTTGTCATTGATCAATTAATATTTTAAGTCCAACCCTACAATTTTACATGAAATCAAAAGAAGTAGAAAATTTATGAGACAAAAAAACAAATTCACAAGGAAAAGAAAGAGAAAACAGATGCAAATGCACCACTATCTCTGGGCTAGTGATAGGGATGGGCTAGTAACTCTGGGAAACTAATGGCCACAGCTGCGAATGGTGCCCTGGTAATAAACCTTTAAAAACTAACAAACTGCAAAGACAACGCTACAAGGATATTCCACTACAACAATACCACAACTAGATACCCTCCTTACTCAGATACAGCTTTAAATCAGCAATCTTAACACGGTCAAGTGTCCATTTTGAATTCTCTCTCCAGCTCTCTCTGTTCAACATCTGGGCAGTGGTGCTACTCATTCTGCTGTAGGCCGTAGTATCCAGCTTGATCACACAATGAAACAATGAATTAGAGACAGGATGGAGTGTAGTTTTAGATAGTGTATGACACAATTTCCATCTTTACATATACGAGAGAGAGCGAGGATGGAACGAAAAGTTGTATATGTTTGGGGCATAAATCCACAGAAGCACCTAAGGTAGCATGGCAGGTATGATGGATGCAAAATAAATCAATATATCTAATACAATTCATTACACGTCAGTTGTAGTTTAGTTTTTTGGGGTTTTTTTTGCCAGTTTTAAAGTAGCAACTCAGCACCGCAGAACCAGTCCATGGAGAGAGAGATGCTAGGTCAACCAGATGCGGAGGCGACAAAACGTGATCATGACAAGTCATCACATATTAGGGGAAAACAGGTCGAAACTTACCCAGAGATAGCTGAATGAAGCCGAAGATGAAGGCTAGGGATATCCCCGAGGAGAACACAGGTATCTGCTCCATGTTTTGTGTAAAATCCACATAAATAAGGTCGCCAGCCCGAATATCGAGCCGTGGATGGCGTTTAACCTCCCCAAAAAAGTTACGCCGGAGATGGTTCACGCAAAATTTAAGAACATATGGACGACTTGTCGGGTCAAATTACATCTCACTGAATCTCTACATGTGTCCCACCGGTCGGAACGTAAAAACAAGGTAAAATCAACTTAGGTTAAACTTCACGTACAACAGCGCGACGTCGGCTCTGAAAACTTTTACCTCTCTCCTCTCACAGAAGTCGGTCACAGGGAGGAAACAAAAACGGATATCCTTCCGCTGAAGTCATTCAGGAACTATCACCGGGCTAACATATTTTCAAAAAAAAACCATATATTAAGTATTAATTATTAAGCTTCTCTTGGCTGTTGACTTGCCGTGAAAATAGGATTTTAATATGCATGCATCACATGTTCACAGTTTAGAAGTTATTCGTTCTCGCTGTCGCCACGGCGGAGGAATTTTCTCATTTTTTCTACTTCTCAAAGTCTGGTATGACTCGAAATTAACCCGTTCAATATTTTTTTTTTTCTCTTCTCCTCCCCGTGTGCAGCACGTTATTTCCCGGTATGAAGTTTTAACGCCTACTCTTCACCAGCTCTTTTTGCTACCGAAGCAGTTAATGCCACGATGAGTTTGTTCGAAGGTTCAGGTCCCGCTGCGCTACAACTGCACTTTTTCAGGTAACTGGGGGCAGAGAAATCTCGACGTTAAAAGACACGACAGAGGTGGTGGTGGACTAGAAATAGTTGATAAACAGTGACTTCTAGCGATGCTCTGCACGACCATACACATCATATTATCAAGTGACTTAGTCGTCAAAGAAAAAAGTTGCAGACAGATAAATAAGAATAAATGGACGAATTTTTCACTTCACCGTTGTGGGGGACGATGAACGACATTTTTGTAAACCGTAAATACTGAAGGGAACACTTTTGTATGATTGTAGTCAGGGCTGTTTCTAACTGTTTGGAGGGGGGCGATTTTTTCTAGTGGGGATAAGTTCAAACCCTTTAAAATGGGGTGGGGGGTCTGAATACATCTCCCCTTCTAAAAAAAACACTGAAAAGCTAGAGCGCACCCAGAGAGTACATACCTCCGCCAAGGATCTTTCTAGCAATGTACAGTATAAAAAAGTGATCCAGAATCAACATCCCGACCTTTATCACATCTAAAATCTGAGTTCATCCATACTCCTAGGGCCACATCTGGTGACAATTTCATGTAAATCCATCGAGTAGTTTTTGCATGATCCTGCGCAGACAGATGGACCAGCAAACCAACATGAAAACATTACCTCCTTGGCAAAGGTAATAAACTTGGGTCACTGTCTAGATCAGGGGTAGGTAATAAGCGACTTTCGCATTAGGAGTGCGCATGTGCGGACAATGTGAGTTCAAAGTTCAGGACTACCAAACATTCCGGTAGCCGCCTTGCTTTTGTAGAGACAGTACTGTCACACCTGAACAAATTGCCGTTTAAAGTCTTCTTCAAGCTTTAAATCTCCATTATGCCAGGTGCACATTGTGCCGTAGTGAAGTGTGGAACGGCATGTATCATCTAGAGCGGTGGAAAAAGCAAACTTGCAGCATACATGCGTGTAACTTTGGGACCAGCGTGTGCACATGTCCGCCGCCATTCACGTTATGTACATTCCCCATGGAGCTGAAGGATCCGGATGGACATAATTGTTGGATTAAAGCAGTAAGTATATAAGATAAGATGAGCCTTTATTAGTCCCACAACGGGGAAATTCCAGGATTGCAACAGCACAGGGATAGCAACACTCAGAGCAACAATATATTATAACATAATTAAACAGTGTTGTGTATTTTTCAAGTTCTAGCCTAATTGACACTGTGGAGCATGTAAATGAAGAGGCAGATTCATTTCAGACGATTTATTACACACTCACACTCTCAAGCAAAGACCAGACTGACTAGTCACATTAAACATCCCTCTCTCTATATCAAGTCACACTTCACAAGATTCCAGGCACTTCCTCATAACAGCAGGACATCTACACTACACTTCATTCAACCCCCTCTCCCACTGTTCTCCCATGTGTATTCATTGTCTCTGTCTAAGGTGTGAAATAACTTGAGGCCCACACTGCCCCCCCCCAGCATCTTAGATAGAACAATAGAATATCAGTCCGCACGCTGTTTCGGCTTCCGTCTCCTCCCATATCTGCTGCAACTGGGGTTTACCACCTCCATGGCGCTGCTGTGCCGGTGGGAGGCTGCTGGTAGTGTGTCTGACTGCGGGTGAGCCGTGGAGAGGGGAGGGGGGGATCACTCTGTCCGTGTGGCTGCTCTGGTGAATCGTTTCCCTGGGGAGCTCTCCGTGGGGGTCTTCCACGCCGAGGGGCCCTAGCCAACAGCACTTGCTCATCCGCCACAACGAAAGCGGGTTTGAGTCTGTCTATGCCAATCTTTTCCCTCCGACCCCCCAAGTCTAGCAAAAAATGCTTATCCCCTGTTTCCAACACTCTGAACGGTCCATCATAAGGAGGGCGCAACAGAGGGCGGTGGGCGTCGTGTCTGACGAACACGAACTCCGCGCTCTTCAAAGTTTTAGGCATGAAAACACGCGGAAAACTGTGGTGGGCAGGGCCCGGCAGCATGGCTGTGTTTGCGCTACGTTGCAAAAGCTGAGACGGGGAGCTGCCCGGCGCGGGATTATCTGGCAGAAATTCCCCGGGCAGCCGTAGTGGCTGCGCAAAAACGAGCTCTGCCGGGGAAGCTTCCAGATCCTCTTTCGGTGCAGCGCGCAACCCCAATAAAACCCACGGCAGCCTGTCTACCCAATTTGCATCCGTCAACGAAGCCCTGAGTGCTGCTTTCAGTGATCTATGAAAACGCTCGCATAACCCATTGGCCTGTGGGTTGTACGCGGTTGTGCGGTGAATTGTAACACCCAGGCTGTGGGCCATCGCGGACCAGAGTTCGGAAACAAATTGAGGGCCCCTGTCGGACGTAATGTCCGACGGGACTCCAAAACGCGCCACCCATGCTGTTAAAAAAGCGCGCGCTATGTCTGCGGACGTGGTTGCCGCCAGCAGGACCGCTTCTGGCCAGCGCGTGGTGCGGTCCACCACTGTCAGGAAGTGCATGCACCCCTGTGATGGCGAGAGGGGGCCCACGAGGTCCACGTGAACATGGTCGAACCTCTTAGCCGGAATACGAAACGGCTCCAAGGGAGCCTTCGTGTGTCTGTGTACCTTGGCTCATTGGCACGCCACGCAGGCTGCAGCCCACTCTTTCACTTGTTTGCTTAGGCTCGGCCACACAAGCTTTTTTCCCACCATTTTGACCAACGCGCGCACTCCTGGGTGCGCCAGAGTGTGAACCGACTCAAACACGCGGCGGCGCCACGCAACCGGGACCACCAGACGCGGGCGACCCGTGGAGACATCGCAGATTGGGGGGGGGCGCCATCTTGCAGCACCCTGCTCTCCAGCCTTAACCCTGTTGGTCCAGACTGCATCGCCGCACGTCTGCATCGCTAATCTGCTCTGCGGCCATGGCTGCGTAATCTATCCCCACGCAGACCGGGGCCACCACGGCGCGCGAGAGGCAGTCCGCCACCACATTCAGTTTACCCGACACATGTTGAATATCGGTAGTAAACTCTGAGATCGCGGCCAGCTGTCTCTGCTGCCGGCCCGACCACGGTTCTGAAACCTTGGCCATCGCGAATGTTAGCGGCTTGTAGTCCACAAACGCGGTGAAGCTGCGCCCTTCCAGCCAGAACTGGAAGTGGTGTATGGCCAAGTGGAGAGCCAGCAACTCTCTGTCGAACGCGCTGTATTTACGTTTGCTGTCGCACAAAGTTCTGCTGAAAAAGGCGAGCGGCTGCCAAGCCCCGGCGACGCGCTGCTCCACGACAGCCCCTATGGCCACGTCTGAAGCGTCGGTGGTAAGCGCTATGCGGGCCGCCGGGTCCGGATGCGCCAGCAGTGCGGCGTTCGCCAGGGCTGCTTTAATTTCCGAGAACGCCTGCTCTCGCTCCGGGGTCCATTCGACCCTATCCGCGGGTTTCTGTTTCTTGAGCGCGGTGTACAATGGTTGCATGAGCTGTGCCGCACGGGGAAGGAAACGGTTATAAAAGTTCACCATCCCCAAAAATTCCTGCAGCGCCCTGACCGTCTGAGGCCGGGGAAAATCCGCCATGGCGCGCACTTTGTCGGGCAGCTGGATCGCTCCTTCCGGAGAGACGCGGTGCCCCAAAAAATCAATCTCCGTCACGCCGAACTGGCATTTCACCGGGTTGATTATTAAACCGTGCTCCACCAACCTCCGGAAAACCGTCGTGAGGTGGGTTTCGTGTTTGTCTTCGGATGCACTGGCTACCAGGATATCGTCCAGGTAGACGAACACGAACGGGAGATCGCGCAGCACTGCATCCATCATGCGCTGGAACGTCTGTGCCGCTCCTTTTAACCCGAATGGCATGCGCAGGAACTCGAATAGACCGAACGGAGTTATTACCGCTGTTTTGGGTATGTCCTCAGCGCGCACTGGGACTTGGTGGTAACTGCGGACGAGGTCTATTTTGGAAAAAATACGTGCTCCGGCAAGGTGAACGGAAAAATCCTGTATGTGGGGAATTGGGTAGCGGTCGTGCGCTGTGGCTCTGCACGGTCGCCACGATCCCTCAGCCTTAGGGACCATGTGTAGCGGGGATGCCCATGGGCTGTTTGATCGTCTGATGATGCCCAACCTTTCCAGGTTGGCAAACTCCTCGCGCGCTATGGCCAGTTTAGCTGCGTCCAAGCGCAGAGGTCTTGCAAAAACGGGTGGCCCGTGGTGGTGATAAGGTGCTCCACCCCGTGTTTAGCGATGGCCGTGGAAAACGTCGAGACCGTGAGTGCTGGGAACTGAGTGAGCAGTGTGTGGAACTTACCGCCTGTAGCTGTGACGTTGGCTTGTGCTGTTGGCTGGGTCACTCGAGCTATACAGGGGAGAGAGTCAAAGGACAGTGCATTAACCAGGCGCCTGTTAGCAATATCAACCATTAAACCATGTGCACACAAAAAATCAGCCCCCAGTATATGGTAATTCAGTGCTGCTACGACAAAAGTCCACTCATATGTACGGCCGTGTAGAGATAAGAGCAGAGTCCTCTCACCAAAGGTCTTAATATCCGAGCCGTTTGCTGCCAACATCTCGGGGCCGCTAGGTCCTGCCAGCCGGTCAGCGTAGGTCGGCAGGATGAAGCTCTTCTGGGCTCCGGTGTCCACGAGGAAACGCCTCCCGGAGCGTGCGTCCGTCAACTAGAGCAGTAGAACTCTCAAGCAAAGAACAGACTGACTAGTCACATTAAACATCCCTCTGTAGAAGCATGCTCAAATAACGAGGCTGAGTTTCAGTCATAAAACCAGCTTTATTTGACAGAACGCAGCTTCTAGCATTCTCAAAGCAGGAAAGAGAAAGAATCATACTTCAACACCCTTTTATACATTTCCAGCATCAGAATTCAAGTCACATGGTGTCTTCAGTCAACATACAGCTACAAAGCATCCCTTTGAAGCTTCACCATTGTCTCTCATTTCCTGATGAACTGGAATACCCTCCGGGGCGTCTTCTGTGGGACAAAGAGACAAATCTCACACTTCCTTGTTACCTCCTGTAGATTCGAGTCCTCAGTCCTTGCAGACGTGACACCCCACAATACACATTCAGTCCTGTCTCTGTGGCAGCGTGAGCCCACAATGTGTGTCGGCCACACTACCCCCCCAAACGTCTAGTAAGGCAAAATCTAAATGGCATAACAAAAAGAGAAACACAAACCACTCCATACATCGCTAATCAATCCACCAACTGCCTAGGTTTTAATCTTCTGCCGAATCTGCCGCAACCTGGCTTGGCTGCACCTGCAACATCTCTCTGCACCTGTGGATTAAAGCTGTTAGCACCTCTCTGTGAAGACTTTGGAGAATGTCTGCTCGGCGGCCTGCCCCAGCGGGGGGGCCTCGCGAGCTGCACCTCCTCATCAGCCAGAACAAAAGCGGGTTTGAGCCTGTTAATGCAAATCAGCTCCCTTCTGCCCCCTAAATCTAGCAGAAAATGCTTCTGCCCGGTCTCCAGCACTCGAAACGGTCCGTCGTAAAACGGCCGCAAACTTGGACGCTGGGCGTCATGTTTAACAAAAACAAACTCTGCATTTTTTAAAGCCTTGGGCACAAAAACGTGTGGGAAACTGTGATGGACTGGGTCAGGAAGCGTGTTTGCTCCTGAGCCGCTCTGCCACGGCTGAGCGGGGGGGCCATTAGGTGCGGGATTATCAGGAAGAAATTCCCCGGGCAAACGGAGCGGTTGAGCGAAAACTAATTCAGCCGGGGAAGCGTGCAAATCTTCCTTAGGTGCAGAACGCAACCCTAATAAAACCCATGGAAGTTTGTCTACCCAATTTGTATCCGTTAGCGACGCTCTGAGGGCTGCTTTCAATGACCTGTGAAAGCGTTCGCATAAACCATTAGCCTGGGGGTTATACGCGGTGGTGCGATGAATCTTCACCCCCAAGCTGCGGGCCATCGATGACCATAGCTCGGAAATAAATTGGGGACCCCTGTCGGACGTTATGTCCGACGGTACACCAAAATGCGCAACCCATGCTGCTAAAAATGCTCGCGCAACTTCTTCCGCTGTGGTTGATGTCAGAGGAATCGCCTCTGGCCAGCGCGTGGTGCGGTCTACCATCGTCAAAAGATGTGTGTGCCCGTGTGATAACGGAAGCGGGCCGACCAGGTCAATATGCACGTGATCAAAACGCTTAGCGGGGATGTGGAAAGGTTCTAACGGGGCCTTAGTGTGTCTGTGTATTTTAGCTCGCTGACACGCTACGCAGGCTGCTGCCCATTCCTTGACCTGTTTGCGCAACCCGGGCCAAACAAATTTCTCCCCCACCAATTTGATCGATGCGCGCACCCCTGAGTGCGCGAGAGAATGGACCAAGTCAAAAACACGGCGACGCCACGCGGTTGGCACCACAGGGCGGGGCCGTCCCGTGGAGACATCGCAGATTAGCGGGGGCATACCGTTTTGTTGCACCCTGTGCTCCAGCCTTAACCCTGTTGGTCCAGACTGGAGCGCACGCACGTCCGCGTCGTTAACCTGCTCCGCAGCCATGGCTGCATAATCTAACCCAACACAGACCGGGGCTGCGCGCGCTCCCGCGTCGCTGCCCGGGCCCGCGGCCATGGCTACAGAGTCTGCCCCTATGGGGCTTGGCGGTGCTACTGCACGCGAGAGGCAGTCTGCTACAACATTGTGTTTACCCGCGACATGCTGAATATCAGTAGTAAACTCCGATATTGCGGCTAGTTGCCTTTGTTGCCGGCCTGACCAGGGTTCTGAAATTTTAGCCATCGCAAACATTAGCGGTTTATGATCCATAAAAGCGGTGAAACGTCGCCCCTCTAACCAGAACTGAAAATGACGGATGGCCAAGTGTAGGGCCAAAAGCTCCCTGTCAAACGCGCTGTATTTCCGTTCACTATCGCGCAAAGTCCTGCTGAAAAACGCGAGGGGTTGCCAGGTACCTGCCACCAACTGTTCAACTACCGCCCCCACCGCTACATCGGAAGCGTCAGTGGTGAGTGCCATGCGGGCCGTTGGAACTGGGTGCGCTAACAAAACTGCGTTTGCCAGGGCTGATTTGACCTGGGCAAAAGCGCGCTCCCGCTCCGGAGACCATTCAACTTTATTTGCGGGCTTTTGTTCTTTTAACGCGGTGTACAATGGCTGCATGAGTCGTGCTGCGCTTGGGAGGAAACGGTTGTAAAAATTAACCATCCCTAGAAACTCCTGAAGCGCCTTGACCGTTTGAGGTTGCGGAAAATCCGTTATGGCACGCACTTTATTTGGAAGGGGAACTGCTCCCTCTGCCGAAACGCGATGTCCCAAAAAATCAATCTGCGCCACCCCAAACTGGCACTTCGCTGGGTTAACTATTAACCCGTGCTCTGCCAACCTCTGGAAAACTGCTGTGAGGTGTTTTTCATGTTCGCCTTCGGACGCGCTGGCTACCAAAATATCGTCCAAATAAACGAACACGAAAGGCAGGTCGCGTAAAACTGCATCCATCATGCGTTGGAAAGTCTGCGCGGCCCCCTTGAGGCCAAAAGGCATGCGCAAGAACTCAAAAAGGCCAAAAGGCGTTATGACCGCTGTTTTGGGTACATCCTGCGCGTACACTGGCACCTGGTGATAGCCGCGTACCAAGTCTATTTTAGAAAAAATGCGCGCCCCCGCCAAATGAACAGAAAAATCCTGAATGTGCGGAATCGGGTAGCGGTCATGAGCTGAAACGTTGTTCAACCTGCGGAAATCGCCGCAAGGTCACCACGAGCCGTCAGCTTTTGGGACCATGTGTAACGGCGAAGCCCAAGAGCTCTTGGAACGTCTAACAATGCCCAGTTTTTCCAGATTAGTGAACTCCTCGCGCGCGATGGCCAGTTTAGCTGGGTCCAAGCGCCGAGCCTTTGCAAAAACGGGAGGGCCTGTGGTTGTTATGAAATGTTCTACCCCATGTTTGGCCACCGTTGCTGAAAACGTGGGGACTGTGAGTGCTGGAAACTGGGCAAGCAGAGTGTGAAACTTACCACCCGCAGCTGAGACGCTGGCATGTGCAGTTGGCGGGGCCACCCGAGCTGTGCAGGGAATAGAATGAAAGGACAGTGCATTAATCAGACGTCTATTAGCAAGGTCAACCAATAAACCATGTGAGCACAAAAAATCAGCCCCTAACATGTTGAAACTGACTGCTGCTACAATAAATGTCCACTCAAATGAACGGCCCTGTAAGGACAGAAGCATGGTCCTCTCACCAAACGTTTTAATCGTGGAGCCGTTCGCTGCTGACACTGACACCCAGGGGGCTTTAGAAGGCGACAGCCGTTCCGCGTAGGTGGGTGTGACGAAGCTCAGCTGAGACCCCGTGTCCACGAGAAACTGTTTCCCCGAGCGTGCATCCGTCAGGTAAAGCAGCCTGTTCTCGTTGCCGAGGGTCGCAGCTGCTACCGGCCCTCGGTCTTGGCGTTTCCCTGGCGCTTAAATTTGCACGGTGGGATGCACCTGTGCGCTCTCTCTGCAAAACGGCGGTGGTAGAAGCACGAGCCGTTCTCCGCTCCGCGTCGTCTGGCTCCTGTCGCCGCCGTCGTTGGTGCGTCTGGCGCCGCGGCCGCTGGACCCGCACTGTCTCCGGACGCCGTTCCCGGACTGGCCACCGCGGCCGAGACCGCGTTCCGCTTGTGGGCGTCGACCAACCTCTGCGCCTCCTTGCTCAACCCATGGTAGTCTCGCCTGGCCAATCGGGGTGACTCTGCCAGGGCCACTCTCACTGCTGGTGGTAGGGTTCGAAGGAAAAGGTGGGCGAAAATGAATTCGCCATCCTCAGAGGCTTTGAGCTGCAGCATCTTCACCATCAGGTCCGCAGGTCTATCGTTTTCGGCCTCCGTCAGCGCCAGGAGCCCCTCTGCTCGTTGTTGGACTGAGGGGGTGAAATGGCTGATCAGCGCGTCCTTCAATGCGCTGTACTTGTCGCTGTCTGGTGGATGGTTAACCAGATCCACCACTCTCTGGACCGTGTCGCTGTCCAGCTTCGCTACCACGTGGTAGAATCTTGTGTCATCGTTGGAGATTCTCCGGAGGTTGAACTGCGCCTCGATTGCGCTAAACCATGAGCGCGGGCTGTGCTGCCAGAAATCGGGCAGCCGGATCGTGGAGGCGGCCATCAGGCTGGCCTCCACCGAGCCCCGCTCGGGAGAATTCTGTCTGCTCATTTTCCGTCGTAGGTCACCAGTGTAGAAGCATGCTCAAATAACGAGGCTAAGTTTCAGTCATAAAACCAGCTTTATTTGACAGAACGCAGCTTCTAGCATTCTCAAAGCAGGAAAGAGAAAGAATCATACTTCAACACCCTTTTATACATTTCCAGCATCAGAATTCAAGTCACATGGTGTCTTCAGTCAACATACAGTTACATAGCATCCCTTTGAAGCTTCACCATTGTCTCTCATTTCCTGATGAACCGGAATACCCTCCGGGGCGTCTTCTGTGGGACAAAGAGACAAATCTCACACTTCCTTGTTACCTCCTGTAGATTCGAGTCCTCAGTCCTTGCAGACGTGACACCCCACAATACACATTCAGTCCTGTCTCTGTGGCAGCGTGAGCCCACAATGTGTGTCGGCCACACCTCTCTCTATATCAAGTCACACTTCACAAGATTCCAGGCACTTCCTCATAACAGCAGGAGATCTACACTACTCTTCATTCAACCCCCTCTCCCACTGTTCTCCCATGTGTATTCATTGTCTCTGTCTAAGGTGTGAAATAACCTGAAGCCCACAACACGAGTCTAAACCCTGAAGTAGTAGGTACGGACAGGCAGGCCTGGATCTGGAAATAGTTCTTTGTATGAAGCTTGATCCACACACACATGTAATTAAGGCCATTGATAAGTAGGCTTGTATAAAATAAAATTGCAAATCATTGAAAACGTATGGTACTTAAACTATAGTAGTATCGACCTATACTATTTTTAATAAAAATAAGATCTAAGTAAGCAGGCTATGCCTTGTAGTGAAATTTACTCAGAATGACAAAACCAAAGTTGAGCTGTCAAACCACTCGTTTACCTTCTTTGTAGTCGTTTCGGAGTCTCGCAAATAAGGGTGCTTGGTCCTTTGACAACAAAAAATCTGCTATGTCAGCGTATATACGGGGGGCCATTTTGGCCAATTTCTGCAACGTGGCCGTGAATGTAAGCGCAACTAGTTTATCCTTGCGTTTGCGGGTACAACCGGGAAGACCCCTACGCATACAATATGCTCGTAGATCAGGAACTTTCCATAAATTAAATGTATCGATAGAGCGTGTTTGGTAGCCATGTTCCCATGATGCTTCATGTGAGCCGAGATGCGAAAGTCACTTATTGTGTGCAGTGGAGGACCAAACCACTGGATTGCTCATCAGTGAAAATACCTGCTGAAGAGAAAACCTGTAGTGGCTTGGCCCTCACTGCCCATCCCTGGTCTAGATGAACCGGGGGGGGGGGGGGGGAGAATAACATTACATTTAATAAAAATGTAACCAACATTCATGTGTAGGCTACATTGAAAAGTTGCAAGAAAACCCCCCCACAAATTTACAAGAACAAAATGCTCATTTACAAGAAAAAGTTGCAAGTTTAGGAGAAAAAAAGTTGAGGAAAAAAATTCACAAATTTACAAGAAAAAAGTTGCAAATTTAGTTTAGTTTATTGGTTTATTTGTCAGGGACCATGCACAGAAAAAACAGTAAACACAGGGTAAAGATGCTCTGTACCAGATTATAGCATTCTCGCAAATTTACAAGAGCAAAGAAGGAAATTTATGAAAAAAGAGTTTCAAATTTGTGAGAAAAAAGTCACAAATTTAGGAGAAAAAAGTAACAAATTTATTAGTAAAAAGTTGGAAATTTACATGAAAACCACAGCAAATTTATGAGAAGAAAGTTGCAAATTTATGAGGAAAAGTCACAAATTTATTGGAAAAGTTGCAAATATTAAAGATTTTTTTATGCATTTTTGCTTAGGATTGGTGCTTCAGATTTTTATTATTATTCAGTCATTTTTAAAAGTTCATATGTAGTTTTTTTTTAATTCACCACCACCACATCATTAATTTAAGATCATTTTCATTATTTGTTCAAAAATCCACAATCCAAATGTGAAAATTTATGAGATATAACCAGGACAAAGTAATAAATTTACTTGAAAAAAAGTCATCATAATTTTTTTTAGTGAAAAATTCCCTGCAAATTCACAATGAAAGAGATACAAGGTTTCTGGTTACTTGACCCACTTTGCCATTAAATGCACCCTTGATTTTCAGAGAGGTTAACAAAGTTCTAATAGAGAACCTAAGTCACGCCCCCTCTACTCCCACATATGGGAGCTTAAATCGGAAAAAATCTCCCTTGAAATGAATGGCAAGAGCGAAATTATCTTTTGATCCCGATTAAATTTTGCCACGAGTTACACATATGACGTTTATCAATTTTAAAAGATAATTTTCCATGTAATTAAAGTTGTCAGTTGTCTTGTAATAAAAGAGTAATATTTTTAGTTTTTGTGAAACCGCTTAACAGACTATATCCCCTATTGTCTCTGACAATACACATAACCAAACACGATTATTGCAGTTTCCCATCTCAAAGCTCACCTCCTGTTTTCTGACCGATGAAAGAAGGATCCAAAGAAGAGAAGAACAACACAAATGTATTATATTGTATTTTGAGAGCTGGAGCTATTCCACAAGACTGTTGGTTCCTTTCCCCTGGGTGCACTTTGAAAACAATGACGCAAACATCACATGTGTAACTGATGGCAAAATTTGATGGGGATCAAAAGATAATTTCGTTCTTGCCATTCATTTCATGATCTCCATTTCATGGAGATTTTTTTTTATTTTACAGTCCCCAAGTACAGCAGTGCATATAGGCCTCTATACCCACACCGTTGTAATTTTCACCATGGGCCTTTTCTTATTTTTCTTTTCAAAAGTTGCACTTTTTAATTAGGTAAATGCACGCTGTTAATCAATAGGATTTAATTCAGGGGTGTCCATTCATGTGCCATGGAGGGCCAAGACCCTGCAGGTTTTCTCTTCTACCCAGTCTCCTGAGCAGGTGTTTTCACTGATCAGCAGTCAGTGGGAAGAAGTTCAGGGAAATCTGCTGTTGAAGACACTGGTTGGAGGTAAAGCCTGCAGGGTCTTGTCCCTCCATGACACATGATTGGACACCCCTGATTTAATTCATCAACATTTATATTAAATGATTATGTTTAATTTTGATGAAATATCTAAGTAAAACACTAACTAACTAGAAAAGCACTCAGAGAGTGCATACCTCTGCCAAGGCTCTTTCCGTCCCTCATGGTCACCTCCAAAATGTAACGGGTTTGTGTGTACGCCTAGAGTCATTTCTGGTGAAAATTGCATCACAGTCTGTCCATTAGTTTTGGAGTATTGTTGCTAACACACTGTGAGAACGTAAGAGCCTTGGCGGAGGTATGCATTCTTGGATCATCACCAAAATGGAATGGGTTCCTCTCGAGCCCAAGAACCACCTCTGGTGAAAGTTTCATCCAAATCCATCTGGTAGTTTTTGTGTTATCCTGCTGCACAAATAAAAAACAAAGCCCTTGGTGGAGGTATGCACTCTCAGATCATCACCAAAATCAAATCATCTGTTCCCCATGCCATTACACACCGTTTCTGAAAATTTCATCAAAATCCATTCATAACTTTTTGAGTTATGTTGCTAACAGACAGACAAACCAACTAATGCCACTAAAAACATTGCCTTCTCCCTTGGCGGAGGTAATAAAGGGGATTTAAATAGCTGTTTTCAGTCAAGAATTGTGCAGATGCTGGTATGTACTTTCAGGTCAAAAGCCACAGACCAATCTGTTGTAACAGTCATGTAATGTATGACATTTTTGAAGTCTTTTTTGCAAGCTTGCATTCAGTTGAGGGGGCTCAATCTTTCCTAAGACACTGCTGATTTTTATTAGTCTCCATTTGCTGAAAGCCCCTCCACCAATTGTTAGAACTATTAACCACATTTGAATTTTGCATTCCAGGCTTTAGAGCCACCCTTCTCCCAATTTAAAACCGCTGTGTTTGGCATCAGGGTTTGACATTTGCCAGTAATGCAAGGAGTGACGTATTTTACCTCTAACATACTAAAAGTTGAACAATAGCTAATTCCACATTGTTGTAATGACAAGATGACTGCACAACTCCTCACCCACATGCACACTTTTTTTATAAACCATTTGTGATCACAGCAATCTTAAACTGATTATCCCTTATCACAGAGTAATCCAGGTATAAATCATAGGCTAATGACAATAACAAGAGCATTTCTCATCCCAGTAATTTGTTTATCTTTACACCCCATTAGAGAAACATTGCCGAGCCTCCCGCTAACACGACCAGCCCTTTGTCCTCTATTCAACCCTGCTGAAAAGCCTGGAACCAGAGGAGAGCAAATTGATCTCCTCAGGGGTCCACACTGACAATGCTTTTGTTGCTGTGGCCAATGTCAAGCTCTTGCTCTCCATGCACAATTGGATGTCAGGGGCTGACACGGCAACAAACGCTGTCCATGCGCTTGATCAAAATGTTGTTTTTTAATTGATAAATGTACTCTAGTTAATCCTCCTTTTTTTTTTAGCAGACTTTAGTTTTGTGGTTTTAATGCTGTGAATTAAATGAACAGTTTCTCCTCTTGTTCATTGAGATGATTACCCTATTTCAAGGCCTCGTGAGTGAATAGTAATGTAATATAAATCAAACCAGAAGATCACTTTTTCTGCAGCACTGTTCTTTTTTATGACGTCAGTCCAGATGTGAGCTTCTGTAGTTTGGGAAAGATGGAGGGAAAGGGTGTGGCTCTGCTTTGTGAGCAGAAAATGCTGATCAGTTCCCCTTTGTGATTGCACAAGTTTTTGAGTTCAGAGAGAAAAAAATGAAAAATTGCTGAGTTCTCAGGCCTTTTGGAGCTACTGTAGGATTACCATTAGGCATTAATTGGAGACCTGGATTCAAAAAGTACTTAAGTCACAAAATAACAATTTTGAGATATTGAAGGTCGTAGTTTTCAAAATATATGCCAGATACTTTTCTTAAAGGTGAAATGCTATGTAGCCTGCTGGATCCAGGGGCTATACAAAGTAGACCAGTGCTTTTCAACTGGGGTTCCCTGGAACATCCAGGGTTCTGTGGGAAATTGTTTAATTTCACTTTTTTCAAAAAAACTGCAACCCCAGTTTCCCACAGAAACCTGAACATTCCGAGGAACCCTGGACTTAAATGTCCCATTCACTGAAAAATTGTGTTTTTGTAGGTTCTAACCTTCTGAAGTGTATCCATTGGTCACATGATCATAAAAAAATCCATCAAAATGGTCACTTCTCTTAAAAAACACAAGCCTTTATAGTGATTCATGCTTTGACTAGCCAGTATCACTTTTTTTTTCTTCCCTTGTCCTGTCAGGCAGCTAGGTGAGCAGAACAGAAATCTGCTTCCCTTATTGTGCCAAACAGATTTACTTGTAAATTCATCTGTGAGTTTTTATTATTTCTGTGATAATCAACAAAATAAATGGCTACACACAAATCAACACCGTCACAAAACGCTTACCATCTTCCCCGTGAGCAGCCATCAGCTCTGAGACCTCCTGGTATTTCATTTCAGAACGCTCCGCCAGGGCCGGGGCTGAAAAGTTCATATAGTGTTCAAATTTGACCAAATGTGTTTATTTTTCAACAGTCTCCCCATCGGTGCTTACAGTTCTTCCATCGGTGTTGCAGTGCTTGGATCCCTGCAATTGAAAAATAAACTACATTTGGTCAAATTGGACAACTATGAACTTTTCAGCCTATGAACTTTTCAGCCCCGTCGGCACCACTACGGTAGAGCGACCCAAAATGAAAAAGTATACCAGGAGGTCTCTGAGCTGATGGCTGCTCATGGGGAAGATGGTGAGTGTTTTATGATTTTAAGCATCTTTTACATTATTTATCAGTGAAAACATCAGCATGTCAACAACATAACAGGATAACAGGCCACCTTCCTGTAATGAACCCACCCACTTGAGGTGGTACTCAGTTGTAATGGAAAACCAACCACACGGTGTCGAGCCAAGTAGAGTCGAGGCGAGTCGGGCTGAGTAGGTGAAAAAGTAGTGGAAAAGGGGCTTAAGACCCAGGTGAGAGCTGAGCTGAAGAAGATCAAGGTGAGGAAGGCTGCAGGTCCGGACGACATAAGCTCAAGGCTCCTCAGGTCCTGTGCAGACCAGCTGTTTGGGATCGTGGATCACATCTTCAGTCTGAGCCTGAAGCTGGGGAGGGTACAACAGCTGTGGAAAACATCCTGTGTGGTACCCGTACCGAAGACTCTGCACCCCAAGGACCTGAACAGCTACAGAGCAGCAGCCCTCACATCAGACCTGATGAAGACACTGGGGAGGCTGCTTCTCGCCCACCTCTGCCCCCTGGTGGGACCAGCAATGGACCCACTTCAGTTTGCCTACCAGCATGGCATTGGGGTGGAGGATGCAGTGATCTTCCTCCTATATCATTCCCTGTCCCACCTAGAGATTGATTTCTCCAGTGCTTTCAACACCATCCAACCAGTGATCCTGAGGGACAAGCTGCTGTGTGCAGGGGTGGACCAGCACCTGTCATCGTGGATCCTGGACTACCTCACAGACCGACCACAGTTTGTGAGAACCCAGGACTGTGTCTGACACCATCATCTGCAGTATGGGGGGCCCCCCAGGGAACAGTTCTGGCTCCCTTTCTGTTCACCCTCTACACTGCTGACTCACACAACGCACCACACTGCCATCTACAGAAGTTCTCTGATGACTCTGCGATTGTCGGCCTCATCGCCAATGGGGATGACGCAGAGTACAGAGGACTTATCCAGGACTTTGTGGACTGGTCCCTGCGGAACTGCCTCCAGATCAGTGTAAGGAAAACCAAGGAGTTGGTGGTGGACTGCCACAGGCGTGGACAACCGCCCACAGCACCAGTAAACATCCAGGGAACAGACATTGAGTTGGCGACATCTTACAAGTACCTGGGTGTTCACCTGAACAATAAACTGGACTAGATTTTCTTATTTTGATGTGTTCTTAGCTCACTTTCTAAGTATGGGTCTTTAGTTCCCTTTGCTCTTTGTGTCCTTAGTTTTATTTTGTATTTATGTGTTTTAGCTCCAGTGTTTCATCAGTGGGGCCCCTCATGCCAGATGCTGCCTGGCCCATCTGCAGGGGTGTTGGTGTCGTGGGTCACTCTAGCTTGGGTGGGTGGGGGCTTTACACCACTGCCTACAGCTGTGGTGCGGGCCCCAGCCTGTCCTGGTTGGGGTGGCCCTTGTGGCACCTTCTGTGGTGACTGGCTGTGTGATGTCCCGGCGTGGGGGGCTCCACAGGATGGTTGCTCTTTCACGTGGTGCCTCTGTGCCGAGCAATGTCTCTTTTATTTTATATGTGTGTAAGAGAAGTAGGGGGTGATGTATGTGCCTGTGTGTGTTGTGTTTGTGGGTATGTTTATGGGAGGGTTGGAAGGGGTGGGGGTGTATCATGTAAAATATGTAACTAAATGTGTCTATTGTTTTTATCTATGTAAAGGACTTTGTGCAGCATCTAATGTTTTAAAAGTGCTATACAAATAAAGTTTGATTGATTGATTGAACACACAACACCAACGGGCTCTACAAGAAGGGGCAGCACAGGCTGTTCCTCCTGAGGAGACTCAGGTCTTTTGGAGTGCGAGGGGCACTCCTGAAGACCTTCTATAATTCGGTGGTAGCATCAGCCATCACATTTGAGGCTCTTTTCCATTAGCCCCGCTCAGCCTCAATTTGAGAACACGACTCGTTTCACCACGACTCGATTCACCCTCGATTGCTTTTCGACATTACTGCTGACACGCCTGCGGTGGGTGGGATTTCTTGAACAGCAAGGCAGCGCCACACTCTCGTGACGTGAAGCGCGCGACCCAAGCAAACATAACATGGCTGCTCTACAAGGCGACTCCTCGGTCTGTGGCTTTTTTCGCCGTAAATACCAAAAAGGACCGCCAGATAAGGGTACAGGCAGCGAGACGAAACACTCTGGAATAGTTCTGCAGCTTCTGGGAGAGCCGAAGACATGAGGATACAAGCTAGGTCATATATGACGGTAAGCTAATGGTTGCTAATGCTAGTTTGCTGTAAGTACGTCGTGCTACACTGTAATGTCTGCAAGTTAGGTACTAAAATATGTATGCTGTGTGTGTGTGTTTCAGATGACTCTGTTGTTGGGAAATTACCTCTTCAAACGGTCGGTCTGGCGTTCAGCTCAGCCTGTCACTGATGTCATCAGCCTGTCACTGATGTCAGCACAGCTTCACCAACGATCAGTGGTTATAGAGCTTAAGAATGTCTGTAGAAACGTTTATTTCCTGTACAACAAATTGCTCTGCTCTGCGTGAAAATCATGGAGAGAGTGTTCAGACATCATGGACTTACCTGCTTCTGCAGCAGTCTGAGGTGGTGTCATAGAAAAAAATGATCAGCTGACACAACTTGATTGCCAGTTTAATAACTATATTAGCCACAAAATATGTATTCAAAAAGTAAACAGTACTGAGTTTCGTATAATAAGCTATATTTGATAGTTATGATGTATTTTAGGCCAAAACAAACTTGATCTAGGATTCAAGGCAATTAAAATAATGCAGTCACAAGGTTACATGGAAAATAATTGATTTACTAGATACATGTACTGTAGAAATATATATTCTCTGCATCAACAACGTACTATACATGCATCCATGTAGTATTGCACTGGGAATTGCACTGACAATAAACCTGTGAAGTTTTTGCAGATGCCTCTTTTTTATATATGTGAAGGTTACCACCATGTGGCACAAATTAAATACTGAAAGATTGGAAAAGCTGTCTAAGAACAATCCAGCAGTTTGAGAAATCACTTTTGGTTTGGTGTAAGTCTGTCAACAAAATTATGAACCATAAAGCAGTTTGTGTTAAAATGTTAAATCCCATTAAACCTAATCCGGGGGCTTCCAATCAGGTGTCATGGGGGGCCAAGACCCTGCAGGTTCTCTCTTCTACCCAGTCTCTTCAGCAGGTGTTGTCACCAATCTGCAGTCAGTGGAAGAAGTTCAGTGGAATCTGCTGTTGAAGACACTGGTTGGAGGTAAAGCCTGCAGGGTCTTGGCCCTCCATGGCACATGATTGGACACCCCTGCCCAAACCCATTATGATGAAGAGCAGATGCTAATATGACCCAGAATTCCTCCATATACATCCAACAATACAGTCTTCAGTTAATAAAATAATTGTTTTGGTTACTTTTTTCTTAAAAATGAGCCATTATTTTCAAGGTCACCGATAAATCCTTTGTACAGTTTATTCTTTTCCCACCGGTGTCTTAACAGACAAAATGAAAAATCATGATGCAAACACTTAAGTCACTAAATTGTTTATTACAATCAGCAGCAAATTCCAGATTATTCAGAATGTGCAAAATTCAAACTGTAAAAAAGAATAAAACTGGAATGGGTCACACACGGCTGCCACGCTTCCTCACTGAGAAGCAACTGGATCGGCCCCTGGTACTGGTCCTGGTCCAGCAGATCTTCAGCCTGCATCTCTGTAAATATTGAGGCAAGGTCCAGTTGGGGTGGACATTTTCCCTTTTGCATAGACAAAAGACAAATGGGTAGTGGTTAGTTAAAGCAAGTGTAAAACATATTTGGGAAATACACTTGTTGCTAAAAGCCAGTGGTGGAATGTGAATTAATGAATGAATCTTTATTTCGGATTGATTAAAGGTAAAGATTAAAAGAAAATAGAATAATATAACAAAGGAGAAGATTCTAACAAGGTCAAATTAAACAATAACTCCTCTGATTATACAGTTCAACATAGGTTATCTGAAATGGGTGATGGCTGAAGCTGCAGCTTATATTGACCACCATATTTCATCCAAGAATTCAAAAGAAAAACAAAACAGGAGGGATTACAATTTGAATGTGACAATAAAGTACTTCGTTGTTGTATTTAACCACAATTTTCATGTAGCTGCACTTCACTAGATTTTACAAGGGCTGGGTTACATTTAAAATCATCTGCTTTTACTGTGGCTTCAGCAATCAGAATGAATTAATACATTCACTTGAATGGAATCTAGTACTTTAACTGATGGTGTGCATCACCGAGTATGGAGTCACTCAGTCAAAATATGAATTTTTTATCAATAAAAGTTTGTCTTGTCTGTAAAAGTGTCTCTTCTTGCCCTGGCTTCATGTGTGGGCGGTGTTTTGTACTAGCATTGCTAAAATATAAAAGGAAGCACTACAATGGGTCTCAAATATTTGTAATGTGTCCTGTTACTGCATGAGTTTATTGATGATAGACTATAAACTACACATATAAAGTAAATTATATTGACGACTGAACATCTCACATTCGCCAAAACATACAGTTATGAACATAACTCACAAAGGATCACACAAGTGATCTGACAAAAAAATTAATACATTAACAAGCGGTTTATTTTATAGTTGATGTGCCATATTCACACAATCAAATAAATCTCAGTTCAGTCCAGTCCCTTTTATATTAAGTGGAAATTGTGCTTTTGACACTTTACCTATAAAAGCAAAGGATTTCAGTACTTTCCACAGTGGCGAGGTAGGTTGTGGGGCGGCTGATTTCGTCTTGCCTAGACAAACAACAGAAATGGATGGTGGTTAGTTTCAAGCAAGTTCCATACATATACAGGCACATCTCAAAAATTAGAATACCGACTTCCGGTCTGGACGCCATGGCGACTGCAGCTTAACACTGAAGCTCTCAGACTCAATCCAGGATAACACCTTGAAAATCAAACTTAACGGATTTTTGGAGGAGTGAAAATCAAAAGACAAAATCATCATGTCTAAAGGAAAACAGAAGAAACTGAAATTCTCCAGGCTAGGACACGTATCGGCCGGAGAATCTGAACTGGAAGATCCCCGTTCAGAAGACGAGGAGCTGGTGATAGCTAACAAAAGGGTTAGCCTGAAATCACTATTTGAGGAACTACGACGATTTCGCCGAGATGTTACGGCCGAATTTCGGGAATTCAGAGAAGAATTGAAAAGGACAAACAGCAGAGTGGACCAGGCCGAGAACCGAATCTTGGAAACAGAGGATCGAATAAAAGTGCTCGAAGATTCTGTGCTGGACCTACGCAAAAGACAAGCAGCTATAGAGGCTAAGCTAACCGACCAAGAAGGAAAACAAAGAAGAGACAACATAAGAATTCATGGTCTGATAGAAGGAACCGAAAATGGTTTTAACTCAATGGCAGAATGCGTGGAATCCTTACTAAGAGAGAAATTGGATATTCCACAAACCACCGACTTGAAGATAGAAAAGGCCCATCGTTCATTAGCCGCTAGGCCGGCGGCGGAAGCGCCCCCACGTTCGGTGTTGGTAAGATTTTCCAATTTCAAAATAAAACAAGAGGTTGTAAGACTGGCCTGGCAGAAAAAAGGATTTATGCACCAGGAGAGAAAAGTCTACGTGGAACACGATTACGCCCCGGAGGTCCTTAAAAAGCGCAGGGAATACAATGACGCGAAAAAGGTGTTAAGAGAGAAGAAATTGCGCTTTCAGACACCATTTCCTGCGAAGTTAAGGGTCTTCTACGGCGATGAAACGTGTCTCTATAATTCGGCGGAAGAAGCAACAGCTGACATGGCGAGAAGAGGGCTCCCGGTAACGGTGTTTAAACCCGCAGCAGACCCGAGTGAGAAGATCAAAGCGCAAACATGGACAACACAAAGACCCTCAAAATCCACGGACCAGCAGCGGGAAACCCAGCACCAGAGCGTCGCGGATAAACTATCCGTTTTCAGGTTGGAATAGCGACCTTTTTTTTTTTTTTCCCTTCCTCTTGAATCAATCCGCACATCCAACCCCCCTCATACAAGGTAACAAACATTAAAGGAGATGCATATTCAGCATGTGGTAAAACATTTCATGGAACAATCATATTATTTGAAACAAATAAGTCTTTGTAATAAAAAAAAAAAAAAACTTGTTAAAATAGAAATGTGACAATAATCCACATGTTCTGCTCATACTAACAAATACTGTTTTTGCGTGAATGTTTGATGTGATGGGGGTGGGAGGGTGCACACAATTTCACAGGGTTTAGGCATAAAAGGAAAAAAAAAAAAAAATCATTACAAGTTTGGATTGGGTTCTGAAACTCACGTTAAAAGCATGGGACTACTTTCAGTGGTACGAGAGGGCCCTCAACACGTAACAGAGTTTGAGGAATTTCCCTCAGGGCCTTCACTCCATCAAGGCTCTTACAGGGTCTTTAAAAAGACCTCAGCTCAGGAAGTTCTTTTGACAGTTTTTTGTTTTAAAGTTTTTTACACTATGTTCTTAATGTTTTTCTTGTTTTTAATGTTCTTTCAGTTTCTGAGTAGCACAAAAGAGGGCCACCACACAGTTATACTAAACAAAACAACACAATGGAGAAACAGGGTGTAACCAAAATAATTTCATATAATGTAAAAGGGATCCTGAATCCAGTTAAAAGATCCAAGATTCTAGGCAAAATGAAAAAAGACAAAGCAGGAATAATACTTTTACAAGAAACCCACCTAACAGACGTGGAACACAATAAACTCAGTAGACAAGGGTTTAAAATGATCTCTTCATCTTCATATAAATCAGGGAGGAGGAGGGGAGTAGCGACATTGATATCAACCAAAATTACATTTGAAAAAAAATCAGAACACAAAGATAAAGAAGGGAGATACAGTTTGGTAACTGGGCGGCTAGAGGGAGAAGATATCACCCTGCTGAATGTGTATGCTCCCCCAGGGGCTAACTGGAAATTTTATAAAAATGTATTCGACCTAATGATAACTAAAGCTCAAGGTTTAGTGATATGTGGTGGGGATTTCAATCTTAGACTGAATCCATACTGGGATGCTTCTGGTAATTCCCCACATCAAAATAACACCCAAAACAGGAAGACTCGGATGCTACTAAAAGAAATGGGAATCTGTGATGTGTGGAGGGAACTCAACCCCAGTGTAAAAGACTATACATTTTACTCAACTCCACATTCATCTTACTCAAGGATTGACTATTTTTTTATGTTTAATAGAGACATTGGTAGAGTAAAAACATGTAAAATAGGACTGATGGATCTCTCCGACCACAGTCCGATCTACATGGACTTAAATATCCAAAAATACACAAATAATACATTTTCTTGGAGGTTAAATTCAAATGTCCTGAAAGGACCATTGAAAGATGAATTGGAGTCAGATATTCTCAGATATTTGGAAGATAACGATAATGGAGAAGTATCCCCTTTAATACTGTGGGATGCATGTAAAGCTGTAATAAGAGGAAAGATTATTGCAAAACTGGCAACCCAAAAGAAACTAAGACAAGAAAAACTATCCACATTAGAGTCAGAACTTAGGAACCTAGAAAAAGAACACAAAGGCAACACTCATTCTACTGACTCGCTCAAGATTAAGGAAATTAAAAACCAAATAAATGAGATCTACACAATAGAAATCCAGAAGAAACTTACATTTCTGAAACAAAAATACTATGAAGCAGGCAGTAAATCGGCAAAATTGCTAGCCTATAAATTGAGGAAACATCAAACAGAAAGAGCAATCTACAAAATCAGAGACCCAGTATCAAAGGAAATAAAATTCAGAATTCAGGATATTCTTAAAAACTTCGAGAATTACTATAAGAACTTATACTCCCACAAAAAACATAAAAACGCATCCGAGGCATTCCTAAACACATTAAACCTTCCCCAACTTACGGAGTCACAAAATAAAACACTACTGTCAGAAATACATTCTAAAGAATTGGAAAAAGCAATTATGAAACTTAAAGCTAACAAATCCCCAGGAGCTGATGGCTATACAGCAGAGTGGTACAAAACCTTTAAACAGCAACTATCTCCTCTCCTCCTGAAAACATTTAATTATGTCCTCCACACAGGGGAAATCCCCCCCTCCTGGAGAGAAGGGGTCATTGCAGTTATACCTAAACCTGAAAAGGATAAACTAGAGTGCTCCAACTACAGACCAATCAGTGTACTAAATCAGGACTATAAGCTTTTTACCATTATCCTTGCCAAAAGGTTAGAGAATATACTGACAGACCTAATTCATTTAGACCAAACAGGTTTTATAAGACAAAGACAGACACAAGACAACATTCGACGCACTTTACACATAATTCATCATATAAAAAAATATAACTTAAATGCAGTCATATTAGGATTAGATGCTGAAAAAGCATTCGATTCGGTTGACTGGTCTTTTCTATACAGAATCTTATCCAGTTTCAATTTTCATAACAACTTCATTAGAACTATACAGGCATTATATAAAAAACCAACAGCTAAAATAAGGATTAACGGTAATTTATCATCATCTTTTGAACTGGAAAGAGGATGTCGTCAGGGCTGCCCCCTGTCTCCACTGCTCTTTGCAATCTTCATAGAACCTCTGAGCCAATGGATAAGACAAAACCAAAAAATTCAAGGTATTACACTTGGTCAGAAGGAACATAAAATAGCACTCTTTGCTGATGACATTTTAATATACCTAGGGCAGCCGGACACTTCTTTACCAGAACTAACCTCAGTTTTTTCAGAGTATGGAGATTTATCGGGGTACAAATTAAATATGCATAAAACCCAAGTTTTAACATTCAACTATGACCCAAATCATTATTCACTAAGCAAACTCAAAACTAACTGGGAGTCGGAATCTATGAAATATCTGGGGGTCAATATCCCGAAACAACTCAACAAAATTATATCACTAAACTATGATCCACTGGTGACAAAAATAAAATCTGACCTAGCAAGATGGAATATGATACCATTCTTGGGTATTGCACAAAGAATTGAAGCAGTCAAAATGAATATACTTCCACGTCTTCTATACCTTTTCCAAACAATACCGGTAGAACCTCCCAAAAAAACATGGCAGGAGCTGGACAGAAGGATCTCAAGATTCATATGGCAGGGCAAGAGACCTAGAATCAGATATAGAACCCTACAGCTAAACAAAGACAAAGGTGGGCTCGCGCTGCCAAATATCAGGGACTACTTTAAAGCCGCACAAATTAAAACTTTAGTAGAGATATGTAACCCAGTCTACTCTGCACAATGGAAGGAGATCGAATGCCAAATAACAAGTGACATCCCCCTACAGGCGATAATAGGGAACAATGTCTTACCTAAGCTTTTGAATAACACTAACCCGTGGATAGAGACCCCGCTAAAAATTTGGTTTAAGATAGTCAGAGAGAATCAAACTAAAGAGCCCTATCGACTTCTGCAATGGATCGCCTATGATCAGGACTTTACTCCTAATAAAACAGACACCAGATTTAAAAAGTGGAAGGAGAAGGGGCTGATAAAATATTACGATTTTTTTAAAGGGCAAATCTTAAGAAGTTTTGAAGATTTGAAAAAACAAGGCCTAATAAATCAAGACCTTTACAGGTTCTTCCAGCTTAGACACCACATAAACAATATACTTAAAAAGGAGGTTTTGGAAAGGGCCCAGTCAGGTGTTCTGAAGGTCTTCTTAATGGCATATAAAGGGATCCCAGGGATCAGATACATTTCTAAAATATACCAAGGTCTTCAAGACTTAAAAGGAGACAACACATCTTATATAAAAGAGAGATGGGAAAAAGAGGGGAATTTCACTTTACATCTGGAAATATGGGAAAAGCTAAATAAACAGCAATGGAAAAGTACCTCATCCCTGCAGTGGAGAGAATTTGGATGGAAAAACTTGGCAAGATTTTTCAGAACACCTGCACAAATCAAATTTACCCATAAGGGATTGAACTGTTGGCGCTTGTGTGGTGAAAAGACTGCAAATCATTTTCATGTGTTTTGGTCATGCCCAGTTATCCACCAATATTGGACCAATGTACAGACAATATTGGGGAAAATATTCAAAATTACAGTTCCCTTTTCTTTTGTAACTTTGTATTTGGGTTTACTACCGGACTCACTGGAAAGACGAGGAGAAAAATACTTATTCAATGTTTTAATATTGGCAAGCAAAAAAGCTCTAACTAAAAAATGGATGTTGAAGGACTGTCCTACACCTGAAGATTGGACTAACGTGATCCAAGACATTTACTCGATGGAAAAGTTGACATTCGCACTGAGACAGGACATGGATGGGTTCATGAACTTTTGGCAACCCTGGACCGCATATGTGTCTTCCATTAGATCTAATCTTTGACAAATACCATTTCAATAATGGTTCTGCTCTTTGTTCCAATGCTACTCAGATGCTCTTTTATCTTTATTTACTTACTTTTTCTTTTTGTTTGTTTTTTACTGGTTTGTTTGGTTTTTTTTTTTGTTTTTTGTTTTGTTTTTTTTTCTCTTTAATTTCACTTTTTCTTTCACTTTAAAAAAAAAAAAAAAATAAGGGGTGTTGTAAGAATTAATCTTCCAATGTTGTCAGATATCAGAAAATAAGGGAACATGTGATGAAAATGTAAACACTGCATTGCTGTAACGACCTGTATACCCTTTACAAAAACTTAAATAAAAAAAAAATAAAAAAAAATTAGAATACCATGAAAAAATTCAATATTTTTGTCACTCATTTCAGAAAGTGAAACCCATATAGTCTCTCTCTCTCTCTCTCTCTCTCTATATATATATATATATATATATATATATATATATATATATATATATATGTATATATATATATATATATATATAGTAATATGTACATATGTTTACTAGTTGTTCTTGGTTTTTTTTTTCTTGCCTTCTGATTGTTGCTCTGAGTGTTGCTATCCTTGTGCTGTTGCAATCCTGGAATTTCCCCATTTTGGGGCTAATAAAGGGTTATCTTATCTTATCTTATATATAGATTCATTACAGGGACAGTGATATATTGAAAGTGTTTATTTTAATATTGATGATTACAGCTACAGCCCATGTTAACCAACACCTCAACGGCCAACATTTATATTTAAAAACTATTTTTTAAAGTTAATTTTATGTAATATTCAAATTTTTTGCAAAATAGAATTTGGGGTTTTCAGGGGCTGTAAGCCGTAATCAGCAAAATTAAAATAAATAAACGCTTCAAATATATCACTGGGTGTGTAATGAATCTATATAATATACGGATTTCTCTTTCTGAAATGAGTCAGTGGTGGGATGTGACAAAAATGCTTCGTTTCCCTGACAAGCACTGCAGGATCCACAGAATAGGTGTGTGGGTCTATTCTGACGCTTTAGAAAATTATATGAATGACTTTATAAATCACTGGTTTGAAAACGCAATTTTAATATGACGAGATTTCGGCTCCTGTGGTCCATTTCACCAGTATCACAATATAAACAGGGAGGCTATAACCCCTGGCATGTGGAAACACATTCTAGCATGAAATTGCACACAATTTAATGCGCAGGACCAAAGTGCAATACAAAACACAAACCAGGACTTTAACCAGGATTAACATATTTCATCGTTTTGCTCTCACAAGCGAATATTTAGGAGAAAACAAGCGCGATTCAGCAGTTGGTACTAGCTAGCTACAAAAAACGTTAG
Source organism: Pholidichthys leucotaenia (assembly GCA_020510985.1). Lineage (NCBI taxonomy): Eukaryota > Metazoa > Chordata > Actinopteri > Cichliformes > Pholidichthyidae > Pholidichthys > Pholidichthys leucotaenia. The sequence goes on along the minus strand of CM035839.1, from coordinate 389,634,421 downwards.
CTAATAAAACGTTAGCTAAAAAACGTTAGCCAGCACAGAACAGCACTGGCTCAAAAAAAGTGAGCTTACCACCAACAGGATAAATAAGCAAACAGATGCACATTATTACAAATCACTCACCATCGATGGTTCTCTCACGTTCGTCTTCAGCTTGTCCATGCTGTGCAGCCATATAGGTCCGGGTCACTCCTCACTGTGGATCTGCCACAAAGCAGAGAAAACTCCGCACCTCTTCGTTCGACCACGGTGTAGAGTTCCGCAAAACCTACAACGCTGTCTGTATTAATATCATATTTACTCCGTGACCGAGTTAGTCCATGACAATATTGCAAATGGCGGTCATCAGAAGACGGCGAAGACGGTCGCTTTCATGACGTTACGACCTGACCAATCAGCGGCAACCAGTCTGTTGACGTCACATCACGGCCCAACTCGGCTCCAATGGACCCTGCCCTAGATCAGTTACGAAAATAGCGCCTGCTAACCGGTGCTGGGGCTAATGGAAAATTCTCAAACGCGGGGTGAGTGGTGCGGTGTTGGGCTAAGCGAGGCTAGTGGAAAAGGCCTATTGGAGTGGTCTGCTGGGGCAGCGGCATCACGGCAGCCAACAGGAATAGACTGAAGAGGCTGATGAAAAAAGCCAGCTCTGTTCTGGAGCCCTGCCTCAACCCAGTGGAGGAGATAGGAAAGAAGAGGATAGTGGCTAAGCTGTCATCTCTGCTGGAGTCCGAGTCCCACCCCATGCAGGACATGCTGAACATACTGAGGAGCTCATTTAGTGGTAAGCTGTACCATCCTAAGTGCTCGAGGGAGAGGTTCCACAGGTCCTTCCTGCCTACGGCTGTCAGACTTTATAATCTAACTGGTGCTGCTCATAGAGGCCGTATTAAACATCACAACTTTGCACAATAGAGATTGTCCCCTCCAATACACAACTAAGACAATTACAATTATTATCGAGGGTGGCAACAGCACTGTTCATTCAAATGTGAAATATACTGTCTGGGTCCATATTTATATTTTGCCAGGTAATTTAACTGTAATGCTGTTGATACCATCTAGCTGCAATGCTCCTGCACTGTGTATATAACCGTGTACATATATATATATTTATTTACTGCTTTGGCTAACCGATTCTTATCTTATTATCTTATTTACTATTGCTCTGAGTACTGCTATCCCTGTGCTGCTGCAATCCTAGAATTTCCCCATTGTGGGACTAATAAAGGCTTATCTTAAATTAGTTATTGGTGTGGCCTGTTGGAAGCATGACAGAACATTTCGTGCAACAAATGTTAAAGTCCCTGAGGATTTTTTTTTTTTTTAAATTTCACATGTCAGATACACCACTGAGGAGTAATAAAGCTGGCCCTGGATCGGAGCCATCAGCCGCTGCCATGCTTGTGAGAGAGCCCCTTTCATCGGCGTAGGGGCTCGTCACACTGATTTGAAACTCATCAGTCAGGGTGACTCCAGCTGTCGACTATTAGATTTATGCAGCATAACATGGTGTTCAGGGGGCAGATAGTAATAAGTGATAACATAAGGGAGGTGAGGTGTGAGTATGAAGTGTGTGTCCTTGTACACTCCCTTAACTATTAACACGCCATCTTGCCCCAGCATGATAGCCATGGGAAACCAAATCAGCGCCTGTTATTCAAGCAGAGTGTTACTCATGCCTTTACGTTTGCAGGTGGCAGACAGGAGAGATGGTATGAAGTGTGTGTGTGTAATGCCTTTCTATAAATAGTAGCAGCAGGACCTGATATACTTTTCATTTCGCGACTGTGGCTGCTGAATTGCTTGTATCAACAGTTGTACATTGGTGAGGGTTCTTGCATACTGGTCCTGGATGTTTCTGTGTGCTTCCTGCATGCTGTATAATTATTTGCATTACAATTTTTTACAAGTTTTTAGTGCATACTTCAGAGATTGAAAAGACTGTCTTTCAACAGAAAATGCCCTAAATTATTGTTTTTATCAGCAGGGATTACAACTTACTGTATATGCACAGTTTGAAATTAATCGACCTCTAGTGGTTGTGTAAATAATAACATGAAGTGATATGGCAGGTGGTTATAGTTGTAATGTGTTTAAAGGAGTCATTGATTGCACTTTTCCACATTTTAACTGCTCACACATCTTGTTTGTGACATATTGTGGTTAAATCTTTAATTATTGCTAATTGTTTATCATCTACTTGCTCCTCTACATTGAAAGGAGTCAGTTGAGGTGGTATGGGCATCTGATTAGGATGCCTCCTGGACGCCTAACACTTGAGGTGTTTCAGGCACGTCCCACTGGGAGGAGACCCCGGGGCAGACCCAGGACTCGGTGGAGAGACTATGTCTCTAGCTGGTCTGGGAATGCCTTGGTATCCTCTCTGAAGAGCTGGAGCAGGTGGCTGGGGGGAGGGAAGTCTGGGCTTCTCTGCTTGAACTGCTGCCTCCGCGACCCGGACCTCCGGAAAAGCGGTAGAAGATGGATGGATGTTTATCATCTTTTGCAGTATTTCTGAGAACAGTTGGTTTCAGTGCATGTCTCTCTAAATCTCTGAGGCTGCATTTAATGCCACCCTCCATCTTACGTCACTATTGCTAATCTTGGCTGTCTAGATCCTAGCTCCTAGCTCAAAGCCAACTAATATACGTGAATCTGTCTTAAAGAATGAATGAAATAAAACATTACTGGTGGGCAGGGGTGTGTGGTTTCAGTGGCCGATAGGATATGACCAGTCCCTTGAGTACAGTAAGCACAGAAATAATTGTGAATGAGCCAAGACTAAAGTGCTAGCTTCAACTTGCCTTCTTAGTGGTGCTAACAGTTCAGTGTAGAGTCACGCAAAATTATAACAAAATAAGTAAGAAGGATGCAAGATATATTATCGACTGTGGATTTATGAACCACGTGGAAACAATGTGTCTATTAGGGTGATTGAAAGAAAATAATTAATTTGTTTCCTAGTACCACTGTTGGCTCTTAAGCTCACACCTTTGGGTCCCCGCCCATCTACATAACAGACAGCTAGGTTGGCCAATAGCAGAGCAGCAGGTAGGCATCAAGGCTAGCAATGTTTACCTATTAGTAACATTTTCCATTTCTTGACACGCAGGAAAATACCCAGAATAACTGAAATGGCTTCTTGGAGACAAAAGAAACCCCTTTGTATTTACTTATTTTGGAGTCATTAAGTCATTACTTTGTCCTTTTGGTTAATCAAACTCATTTCAGTTGATATCTTTACTTCCATAAGCTTAATTTTCAAGCTAAAATTACTTAGCGTATTCACTGCAATTAATGAAAGTTTTACTTAATATCTACTTAATGATATTACATGCCACTTTGGTGCCATTGTTTTTAAGTGACTATTGGCCACATTTTTTAAAAATTTGCCCAGTTGACTGGCATTGACATATTGGCTATCTGCACTTATCAATCAGTGGCTTATCACATCAACTTGGTGTCGACAGTAATAGTGTCACAACACACAAAAACTAAATAAATAAATAGAATAAATATATTACGATCAACCAAATTGTTCTTTTAAACATTGGTGTTGGCTCTGAATACCATGCTACAAAATGGGAACAAGAACAACAATTCAGAGAACTGAAAATGTATATATACACCAGCTCTAAGGTTATACAGCTGTTGAACTGGAGGCATTTAGCTAAGCTGAACACTCATGAATGGACAGTAAGTGTGAAGCCTCAATTCTCTCTGTCTTTGCCGTGACTCTCGCACATGTCAGAAGCATCATCTGTGTAATGTCATCCTATGTGGTGTAAGTGAATCTGATGGACAGGAAAGTGAAGTAGGTATATGTAGGGTTGATTATCACCTCTTACTTTTCCTGTGACCTGTTTTGACTGCTGTAAAATAGGCCGAATCTGCAGACAGTTTTGCTTCCGAGTCAAGCACGCCTCCTTTTGTAGTGGGATAAAAGATCAATGTACACTACCATTCAAAAGTTTGGGGTCACCTCAGACAATTTTGTGTTTTCCATGAAAAGTCACACTTTTATTTACCACCATGAGTTGTAAAATGAATAGAAAATATAGTCAAGACATTGACAAGGTTAGAAATAATGATTTGTATTTGAAATAATAATTTTTTCCTTCAAACTTTGCTTTCGTCAAAGAATCCTCCATTTGCAGCAATTACAGCATTGCAGACCTAACATGATTGCACAAGGGTTTTCTAATCATCCATTAGCCTTCTGACGCAGTGAGCAAACACATTGTACCATTAGAACACTGGAGTGATAGTTGCTGGAAATGGGCCTCTATACACCTATGTAGATATTACTAACTAACTAACTAACCTGCACTTATATAGCGCTTTTCTAGTCACAAAGACCACTCAAAGCGCTTTCATTAATGCTAACCCTCTATTCTAAGGGCCTATAGGAAACAGATATCTAGGGACAATTTAGAACAGCCAATTAACCTAACATGCATGTTTTTGGCATGTGGGAGGAAACCGGAGAAATCCCGGAGTAAACCCACGCAACACGGGGAGAACATGCAAACTCCACACAGATCACTGTTGGCCGGGGGCTGGGATCGAACCCACGATCCCACGATCCCCACAATCCCCCGGCCAAGGGTAAACTGTGCTGCCGCAGTGCTAACCACTGCGCCACCGTGCAGCCCATATTGCACCAAAAACCAGACATTTGCAGCTAGAATACCACATTAGCAATGTATAGAGTGTATTTCTGATTAGTTTAAAGTTATCTTCATTGAAAAAAGTACTTTTCTTTCAAAAATAAGGAAATTTCTAAGTGACCCCAAACTTTTGAACGGTAGTGTATATACTGTAATTAGTAAAGGATTGGGGTGAATTAGGGACGGTGCAGTGGAAGATTGGGCTTTACTCATGACTACAATATGCTATGCTATGGCAATTTGTAAGATGAACGAGATGCAGAATCATATGATATCTTATTTACATGAAGATAGGTGTGATACAAGTGTTTAATCACAGTGAACCATTTTTTCTACATGAACTTGAGGTTACATTATATGAGCCAAATGTCAACATAGGGGCAGATAATGGTTACACAGGCTCACAGATTGGCACTAAATCACTGTAATCATTTACCTGGTAATAATCCACGAGAAAAGCAAACATACCTGCGCAAGTGTCTTATTGGTTCGAGTTTTATTGTAAATCAATAAGATAGAGGATATTATGCTGTATAGTTATAAATAAAAACTTAACTTCTGCTTGCTCATTGCTCAAAACTGATTTACTATGACAATGTAATAAACCAATTTCATTCTGAGGTTTTTATTCAAGGTTGTAATTATTATCCTTCAAACTGATGGATCACTCACACCAGGGGAAAGCAAACAGTGTCATATTAAACACCGATGCAGAAACAAATCACAGTGGCTACAGTGGCCCTGAGAGCTAGCTGGTATCCTGTGACTTTGGTCATGAAGTACATGTAACTAATGCAGGGATTCTATGACTCTTTGCATGTGAGACCTATCGTGAACGTGTGCGTCATGGCGTTCCTTGGTGGTCAAAGGTGGAGAGCCTTGGAGTGCAAAGGCATGATGTGATGGAGTGTGACCTGAGCAGAGCCCTGAGTACAGGGGTGCCATGATGAGGAGAGGAGGGGTGCTCACAGTGGAAAGGTGATGAAACAGGTGATGAAGAAAAGGTGTGAGGAGGAGGAGGAGAGATGTGTATGTGTGCATGTGAGCACATCCTGTAAGCTGACCTGGAGCTTTGGCAGGGCCAGGTGGACAGGAATGTGCTGTTATGTGTGGATGGGATCCTCCCTGAGCGCCCCAGCATGCCCGCCATCACCCCACACTAGGAGGCTATTTATATTTCACTGTGGGAAAATAGCGACTCCGGCAGTGTCATCTGGGCCCGACAAGGTTTATATTCCCCACCCACGCACGCACACATGCACACCACCACCCTGCTTCCAAACTCCTTTAGTCACCAAAACTTTAAGGGCAAACTACAACATATAGCCTGGTCCTAAATAGTGTTTTAGCCTGGTGCAACTGCAGTTCAAAATGATTCAAAACAGGATTTAATTGGAATCAAATCATTTTTTTTTACAAACTCCAATTCCAGTGAAGTTGGGATGTTGTGTAAAACATAAATAAAAATGATTTGCAAATCCTTTTCAACCTATATTCAATTGAATACACTACAAAGACAAGATATTTAATGTTCAAACTGATAAACTGTTTTTTTTTTGTTTTTTTTTCAAATATTTACTCATTTTGAATTTGATTCCTGCAATACTTTCCAAAAATGCTGAGACAGGAGTATGTTTACCCCTGTATTACATCACCTTTCCTTTTAACAACACTCAGTAAGTGTTTAGGAACTGTGGACAATAATTGTTGAAGCTTGTAGGTGGAATTCTTTCCCATTCTTGCTTGATGTGTGATTTCACTTGCTTAATAGTCCAGGGTTTCCTTTGGCATATTTTGCACTTCATAATGCACCATACATTTTCAGTGGGAGACAGGTCTGGACTGCAGACAGGCCAGTCTAGTACCCATACTCTTACTGTGAAGCCACACTGTTGTAAGATGTGCAGAATGTGGCTTGGCATTGTCTTGCTGAAATAAGCAGTGACTTCACTGAAAGAAATTGCTTGGATGGCAGCACCATCACAGAGGCTGGCTTTTGAACTTTGCGCTGATAACAATTCTGAATGGTCCTTTTCCTCTTTAGCCCAGAGGACACGATGCCCATGATTTCCAAAAACAATTTGAAAATGTGGACTCGTCAGACCACAGCACACTTTTCCACTTTGTGTCAGTCCATCTCAGATGAGCTCGGGCCCAGAGCAACCAGTGGCATTTCTAGGTGTTGTTGATACAGTATGTGGCTTTCACTTTGCATGATAGAGTTTTAACTTGCACTTGTAGACATAGTCAGTGATGTGCAGCCAGGGGAGGCAGGCGAGGCTAAAAATCAAGGTTGACAAGGATTTGCAAATCATTGTTTTTATTTACTTTTTACACACTGTCCCAACTTACTTGGAATTGGGGTTTGTAAGCTGACCATGTGTGCCAAAGGGCTACACAATACACAAAGCAAGGCAGCATTGTTCTGTACAGACTGAATTAATTTAAAACACACAGGTGAAAAACAAACACACCACATCAATTCTTTGAGAATGATCATTTTTTTAAACACCTGTCAGTCTTATGAAACAATTTATCAGAAAAAATGTATAAATTTCCAAGGATAATGTTAAAAGTTTATTAAAAAAAGGCAAATAATGAGAACTTTATTAGGGGGGGGGGTAATGTTTAACAAATGTTCAGCTTTTGTTCTTGTAAATTTTTGACTTCTTTTGAATTTATGATTTTTTTTCTTGAATTTTTTTTCTAAAAATTAAGTATTAATGGACCTGATTGTGCCATCAGTGCTGGTGCAAAGCGGTCCAAAGAAATCAATGTAACATTTCAATCAAAAGTAGAAATAAAAAGAACACAAATGAAGATCAGCTCTTACAGTCTGCTGATTAAATATGGTAAACGGCGTTCACTTTTTACTGATCTCTGGATGACCAAAGTGCTTTACAGATCCTGCTATCCACCCACTCACACACTGATGGTGATGGAGCTGCCATGCACAGGTGCTGGCCTGACCCATCAGGCCACTGATGTCTTGCTCAAGGGCACTTTGAATTCAATTCAATTCAACTTTATTTATATAGTGCCATTTCACAACAGCAGTCATCTCATAGCACTTTCAACTGTAGGGGAACCCCCACAATTGCAGAAAGACCCCAGCAATCACACGATCCCCTGTGAGCAAGCGTTGGCGACGGTGGAGAGGAAAAACTCCCTTTTAACAGGAAGAAACCTCCAGCAGAACCAGGCTCAGGGAGGGGCAGTCATCTGCTGCGACTGGCTGGGGGGTGAGGGGATAGAGAAGATGAAAAGAACAGACATGTAGAGAGCAAACAGCATGATGGGGAGTCAATCTATGGGAGAGAACAAACAGATGTTAATGACCAGCAAAAAAAAATAAAAAAAAATCATTGAGAGTGAAGAAAGGAGTGAAGCCGAGTGCATTATTGGAGGTCCCCCGGCTGTCTAAACCTATTAGCAGCATAACTAAGGGAGGGTTCAGAGACACATGATCCCTCCCTAATTGTAGGCTATATCAAAAAGGAAGGTTTGAAAACAGAGATCGAGTCTGACTCCCGAATCCAGATTGGCAGCTGGTTCCACAGGAGAGGAACTTGATAACTGAAGGCTCTGCCTCCCATTGTACTTTTGGAGATTCTAGGTATTACAAGTAATCCTGCATTTTGGGAGTGTAGTGCTCTGTTAGGATAATAGGGTAATATCAGGTCTTTTAAATAAAAAAGGGGCCTGATTGATTAGAGCTTTGAAAGTGAGAAGAATGATTTTAAACTTAATTCTAAACTCTATGGGAAGCCAATGAAGGGAGGCCAGAACCGGAGAGATATGACCTCTCTTTCTAGTACCTGTTAAAACTCTTGCTGCAGCATTTTGGATCAACTGAAGACTTTTTAAAAGATGTTTTAGGACAACCTGATAATAAAGAGTTACAGTAATCTAATCTAGAGCTAACCAAAGCGTGGATCAGTTTCTCAGCATCACTCTGAGACAAGATGCTCCTAATCTTGGCAATATTACGCAAATGATAGAAGGCAGTCTTAGAAACGAATTTAATATGTGAATTGAAAAACAGATCTTGATCAAAAGTAACTCCAAGGTTCCTCACAGAGCTATTAATAGAAAGAGTAACCGCATCCAAACTAAAAGTTTGATTTGGAAAGGTATTTCTAAGGTTTTTTGGACAAACAAGAATGACTTCAGTCTTATCTGAATTTAATAGCAGGAAATTACAAGTCATCCAAGCTTTGATTTCCTTAAGACAGGCTTCTAACTTGGCTAATTGATTACTGTCATCTGGCTTCATTGACAGGTATAATTATGTGTCATCTGCATAACAATGAAAATGTATACAGTGCTTTCTAATAATGTTGCCTAACAGAAGCATATATAAACTAAAAAGAGTAGGGCCTAGCACAGATCCCTGTGGAACTCCATGACTGAGCTTTGAGTTGAAAGAAAACTCATTATTGACATGAACAAACTGGAACCTATCAGATAAATAAGATCTAAACCACTGCAACAAAGTTCCATTAAGTCCAACATCATAGTGTTCTAATCTATCAAGTAGAATATTATGATCAATAGTATCAAAAGCTGCACTAGGTCTAAAAGGACAAGTACAGAAACAAGTCCATTATCAGATGCAATAAGGAGGTCATTAGTGACCTTCACTAAGACTGTTTCAGTACTATAATGGATTCTAAACCCAGATTGAAACTCTTCAAATAAACCATTTCCCTGCAGGTGGTCAAATAATTGCGTAGCAACCACTCTTTCTAAGATTTTTGAAAGGAAAGGGAGATTAGAGATTGGTCTACAGTTAGCTAAAACTCATGGATCCAGCGTTGGCTTTTTGAGTAAGGGTTTAATTACAGCAGTTTTAAAAGCCTGCGGTACATGGCCTAAAGTTAATGAAGAATTCATTATTTGAAGAATAAATCTACCAATAAATGGGAAGACTTTGTTAAATAACCTGGTAGGAATAGGGTCTAAAAGACAAGTTGAAGGCTTGGGTGAGGAAATTATTTTGTCTAACTCTAAAAGGTCAATTGGAGTAAACGCATCCAAACAGACATCAGTTGAAGGAGTTGTAGTAGTTACTGTATTTAAGTTAACTGTGGGAAGAATCTGATTGATTTTATCTCTGATAGATGAAATTTTATTATTGAAAAAGTTCATAAAGTCCTGACTAGTAAGCTCTAAGGGAATTCTAGGATTGACAGAGTCATGACTCTTGTCAGCCTGGCTACAGTGCTGAAAAGAAATGTGGGATTATTCTTGTTTTCTTCTATTAATGCAGAATAATAACTCGTTCTAGCTTTTGTAAGAGATTTTTTATAAATTAAAAGATTTCTCCAAGCTAAATAGATTTCATCTAAATTAGTGGAACGCCATTTTCTTTCTAATTGACGAGTCTTCTGTTTTAATCTACGAGTTTCTGTGTGAACCAAGGAGTTAGAAATCTCTGATTAGACTTTTTCTTTTTTAAAGGGGCCACCATGTCTAGAGTCTGATGCAGAGAAGCTGTAACACTATCTACCATGCTATCAATTACAGAAGGAGCAAGCGGTCTATAGCTTATTTCCATTGTGTTGACACATGGCATAGAGGAAACAATCTGCATAAATTTGGTTACAACATCATCTGAGAGGCATCTACTGTAGTAATATTTTTCTTTAGGAGCCAAATAGTCAGAAATACTGTAGTAAAATCAAAGGTTAACAGACAATGGTCTGACAGTAGTGTTATGAGGAGACACTACCAGATTTTCTATTTCTATGCCATATGTCAGAACAAGGTCCAGCGTATGGTGGAAATAATGGGTAGAATTTCCTACTTTCTGAGAAAATCCCATCGAGTCTAATATTGAATTAAATGCCATATTAAGGCAATCACTATCTACACCTACATGTATATTAAAGTCCCCTACTACAATTATTCTATGTAATTTCAGCACTAAATCAGCTAAGAATTCGGCAAATTCGGATAAAAACTCTGAGTAGGTTGATGGAGGACGATAAGCTATGGCAAATAAAATTGGGTTTAGCCTAAAATTGCTAAAATGCCCAATACTGAGGACCAGGCCCTCAAAGGAATTAAAACGTGTTTTTTGCTTTACAGTAACTGGTAATTTGGAGTGGTAAATTGTTGCTACTCCTCCTCCATGACCAGAACTTCTGGGATTTTGATAGTTTAAATAACCAGAGGGAGTTGATTAATTTAAACCAACATAATCCTCTTGCCCAAACCAAGTCTCTGTAAGGGATATTAAATCAATCTGATGATCATTTAACAGATCATGGACTAGCAGAGACTTGGGAGTTAGAGATCTAATATTTAACAAACCGCATTTAATTTTTAAATTATGAGGAGGAACAGAGGCCAAATCATTCAATTTCAAGGCTTCATGTTTAATTTGAGTTTTACCAACTTTTTGTTTAATCACTTTGGGATGCTTATACATTATATTTTTTTTTACTTTGGAGGGAGCAGACAATGATTCTCTGATGGGGAAGGCAGGGGCTAAGTTGAGGGGTGGCGGATGAAGAGGAGCTGTAGAGAGGCGTGTAAGACAGCGACTCTGCTTCCTGGTCCCAACTCTGAGTTGTCAGGGTTTTGGAAATTTGGATAAAAATGATGCCAGATTGTTAGATAAATGAGACGCACCGCCCAAAGTGGGATGGACGCTGTCTCATCTAATAAGACCAGGTTTTCCCCAAAATGAGCTCAAATTGTCTATGTAGCCTACATCGTTTGCAGGACACCACACAGACAGCCAGAGGTTGAACGATGACAAGCGGCTAAACATGTCATCACTGGTCAGATTGGGGAGGGGCCCAGAGAATACTACAGAGGCAGACATTGTTTTTGCAAAATCACACACCGATTCCACGTTAAGTTTTGTGACTTCCGACTGCCAGAGTCGGATGTCATTAATGCTGGTGTGGATAACAGTTGTGGAGTATTTACAGTTACTTTTAACCAGCATTTTCAAATTTGACTTGATGTCACCTGCTCTGGCCCCAGGAATGCATTTGACTATGGCCGCTGGAGTCTCTAGGTTCATGTTTCTGACTACAGAGTCGCCAATGATCAGAGTTTTTTCCTCAGCGGATGTGTCGCTGAGCGGGGAAAAGCGATTAGAAACATGAACAGGTTGGTGGTGAACTGGGGCCTTGCGGTTAGGCTTCCTTCTCACCGTCACCCACCCAGTCTCCTCGCTGCTGAGGAGGACCGGAGGACCGCTAGCAGGCCGCCCTATGCTAGGGAGCTCTGCTGCAGCTAAGGGGTATCCGTCATTATTAACTGGCGCAGACGGTGTTTCAATGCAGCGGAGCCGGGATTCCAAATCAGACAACCCCACCTAAAGCTAAATATCTGACAGAGAGAGCACACGAGAGGAGGAGGGGAAGGAGAGCTAGTAGCTATAGCTAGTGGCTAACCCGAAGGTAACAAAAACACTGATGAAAGGTGAACAGAAGGCTAAAGTGGGTGATTAGATGACACTGAGTGCGCACACAGGTGCAAGAGGCTTGATAAACAGAAGTGAGGGTTAACGGTAGAAGGAAAAAGGTGATTAAAATACAATTAAAGGCTAAATCCTCAGGAGAATGAGGAGAGCTAACCACAGAGCAAGCCACACAGACAGCCAGCAACACAGGAAGTGACGATACGTTACCACAGGAAGCCAGGAACTCCTTGACATGTAGACTGCAGACATAACAGGAATCGAACCACTGATCCTTCGATCAATAGCCGGCCACACTACACCTGCGCCACAGCCACCCCAAATATACATTAGCAGAATGCTTAAACTTGCCCATATGTGGAATAGAAGGGAATGTGGGGAGCGTGAAATAAAGAGACTGAATTATTTCTCAATTCAGGTTTATTGCAGAAATCACATCCCCAGCTTTTCTCTCAAGAACAGAAGAGAGTGAGCTGCATCAAAACCTCCACATTTATACATAACACATCAAGGGCAGAATCACACATTGCTGTCAAACCCCCATTTGACAATATTTCTCCCCTCGAGTCTCATAGTTCTCGGTCTGGCTCCAGGAGGTCAGGAAGTCCTTTCAGAGTCTTATCACGGCACCTCCATGTTCCTGCCATTATCCCCAGGGGGTCCAGACGTATTGTCCCATCCAAGACGTGAGGTCAATCAACACATGCAGTCCTAAGCATCTCCTTTTGCTTATACATATGTTGGCAAGAATATATGAGCCACAGGGAAAATAATTTCGGGAAGAGAATACCACAATTTCCCCTCATTTGTAAGCCCCCCCCCCCCAAAAAAAAAGATAACTTTTTTCCTCATAAATTTGGGACCTGTAGAGGAGCTGGGCAATGAAGAGGCGATTTGGTTTATAAGCGAAGTTTTAATGTACAGCTCTTCGATCAAGTCTCATCTGGTGCAGAGAGCGGCAGAAGGGAAAAGAGACAGAATTTCGCCAACTCACTGATTATATACATGCACACAACAAAAGACATGCATAACAAAGGCTGACATCCCTCATTATCTTAATCCCCCCATTGTCTTGGTATTTCCTCTCCTCGTCTTGGGAGGTGATGGTAATTCCTCTCCTCGCCTTGGGGGGTGAGGGTGGCTCGTCCGGTCTCCCCCGCCGCGTCCGGGAACGTCTTTGTTCTTCACTCGGCGGGTGAGATTCCTTTGTCCTTTCAGAGGTGTGAAGTTCCTTACATATGCAATCACCAAACATTTCCACATGCTCTAACATATGTAGGTTATGGAATATATGGTTAATATAGACCACAGGCCCCCCAAACAACTAAGAAAGGACAACAGAAAGGTTCACAGTCTAGGATAGTTATTACGACATACTACGTGTTCCAGCTGTTGCCATGGAAGAAACTTTCCAGCAGCCATGCTCCTAAGAGAGTTCAGTGGTAAACATAGCAGCATAGTAAAATCATAAGTCAGTCCTAAACTGTTGCAGCACAATTAGTGAATAATTGTGGAGTGGTTGGTGTCAGTCCCTGTGCTGTCTGGGTTTAATTCTTCTCCCAAAACTGCTGTAGGTTGGTTTAGGCGTCCTGCTGGGACCTTCTTGTGAGGAATCTGCAGTGTGGGAAGGAGAGCGGTTATTTGTTCCCTGCCTGGGGGCTGAGTCTTTTCTCTTGGGGGGTCTACCTCGCCGAGGTGCTCTCGCCAACTGTGCAGGTTCGTCTTTCAACAAGAAGGCAGGTTTAAGTCTGTCAATGCTGACTGTTTCTTTTCTATTCCCATAATCAAGCACAAAGTGTTTATCACCATTTTCCAGCACTCTGAATGGCCCATCGAATGCTGGGCGTAAAGTTGGTTTTAGAGCTTCATGCTTAACAAAAACAAACTCAGCGTTTTTTAAAGTTTGAGGGACAAAAACCCGTGGGAAGGAGTGATGAGCTGGACCGGGGAGAGAGTTCGGTCCGTTGCTGCCTAAAAACCTTGGGACTGGAAGGCGCCCTGGCTCTGGGTTCTCTGGCAGAAATTCACCTGGGAGCCTGAGAGGTTGTGCAAAAACTAATTCTGCGGGAGAGGCATCTAAATCCTCTTTAGGTGCAGCACGCAACCCCAATAAAACCCAGGGAAGTTTATTTACCCAATTTGTGTCCGTTAGTGAGGCTCTGAGGGCAGCCTTTAAAGACCTGTGAAAACGCTCGCATAACCCATTAGCCTGAGGGTGATAAGCGGTGGTGCGATGAATTGTTGCCCCTAAGCTGTTGGACATGGCTGACCAGAGCTCTGAGACAAATTGAGGCCCCCTATCGGACGTGATGTCCGATGGGACGCCGAAACGTGCCACCCAGTTTGTCAAAAAAAACGCGAGCGACTTCCTCCACTGTGGTTGCCGCTAGAGGGACTGCCTCTGGCCAGCGTGTGGTGCGGTCTATCATTGTTAACAGGTGTGTGAAACCTTGGGAGGAAGGTAGTGGCCCCACAAGATCGACATGAACATGGTCGAACCTTCTAGCAGGGATTGGAAAAGGCTCCAGAGGGGCTTTTGTGTGTCTGTGTATTTTGGCGCGTTGACAAGAAATGCAAGTTTTTGCCCATTCTTTTACGTTTTTGCGCAGGCCTGGCCACACAAACTTTTCGGCGACCATTTTAACCGAGGCGCACACACCTGGGTGCGCGAGGGAGAGAATTGTGTCAAAAATACGGCGGCGCCATGTAGCTGGTACTAACGGGCGAGGTCGGCCGGTTGAAACATCGCATATTAGGGGGGGCACGCTGTCGCGTAAACCCTTTTTCTCCAGCCTTAACCCTGTTGGTCCAGACAGGAGTGCGCGCACGTCCGTGTCACTGTTTTGTTCCTCTGCCATGGCTGCATAATCTATCCCTTCATGGATAGGTGCTGCGTATGTGTCTGCGTTAGTGAAGAGTTCTGCTGCTGAGGCAGTATAATCTGTCTCCTCGCGCTCTGGTGGTGCCACAGCGCGAGAGAGACAGTCCGCTACTACGTTAAGTTTGCCTGCCACGTGTCGGATGTCTGTGGTGAACTCTGAAATCGCAGCTAGCTGTCTTTGTTGCCTGCCTGACCATGGTTCTGAAATTTTAGCCATAGCAAAGGTGAGCGGTTTATGGTCTACAAAAGCCGTGAAACTCCGCCCTTCCAACCAGAACTGGAAGTGGCGGAAGGATAAATGAAGCGCCAGCAGCTCTCTGTCAAAAGTGCTGTATTTGCGTTCAGTTTGGTTTAGCGATTTGCTAAAGAATGCTAAAGGTTGCCAGACCCCGCTGACAAGTTGTTCTACAACTGCCCCTATAGCTAGGTCTGAAGCATCTGTGGTTAGTGCAATGCGGGCCAAGGGATCTGGATGAACTAACAATGTGGCGTTAGCTAGGGCGTTTTTTACTTCCGCGAAAGCGCGTTCGTGCTCAGGGGTCCATTCGACCGCGTTGGAAGCTTTCTTTTTTTTGAGCGCGTCATATAGGGGTTGCATGAGCTGAGCTGCGTGGGGGAGAAAGCGGTTGTAAAAATTAACCATTCCTAAAAATTCCTGTAGCGATTTGACCATTTGCGGCCGTGGAAAACCTTCTATTGCATGCACTTTGTCTGGAAGTGGAACTGCCCCCTTCGGAGAGACTTTGTATCCTAAAAAATCAATTTGCGATACGCCGAATTTGCATTTGGCTGGATTGATTATTAGCCCGTGCTCTTCTAGCCTCTGGAAAACCGTAGTGAGGTGCTGCTCGTGTTCTACCTCAGACGAGCTGGCTACCAGCATGTCGTCGAGGTAGACGAAAACAAAGGGGAGGTCGCGTAGGACCGCGTCCATCATTCGTTGAAAAGTTTGAGCAGCACCTTTGAGGCCGAAAGGCATTCGCAGGAATTCAAAAAGGCCGAAAGGGGTTATTACCGCTGTTTTAGGAACGTCTTCTGCTCGGACTGGGACTTGGTGATAACCGCGGACTAAGTCTATTTTTGAAAAAATGCGCGCACCCGCTAGATGTAGTGAAAAATCTTGAATGTGAGGGATTGGGTAACAGTCATGCGCTGTAGCGTTGTTTAGTCTGCGGTAATCTCCGCACGGTCTCCAAGAACCGTCGGATTTCGGAACCATGTGAAGTGGTGAGGCCCAGGGGCTCTTCGAGCGTCTAACAATGCCCAATTTTTCAAGAGTTGTAAACTCGTCCCGTGCTATGTTGAGCTTGGCCGCGTCTAAGCGGCGCGCTTTGGCAAAAACGGGAGGTCCCGTTGTCGGAATGAAGTGTTCAACCCCGTGTTTAGCCACAGTGGCTGAGAATTTGGGGATTGTGAGTGCTGGAAATTGGGTGAGGAGTTGCTCAAACTTACCTCCTGCCGTGGTGACGTTGGCCTGCACAGGTGGTGGAGAAACTCGAGCTGAGCATGGAATAAAAGCAAAAGACAGTGCATTAACCAGGCGCCTATTTGCTAGATCCACTAATAACCCATGTGCACACAAAAAATCTGCGCCTAACAAGTTAAAACTCACCGCCGCTACAACAAATGTCCATCTGTAGCTGCAGCCGTGGATGAGGAGGTGTAGGCTCTTTTCGCCGAAAATGTCGATGTCAGAGCCGTTGGCTGCCACTGCTCCGTTGCCCCGGGTGCCCATGGCTCGATCTGCGTGGGAGGGCATGACGAAACTCAGCTGAGCTCCTGTGTCGATGAGGAACTGCTTGCCTGTGTGTCCATCCGTCACGTATAACAGCTTATTTTTCTTGCCGAGAACCGCTGCTGTTAACGGCTCTTGGCTTTGGCGTTTCCCGACATCGTAAATCTGCAGGGGGGAACGCATTTGCGGGCCTTCTTGGCGAAGTGGTGGTGATAATAACAGATGTCGCTCTGTCTGTTACGTTTTGGTTGCGTCGCTGTCACCGTGGCCTGGGTCTGCTCCATGGGTTGTGGCTCCTCGTGGCTCGGGGTGTCAGCTTTGAGGTCTGCGGCTGCCGCTGTGGGTGTCAGCTCCTTGCAAGCATTGACAAGCCGATGAGCTTCGCTGGCCAGTGTGCGGAAGTCTTGGTGGGTGTTGCACTTCATGCTGGCGAGTGTCCCCCTCATGTGTGGCGGCAGCGTGCTGAGGAAAATAAACTGGAAGAGGAAGTTGTCGTTGTCCTCCTCCTTGAGCTGCAGCAAATCCTCCATGAGGGCCTTCGGATTGCCCCCTCTGTGGCCGTAGACCGCCAGGATCTTCTCGGCTCTTTCTTCCGCTGATGGGACGTAGTTCGCCACGATGGTCGCTTTGAGCGTCTCGTATTTGTCCCGGGCCGGTGGTCGCCGGATCATGCTCCGCACACACTTCGAAGTGGCGGAGTTGAGTTTGGAGACGATATGATAAAACTTAGTATCGTCAGCCGTGATGCCCGCCAGTATGAATTGGGCTTCAGCCTGCTGAAACCAAGAGGCGGGGTCCTCTTGCCAGAAGTCTGGCAGCTTGACAGCGACGGCGTTCGTGCACACCATCACTGCTGTGCCCACCGGGTGAGAGTGCCTTGCCTCGGCTCTCACGGCGGTGCTGGTGCTCGGTTGAGCCCTCTCAACCTCTTCTGCCGGGGGGAGCAGCTGTCCGTCTGCTCCTTCGTCTGCGTGGCTGCTGGCGTCTGCCTGAGTCGCCACGGAGGAGTCGCTTGTGGGAGAACGCCTCCGGTCCATACTCGCGTTAAGGTCACCAGTGTAGAGGAGCTGGGCAATGAAGAGGCGATTTGGTTTATAAGTGAAGTTTTAATGTACAGCTCTTCTATCAAGTCTCATCTGGTGCAGAGAGTGGCAGAAGGGAAAAGAGACAGAATTTCGCCAACTCACTGATTATATACATGCACACAACAAAAGACATGCATAACAAAGACTGACATCCCTCATTATCTTAATCCCCCCATTGTCTTGGTATTTCCTCTCCTCGTCTTGGGAGGTGATGGTAATTCCTCTCCTCGCCTTGGGGGGTGAGGGTGGCTCGTCCGGTCTCCCCCGCCGCGTCCGGGAACGTCTTTGTTCTTCACTCGGCAGGTGAGATTCCTTTGTCCTTTCAGAGGTGTGAAGTTCCTTACATATGCAATCACCAAACATTTCCACATGCTCTAACATATGTAGGTTATGGAATATATGGTTAATATAGACCACAGGACTTTTTAATTGTAAATTAGCTCTTTTATCCTTTTGTTTCATTTTTAATCTTGCACAATTTACTTTAATTACAATGATATGGTTGTACCTTTAGCTAAATTTGTGAATAGCCCCACAACCATTATCCCCTTTGTTAAAAAGAAGTCTCCTACTGCTTACACATGTTCAATTTTAAAGAAGTTGCTATAAAACAGAAATTAATCTACTGGAGGAACACATTCAGTGGAGTAAAAAAGTATTTAGTCAGCTACCAATTGTGCAAGTTCTCCCACTTAAAAGATGAGAGAGGTCTCCAATTTTCATCATAGGTATACCTCAACTATAAGAGACAAAATGAGAAAAAAAAATCCAGAAAATCACATTGTCTGATTTTTGAAGAATTTATTTGCAAATTATGGTGGAAAATAAGTATTTGGTCACCTACAAACAAGCAAGATTTCTGGCTCTCACAGACCTGTAACTTCTTCTTTAAGAGGCTCCTCTGTCCTCCACTCGTTACCTGTATTAATGGCACCTGTTTGAACTCGTTATCAGTATAAAAGACACCTGTCCACAACCTCAAACAGTCAGACTCCAAACTCCACTATGGCCAAGACCAAAGAGCTGTCAAAGGACACCAGAAACAAAATTGTAGATCTGCACCTGTCATAACCCGAGTGTCGATTCTGGCCACACTCGGGTCTCATATCTTTTTGTTCCCTGGCTTTGGCAGCTGAGGGTTCCTTCCAGCTCCTCGGGCTCTTATTGTGAAGGCGCCCGGGGGAGCTCCCTGCTGTCAAAGTCAGCTGCTGCTCTGCTGTCATTAGCAGCAGCTGTGCCGCGTTGGGGTCATTAGCCGCCAGAGATATAAGCGGGTGCTAAATGTCCTCCAGCGCGGCAGTCTCTGTTATATCCTGTTATGATCACCTGCTATGCTCTTCTGTATGTTCAGCCATGTTCCGTCGTGCTCCTGTTATTCTCAGGTATGTTCCTTTGAGACCTTACTCTCACTGTTGTCCGTCTGGCGCATCGGGTGTCCCCCGGTTCAGACGTCACCCAGCCACTGTATGTGTTCTGTGAGTGTTCTGCCTTATCCTCAATAAATTACCACTGCAAACTCTCTGGTGACTGAGGCGTCTCGTGACGGTCCGTGAGGGCCGTTGTGACAGTAGACTGCCGCCTAACGCCCGGAGAGGAGGCGTTGTATCGAGACGCCATTCACCGTGTAGTTTGCAGTAGTGGACTGTTTGTTCCTACCTGTCTGGGTGCCGTGTTGAAGCATGCCATCGTGGAGGTCTCGTGCTCGGAGGCAGGACGCTTTTCTCGCTGACACCCTCGAGCGCGTGGACAGAGTCCTTGTCGCCGCCTCCCTCCTCGAATACAACAGCGAAGTGCCCTGGTACCTGGACCTAGCCGAGGAAATTCTGGATTCTCTTCCCCGCTTCACTAATCATCCAGAGGTGAGCGTGAGGAGAGATGACGTCGCCGCCCAGCGTGAGATACTCCGAGGGCTGGAGGGAAATCCTGGCAGGAAGCTGAAGCGGAGGAGACGTCGCCCCTCGCTTCGGGATCCCGCTCCTGCCTCCGTTCCGGCCCGGGAGTTCGCACCACCCGGAGGTCTTTTCCCATCGGGCATGTCGTCACTCGGGATTCCCCCAGAGAAGCTGCAGATGACAGCAGAAGAGATCTGGGACCGGGTGGCTGCTGCTTGCTCCGCTAAGAATCCTCCGGCGTGTATGAAGCATGTGGTGGCGGCGGTCAGACTGGTGGAGAGGAATCCAGCGCTGCGTGAGTTTCCTGAGTTTGCTGACTTGCTTGCCGCCGTTTCTGCTCAGGAACGGCGATTTCCGGACCTCACCTTCGCCTCACCCCCTACAAGGAACCGTCGTCACTCCGGCTTCCAGCCTCGGCTAGAGCCCCGTCTGGATGCTGTCCCGGGTCGCCGCAAGGGCTCAACCCCCCACACAGCTGTCACTCCCGCGCCTCGTCAGAGGGGAATCCCCGCAGCCTCGTCTTCTCCCGGGCCCTCGCCTGCTGTCCCGTCAGCGCTCCATGCCCGACTGACCCCGGCTGTCGCCCCCTCCTCCTCGTCGCCTATCCTGGCTGCTGTGTGTCACGAGAGCTCCGTTTCGGCGAGCTTCATCCCGGATCCGCCTCGAGTGGCCTCATCTCGTCTTCCCAGAGGGCCCTCTGTCGCCATCCAGCGGGGAAAGGAAGGAATGACGTCCCCCACAGCGGAGACCATCTTACCCTTAGGGGAAAGGCGAGTGCATGATAATTCCTCTTCTTTTGACATTGTCTTGCCTTGTCTGACTCCTAGGGGTGGAGTTCGGGGTATGCAGCCCCCCGAGCTCCCTCCACCCGCTGTGGATGAAAGTAATAACCCTGCTTCCTCTGTGTCTCCCCCCGCTGAGCGGTCCTCGACGTCAGACCAACGTCGCTGGATGAGGAGGGGGCCTGCGGTTCTGGAGAGCCTGGTTCCGGTTCTGCAGCCACGCCATGGGCGGAGGAGGAGAGCGGACTGCAGCGTGGAGCCATCGCCGATGAAGAAGCGTCCCCGGGGTTCCACGGAGGAGCGGTCCGGTCCAGCAGGGCGAGATTCTCCTGCCACCACGCCGTGCAGGCCACCGGCGTGGACATCGGTGCCGGAGGACTCTCTAGCTGCACGCACCATCATGCCAGCCGCGGAGCCCGACGCAGCTGAGTGGGAGCCTGAGGACGACCTCCTGACTTCTGAGCCCGGATCATCGCAGTCCTGGACGGCGTCAGAACCCGAGCTCAGGCAAGTGCTCTGTTTTATCTTTCTTCTTCACCTTTTAGAGCACTTTTGCCTGTCTCAAGGGGAGATGAGCCGGGTGCAGCCGCCCGCTGTGTCCGAGCTTATCTCGCCGGGTTCTGGCGCTGCCGATGATCCTGATCCCGGGTTTTCTCTCTTGTGTGAGTCTTCTCCCAGGGTCGCCGGCGAGGGGCTGCTCTCGCCTGCTGCGCCAGAGGTTCCGGTTTCGAGGTTGGAGGTCGAGTCTGGTGCCACGCCGACCGGGTCCACCGGGAGTGCTGTTCCGGTCCAGTTGGGGTCCACCGGGAGTGCTGTTCCGGAGGCCCAATAGGGGTCCACCGTGGGTTTGGTTCCGGAGGCCCAATCGGGGTCCACCGTGGGTTTGGTTCCGGAGGCCCAATCGGGGTCCACCGTGGGTGCTGCACCAGCAGGTCCTAGGTTCGGTGAGGGAGCTGCAGATCCCCGGCCACCGGATGCTGGACAGGCTCGTTTTCTTCATCACCCTCATCTCCACAGTCATCCTCCTCGTCTCCCTGAGGAGCACTACCCATCTCCACCTGGGGCCGTTGGGGTCCCGAACGCTCCGCCCGGTTTCCCCTCATCTCCCCCCTTTTCTGCGGGATCACCGGCTGCCTCCTCCCAACGGTTCTGGTGGGCTGGTGTTGCGGGGCGGCCGCCTGAAGGGCTGTCTCGTTGGTTTGGTTCTCTGGGCCGGCCCCCCGACCTGTTGATCTTCCTGTGCGGCGACCTACTCCGGCCGCCTGAAACTCTCTTCCCCCGAGCATGGGACTGGGGTAGGCCGCCCGAACTGTCCTCTTTTCCCCTCCCTGTTCTGTGGCCTCTTGTTGCCGGACGACCCCCCCCGAACCTTTTGCCCCATCCCTCCGGGCCTGGACTGCGCCCTTTCCGGGTTCCTGATCTCGTCTGTGGGACTGTTGGGGTGTTTGTGGAGGGGGGGGGGATTGTTTTGTGTTTTTGTGTCACTCTGTTTGCCCAAGGGTGTGTTGCCTATTTTGTACTTATTGTGGTTTTGTTCTTGTTACCCGGGATTATGGGCTTTTTTTCTATAGCCTTGTTGGTTGTTTGTCTCTCTCCCTCCTGCCAGCACCCCATCCACCCACCCTAGGGGGGTGGGGGGGGGCTTGGGTGTTACTCTGGCCGCTCAGAGCTCGGCCTTGAGGGGGAGGTACTGTCATAACCCGAGTGTCGATTCTGGCCACACTCGGGTCTCATATCTTTTTGTTCCCTGGCTTTGGCAGCTGAGGGTTCCTTCCAGCTCCTCGGGCTCTTATTGTGAAGGCGCCCGGGGGAGCTCCCTGCTGTCAAAGTCAGCTGCTGCTCTGCTGTCATTAGCAGCAGCTGTGCCGCGTTGGGGTCATTAGCCGCCAGAGATATAAGCGGGTGCTAAATGTCCTCCAGCGCGGCAGTCTCTGTTATATCCTGTTATGATCACCTGCTATGCTCTTCTGTATGTTCAGCCACGTTCCGTCGTGCTCCTGTTATTCTCAGGTATGTTCCTTTGAGACCTTACTCTCACTGTTGTCCGTCTGGCGCATCG
Source organism: Pholidichthys leucotaenia (assembly GCA_020510985.1). Classification (NCBI taxonomy): domain Eukaryota; kingdom Metazoa; phylum Chordata; class Actinopteri; order Cichliformes; family Pholidichthyidae; genus Pholidichthys; species Pholidichthys leucotaenia. The sequence goes on along the minus strand of CM035839.1, from coordinate 389,611,876 downwards.
GGTGTCCCCCGGTTCAGACGTCACCCAGCCACTGTATGTGTTCTGTGAGTGTTCTGCCTTATCCTCAATAAATTACCACTGCAAACTCTCTGGTGACTGAGGCGTCTCGTGACGGTCCGTGAGGGCCGTTGTGACAGCACCAGGCTGGGAAGACTGAATCTGCAATAGGTAAGCAGCTTGGTGTGAAGAAATCAACTGTGGGAGCAATTATTAGAAAATGGAAGACATACAAGACCACTGATAATCTCCCTCGATCTGGGGCTCCACGCAAGATCTAAACCCGTGAGGTCAAAATGATCACGAGAACGGTGAGCAAAAATCCCAGAACCACACGGGGGGACCTAGTGAATGACCTGCAGAGAGCTGGGACCAAAGTAACAAAGGCTACATCAGTAACACACTACACCGCCAGGGACTCAAATCCTGCAGTGCCAGACGTGTCCCCCTGCTTAAGCCAGTACATGTCCAGGCCCGTCTGAAGTTTGCTAGAGAGCATTTGGATGATCCAGAAGAGGATTGGGAGAATGTCATATGGTCAGATGAAACCAAAATAGAACTTTTTGGTAAAAACTCAACTTGTCGTGTTTGGAGGAGAAAGAACACCATACCTACTGTGAAGCATGGGAGTGAAAACATCATACTTTGGGGCTGTTTTTCTGCAAAAGGACCAGGACGACTGATCTGTGTAAAGGAAAGAATGAATGGGGCCATGTATTGTGAGATTTTGAGTGAAAACCTCCTTCCATCAGCAAGGGCATTGAAGGTGAAACGTGGCTGGGTCTTTCAGCATGACAATGATCCCAAACACACTGCCCGGGCAACGAAGGAGTGGCTTCGTAAGAAGCATTTCAAGGTCCTGGAGTGGCCTAGCCAGTCTCCAGATCTCAACCCCATAGAAAATCTTTGGAGGGAGTTGAAAGTCCGTGTTGCCCAGCGACAGCCCCAAAACATCACTGCTCTAGAGGAGATCTGCATGGAGGAATGGGCCAAAATACCAGCAACAGTGTGTGAAGACCTTGTGAAGACTTACAGAAAACATTTGACCTCTGTCATTGCCAACAAAGGGTATATAACAAAGTATTGAGATGAACTTTTGTTATTGACCAAATACTTATTTTACCGAGGAATTTACCAATTAATTCATTAAAAATCCTTCAGTGTGATTTTTTGGATTTTTTTTTTTCTCATTTTGTCCCTCACAGTTGAGGTATACCTATGATGAAAATTGGAGACCTCTCTCATCTTTTAAGTGGGAGAACTTGCACAATTGGTGGCTGACTAAATACTTTTTCCCCCCACTGTATTGCTGCACTGTGCTACGAAGTTAAATAACCAAACATGGCTGTGTGACTTATGTAATGCAGCCTTGAATTATGGTGGGATAAATATTTTACGTTATTGACTTTCATCATTAATTTACAGCAGTGGAAAAACTAACTTTGTACACTTTATAAATCTGTTATGTTGTTGATGATGATATCTGGTTTTCAGGAGTGCAAACTTGAGTCCCAGTAACTCCCACCCAGGGTCAACTCATATATTAACATGTAGTAAAGACCCAGATGTGCACTAAATGCCAAAGCAAACACACAAACGTACTGGCACATCTCGGGCCTCTTTCATCATGCCCCGCATCTAGAGGCCCCAGCGTGCACCCGGGTTAAGCGAATGTAACATCAGACTTGTGGGATGAGAGTACAAGAGACTAAAACATTCATAAACAAAATTAACACTGTACGGTTTGAAGTCACTGCATACAACACATGCATACTGTAACAGTTACAGGATGCTTACATAGAAACTATAAGTGCAAGTAAAGCATAGAAACACCATAAAGAGGCCAGAGGGAAACATGAAATATAAAGAAGATACAGAAAATTGAGGCATTTCAGAAATTAAAAATGTAAAGGTATATGTTTGTCCTGACCAACATTAGTATAACAGAAGCTTTTTGTGGTTGAGAAATTTTAGTTATTCAAAGAAAGAAAGACAGACCCAAACACACCAAAAAGCCACAGCTAGTACATAGGCACACCATTTGTGCAGTATTACTAAACGGTGAGTACGTTTCAGGAAATCCTTTCTTGGGGGCATTTTCTCCATGGTCAATGTGCAACACATGTTTTACTGCATGGTTGTGAGTTTTACTCAGATGCTGAAAGTTATAGAGAGTGTAAAGTGAGAGTGCGCTGCATATCTTCCAGGGTTAATTGTATCATAAATTCACAAGCCACTAAAAAGGACAGGCATGGCTGGAATTCACACGTCAACTCCTCACTTTCTCACAGCCACTGCTCAGTATTGTGTGTGTGAGTGTGCGTGCGTGTCATATATGACTATTAAAAATTCAACAAAGTACAGTGGGGCAAAAAAGTATTTAGTCAGCCAGCAATTGTGCAAGTTCTCCCACTTAAAAGATGAGAAAGGTCTCCAATTTTCATCATAGGTATACTTCAACTATGAGAGACAAAATGAGGAAAAAAAAATCCAGAAAATCACATGGAAGGATTTTTAATGAATTAATTGGTAAATTCCTCGGTAAAATAAGTATTTGGTCACCTACAAACAAGCAAGATTTTTGGCTCTCACAGACCTGTAACTTCTTCTTTAAGAGGCTCCTCTGTCCTCCACTCATTACCTGTATTAATAGCACCTGTTTGAACTTGTTATCAGTATAAAAGACACCTGTCCACAACCTCAAACAGTCAGACTCCAAACTCCACTATGGCCAAGACCAAAGAGCTGTCAAAGGACACCAGAAACAAAATTGTAGACCTGCACCAGGCTGGGAAGACTGAATCTGCAATAGGTAAGCAGCTTGGTGTGAAGAAATCAACTGTGGGAGCAATTATTAGAAAATGGAAGACATACAAGACCACTGATAATCAGAATCAGAATCAGAATCAGAATCAGCTTTATTGGCCAAGTATGCACAACACATACAAGGAATTTGACTTTGGCTAAAAACTTGCTCTCATTGTTCAGGTGGAGGATTTAAATAAGGATTCAATGACAACAGAGTATGTACAGTAAATTACAGTCTGTCCACGTTTCTATAAAAGGATGCAAATATATACAGGAATATATGCAGTTATTTACTCAGACTAACCACACTTTGCAGAAATATATGAAAAAATATACAGTCACACAGTATTTCAATGTGAACTCAGATTCAGTGATATAATGTGAATGAAGTAAAAAGCAGTGTGAGAGTTATGTGCAATGTAATAATGGATGAAAAGTCATGAGTACAGCAACAGGTAGGACTAGGTGAATGTTAGGAGTTCATCAGAGTGATGGCTTGAGGAAAGAAACTGTTCCTGTGACGGGTGGTTTTGACCTTCAGTGATCTGTAACGACGACCAGAAGATAGAAGTTCAAACAGTTTGTGGCCGGGGTGTGATGGGTCAGCACAGATGTTTCCCGCCCGTTTCCTGGTTATGGACCGATATAAGTTCTCAATGGAGGGTAGGTCAGTACCAATGATCCTCTCCGCAGACTTAATGATCCGCTGCAGTCTGGTCTTGTCCTGTTTAGTGGCAGATCCAAACCAGACAGTGATGGAAAAGCAGAGGACAGATTGGATGATGGCGGTGTAGAAGACAACCAGCAGCTCCTGAGGCAAATCAAACTTCTTGAGCTGACGCAGAAAAAACAACCTCTGCTGGGCCTTTTTCCGGACAGTGTCTATATGGGAGGACCACTTCAGGTTCCGGGAGATTGTGGTACCCAGAAACTTGAAGGAGTCCACAGTGGACACTGTGCTGTTGAGGGTGGTGAGTGGGGGGAATGAAGGGGGGTGTTGCCTGAAATCCACAGTCATCTCCACCGTTTTGGCTGGGTTAAGTTCAAGATGGTTCTGGCTGCACCAGAGGATCAGCTGCTCCACCTCCCGCCTGTATGCAGACTCATCATCATCCCGGATCAAACCGATGACTGTGGTGTCGTCCGCAAACTTCAGGAGCTTCACCGAAGGGTCCTCTGAGGTGCAGTCATTGGAGTAGAGGGAGAAGAGCAGTGGGGAAAGGACACATCCTTGGGGGGCGCCAGTACTAATTTTTCGGGAGCTGGATGTAAATCTCCCTAGCTTCACCTGTTGCCACCTGTCAGTCAGAAAGCTGGAGATCCACTGGCAGGTGGAGGGGGGCACCTTGAGCTGGAGGAGTTTCTGATGAAGAATGCCTGGGATGATGGTGTTGAACGCTGAGCTGAAGTCGACAAACAGGATCCTGGCGTACGTCTCTGGGGAGTCGAGGTGTTGCAGGATGTAATGTAGTCCCATATTCACTGCATCATCCACTGACCTGTTTGACCGGTAGGCAAACTGCAGTGGGTCCATCAGGGGGCCTGTGATGACCTTCAGGTGGTTCAGCACCAATCTCTCCAAGGATTTCATGACCACAGAGGTCAGGGCAACAGGTCTGTAGTCGTTTAATCCTGTAACAGAGGGTTTCTTGGGAACTGGAATGATGATGGAGCGTTTGAAGCAGGAAGGCACTTCACGCAGCTCCAGTGATCTGTTAAAGATCCGGGTGAAGATGGGGGCCAACTCGTTGGAGCAGACTCTCAGGCAGGACGGAGACACACCATCAGGTCCTGCAGCCTTCTTGATCTTTTGTCTCTGAAAGACCCGGCGCACCTCCTCTTCACAGATCGTTAGTGCTGGTGGGAGGTCAGAGTGGAGGAGGGATGGAGTTCCTGGGGCTGCAGATAATCCTTTTGTGTGGGTGGGAGGTGAGAACTGTAGGTTCTTTTCAAACCTGCAGTAAAAGCTGTTTAGGTCATTAGCCAGCTGGAGGTTTTCCTCAGGGTGGGGGGATGGTCTCCTGTAGTTGGTGATATTCTGCAGGCCTCTCCAGACAGAAGCAGAGTTGTTGGCTGAGAAGTTTTTTTGTAACTTCACACTGTAGCTCCTCTTAGCAAGCCTGATCTCCTTCGTCAGCATGTTTCTGGCCCGCTTGTACAGAGTCCAGTCACCAGTCCTGTAGGCCTCCTCCTTGGTCTGACGTAGCTGCTTCAGTTTAGGAATGAACCAGGGTTTATTGTTGTTGTATGTGCAGAAGGTCTTGGTCTGCACACACATGTCCTCGCAGAAACAGATGTATGACGTCACAGTGTCAGTGAGTTCATTTAAGTTAATGGCTGCAGCTTCAAAAACACTCCAATCTGTGCAGTCAAAGCAGGCTTGTAACTTCAGCTTTGATTCCTCAGTCCATTTCTTCACAGTCCTTACAACAGACTTGGAAGTTTTTAGTTTCTGTCTGTATGTTGGAATAAGATGGAGCAGACAGTGGTCAGAAAAACCCAGAGCTGCACGGGGGACGGCATGATAGGCATTTCTTAAAACTGTGTAACAGTGGTCGAGTGTATTTGTGTCCCTGGTGGGACATTTAATATGCTGTCTGTATTTAGGAAGCTCATTTGTGAGATTAGCTCTATTGAAATCACCCAGAATGATAAGCAGAGAGTCTGGATGTTTTTTCTCCACCTCTGCTATCTGGTCAGCGAGGTGTTGCAGGGCCTCTGTTGTAGAAGCAGCAGGCGGGATATAAATTCCGACCAGAATAAATGAGGAGAACTCTCGCGGTGAATAAAAGGGTTTACAGTTTATGAACAGTGACTCTAGGTTAGGGCTACAAAACTTCTTCAACACTGTGACATCAGTACACCAACCTTCGTTTATGTAGAAGCAGATTCCACCACCTTTAGTCTTTCCAGAGAATTCTCGGCTGCGATCAGCGCGAAACAGCTGGAATCCGTCCAGGCAGACCGCGCTGTCCGGGATGTGTTCACTCAGCCAGGACTCCGTGAAACAAAGGGCGCCAGATCTGCTAAAATCCCGGTTTTTGTGAGTCAGGAGCAGCAGTTCATCCATTTTGTTCGCCAAACTGCGGATATTTGCCAGATGGATCGATGGGAGCGGCGTGCGAAATCCTCGTTTCTTCAGCCTGACTAGCGCACCGGCACGTTTACCACGCCGCCTTCGTTTCCGGCCAGCGCCAATAGCCGCTGCTCCCACAGCTAAGATTGACTGAAAAAACTTCAGATCAGCAGCAGCAACTGGCGGAGAAGTTGCATTGGGAGGTAGTCTGAGTGAAAGTAGTTCCTCCCTTGAATAGGTGATTCGGACAGAAGAGCAGAAGTCCAAAAAAACACACAAAATTATCAAAAACATCAGAAAGCAGAAGCCAGTGGCTGCCATCCGCGGCGCCATCTTGGATCTGGGGCTCCATGCAAGATCTCACCCCGTGGGGTCAAAATGATCACGAGAACGGTGAGCAAAAATCCCAGAACCACATGGGGGGACCTAGTGAATGACCTGCAGAGAGCTGGGACCAAAGTAACAAAGGCTACATCAGTAACACACTACGCCGCCAGGGACTCAAATCCTGCAGTGCCAGATGTGTTCCCCTGCTTAAGCCAGTACATGTCCAGGCCCGTCTGAAGTTTGCTAGAGAGCATTTTGGATGATCCAGAAGAGGATTGGGAGAATGTCATATGGTCAGATGAAACCAAAATAGAACTAGTTGAGATGAACTTTTGGGATAGACCAAATACTTATTTTACAGAGGAATTTACCAATTAATTCATTAAAAATCCTTCAATGTGATTTTCTGGATTTTTTTTTCTCATTTTGTCTCTCATAGTTGAGGTATACCTATGATAACTAAAGCTCAAGGTTTAGTGATATGTGGTGGGGACTTCAATCTTAGACTGAATCCATACTGGAATGCTTCTGGTAATTCCCCACATCAAAATAACACCCAAAACAGGAAGACTCGGATGCTACTAAAAGAATTGGGAATCTGTGACGTGTGGAGGGAACTCAACCCCAGTGTAAAAGACTATACATTTTACTCAACTCCACATTCATCTTACTCAAGGATTGACTATTTTTTTATGTTTAATAGAGACATTGGAAGAGTAAAAACATGTAAAATAGGACTGATGGATCTCTCCGACCACAGTCCGATCTACATGGACTTAAATATCCAAAAATACACAAATAATACATTTTCTTGGAGGTTAAATTCAAATGTCCTGAAAGGACCATTGAAAGATGAATTGGAATCAGATATTCTCAGATATTTGGAAGATAACGATAATGGAGAAGTATCCCCTTTAATACTGTGGGATGCATGTAAAGCTGTAATAAGAGGAAAGATTATTGCAAAACTGGCAACCCAAAAGAAACTAAGACAAGAAAAACTATCCACATTAGAGTCAGAACTTAGGAACCTAGAAAAAGAACACAAAGGCAACACTCATTCTACTGACTCGCTCAAGATTAAGGAAATTAAAAACCAAATAAATGAGATCTACACAATAGAAATCCAGAAGAAACTTACATTTCTGAAACAAAAATACTATGAAGCAGGCAGTAAATCGGCAAAATTGCTAGCCTATAAATTGAGGAAACATCAAACAGAAAGAGCAATCTACAAAATCAGAGACCCAGTATCAAAGGAAATAAAATTCAGAATTCAGGATATTCTTAAAAACTTCGAGAATTACTATAAGAACTTATACTCCCACAAAAAACATAAAAACGCATCCGAGGCATTCCTAAACACATTAAACCTTCCCCAACTTACGGAGTCACAAAATAAAACACTACTGTCAGAAATACATCCTAAAGAATTGGAAAAAGCAATTATGAAACTTAAAGCTAACAAATCCCCAGGAGCTGATGGCTATACAGCAGAGTGGTACAAAACCTTTAAACAGCAACTATCTCCTCTCCTCCTGAAAACATTTAATTATGTCCTCCACACAGGGGAAATCCCCCCCTCCTGGAGAGAAGGGGTCATTGCAGTTATACCTAAACCTGAAAAGGATAAACTAGAGTGCTCCAACTACAGACCAATCAGTGTACTAAATCAGGACTATAAGCTTTTTACCATTATCCTTGCCAAAAGGTTAGAAAATATACTGACAGACCTAATTCATTTAGACCAAACAGGTTTTATAAGACAAAGACAGACACAAGACAACATTCGACGCACTTTACACATAATTCATCATATAAAAAAATATAACTTAAATGCAGTCATATTGGGATTAGATGCTGAAAAAGCATTCGATTCGGTTGACTGGTCTTTTCTATATAGAATCTTATCCAGTTTCAATTTTCATAACAACTTCATTAGAACTATACAGGCATTATATAAAAAACCAACAGCTAAAATAAGGATTAACGGTAATTTATCATCATCTTTTGAACTGGAAAGAGGATGTCGTCAGGGCTGCCCCTTGTCTCCACTGCTCTTTGCAATCTTCATAGAACCTCTGAGCCAATGGATAAGACAAAACCAAAAAATTCAAGGTATTACACTTGGTCAGAAGGAACATAAAATAGCACTCTTTGCTGATGACATTTTAATATACCTAGGGCAGCCGGACACTTCTTTACCAGAACTAACCTCAGTTTTTTCAGAGTATGGAGATTTATCGGGGTACAAATTAAATATGCATAAAACCCAAGTTTTAACATTCAACTATGACCCAAATCATTATTCACTAAGCAAACTCAAAACTAACTGGGAGTCGGAATCTATGAAATATCTGGGGGTCAATATCCCGAAACAACTCAACAAAATTATATCACTAAACTATGATCCACTGGTGACAAAAATAAAATCTGACCTAGCAAGATGGAATATGATACCATTCTTGGGTACTGCACAAAGAATTGAAGCAGTCAAAATGAATATACTTCCACGTCTTCTATACCTTTTCCAAACAATACCGGTAGAACCTCCCAAAAAAACATGGCAGGAGCTGGACAGAAGGATCTCAAGATTCATATGGCAGGGCAAGAGACCTAGAATCAGATATAGAACCCTACAGCTAAACAAAGACAAAGGTGGGCTTGCGCTGCCAAATATCAGGGACTACTTTAAAGCCGCACAAATTAAAACTTTAGTAGAGATATGTAACCCAGTCTACACTGCACAATGGAAGGAGATCGAATGCCAAATAACAAGTGACATCCCCCTACAGGCGATAATAGGGAACAATGTCTTACCTAAGCTTTTGAATAACACTAACCCGTGGATAGAGACCCCGCTAAAAATTTGGTTTAAGATAGTCAGAGAGAATCAAACTAAAGAGCCCTATCGACTTCTGCAATGGATCGCCTATGATCAGGACTTTACTCCTAATAAAACAGACACCAGATTTAAAAAGTGGAAGGAGAAAGGGCTGATAAAATATTACGATTTTTTTAAAGGGCAAATCTTAAGAAGTTTTGAAGATTTGAAAAAACAAGGCCTAATAAATCAAGACCTTTACAGGTTCTTCCAGCTTAGACACCACATAAACAATATACTTAAAAAGGAGGTTTTGGAAAGGGCCTAGTCAGGTGTTCTGAAGGTCTTCTTAATGGCATATAAAGGGATCCCAGGGATCAGATACATTTCTAAAATATACCAAGGTCTTCAAGACTTAAAAGGAGACAACACATCTTATATAAAAGAGAGATGGGAAAAAGAGGGGAATTTCACTTTACAACTGGAAATATGGGAAAAGCTAAATAAACAGCAATGGAAAAGTACCTCATCCCTGCAGTGGAGAGAATTTGGATGGAAAAACTTGGCAAGATTTTTCAGAACACCTGCACAAAACAAATTTACCCATAAGGGATTGAACTGTTGGCGCTTGTGTGGTGAAAAGACTGCAAATCATTTTCATGTGTTTTGGTCATGCCCAGTTATCCACCAATATTGGACCAAGGTACAGACAATATTGGGGAAAATATTCAAAATTACAGTTCCCTTTTCTTTTGTAACTTTGTATTTGGGTTTACTACCGGACTCACTGGAAAGACGAGGAGAAAAATACTTATTCAATGTTTTAATATTGGCAAGCAAAAAAGCTCTAACTAAAAAATGGATGTTGAAGGACTGTCCTACACCTGAAGATTGGACTAACGTGATCCAAGACATTTACTCGATGGAAAAGTTGACATTCGCACTGAGACAGGACATGGATGGGTTCATGAACTTTTGGCAACCCTGGACCACATATGTGTCTTCCATTAGATCTAATCTTTGACAAATACCATTTCAATAATGGTTCCACTCTTTGTTCCAATGCTACTCAGATGCTCTTTTATCTTTATTTACTTACTTTTTCTTTTTGTTTGTTTTTTACTGGTTTGTTTGTTTTTTTTTTTGTTATTTGTTTTTTGTTTTTTTTTCTCTTTAATTTCACTTTTTCTTTCACTTTAAAAAAAAAAAGGGGGTGTTGTAAGAATTAATCTTCCAATGTTGTCAGATATCAGAAAATAAGGGAACATGTGATGAAAATGTAAACAATGCATTGCTGTAACGACCTGTATACCCTTTACAAAAACTTAAATAAAAAAAAAAAAAAAAATCTTGTTGATTGCATGTAAAAAAACAATCACAAAAAAATGGCGATCAGAAGTTCTTCCTGACCAAGAGCAATGGACTGACATTGTTGAGGACATACGTATGATGGAAAAACTAACATATCGACAAAGAATGCAAGAAGGACTATCTGAAAAAAAAATGGCAGAAATGGACACACTACAAAGTGCAACAACGAGACAGAAATTGAAAGAATAACCAAAGACACTGGAAAAACCAGAAGAATTAAGAGATGGAAACTAAAAACTTGATGCTCCAACATTTGTCCCCCCCTTTTTTTTCCTTTTTTTTCTTTCTTACTGTAGCCCCTTTGTTTTTAAATGTAGACTGTGATCTGAATGCAATATATATAATGAAAAATCAATAAAAATCTAAGTTACAAAAAAAAAAAATACCCAGCTACAGACAATACATCAAAGGCATGTTATCATCAAAGGAACTGCAGTCAGGCATGGGACATTTGCAACACAATGAGAGCAGGAAGCATGAACGTTTGCATTTGCATCATACACATCCACAGGATACTGGCGCCTGAACTAGACACGGAGAGGCTGCCTATTGATCTCCACACACACATCTCATTGCTCTGCTAATTGCCCCGGCTGAGCGCTCTGTTTGTCCGTGGCTGTTGTGGGGGTTACCCCATACCTAGTACCTCTCTGGAGATTAAAGCTTCGAGGAGTTTGATCATTTGTTTGGACAGATGCAGTTGGACAGCTACTGTATATAGTGTTTTAATCCAGTTTATGAAAGGTGAACCAAACCCAGACTTATTTAACATCATCCATCCATCTATCTTCTACCGCTTTTCCAGAGGTCCGGGTCGCGGAGGCAGCAGTTCAAGCAGAGAAGCCCAGACTTCCCTCTCCCCCGCCACCTGGTCCAGCTCTTCAGAGAGGATACCAAGGCGTTCCCAGACCAGCTGGGAGACATAGTCTGTCCACCGAGTCCTGGGTCTGCCCCGGGGTCTCCTCCCAATGGGACGTGCCCGAAACACCTGAAGTGGGAGGCGTCCAGGAGGCATCCTAATCAGATGCCCATACCACCTCAACTAACTCCTTTCAATGTGGAGGAGTGGAGGAGCAGCAGTTCTACTCTGAGCCTCTCCCGGATGACTGAGCTCCTCACCCTATCTCTGAGGGTGAATCCAGCAATCCTACGGAGAAAGCTCATTTCAGCCGCTTGTATCCGCGATCTTGTTCTTAAGATAAGATAAGCCTTTATTAGTCCCACAATGGGGAAATTCCAGGATTGCAACAGCACAGGGATAGCAACACTCAGAGCAATAATTAAGAAGATACGAAAAATATAAATAAGAGCAGTGGATATACATAAGTACACATAAATATATAAATATATATACAAAGTGCGGAGCATTGTAGCAAGATGGAATAAACAGCATAACCGTCTACTTAGTTATCCTACATAGTATGAATATGGACCCATACATATTGTCACCCTCCATAGCAACTGATATTGTCCTAGTTGTATACTGGAGGGGACCATTTGTGTAAGTCTGTTGCGTCTTTTGCATTCAATACTACTAGGTCGTCACATTTTTTTGCTATCTCTGCTAGCAGCCCTGCTTAGGTTATACAGTCTGACAGCCGTAGGTAGGAAGGACCTGTGAAACCTCTCGGTTGCACACCATCTTTCGGTCATTACCCAAAGCTCGTGACCATAGGTGAGAGTAGGAACGTAGATTGACTGGTAAATCGACAGTTTTGCCTTAGAACTCAGCTCCCTCTTCACCACAACAGACCGGTACAACGTCCGCATCACTGCAGATGCTGCTCCGATCAGTCTGTCAATCTCTCGCTCCATTTTCCCCTCACTCATGAATAAGACCCCAAGATACTTAAACTCCTCCACTTGGGGCTGGAGCCCTGTCCCCAAACCAGAGAGGACAATCCACCTTTATCCAGCTGAGGACCATGGACTCGGACTTGAAGGTGCTGATTCTCATCCCAGCTGCTTCACACTCAGCGGCAAACCGTCCCAGCAAGAGCTGTAGGTCATTGCTGGATGAAGCCAAAAGGACAACATCATCTGCAAACAGAGATGAGATCCTGTGGTCGCCAAGCATGATGCCCTCCATTCCCTGGCTGCGCTTAGAAATCCTGTCCATAAAAATTATGAACAGGATCGGTGACAAAGGGCAGCCCTGGCGGAGTCCAACTCTCACTGGGAATGAGTCCGACCGAGTGTTGGCAATACGAACCAAATTCTCACAACAGTCGTACAGAGACCGAATATCTCGTAACAACAAGCCTGATACCCCGTATTCCTGAAGTACCCCCCACAAAAAACCACGAAGGACGCGGTCAAATGCCTTCTCCAAGTCCACAAAACACATGTAAACTGGTTGGGCAAACTCCCACGAACCCTCGAGAATTCTCGAGAGGGTAAAGAGCTGGTCCGATGTGCCACGGCCAGGACAAAAACCACATTGCTCCTCCTGAATCCGAGGTTCGACCAACGGCCAGACTCTCCTCTCCAGTACCTTGGCATAGACGTCCCAGGGAGGCTGAGGAGTGTGATCCCTCTAAAGTTGGAGCACACCCTCCGGTCCCCTTTTTTGAAGAGAGGAACCACCACCCCAGTTTGCCATGCCAAAGGCACTGCCCCCGACCTCCACGCAATGTTGCAGAGGCGTGTAAACCATGACAGCCCTACAACATCCAGGGCCTTGAGGTACTCAGGGCAAATCTCATCCACCCCCGGGGCCCGGCCACCAAGGAGATTTTTAACCACCTTGGCGACCTCAGCCCCTGTGATAGGCGAGTCATTCCCCTCGTCCACAAACCCTGCTTCCTCTGTGGAAGGCATATCAGTGGGATTGAGGAGATCCTTGAAGTATTCCTTCCACCACCTGACGATATCCCCAGTGGAAGTCAACAGCGCCCCATCTGCACCATACACAGTGTGGACAGGGAGCCGCTTTCCCCTCCTGAGCCGCCGGACAGTTTGCCAGAATCTCTTCGAGACTGACCGAAAGTCTTGTTCCATGGCCTCACTGAACTCCTCCCATACCCGGGTTTTTTCTTCAGCAACCACCCGAGCTCCACTCCGCTTGGCCTGCCGGTACACCTCAGCTGCTTCGGGAGTCCCACAAGCCAACCAAGCTTGATAGGACTCCTTCTTCAGCTTAATGGCCCCCCTCACCACTGGTGTCCACCACTTGGTTCGAGGGTTGCCACCACGAGATGCACCGACCACCTTGCGGCCGCAGCTCTGGACCGTCGCTTCAACAACAGAGGTGGAGAACATGGCCCATTCAGACTCCATGTCTCCAGACTCCCTCGGAATGTGGTTGAAGTTCTTCCGGAGGTGGGAGGTGAAGACCTCCCGGACAGGGGCCTCAGCCAGACATTCCCAGCACACCCTCACTATACGTTTGGGTCTACCAGGTCTGAATGGCTTCCTCCACTGCCGTCGGATCCAACTCACCACCAGGAGGTGATCAGTTGACAGCTGTGCACCTCTCTTTACCCGAGTGTCCAAGACATATGGTCGCAGGTCTGATGACACGATAACAAAATCGATCATTGACCTGCAACCTAGGATGTCCTGGTGCCAGGTGCACATATGGACACCCTTATGCTTGAACATGGTGTTCGTTATGGACAAACTGTGGTTAGCACAGAAGTCCAATAACTGAACACCACTCGGGTTCAGATCGGGCAGGCTGTTCCTCCCAATCACTCCCCTCCAGGTTTCACTGTCGTTGCCCACATGTGCATTGAAGTCCCCCAGAAGGACAATGGAGTCTCCAAGAGGAGCACCCTCCAGCACCCCAGTCACAGACTCCAAAAAGGGTGGGTACTCTGAAACATCATTTGGTGCATAGGCACAAATGATGGTCAGGACCCGTTTCCCAACCCGAAGGTGCAGGGAAGCAACCCTTTCATCCACCGGGGAAAACTCCAGTATAGAGGCAGCAAGGTGGGGGGATACAAGAATACCCACCACTGCTCGTCGCCTCTCACCCGCGGCAACTCCAGAAAAGGCCAGGTGTAACCCAGCTGAGAAAATGACCCCTTTTTTTCTCAGATGTCAATTGTATTAATACAATTGTGTGATTTTATTTTGAAAAACGATTATTTTGGGAAGAGGAAGTGTGATCCTCATTATCCAACTTTTAAATTTCCGTTTCATGGTCACGTTGGGTGATTGTGGTCTTTTCATTCGTTAAGAGCGATATTAGCCCCGCCTTCCGAGCAGAGGCAGCAGGCGCGCACTCGGGTTTTGGTCTTTTACGATCTGAGAGCGAACGAGAGAGGCTGTGGACGGTTTGGTTCACACTGATACCTCTTCTTGGTGAGTTTAATTTAGATAGATGCTGTAAATGGATCTAAACATTGTCCAAATGCTAATTTGAAACCCTTATTATCCTAAGTTGACGGGAGCACAAGCTTGAGAGGCATGGTGCATGTGTCCTTTGCTGTGTTCACGCTGATATCTCATCTTTGTGAGTGGAAACCAAGTGTGTGATAAAGAGAAGCATGCTAGCGTTATGCTAATGCTAATCGCGAGTGGATTTTTTCCTGTTTAAAAGCAATGGAAAAGGCTATTTTTGTGTCTGTATGGGTTTCCTAAATGTGATTTCAGTTCCCAACAGTATGCTGAAGTACTTTTAGTTCTTATGCACTATTTCTGTCAAATGTAATGTGTAGTTTGATGCTAAAAGCACATGGTGTTGGTCTCCTATGTAAATTCATAGGTTATGCTAAACCCAGTAGCTCAGACAGGGTTTTACCGATTTAAAAGGGAATATTGGAAGTAATGGGACAGTATATTCCCTGGTTATGTGATAGATTAATTGTATTTCATTTCATGATTTACAAAGACAAGGTTAAAAGGGATTAATCATAATTTCATGGTTAAATGATGTAGAGATAAAAAGAGAAATTCATTTAAATGGTTACATGAGAAAAAAGTATTTCATGTACTACCAGAGAGATTTTGAGAAAAGAAAACATGCCTGAAAGGTGTGAAATGTGAATTGTAAGATCTTACTATATTACTGGATTGTAATAATAGTAATATGAGAGAAGAATTTAAACACTAAGCTATGGTGTTATATAAGAAAGGATTGGAAAACGAATTACTCTAGCTGTAAACAATAATACCATTATTGTTGTGCAGGCTAGGTTTTTTTGGTTGCCGATCAAGAACCTTCTGGATCCTGGATTCTCTCCGAATGGAGATGGCGAGCCTGACCCGAGACTGAACCGAGATCTGACCAGATCTCGACTGAAGGACATCCTTCCTCTCTCCAGTGCCCAACGTTGAAGTGGTAACAACCCAAGCTGCCGCTTTAAAAGAGGAAAGGAAACCTGAGTCTGCAGATACAAGATATCTTGACTGGTCAAACGACTAAACCAAACGGACAAACAAACACTGAGCTCTGTAGGACATCTTTGGGGTTTTATTTCATACCGGCCGTTGTATATTTGTATAGTGGTAAATTGTCTGTATATATTGCTCACTTTTTCCCTATAAATAACAACCATTATTGCTTATTTCTTGCCTCCAGGTATTTCACTCCACACTCACTTTAATTCCCTATTGTAACCCTTACGAACCTAGCAACTGGTCTACACTTAATTATTTCCCTTACCTAATTAACATAAGGCAAGGGTTACAATAAGAAGTGGCGAGCCCAGCCAGGAGCCTTTTTCTTCTTTCTCTTACGTTATTTCAAGCCTATACGTACCCAAAATGGATATTGTTGAACGTGAATCTGTGAAAATTCCAAATGCAGTGATAGTGAGTGAAATCGCTGGAGATGAGCAACTTGATGAAGTGACTGAGTTTTTGAAACGTATGGATCGATTTCAAGAGTCATAAAAGTAACAGATAGTAAGTCTGAGTTTTTCCAGAGTGCTATTTTTGAGTATCACTCGGGTATTGCTTTTGAAACTCTTGACCCATTGCCATGTACTCATGTATCTGATAGTGGAGCCAGCTATATGATACAATCTCTTGCCAGTGTTTATACGCACCGTGTAGGGAGCGAAATGACCAAGTCATTTCTCACTAAAATTAAAAACCTAGTGAAGATGAGGGGCAGAGATTTTGCAGATGTCCTGAAATACGTGATGTTACGGATGTCTGAGGCAATCAAAGAATCTGAAAATGATCAATCAGAGCAAGTTAAGTTGCCTGATAACTTACCTGAAGCTTTCTTAGATGAACCTCAACCTCAGCCTTCTGCAGCTGAGCCCAGTATTCAAGGTGCACAGCCAACTAACCAGTCAAATCACACGGCAAGCACCCCAGCTCAAAGTATGCCCACCATTTCTGCACATGATTTAAATCCCCCAGAAGTGCAACGTGTGGTAGTTGAGCACATTGTAGAAAGGGAAGATTTTTCCATGCAGCCGTTTTCACAAAAGCTCGGAGCTTTTTCTGGCAAAGACCTCCGACCAACTTATGAGCTAGATTATGATACTTGGCGCTCCAGTGTAGAATTAATCTTGACTGATCCTTCTATGTCCAAATTGCAACAATCCCACATGCAAACTGTGCAATGCAGATCAGGTGAAAATGAGAACAATATCATGTTAAACTCACTCCAAGAACTCTCAAAACAAGTTGCAGAAATTCAAACGCAACTAGTAAAACTAACTGCAGAACCAAAAGCTCAAAACTCAAAAAGTACACTCAATACAAAGCCAAAAGAGAAACGAAAGTTGGAGGTTCGAAGACGATCAGATACCATCGTAGTTCCGACCATAAATGATACCGGATGGAGACAATACTGAAAATGATCACATTACAACTCAATCAATACTGACGATGGACAGTCTTGGTTACACATGCAATGGGACGTACATGATATTTAGCGCAGGAGGGTTTAACCCAGCTGAGAAAATGACCCCCTTTTTTTCTCAGATGTCAATTGTATTAATACAATTGTGTGATTTTATTTTGAAAAACGATTATTTTGGGAAGAGGAAGTGTGATCCTCGTTATCCAACTTTTAAATTTCCATTTCATGGTCACGTTGGGCGACTGTGGTCTTTTCATTCGTTAAGAGCGATATTAGCCCCGCCTTCCGAGCAGAGGCAGCAGGCGCGCACTCGGGTTTCGGTCTTTTACGATCTGAGAGCGGACGAGAGAGGCTGTGGACGGTCTGGTTCACACTGATACCTCTTCTTGGTGAGTTTAATTTAGAAAGATGCTGTAAATGGATCTAAACATTGTCCAAACGCTAATTTGAAACCCTTATTGTCCTAAGTTGATGGGAGCACGAGCTTGAGAGGCATGGTGGATGTGTCCTTTGCTGTGTTTACGCTGATATCTCATCTTTGTGAGTGGAAACCAAGTGTGTGATAAAGAGAAGCATGCTAGCGTTATGCTAATGCTAATCGCGAGTGGATTTTTTCCTGTTTAAAAGCAATGGAAAAGGCTATTTTTGTGTCTGTATGGGTTTCCTAAATGTGATTTCAGTTCCCAACAGTATGCTGAAGTACTTTTAGTTCTTATGCACTATTTCTGTCGAATGTAATGTGTAGTTTGATGCTAAAAGTACATGATGTTGGTCTCCTATGTAAATTCATAGGTTATGCTAAACCCAGTAGCTCAGACAGGGTTTTACCGATTTAAAAGGGAATATTGGAAGTAATGGGACAGTATATTCCCTGGTTATGATAGATTAATTGTATTTCATTTCATGATTTACAAAGACAAGGTTAAAAGGGATTAATCATAATTTCATGGTTAAATGATGTAGAGATAAAAAGGGAAATTCATTTAATTGGTTACATGAGAAAAAAAGTATTTCATGTACTACCAGAGAGATTTTGAGAAAAGAAAACATGCCTGAAAGGTGTGAAATGTGAATTGTAAGATCTTACTATATTACTGGATTGTAATAATAGTAAGATGAGAGAAGAATTTAATCACTAAGCTATGGTGTTATATAAGAAGGGATTGGAAAACGAATTACTCTAGCTGTAAACAATAATACCATTATTGTTGTGCAGGCTAGGTTTTTTTGGTTGCCGATCAAGAACCTTCTGGATCCTGGATTCTCTCCGAATGGAGATGGTGAGCCTGACCCGAGACTGAACCGAGATCTGACCAAGATCTCGATTGAAGGACATCCTTCCTCTCTCCAGTGCACAACATTCGAAGTGGTAACAACTCAAGTTGCCGCTTTAAAGAGGAAAAGAAACCTGAGTCTGGAGATACAAGATATCTTGACTGGTCAAACGACTAAACCAAAAGGACAAACAAACACTGAGCTCAGTAGGACATTTTTGGGGTTTTATTTCATACCGGCCGTTGTTATATTTGTATAGTAGTAAATTGTTTGTATATATTGTTCGCTTTATCTCTACAAATAACAACCATTATTGCTCATTTCTTGCCTCCAGCTATTTCATTCCACACTCATTTTAATTCCCTATTGTAACCCTTACAAACCTAGCAACTGGTCTACACTTAATAATTTCCCTTACCAAATTAACATAAGGCAAGGGTTTCACAAGCTCCAGCCCCTCTCCAGGAGACTGGTTCCGGAACTGGAGCTGTGTGTTGAGGTGAGGCCGACTATATCTAGCCGGTGTCTCTCAACCTCGTACACCAGCTCAGGCTCCTTCCCCACCAGAGAGGTGACATTCCATGTACTAAAAGCCAGTTTGAAAAGCTTAGGATTAGTTTGCCAAGGTCTCCGCCTTTGACTGCCACTTAATCCACATAGCACCGGACCCCCATGATCCCTCCTGCAGGTGGTGAGCCCACTGGAGGGCAGACCCATGTAACTCCTTCGGGCTGAGTCTGGCTGGGTCCCATGGGTGGAAACCCGGCCACCAGACGCTAGCCATCGAGCCCCTCCCCCAGGCCTGGCTCCAGGATGGGGCCCCGGTAACCCCATACCAGGCGGGGTACAGTGAATCCTTGATCTAGAATTTATCATGAGAGTCTGCTGGATCGTTCTTAGTCTGGCCCTTCACCCAGGACCAGTTTGTCTTGGGTGACCCTATCAGAGATAAATTGCCCCGGACAACATAGCTCCTGGGATCACTGGGGAACGCAAACCCCCCACTGTAGAGGATGCCTTCACAAACGAGACTGAGTTTATTTCTCAGGAAAGGTTTATTTGCAGTCTCATCCTCTAACAGCAAGTATCTCAACAAAAGAGACAGGACAATCTTTCCTCACAGCTCTTATACCTCCAGAGACACAAAACCCCCCACATCAAATATCACACCTTCAACCCACAGTCCTTCAGTAAACATATGAACCCACAGTCCTTCAGTAACATATAGCCTCCGAGGCTCGTTGGCGTCTCTATTGTCTCTTTCGCCTCGGGGGCTCCTGCTGGGACATTGTCTCTGACTTCCCGTCTCTCCAGAAACCACTTCACACCTGCCGAGGTCTCTGCCGGGTCAGGTCCTTTTGGACGTTTGAAGTCTGTAGAGTATGCACCGTCATGCCTACTAAATACATGTGAGAGAAGATGCGTACCATACAAGCATGCCATATATGCGCCCTAAATGTGCGCCATATAACCCCCCCCAAACGTTTAAATAAGGACCAGTTACACCTCAAATGCATAGAATCATGACATATCACACAGAACGAGAAAAAAATTGGCACAACAGATCATACATCCAACTGCCTGGGCTTCAACTCCCTGCCATATCTGCTGTGAGCAGGTCTCGCTCTGCCTGTGGCTGTCTCTTGCATCTGTGGATCAGAGTCATTAGCACATCGTTGTGAAAGCTTAGCAGAGTGTCTCCCCGGCGGCCTGCCGCGGCGGGGGGCCCTGGCCAACTGTACCTGTTCATCAGCTAACACAAAAGCAGGTTTGAGTCTGTTAATGCAGACTAAGTCCCTCCTGTCTCCCAAATCGAGCAAAAAATGCTTTTCCCCGGTTTCTAACACTCTGAACGGTCCATCGTAAGGAGGTCTTAAACCTAACCTCTGTGCGTCGTGTCTAACAAAGACGAATTCTGCATTCTTTAAGGCTTTAGGCACAAAAACGCGTGGAAAACTGTGATGAACTGGACCAGGGAGGGTGTGTGATCCCGCGTCGCTCTGCAGCAGCTGAGCGGGGGGGCGATCTGGTGCGGGGTTCTCAGGAAGAAATTCTCCCGGTAACCGGAGAGGTTGGGCGAAGACAAGTTCGGCCGGAGAGGCTTGCAAATCTTCTTTAGGTGCTGAACGCAACCCTAATAAAACCCATGGAAGCTTATCAACCCAATTTGTGTCCGTGAGAGCCGCTCTGAGGGCTGCTTTCAATGACCGGTGAAAGCGTTCGCACAAACCGTTGGCCTGGGGGTTATACGCAGTTGTGCGATGAATTTTCACCCCCAGGCTGAGTGCCATGGATGACCAGAGCTTGGAAACAAATTGGGGTCCTCTGTCAGACGTTATGTCTGACGGG
Organism: Pholidichthys leucotaenia; assembly: GCA_020510985.1. Classification (NCBI taxonomy): domain Eukaryota; kingdom Metazoa; phylum Chordata; class Actinopteri; order Cichliformes; family Pholidichthyidae; genus Pholidichthys; species Pholidichthys leucotaenia. The sequence continues at coordinate 389,591,080 of CM035839.1, read as the reverse complement.
ACTCCAAAGCGTGCGACCCAAGCCGTTAAAAAAACGCGTGCAACGTCTGCTGCTGTGGTTGACGCCAGGGGAATCGCCTCTGGCCAGCGCGTAGTGCGGTCCACCATAGTTAGAAGGTGTGTGAACCCCTGTGACAGCGGGAGGGGTCCCACCAAGTCGATATGCACGTGGTCGAAGCGTTTGGCTGGGATGTGAAAAGGTTCTAGAGGGGCCCGCGTGTGCTTTTGTACCTTTGCTCTTTGACATGCTGTGCAGGCTGCAGCCCATTCTTTGACCTGTTTACGCAGCCCCGGCCAAACAAAATTCTCTCACACCATTTTGATTGACGCGCGAACGCCCGGGTGTGCCAGCGAATGGATTAAGTCAAAAACACGACGATGCCACGCAGCCAGGACCACGGGGCGGGGGCGCCCCATGGAGATATTGCAGATTAGGGGGGGAATACCTCTTTGATGCACCCTGTGCTCTAGCCTTAGCCCTGTTGGCCCAGCCCTGTTGGCCCCTGTTGGCCCAGACTGGAGCGCGCGCACGTCCGCATCGTTAACCTGCTCAGCGGCCATGGCTGCATAATGTAACCCAACGCAGACCGGGGCTGTGAGCGCTTCCGCGCCGCAAGCCTGGCCCGAGTCTACAGCCGCCGAGTCTGCCCCCTGGGGGCCTGGCATTGCAACTGCACGCGAGAGACAATCTGCCACTACATTGTGTTTACCCGCCACGTGTTGAATGTCGGTGGTAAACTCCGAAATTGCGGCCAGCTGTCTCTGTTGTCGGCCCGACCAAGGCTCTGAAATTTTAGCCATTGCAAAAGTTAATGGCTTATGGTCTACAAAAGCGGTGAAACGGCACCCTTCCAACCAGAACTGGAAGTGGCGGATGGCCAAATGCAGGGCTAAAAGCTCCCTATCAAACGCGCTGTATTTACGCTCGTTATTGCGCAGTGTTTTGCTGAAAAACGCAAGTGGTTGCCAGCTCCCTGCTACCAGTTGCTCGACCACCGCTCCCACTGCCACGTCGGAGGCGTCCGTGGTTAGCGCCATGCGAGCTGCTGGCACCGGGTGTGCCAATAACGCAGCGTTCGCGAGAGCCGATTTGACCTGTGAGAAAGCGCGCTCCCGGTCCGGGGACCACTCGACCTTAGATGCAGGTTTTTGTTTCTTTAATGCCGCGTACAATGGGTGCATGAGCCGTGCCGCGTTGGGGAGGAAACGGTTATAAAAATTGACCATCCCCAAAAATTCTTGCAGTGCCTTAACTGTCTGCGGTTGGGGGAAATCCGTTATTGCGCGCACTTTATCCGGCAGCGGGACCGCACCCTCTGGAGACACACGGTGTCCCAAAAAATCGATTTGCGCTACCCCGAATTGGCACTTCGCTGGGTTAATGATCAGCCCGTGCTCTGTCAGCCTCTGAAAAATGGCTGTGAGGTGGCATTCGTGCTCGGCTTCGGATGCACTGGCTACCAAAATATCATCCAAATAAGCGAACACGAAAGGGAGGCCGTGCAGCACTGCATCCATCATGCGTTGGAACGTCTGCGCGGCGCCTTTGAGGCCGAAAGGCATACGCAAAAACTCGAAAAGCCCGAAAGGGGTTATAACTGCCGTTTTGGGTATGTCTTGCGCGCGGACTGGAACTTGGTGATAACCGCGCACCAAATCTATTTTGGAAAAGATGCGCGCCCCCGCTAAATGTGCCGAAAAATCCTGGATGTGCGGAATCGGGTAGCGGTCGTGTGCTGAAGCATTATTTAATCTGTGGAAATCACCGCAAGGGCGCCACGAGCCATCAGCCTTGGGCACCATGTGCAGGGGTGACGACCAAGAGCTGTTCGAGCGCCTAACAATGCCCAGTTTTTCCAAGTTGGCGAATTCCTCGCGCGCGATGGCCAGTTTAGCTGGGTCCAAGCGCTGAGCTTTTGCAAAAACAGGGGGGCCAGAGGTAGTTATGAAATGCTCGACCCCGTGTTTGGCAACTGATGCTGAAAATGTTGGGACCGTGAGTGTTGGGAACTGGTTGAGTAATGCATGAAACTTACCACCCGCAGCTGTGACATTGGGATGTGCAGAAGGCAGGGCCACCCGAGCTGTGCAGGAGATAGAGTAGAAAGACAGTGCATTTACAATACGTCTATTAGCAAGATCAACTAACAAACTGTTTGAGCATAAAAAGTCAGCACCTAGCATGTTGTTGTTAACTGCAGCTACAATGAAGGTCCACTCGAAGGTGCGCCCGTGGAGGGACAGGAGGAGCGTCTTCTCCCCATAGGTTTTGATCGTGGAGCCGTTCGCCGCTAACACCAGGGGTCCGCTGGCAGGCGTCAGCATGTCCGCGTAGGCAGGCTTGACAAAACTTAGCTGGGAGCCCGTGTCCACCAGGAATTCTTTCCCTGAATTCGCGTCTGTCACGAAAAGCAGCTTGTTCTTCGTGCCGAGAGTCGCAGCTGCTACCGGCTCCCGGTCTTGGCGTTTCCCTGGCGCTGGTACCGGCACGGTGGGACGCATCTGCGCGCTTTCTCGGCGAAGCGCCGATGGTAGAAACAGAGGGTGTTGTCAGCCCCGCTTCTCCTGGCCTCTGCCGCTGCTGCCGTCAGTGGATCCGGTGCCGCAGCCTCTGGTCTCCCCTCGTCTCGCGGGGGGGCGTTCAGCTCTGCTGCTGCCGTCGTGGCTGTGTGCCGTCTATGGGCGTCGACGAGCCGCTGCGCCTCCTGGCCCAGCTCGTGGTAGTCACGGTTGTTGAGTGGCTGCGAGCTGGCCAGGGTGACTCTCACTGCCGGCGGGAGCGTTCTGAGGAAGAGGTGGGCAAAGATAAAGCTGTCGTCATCCTTGCCTCTCAGGCTCATCATCTTCGCCATCAGATCTACCGGCCTGTCTGCTTCCCCTTCTGTCAGCGCCAGGAGCTTCTCTGCTCGCTCTCCCAGCGAGGGAGTGAAGGCTCGAATGAGGGCGGCTTTCAGTGCGCCATACTTGTCGTCCCGGGGCGGGTGGTTGGTCAGGCTCTCCACCCGCTGCACTGTGAGGCTGTCCAGCTTCGCGACGACATGGTAGAACCTCGTTGCGTCCGCTGAGATTCCCCGAAGGTGGAACTGCGCCTCCACAGTGGTAAACCAGGAGCGCGGGTTATGTTGCCAGAAATTGGGCAGCTGTAGTGTGGTAGCTGCGTTAACCCGGTTGGCTCCTGAAGAGTCCGGTGCGGAAAGCTCGCCGTCACCGGCCATGGTTCGTCGTAGGTCACCAGTGTAGAGGATGCCTTCACAAACGAGACTGAGTTTATTTCTCAGGAAAGGTTTATTTGCAGTCTCATCCTCTAACAGCAAGTATCTCAACAAAAGAGACAGGACAATCTTTCCTCACAGCTCTTATACCCCCAGAGACACAAAACCCCCCACATCAAATATCACACCTTCAACCCACAGTCCTTCAGTAAACATATGAACCCACAGTCCTTCAGTAACATATAGCCTCCGAGGCTCGTTGGCGTCTCTATTGTCTCTTTCGCCTCGGGGGCTCCTGCTGGGAGATTGTCTCTGACTTCCCGTCTCTCCAGAAACCACTTCACACCTGCCGAGGTGTCTGCCGGGTCAGGTCCTTTTGGACGTTTGAAGTCTGTAGAGTATGCACCGTCATGCCTACTAAATACATGTGAGAGAAGATGCGTACCATACAAGCATGCCATATATGCGCCCTAAATGTGCGCCATACCACCACAATAAGGTGACGATCCATGAGGGGTTATTATTTAACACTATAAAAAGAAATTTCCAATTAACATGGTCAAAGGCTTTCTCTGCATCCAGGGACAAGATTGTAGTTTCTAGGTTATTAATCTTACAGTAGTCTATTAAATTAAATAGACTGCGTGTATTATTAGCTAAGTGCCTACCCTTGATGAAACCTGTTTGATCTGGGTGTATAATAAACGGAATTATCCCTTCTAGTCTTTTGCCGAGAGCTTTGCAAATTATTTTAAGATCGACAGTCATAAGTGAGATGGGACGATAGCTGGATGGAAGCGTCGGTTCTTTTCCAGGTTTAAGGAGCAGGATTATACTAGCCAAGTTCATATTTGGAGGGATTACATTATCTTCTTTAATTTGGTTCACCATTTTAAAGAAAGTAGGTGCCATCACAGGCCAAAAGTCTTTATAAAATTCGACTGGAAAACCATCTGGTCCTGGAGCTTTGTTGTTTGGGATGAGCTTAAGTGCCTGGTGGAGTTCGGACACCAGAAAAGGTGCATTCAGAGCTATAATCTGTTCATTATTTAATCGTGGTAAGTTAACATTGTCCAGAAATTTATTTATCTCTGAGTCAGATGGGTTAATCTGAGATGAGTAGAGGTTTTCACAAAACTTTATGAAGGTGAAGCGGATGATATAAAGCAGCGTTAGTGAAGGTTTTAATTAGAGTTTATTAAATCATACCGCCTTCACAGGATCCCCGCTCCGGTGCAAGTGTGAGCAGACCGGAGCGGGATCCTCAGGCTCTCAGATGAGGGGACACAGAGTGTGTGTCCAGCAGCAGCAGTTGAAGAGAGAGAGTGAGAGAGTGAGCATGGATTACAGTGCAGTATATATACCTAACTACAACAATACATAAAAGAGCATTCCCAGCAGTTGGTATGATCAAAGAGATTGCAGAACAGGCATGAGACATTTGCATTTGAGAGACATACATCACAATAGGCAGATTGCTGGCCTCTGCTCCAGCTGCAGGACAAAGAGGTTACAAGGCACATCTACATATTGATCTCAGTCTCTAGGTCACAGTAAGGACAGGACGCATGAACACAATGCATGAAAGGCACATTAACATCACAGTAGTGAGCCAGAAGAAGCGGGGCTGCCTGTAGACATTAATACACACATTTCACTGTTCTGTTAATTGCTCTAGCCGAGCGCTGTGTCTGTCCAGTCTGTTGTGTGGGTTACACCAACCCGCCACACGCTCCCTCCCAGAGGGCTCGGCAGGCGGCCGAGGTCTCGATCATGCAGCTTGGGCAGCGAGCAGGAGAAGCTCTGTGCAGGTGGAGGGGGTGGTGGTAAGTGCCGGCCAGGAGCGGTGAAATCGTCCTGGCCGCGCAAAAATTGCTTGTTGTTCCGCGATGTCAAGGGGCTGTCCTGTTGAACTTGCGGAGATCACAAGAAGAAAAATTAGTCTCTGACTCCTCTCGTGGCCATGAAGAAAAGCATGAGCGGCTGTAAGAAAAAAAGGAACAAAAGCAGAGGGACTTGGCGTGTGGGAAAAGCTGACGGCTGAATCCCTTGTGCGTCGTGACTGAGACCATTAGTGAATCCTGTGGGCGAGCTGCAAGCGTGCTTCAGGTGTGCGGGCAGCCCTGAAGGTTCCGAGGGTGGCGATCGGCCGTTTTTCTCGGGCATGTGCAGCGGCGGAGGACGATGGTGGTCTCTGGAGCCGTTATTGTCCCGTGCGTGGTGCGCCGTCCTCGTAACTCCCCGGTGCGTGTGCCGGGGTTCTGTGATGGGTGGGCCAGCTGGAGAGGAGAACCAGGGTCAGGAATCTTGGTGGAGGTCGGCGCCGATAAACATCTATGATGAGCTGTGGCTGCAGATTAGTCATGGTGCGTTGGAGCGTTGAGGGGAGATAGACGATCTTTGTTCCTCAGGCTCGGGTAGATGAGTAGGATCGCTGAGAGGGAGGAGTAGTGGTGAGAGGGAGAAAACGTTCTGTGTCCCTCGGCCGGTCCAACGTGGACGTCCCGATCTCAGGCGAGGGTCGCGCCATGACGTTTTCTGTGTTTTTCCCGGTCGTGGGTGATGTCCAGAGAGTAGCTCACCTGTGTTGGCTCTGCGTCGAGGTCTCCCTGAAGCAGAAGGGAGGGCAGATCGTTTGCGTCAGGCTGCTGTGTTCTCTGGCAGCGTGTTTTTGTCAGCGTCGGGTCGCCAGCGTGGCCGTCCAGACCAGAAGGTTGCGTTGCACAAAGCGTGTGCATTCTCGGGGTCACCAGTGAAGCGGATGATATAAAGCAGCATTGGTGCGCCGTCCTCGTAGGATCCCCGCTCCGGTGCAAGTGTGAGCAGACCGGAGCGGGATCCTCAGGCTCTCAGATGAGGGGACACAGAGTGTGTGTCCAGCAGCAGCAGTTGAAGAGAGAGAGTGAGAGAGTGAGCATGGATTACAGTGCAGTATATATACCTAACTACAACAATACATAAAAGAGCATTCCCAGCAGTTGGTATGATCAAAGAGATTGCAGAACAGGCATGAGACATTTGCATTTGAGAGACATACATCACAATAGGCAGATTGCTGGCCTCTGCTCCAGCTGCAGGACAAAGAGGTTACAAGGCACATCTACATATTGATCTCAGTCTCTTGGTCACAGTAAGGACAGGACGCATGAACACAATGCATGAAAGGCACATTAACATCACAGTAGTGAGCCAGAAGAAGCGGGGCTGCCTGTAGACATTAATACACACATTTCACTATTCTGTTAATTGCTCTAGCTGAGCGCTGTGTCTGTCCAGTCTGTTGTGGGGGTTACACCAACCCGCCACAAAGGAATTATTTATTTCTTCAGGCTCATGGGTAATATTTCCAGTCGTATCCTTAATAGGGGGTGCATGTATTTAAGGTTATTTCCTATAAACCAGATGTATGAGAGAAAACAGACAAAGGCTAGTAAATGGTGAAAAAAATACAGATAGCATACAACAACAACCAAACAACTTCAACAAAATTAGCGACAACAGACAAACAAGCAAACAACAACCTCAGCAAATAAGAAAAAAAAACATTAGACAAATGTTAACAAATTAAACCAAGCTCGAATAAGAGACATGCTCACAATCGCTCTCTTTTTCCTCATGTAGCTAAGGAAACAAAGGAGGCCCTAGAATAACCAGGGGGTTATGGTTTCATCCATAAACAGCTTGCCATCTATAAACAATATATCCACACAGACAACAGCTCGTTTACCTTCTTGGATTTTTTGTTTCCTAATGGGAAAAAGCTTCCTTCTCCTTTCCATGATTTCCTGTGGAAATTGATCATTTAGACCATAATTGGTGTTTTTAAGCTGCCTGTCCTGCCTCTGTACCAGAATTTTTTGCTTGAAATGTTCAAATTTGGCAACAATAGGTCTTGGATGTTTATTTTGGAGATTTTTTTGCCCAATGCGGTGGACTCGGTGGAAGGTAATTGATTTTGTAACTTCAGGGGACAGTTTCAGTTGCGTGGACGTGAATTCACGTACCGGCTGTTTTGGATTTTCATTTTTTTTTTCAGCAATTCCGGAAAAAAACAAGGTTATCTCTCAAGCTGCATGACTGCAAATTGAGAACTGTTTCCTTCATTTTCCGGTTCTCTCTTTCAACAGTGCCAAGTTGCGTGGTTAGCGTATTTACTGACTTTTTCAAGCTATTGTTTTCTTTTAATAGAGAAATGAGCTGCGCCTGGCTGTATTCCAGACTCTCTCGTATGCTCTGGAATTCTTTATGGAGCAGCTCCACTAACACTAGTCTACCATCCATGCTGGTATGTTTATTTTCAATAGAAAAAAGGATATCACTAACCTCTGAGCCCTCCTGTGAGTGCTCGGATGTTAAATTCGGAGAGTCCGCGGGTCTAGGGCGCTTGGACACGGAAGAGGAGGAAGAACCGCAGATACATTGTCCTCCATGTTAGAGTAGTGATAATAAAACTTGCCTATATAATTCTCAAGTTACTCCAGCTCCGTTGAGAAGATGGCGAAATGATATACGAAAAAACGAAGATAGGAACAGATAGTCAATTAGCAGATTAATTACAAAAGAAAAGAAACACTACCTGTGGAAAAGCCTATTTATGCTCAGTCGATGCAAGTTGCCATTTTGGATTATTGTGCAACAGTCTCGAAACGTCTCGCGATCACAGCGTCATGCAGCCCTCAGCATAGTCTGAGTGTGCCTTTGTCACATTTTCCAACTTGACACACTGAAGTACAATTACAACAGAAAGTATTTGAACCCTTAGAATTACCTGGTTCTCTGCATTAATTGGTCATAAAATGTGGTCTGATCTACATCTAAGTTCCAGATGAGGGCCAACTTGTCTAACTGCGGACTGGTGAATACCTAAAGACTTGGTGACCCTTTCCAGTTTTATGCAAATCAACAATTCTTGATTGTAGGTCTTCTGAGATTTCTTTTTTTTTTGGCATGATTCATATCAGCAGATGCTTCTTGTGAATGGCAAACTCAAAATGTTCTGTAAGGAAGAATGGTCCAGAATTCCTCCTAAACATTGTGCAAGTCTGATCAGCAGCTACCAGAAGTGTGTTGGAGGTTATTGCTGCCAAATGAGGTTCGACCAGTTATTAAATCCAAGGGTTCTCTTGCTTTTTCCACTAGCACTGTGAATGTTTAATGGATGTGTACAATAAAGACATAAAATGTTTTAATTGTTTGTGTGGTATTAAGTTAAGCACATTGTGTCTGTCTATGTATACTTGACACTTAACGTGCCTTCACACCAAACGCAAAAGGGTAAATTTTTCGTACAGCACGATTACATTATAACTTACTGTAGATGTTATGGTGTGGAAGTATTTTTTTGTGGTTTTTTTGGTTTTTATATGGTTTTAATTTAAGTTTGCATGTTTTATAACTTCGCATGTTTTGTAATTTTTATATTTTAACCATGTGCTTTTAGCAGGAAATGTTGTCTGCTTCCACCCTGTGCTTCCCCAATAACTAATGAGTGACATGGTATTAGTGACCCACAAAGCAGACACGACTCAAGGTAGATACAATTAACCGTTTATTGAATAAGTGTGCGTGAGTGGATGTGTGTGTGCAGGGTTGTATAGTGTAGTGTAGTGTAGTGCAATCTGGAATTCCAGCTGGGGCCGGCAGAGCACCATACAACCTGGCAACCCTGGGAAAAGACACAGGCTGTTAATAACAGTTTGGCCCGATAGGCACTTTAGATGGAACTGTGCTTACTGTCAGAGGTGGTAGAGCGTAGCCCAGGTAGCGCCGAAGCTGCAGCCAGGAAGATAGTGCCCGCAGGTGGCCGGTGAGCTGGATGCTGGAGAGGGAGGCAGATAATCCGCCGCCAAGAAGAGAGAGGTCCATTGCCCCGGATCTCCACCTGTGCACAGGGGAAGCTGACAGGGTGAAAGGGAATCGTGGTAGCTTACTTGTAGGTTGGTGGTCCGGGAGGCGCAGGCCCGGACAGAGAGAAACGATGGGTTGGAAGCAGGCGTGGAAACACACAACGAGGCTGGGAAGCTTGAAGGCTGGCGTAGCAGGATTCTATGTAGAGAACCAGACGACTCCGCACTGAGCACTGGACCTGATGGAATAAATAGGCAGAGGGAGATGGCAAGCAGGTGCGCACACAGGTGTGACAGATTGGCGGCCATGACAGTACTCCCCCCCCCACGGCACGCCTCTCGGTGGGCGTTCCAACCTTCCCGGGTGCGTCTGATGGAAGTCCCTGATGAGCTGCTTGTCCAGCACGAAGGAGGGACACACCCAGGACCCCCACTCCGGCCCGGAACCCTCCCAGTCCACCAGGTACTGCAGGCCACGACCCCGGTGACGAACGTCCAAGATGGCCGTGACTGGCCATGCCGGGTCACCGTCGATCACCATCAGTGGAGGTGGAGACCTGGGAGGAGGACACAAAGGGCTGGAGCAGACGGGCTTCACCTGCGACACATGAAAGGTCGGGCAGATGCGGAGGGAGGGGGGAAGAGTCAGGTGCACAGACACAGAGTTAATAATCCGGCTGATGGGAAAAGGACCAATGAACCGTTGAGATGTCTTCCTATGCTCATTCTTCAGATTAATGTGTTTGGTGGATAACCATACCTGCTGACCCACCCGGTAGGCAGGAGCAGGGACCCTGCACTGGTTGGCCACCGAGGTGTTACGTTCCATCGTCGGCTGTAGTGCTGCCCTGGCCGTCCTCCAGATCCGCCGGCAACGCCTCAGGTGGGTCCGAACCAAAGAAACGGCGATGTCCCCCTCCTCCTCAGGGAACAGCCGGGGATTATAACCCAACGAGGCTTCGAAGGGGGACTTGCTGGTGGCTGTCAATACAGCAGTGTTGTGAGCGTATTCAATCCAGGGGAGGTGCGTGCTCCACGATGATAGGTTAGAGGTTGCGACGCAACGCAGCGCTGACTCCACCTCCTGGTTGGCTCGCTTGCATTGTCCATTGGTCTGTGGGTGATATCCGGATGACAGACTTGCTGTGGCCCCCAACGTAGCGCGGAAAGACCTCCAGACCCTGGAGACGAACTGGGGACCTCGATCAGAGACAATGTCCTGCAGGATGCCATGCAGCCTAACTATGTGCTGGACCAGGAGGTCGGCCGTCTCCATGGCCGTGGGCAACCCCCGCAGAGGGATGAAATGGGCGGCTTTGGAGAACCTGTCAACCAGCGTGAGGATGGTAGTGTAGTGATTGGACGTGGGAAGACCGGTGACAAAGTCCAATGCCACGTGCGACCATGGCCTGCCCAGGATGGGAAGGGGGTGAAGCAGCCCGGCAGGTGGAGAAGAGGACGTCTTGCCAGTCACACACTGAGGGCAGGCTCGGATGTAGTCCCTCACGTCCTTCTGGAGAGACGGCCACCAAAACGACCTCTGCAAAAGCGCCACCGTGCGCGCCCTTTCCGAGTGACAAGCAAATTTGGACGTATGACCCCACTGAATAACCTCCCCCAGGAGAGCCAAAGGGACAAACAACCCCCCCCCCCCCCCCGGGTCGGCCTCATCAGACTGTGCCCTCAGGACCTTGTCCCTAATACCCCAAGAGAGGGCGCCCACAACACACGATGAGGGGAGAATGGGATGTTCGGTCATCTCCGCCGTCTCCGGGGCAAACTGACGAGACGGGGCATCAGATTTGGTATTCTTCAACCCAGGGTGGTAGGTAATGGTGAAGTTGAAACGTCCGAAGAAGAGGGACCAGCGGGCCTGTCGGGTGTTCAGACGCTTCGCCGTCCAGAGGTACTCCAGATTTTTGTGATCAGTCCAGACGATGAACGGCTGCAACACTCCCTCCAACCAGTGCCGCCACTCCTCCAAAGTGAGTTTGACTGCCAGCAGCTCTCTGCCGCCGATGTCATAGTTGCGCTCCGCTGGGGACAGGCGACGGGAGAAGTACGCGCAGGGGCATATCTTACCGTCCATCGGGGAGCGCTGGGACAAGACGGCCCCGACTCCCGAGTCCGAGGCATCCACCTCCACCAGGCATCGGAGAGCGGGGTCCACCTGCGTCAGTATAGGCGAGGAAGAGAACTTGTCCTTCAGGAGAGAGAACGCTGCGTCCGCCTCCTCCGTCCATTGAAAAGGCACCTTGGTGGATGTCAGGTTGGTGAGTGGTAGGGCAATGCGGCTGTAGTTCTGTACAAAACGGCAGCAGAAATTAGCGAACCCCAGGAACTGTAGGAGCTGCTTCCTAGATGAGGGGGTGGGCCATTCCACCACCGCCTTCACCTTAGCTGGGTCAGGGATGATCTCCTTGTGGGCGATGATGAAGCCTAGGAAGGAGGTCCGGGAAACATGGAACTCGCACTTCTCTGCCTTTACAGAGAGCTTGTTTTCCAGCAGCCGCTGCAGAACCCACCTGACGTGCACGCGATGTTCCTCCATGGACTGTGAAAAGATGAGAATGTCATCCAAGTATACAAACACAAATGTGCCCAAAAAGTCTCTCAGAACATCATTAATAAGACGTTAGAAGACGGCCGGGGCATTGGTCAGCCCGAACGGCATGACCAAATATTCAAAATGCCCACTAGGGGTCCGAAAGGCTGTCTTCCACTCATCCGCCTTCCGTATCCACACCAGATGATAGGCGTTGCGCAAGTCTAGCTTTGTGAAGCAACAGGCTCCCTGGAGGGAATCGAATGTAGAGTTGATGAGAGGGAGAATGTATTTATCCTTGATGGTTATGTTATTGAGTTCAAGAAAGTCAATGCATGGCCTGAGAGAACCATCCTTCTTCCCGACAAAAAAAACAAAAAAAAAACACCCCCACCGCCGATGAAGAAGGTCTTATTATGCCCGAACACAGGGACTCCTTGATATAAGTGTCCATAGCCGCGCGCTCCGGAGCAGACAGGTTGTATAGTCTGCTAGATGGCAGCGGAGCACCAGCTCGGAGGTTGATTGCACAATCATACGGATGGTGAGGGGGAAGGGAAAGGGCCTGGGATTTACTGAACACGGCCCCTAAATTGTGATACTCAGATGGCACTTTAGACAGGTCGGGAGGAGGAGAGGCAGGTGCACCCAGAGGCACAGCAGGTGAGCATGCAGCAGACTGCAAACAGGCACTCAGACAAAATGAGCTCCACGAAACCACACTCCCCGAATGCCAGTCAATCAAGGGGTTGTGTAGGCGAAGCCAGGGGTAGCCAAGGATGACCAGAGTGGACGACACTGGTAAGACGTACAGCCCTAACTCCTCCTGATGGTTGCCTGATATAATGACTGACACTGGGGCAATCCGGTGAGTGACTGTGGCCAACGGGGCTTTAGACAACGCTATGAGCCTGAGTGGGGTCTCTAACAGCTGCATGGGAAGCCCCAGTCGGGTTGCCAGGCTATCTGAAATAAAGCTCTGCTCGGCCCCTGAATCAATGAGTGCATGTGTGTTTGTCTCCTTGTGTCCATAATTGAAATGAATGGGGATCAAAAAACGAGTGAGGGGATTGCTGCGTGTTAAGTCCGTGAGACCCCCTACTGTGACGCACGGACTCCCCCTTTTGGCCACTTGGGACAGGACTCGAGCTCATGCTCCTCGCTCCCACAATAAACACACAATCCCAACTCCCGGCGGCGCTGTCTCTCCGCGGATGATAGCTTAAACCCACCCATAACCATAGGTTCCTGGTCTTCCGGGGAATCAGCAGATGGGAGGGCCAGCAGGGGGGGCTGGAGGGAGCAGTGAGCCAGGCCACTCGAGCGACCGGAAGTTCTTCCTTCGGCTGCCTGCTCCCTCAGTCTGTTGTCAAATTAACTCGTGCAATGTAGAGGGCTTCTCCAAGCGGGCCAGCTTGTCCTGTAGGCTAGGGCTCAGACGTCTAACAAAAATGCTACATAGAGAGGCATCCTCCCACCCAGCCTCCGTAGCAACGACCCAGAAGTCCACGGCATAGTCGGTGACAGCCTTTGACCCCTGCCGGAGATTCAACAACCGGGAGGTAAGCACGTCTTCACGGTCTGAGTGGCCGAATACCTCCTGAAATTCGTTTACAAATTGAGTATATGTTAGTGAAGCATAAGTGGCCCTAGCCACCACCACATATGCCCAAGCCAAAGCCGTCCCTCTAACAAATTAATCACATAGCCTATGCGACTTTGGTCAGTGGGAAAATCCCCGGGTACCCATTGGAATACGATGTCGCATTGCATGAGAAACTCCCTGGCCTCCCCCAGTTTACCCCTAAAACGGGTGGGAGTCGGGACGGGAGTGAGCCGACAAGAGGGGCTCGGAGTAGGCTGACTAAGGGTAGAACTAGTGGGAGCAGAGGAGCTAGCTGGGGCTGCAGGGAAACCCTGTGGGCTAACCAACCGATCTAGCCTCTCTGTGATGTGGGCTAACTGGGTTAGCATCACCTGCTGTTGATAGGCTAACTGATCTACCCGAGTCTCTAAGTTGTTCATCCTGCGCACTAGCGCGCTGTCTGCTGGGTCACTCTGGCGGAGTGGTACTGACATGGTATTAGTGACCCACAAAGCAGACACGACTGAAGGTAGATACAATTAACCGTTTATTGAATAAGTGTGCGTGAGTGGATGCGTGTGTGCAGGGTTGTGTAGTGTAGTGTAGTGCAATCTGGAATTCCAGCTGGGGCCGGCAGAGCACCATATGACCTGGCAACCCTGGGAAAAGACAAAGGCCGTTAATAACAGTTTGGACCAATAGGCACTTTAGATGGAACTGTGCTTACTGTCAGAGGTGGTAGAGCGTAGCCCAGGTAGCGCCGAAGCTGCAGCCAGGAAGATAGTGCCCGCAGGTGGCTGGTGAGCTGGATGCTGGAGAGGGAGGCAGATAATCTGCTGCCGAGAAGAGAGAGATCCACTGCCACAGATCTCCGCCTATGCACAGGAGAAGCTGACAGGGTGAAAGGGAATCGTGGTAGCTTACTTGTAGGTTGGTGGTCCGGGAGGCACAGGCCTGGACAGAGAGAAACGATGGCTTGGAAGCCGGCATGGAAACACACAACGAGGCTGGGACGCTCGAAGGCTGGCATAGCAGGATTCTAGGTAGAGAACCAGATGACTCCGCGCTGAGCACTGGACCTGATGGAATAAATAGGCAGAGGGAGATGGCAGGCAGGTGCGCACACAGGTGTAACAGATTGGCGGCCATGACAATGAGCAGCACTTGAGTTGATTGGGGATGTGCAGCACCTGTGGCTGCACATGATATAAGAGGTGCTCTGGCAGTCCAGGAGAGTTTTTGCCAGGAAGAAGGAGCCCTGCTTGAGGAGAGGGCTCCAGGTGGGGGCCCTGCCAGATGAGAGCTTGTGTCCGGAGGAGATAGCCCGGGATGGGAGCCCTGCCAGGACAGGAGGAGGCTGCTGGTCCCAGGAAGGCGGCTGAAGGAGGGCATGACTGAGGAGGAGGAACAGTAACAGCCAGAGCCACTATGATGCCAGCATTTGGGGGAGGACACTTCTGTGTGGAGCAGTTGGGGTGCTGCAGGCGAGAGACAGCAAGAGGCAGAGTGAGGAGCTCTGCCTTCGCTGTAAGTATCTGGTTCCCAGATAGCAGCACCCCATGCCCATGATGATGATGATGATGTTGATGACAATAGAAATATGGATATACTGCTGGCAAGTGTCTTCCCCTGTACAGGTTTCCTGAGGGCGTCAGTGTCGTGGTGGCAGACGGAACCAGACGCGAGTTCAGCTCACGAAACAGTTCGCCAAACATAGTTTGCAAGACGAACTAACCTAAATGAACGGACAGTTCTCGGCGAATGGTTTTTCTGTTCGGCTCGTGCATTCTGTATTTGTGTAGCTCTATGGTCCTCTGTCAGCCGGTTAGAGGACCACAGTAACTACGGCATAGACTGTAGCCTAATTCAACTTCATATTACCTAAGAATTTGCTTATACCCCCACCAAAAACAATATTTTATGCGTGGTGTTGTTTTACTTACAAACTGACATAACCTCTACTCTTAAATTGATGGAATTGCTCTGAAAAGAAGAAAGGACGACGCAAACGATCTTACCTAGCCACCACCTTTGTTCGCTATTCAAGTCACCTCCCCAAGGAGTCCGTCCAATGAGAAAATGGTTTGCAGCGACCGTGTCGTTCAGTTACAGGAACTAACAAACAATTCGGATAGTACATTACAGGTTAAAAGAAACTGTATAATATAACAACAAGGTCAAATTAGACAAAGACTCCTTCTACTATACAATTCCACGTGAGTTATCCGAAATGGGTGATGGCTGAAGCCGCAGCTTATATTGCCCACCCATATTCCATCCAAGAATTCAAAGGAGAAAAAAGAGAAAACAAGACAAGAGCGATTACAATTTAAAACAAGGCTAAGACAAAATGTGACTGAGAGAAAAAGAAAACTGAGCTAGTCTAAGTTAAGCGGTTACTATTCAAAAACAAATCTAAGACATAGTGTCACAGAGAAAAAAAGAAAAAAAGAAAAACTAAGCTACAACACAACACAGGCTGGAAATGTCAATCCTTGTGTGAGTTTACATGTCGTCTTGTAAATATGTTTGGAGTATTTCTTCCTTTAGTTTTTGTTTAAATTGTCCAAGCTTTGTACATGATTTTAATTCAGGTCCAAAATTGTTCCATAATCTGACTCCTTGCACTGAAATACAGTGTTGCTTGGTGGTTGTTCTCACTGTAGGCTTTTGAAATATACATGTTCCTCTGAAGTGATATCGTTTCTCCCTTGTTTGGAACAACTTTCGGATATTTGCGGGCAGTGATAGATTCTTCACTTTGAACATTATTATTGCGGTTTTAAAGTCAATCAGATCTTTCAACTTGAGAGTTTTTTGTTTAAGAAAAAGTGGGTTTGTTGGTTCCCTGTAAGCTGCTTTGTTGATTATTCTAATAGCTCTCTTTTGAAGCTTAAAGAGTGGATATATGTTTGTTTTATATGTATTTCCCCATACTTCATTACAATATGTCATGTATGGGAGTATTAATGAATGGTACAAGGTGTATAGTGTGGGTTGATTCAGCAAATTTTTCACTCTGTGTAATATTGCAATTGATTTGGATACTTTACCTTTTATATAATTAATATGTGGCTTCCAACACAGTTTGTTATCAATTATTACTCCAAGGAATTTAGTTTCGGATACCCTTTCAATCTCTACACCATTTACACTGAGTTTGGGTACCGAATTCCGAATAGTTGCAAATGGTTTTGTCAGCTGAACGCAGGGCTGGCCTGGAACAGTGGACCCTCCTCCTCAGCTTTTAAGGACCTTGTTTTACTTGTTTTTAGCCCAATTTTAGCCTTTAGTTTTTTAGCTTAGGCTTTAGTTTAGGTTTTTTATTTTTTTAGTGGGCATTTGTATATATTTTATGTAAATGAACTCCTTTAAACATCCTCTTTAAAGTTTCCTCTTTGACTGCTATCTGTGATTCTTCACCTGGTTTTAAAGAACCTGAAAGTTATGTTTTTAATTAACTACCTTCGGCCTATACATGAACACATGAATTCACCGTCTGAGTGAGATGGAGACAGGCGAAGTTACCTTTATAACTTCTGCAGCAGTCTTCAACCTACCATGGAAATCCCCAAAATAATGTCATACTTTAGGTTTACATTATTCGACGGGGGGGGGGGGGGACTCACCTGAAAAAGTTGTCCCTGTCTCCAAAACTTTACAAAATGATGGGTGTTTCCATTGCTAGCTTGCTAGCTTTGTTAGCATGTCCGTGGGAGGAATCTGTGGGTAAATAACTCTGACATCCCGATTCAGCTGAAGAGCTCCCGGTCCTTCTGCCTCCAGGTGAGTGGCAGTCTCATTTTTAAACTAGTTTACGCTCCAATGTTGATACTTTTACTCCGGTGACGGCAGAATCTCTCGGACATGAATGCACAATTTCACGTGTGCTTGCCTCTTTCCATTGACTTTGTATGGATTCGTTCTGCCCATTCGCATTTGGTGTGAAAGCGCCTTTAAATGTAGATCAGGTCACAATTTATGACCAATTAAAGCAGAAAACCAGGTAATTTCAAAGGGTTCACATACTTTTTTTGCCACTGTATTTTTGCATTCCTTTTTTCTTGTTTATGGCATATCTTTGCACACACAGTACTAGCTTTAGGGACAAGGAATCTGTAAATATGTACCTCTGGGACAACAGATAAATCATCACTGATTTAAAGCTTTGTTCTTTTTCTAAGCAGATATCCTGTGTTATAACAGGAAGGTTTGGAGGCTCATCATTGGTCTGTGAGGTGATAAAGCCGAGAGCTGAGCAGGTCCAGGTCTGTGCAAAACACTCCACACTGAACCCCCTGTGAGAAGTTCCCAGTTCCCAGGACTCAGTGTGTATGTTTGTAGGGGCAATAACTCACCAGGTCTCTTGACTTCCCCTTTTGGCCTTGTGCGTTTTATGACCCTTGCCTCTGCTATACAGCTGCTGTCTCCTCAGCTTCCCTTTCCTCTGATTGGTTTAGAGGGAATTTGATGGAAGATGATGAAGAGGAAGGGATTGCTTGGATAAGATGGGAAAATGGTTTGATGGAACACTTTTTTTATTTATTGTGGCCATTACAGGTGACTTACACACATCCATGCATCTGTATGTATTGCATTAGGGAGGATTCCAATTTTGTTGTTGCTGTATTAACACTTTCATACTGATTAAATGAAAATTCTTAAAAATATTAGTATTAAAAGCATTGTTGTCTAGTGTAAGGGGGTGTAGCCGGTGCCCCATAAGCAACAAAAAAACAAAAAACCTGATTGTCATGAATAAAGTTTGAAGTAAAGGGCTAAAAAAACACAAACTTGCAAGAAAAAAGCCATAATTTATTACTTAAAAAAAACCTTGTGAATTTAAGAGGCAAAAGAAGATTTATGATAAGTCAAAATTACAAGAGAAGCTGGAAATTTACAAGTAACATGTTTCAAATCTGAGAAAAAAGTTGCAGATTTACCAGTAATAGTTACAAATTTAAGAGAACAAGATTGCAAATTTACAAGGAAGTTTCACATTTACAGTGCTGTAAAAAAGTATTTGCCCCGATTTCTTATATTTTTGCATATTTGTCACACTTAAATGTGTTAGATCATCAAACAGATTTTAATATTAGACAAAGATAACTTAAGTACATACAAATATTAGTTTAAAAAAATCTATAAAAACAAGAACTAAAGCGAAAAAAGACGAATAATATGAAAAAAAGACGCTGCTCCGAAAACACGACAAAGCACGTAACAAAAACAATAAACACTCAAAAACTCTCACAATACCAAAACTGCTATTTACAATACTAAACTATTATTTATTGGTGCTGGTCTGATGCTGTTGTATGACATTTTTTTCCAGCAGGGCTTCTTTAACATCAGTAGGACAATGCGAAGGACGTGTAATTACTTTTTTTAGTGATATGCCACACAAGACAAGGGACAATGGGGAGCATGCACTTGGTTGTAATATTACCTATGGAGATCTGTAACACAAAAAGAAAATACAGGGACATAAATATAACATTACTGTGTTTACCTGGCTGATGAAATTCCAGCCTCATCAGCCCATCTTTCCTTTACGGTTATTTCTGAGAATGACGCAGCTCATTGGTCGAACCCAAGGCAAGTGATCATGGGGCGCTGTTTTGATTGGTTAAGCATATAGAGGTCCTCAGTGATTGCCTCAGAGCCGCCTCATCAGGTTACGTAACTAAAGTTTAATTTTCATAAAAAATATGCGCATACTTAACCTGCCAACAGATTCATGTTTTGAAAAATATGAGTTAGCTGTGAAACTCAGCTACTCTCTAGAGGGGATTGATCATCTCAAAAACTAAAGCAGATAGTCACTCGGCCCACCACCTATCTTTAGCCCAGAGAACATGATGCCCCTGATTTCCAAAAACAATTTGAAATGTGGACTCGTCAGACCACAGCACACTTTTCACTTGGCATCAGTCCATCTAAGATGAGCTTGGACCCAGAGCAGCCAGCAGCATTTCTGGATGTTATTGATATATCACTTTTGCTTTGCATGGTAGACTTTTAACTTGCACTTGTAGATGTAGTGACTAACTATGTTAACTGACAATGGTTTTCCAAAGTGTTCCTGAGCCCACATGATTATATCCTTTACAGAATGATGTCTGTTTTTAATGCTTTGCCGCCTGAGGGATCGAAGGTCACTGGGGTTCAATGTTGGTTTTTGGCCTTGTCACTTACATGCAGAAATTTCTCCAGATTCTCTGAATCTTTTGATAATATTATGGACTGTAGATGATGAAATTCCTAAATTCCTTGCAATTGTACGTTGAGAAATGTTCTTAAACTTTTGGACTATTTGCCTACATAGTTGTTCACAAAGTGGTGAACCTTGCCCCATTCTTGCTCATGAAGACCTGAGCCTTTCAGGAATGCTCCTTTGATAAATGGCGTTCACTTATACAGTGCTTTTTCCTCATTTCTAGATGACTAAAGCGCTTTACAGATCCTGCCATCCACCCATTCATACACACATTCACACACTGATGGCGGCGGAGCCGCCATGCACAGGCACTGGCCTGACCCACCAGGAGCAACTGGGGGTTCAGTGTCTTGTCCAAGGACACTTCTACATGCAGACTGCAGACAGAGTGGGAATAGAACCACTGATCCTCCGATCAGCAGTCGGCCACACTACATCTGCACCACAGCCGCAGGTGTCATCATGACAGTCACCTGTTTCCAACTAACCTGTTCACCAGCTGAATGTTCCAAAAAGGTATTTTCTGAGCATTCCTCAACTTTCCCAGTCTTTTCTTGCCTTTGTTCCAGATTTTTTGGAACATGTTGCAGGTATCAAATTCAAAATTGGTTAATCTGTTAAATTTGTGAATATTTGCAACCCCCCTACACACACACACACACACACACACACACACACACACACACACACAAAGTTTATCAGTTTGAACATTAATTAAATGGCTTGTCTTTGTGGTGTATTCAATTGAATATAGGTTGACAAGGATTTGCAAATCATTCTGTTTTTAATTTACATTTTACACAATGTCCCAACTTCATTGGAATTGGGGATTTTAAGCTGACCATGTGGGCCAAAGGGACCTGGTCACATCAACGGGGAATGGTCAGCGGAGGCTGTGGCTGGAGCAGTGATACTTCACCAGCAGCCCACCCAGGACAACCCTGAGACCGCAAGCTTCCGGTCCCAATCAGGAACTACGTGCGTCTCGAGGCTTATCCTCGGGCAGTCCCTCCTCCTGATACCACTCAAATGGTCTTGAATGCAAACACTGCTTGTAAGTTTAATTTTCCAGCATAATGCTAATTACTGATGACACAGGTGTGTGTCAAGACGCACATACAGACACGACAGGCAAGAAGTCAGGCACAGAAAAAAATATGTGGTAATTTTTCAAAATAAAACACAGACTTTGATAGTTAATACAGAGAAACAGAATATTCTTTTTTCTCTGCAGCTCTCTGTGGCTTGGTACCAAGTCCGGTTGAGGACAACTGATCTACAGTACATATCGTCAAAAGATTCTGAGTTTTTGGAGACATCTCTGTGCGCAAGAGACAATGCTGATCTTTGGGCCCTCAGATGGCACTGAATTTAAAACAGGCATAATTCTGCCATGTAAGTCACTGCATGAGCACAGGAACATTTCCCAAAATCACTGTCTGAAAACACAGTTTGTCATACCATCCACAAATACAATTTAAAGCTCTATCATGCAAAGAAGAAGCCATATAAACATGATCCAGAAACACCGTCATCTTCTTTGGGCCAAAGCTTGGTTAAAATGGACTACAGTTTTACCTTATATGCACATGTAGTGTCTCTTCTTCGCCACTGCATCAAAGCAACCTACTGACATAGAATGATGTCAGTCATTCATCCATCCATCTATCGCTTTTCTGGAGGTCTGGGTCGCAGAGGCAGCAGTTCAAGCAGAGAAGCCCAGACTTCCCTCTCCCCAGCCACCTGCTCCAGCTCTTCGGCGAGGATACCAAGGCGTTCCCAGGCCAGCTAGGAGACATAATCTCTCTAGCGAGTCCTGGGTCTGCCCCGGGGTCTCCTCCCAGTGGGACGTACCCGAAACACCTCAAGTGGGAGGCGTCCAGGAGGCATCCTGATCAGATGCCCATACCACCTCAACTGGCTCCTTTCAATGTGGAGGAGCAGCGGTTCTACTCCGAATCTCTCCCGGATGACTGAGCTCCTCACCCTGTCTCTGAGGGTGAGTCCAGCGATCCTACGGTGAAAGCTCATTTCAGCCGCTTGTATCCGCGATCTCGTTCGTTCGGTCATAAAATGTGTGAAGTTCAGAGAATGTGGGTCACTTGCACAAAGAGTCAATGAACACACACACACACACCCACACACACACACACACAATGAAACAAACCTCTGCACATTCAGTGGGGGTGGGAGAGTGGGGTACAAATCAGAGTAAATATGACTCAGACTAGGGGTGGGAAAAAAAATCAATAGATTAAAAGGCTTTATTATCATGTGCACAGTTAAGAAATGCAACATTTCCTGAGCAATGAAATTCTTACTCTGCTGTCCGCAACAAATGCCAAGGTAATAAATACACATCAATACTAATACTAATAAAGGTAAAAAGCACACCTTAATAATTAATGTAGTGACGTCAGGCGGGCTACGGCCAGTGTGTGTATAGTGAGGCAAATGCTCAATTAAGTTCAGTTCGTTGCTCGGCACAGCATAGCTTACGTCTCGCTCTGTTAAGACATAACATTTGGCAATGTTGGATTAAACCATGGGGGCGTGCGCAAGACCACCTCCTCCGTTCTTAGAGTCACCGGGTGTGCCAGCTACACCGTGGCGCCGCTGGTTGGAGGTGTTTGATACCTGAAGACTGAAGAGCATGCCATTTCATTGCCTCGACAAAGAAGGCCAACGTGTGGTTCGCATGCTGGGTAGTAAGGACTCGTTAGAAGAGTGTTTGGACATGATGGACAGATTTTTTGTTGATCAGTGCAACATCACTTCACAAAGACACAGATTCTTCGACCGCTGTCAACAAGCCGGTGAATCCACTCAGCACTTTCTTAGGGAGTTCCGTAACCTAGCGAGCACGTGTGCCTTCGGGCACAGAGGAAGAGCTAATCCTTGATAAGCTAGCACACAGCACGAGCAACGAGTGGCTAAAGGAGAAGTTAATGTTAACTAAGGATGTCTTCACGCCGAGTCAAGTAATGCAGATGACTAGCCAAATCGAGTTCGCTACCCAGCTACGGTGGTGTGAAAGTGGTGGGCTTGTCCGCCTGCCCCGCTAAAGGGAAAAAGTGCTCCAACTGCGGTTGTGCTAGTCACTTGGCTAGGGTTTGCACCAATGCTAACAAGCCGATGGACTTGGGACTCATGGGTGTAGCTTTGGTGTGTGTAGCAGGCGCCAAGAATTGTCCACTAAAGTGGTACGTTCTGCAGCTTGACGACGTCGGCGTGCCGCTCATGGTGGATTCGGACGCTGGTAAATCCATACTAAGCATGTCCATGGTAAGAAAATTTTTCCCGAGGAAACCTATTAAGGCGGGTGCTGTGAAAATGTTTGGCTACAGGCACGCTAAGATTGGCATGGTGGACACGGTCAGTTTCTTGTGGTGTGTGGGTCAAAGACTATTCCCGTGTTTACCTTCCAGGTTTCGCGCTATGGGGCTGGCTTGTTGGGTATTGACTTATTAGGAGAGGTAGGATTCTCCATAATGGATCCAACCAGCTCAAAAGTATTGACTGTTTCTGCCGGGTGGCATGTTTGCTGGTCAACGTTATTTGCGGGCCTGGGTTACGTGAAGGCTTTCAACCACCGTCCGCTCATCAACCCAAGGGTGACGCCCAAAATCCAACCGCTGTGGTGGGTCCCTCTCGCCCTGCGGAACGACGTTACCACAGAACTAAATAAGCTGCTTACAGCCGGCATTATTGAGAAAGTGGATGCTTCTCCATGGATCTCAAACATCATAGTAGCAAAGTAGAAGACGGGTGGCATCCCACCATGCATCAACCTCAAGATGGTTAATAAAGTGATCATCCCTGACAAATACCCACTGCCCACGATGGAGGAACTCACTGCGATGTTCAGCGGCTCCACAGTGTTTTCGAAACTGGACCTCCGCCAAGGTTATCTACAAGTGCCCCTCCACCCAGCCAGCCACGACCTGATGGCATTTGTAACCCACATGGGCGTTTTGAGGTACACCCGCTTGCCTTCTGGCTTGAGTTCGGCGCCGAGCTGTTTTCAAAAAATCATGTCTACAATCCTCGCGGGCTTCAGGGGTGTAGTGGTGTACCTGGACGACATCGTGGTCCATGGCGCGTCATGGGTGGCACATGATGAACGCTTGGAATGAGTAATGGAGGTGCTGCTAGAGCACAGGGTTACACTGAATGGGGAAAAGTGCATCTTCGTGGCGGAGTCCATTGAGTTTGTTGGGTTCCGGCTATCGGCTCAGGGCCTGAGCCCCCTGCACTCAAACGTGGAGGCAGTCCTGTGTCTCTCCGACCCCACAACACCTGCGCAAATTTCCTCGTTTCTGGGCATGGTGAACTTCTATGGGCGTTTCATTCCCCATTATTCAGAGACTACTGAACCTCTCCGAGCACTCCGGAAGCAGGACGCTCCGTGGTAATGGACTCCGGCCTGCTCGGCAGTGGCTGCTAAAATGAAATCTCAATTCACCTCCCCGCCGGTGTTGGTGCACTTTGATCCCAAATGGCCTACTTTTGTGACTTGTGACGCATCTGGTTTGGCAGTTGGGGCAGTTATGTCTCAAGTGCAAAATGGTACGGAACGCCTAGTGGCGTTCGCGTCAAGGTCCCTCACGTCAGCTGAACAGAAGTACGCCATGGGTGAGAGAGGTGCTCGCATGTGTTTGTGCATGCGAACGGTGGCACATCTACCTCTATGGATGCCATTTTACTCTACGCACGGACCACTGGACGCTGACAACGCTGCTGGAGACGACTGGTTCAGGACACAGGCCCCTGCGGATCCACAGGTGGATGGAGCGGCTGTGGGCCTACAATTTCACCACTCAGTTTATCCCTGGCAAGGAGAACGTAGTGGCAGACCTCCTGTCCCGTGCCACAACCAACACCGCACAACCGGGTGACAACAATTCCTTGGAGGCAGATATGCTGAACATGCTGCACGAGCCCCTCAGGAACTTGGTGTCACTGCAGCAACTCCAGGCGAAGTCGGAATGGGGCCCGGTGTTGTCGTAGCTTTGCTCTTTCATCGGGGGGGGGGGGGCATAAAAATGCAGGGTGACTTGCCAGTTGGCACCTTTCCACAGCTTTAGGGACGAACTGAGTTGCTGGAATGACGTGTACGTGGCGAGAGGACACTGCACATTGATTCCGGTGTCGCTGAGATCGTACGTTTTATCTATGCATACCTATTCATGAGGGCCATCTGGGGGTGGTCAGGGTGAAACAACGTTGCAGAGAAATTTTTTTGGTGGTCCGGCATCGACAGTGACATTAAGACTATGGTTAAGAACTGTGTACCATGTTTGGAAAGCAGGAAGATCAGAGTGTCACCTCCTCCACCTCTGCGTCCGTTACAATACCCGGAAGGCCCTTGGAAGCACGTCCAATTGGGCATCTGTGGCGAACTGCACACAGCCCCCACGAACAGCCATTTTCTGCTGGTAGCTTACGATCTGTTTTCAAAATGGCCGAAAGTGCTGCCCACTGGATCGATCACGACGGACATGGTCACTGGCTTCCTCTCATCACTGTTCACCAGATGGGGAGTTCCGGATGCCATCACGATGGACAATGGGCCCCAGTTCACTTCTGGGGGGTTTGAGGAGTTTTTGCAAGAAAGGGGCGTGGAGCACATTAGGATCACGCTCTATCATCCGCTGGCTAATGGGGGTGTGGAACGCTTCAATAAGACACTGAAAAATGGTCTGTGGGCCCATCTGGAGGATGGCTTCACGTTCTCTGATGCCCCTCAGAACACGCTCCTCCACTACAGGGCGATAGCCCATGCCACGATGGGGTGCTCCCCGGCGAAGCTCATGCTGGGGCGTGAATTACATCTGCCCCTGGACCTGCTGCAGCCCCCCTGACCTCTCCTCTGGTGGACACAGAACCATCATGAGATCGGGTCATCGCTCAACAGCGGATAATGAAACAACGTTTTGACAAAAAGCACAGGGCGAGGGCTCATGGACTCGGTGTGTCGGACTGGGTCAGGATCAAGCACCCCAACTGTATGCATAAGCTGCAACCTTTCTAGACAGGACCACTACAGATTGTGAAGCAGCTGGGCCCAGACACGTTCCGGCTCTCGGACGGGTCACGGTGGCATTCCAGCCACCTCAGGAAGTCGTTGCTGGTCCAGGGTCCGTGAACTGCAGCGGATGAGACTGATGAGGGTTGAGACTTGACTGGTGGGGTTTTGGGGGGACACTCAGGTGCAGTCAACAGAGCCTGGAGCAGGTCCTCTGCCTGTGAGGCGCTTGGCTAGGACACGTCAGAGGCCCAGGCACCTTGATGACTTTGTAGTAGGTTTAGCCTTAGCTGACGCGTGTTGGTCATGGGTGGCAGAATAATCCACCCCAACACGGGGGGCACTCTGGTAGTCCACCCAGATGCCCAGTTAAGTCATTAGGTTTTGTTAGTTTGTGTGTGGTTTATTACATGTTTTATGTTGAAAGGGCTTCTCTTGCTAAAGTTGGGAGGGGGGGTATGTTTTCACACTTTGTAAAGGGGGGGATGTTGTGTGGAGATTTGGCCCTTGGTGCTTGCCGTAGCTGACGCCAGGCAATCGACATATAGTGATGTCAGGTGGGCTACGGCCAGTGTGTATATATTGAGGCAAATGCTTAATAAAGTTCAGTTCATTGCTCGGCACAACATGGCTCACGTCTCACTCTGTTAAGACATAACAACATGTACATGAGTAATGATGTGATTGTGTTACTTTGTCCCAAATGTGGCTGAAACTCTTCCTGCGTCTGAACTCTCCTGCTCTGCTGTTTAACCAGTTTAGCTGACAATGTCAATGTCCTATTTCTTTAAGATTACACAAAAGGCCCAGGAGACATCTTGTGTGGGTGGATGGTCTTGTGGTTCATTCTGAGTCTTTAACGGGAAATTTATTCAAGATCGGGCAAAAATGAGCTGGCATGACTGTACCCAGCACAGCACTCTACGACTGTGAAAACTGACGGCTGATCTTCTTACCTGCCTCAGTTGTGTGTGTGGTTTTTTTTTTTTTTTTTTTTTTTTTTTTTTTACATGTGCCATATTCCTGACCTCTGATCACACAAAGTATTTTAATCCAATCAGTTTCGTTTTCACATGACTGTCACACACTGGCTGCTGCTGCTATGGTAACCTATGGGGGAGAGGGGAAGAAAGTACAGAACAAGAAGGGGACAAGTTGTCCTCTTAAAAAAACAAAATAAATACAAACAAGGCTGGAAAAAGAGGAACACAGTTAGGGCTGTTACATTTACTCAAGTACATATATCTACTCGAGCAACTTTTTCACAAAATTGTTTTAATAGTTTTATTGCATGACATTTGCACTTTGTATTCTTGCATACTTGTTGAATTACTTTTTGGTTTCGTTGATTTGATAAAAAGATGAGTCATACTTCCTTCATCAGCTCAGATTTAAAATCATTGTTCTGTTCTGGCTTAGCAAATACTGTATATGAATGATTACTGTTTCTTCATATAATTTTGATTATCTTAGATGTTACATATAGACAGGATGCATTTAATTTTCCTCAGGCTGACACGTCTAAGCACAAAAAGTTGCAAATTTGCAAGAAAATAGTAATTAATCTATGAGGGGAAAAAGCTGCAAATGTGCAAGGAAAAAGTTGCAATTTATGTGTAAATTTATCCCTTTGTGTGAAAAAGTTCACAAATTTGTTACAAAACATTTCAAATTTGTGTGGGGAGAAATTGTAAAAATATCAGAAAGAAAGTGTAGATTTACAAGAAAAATGTCACAAATTTATGAGAAAAAAAAAAAATAATCAAAAAATGGTGGAAAAAATCCCCTAAATTTATAAGGGGGAAAAATCCCAAATCAAAGCAATAATACATTTATGAGGAAAGTCACAAAATTAAGAGAACAACCTCACAATTAGGAGAAAGAAAAGTCGTTACTGACTCAAGTACCTTTAACTTTATTAAATAGTTTTCTTATTCCAGTAATTTATTTACGGACTACTCTTCCTTATACTTATTAGGTACGATTACCGGAGTACAATTCCTGGTTCCTCTATAATTCTGAGCATAGTATGAATGTTTCTTCTTAAATTCAATAATATCTAGAGGGCACTGAGAGAGTTCATACCTCTGCCAAGGCCCTATCTCTCAGAATTTAGGTTTGTCTGTCTGTTATAACAGGATTACACAAAAACTGCTGGATGAATTTGATGAAATTTTCACCAGAGGTGGCTCTTGGGCTACGGATGAACTCAATTAGATTTTGTGTGTAATCTGAGTAATCTTTGATACCCCAGTCTCGCAGCTGAAGCAGAAGACCGAGGCTGGAACATGAAGGTGCGCCCAGTTAAGGTGGGATGCAGGGGCTTTGTAGTGAGCTAAACAGCAAAGCTCCTTGGGGAACTAGGAGTCAGGGGTCAGGCCCACAGAAGAGGACTCAAAGAACTAGCTGACATGGCAGAACGGGCTACTCAGTGACTGTGGATCAAGAGGAAGGATGCCACCTGGGCTGCCAAGGTGACTAGCTAACCACAGGACACTCACCCAGGCTTGATCAACCTGTGGTGGGCCTGTCTCAGCGGAGGGTGCCTTGTGATTCAAAGGCCGAAACACCATGTGATGCTGAGGTACACAACTGACAATGTGTCCTCATGGTTGCAATGTCACTTGGCGGCTTTCTTCAAGTGACTCTCCCAACAGTTGCAAATAAGGGGTTATAACATCCAGCCCTTTTACATGAACAAGTCAGGATGCAAATTCTGGATCACTTTTTCACTTTCTATAACATTGTGAAATAGGGCCTTGGCAAAGGTATGCACTCATGGTTCACCTCCAAAATCTTGTGGGTTCATCCGTAGCCCAAGGGCCACCTCTGGTGAAAATTTCATCAAAATTCATCCAATAGATTTGAGTAATCCTGCCAACAAACAAACATACAAACTAACCCACTCTGCCAAACTCCTCTCAGCAATTACTAAAAAACACTACACATTTATTCTGTGCACAATCATCTCTGCACGATCTCAACACACTCCAAAAGTATTTTACTTTGCTGCGCTGTATCAGGGAAAAACTGTTAGATGATCAAGTCTGACTACATGTTCTTCTCCTGTATAACATGCAGTGTCGTCTGTAAAAAAAAGTCAGCACAAACAAATCAACACGGTGCATCATCTAAAATATATCCAGGCTTATCTGGATATTTGTGGATCATTTTCTCTCCAACACATTACCTATTTGACACAGTGTTTTGACATTTACTGCACATAAAATCGTACCATGAGTAGACTTTAGTATCTGGTACATTAAAGGCTAAAGGCGGCTAGCACTACATTACACAAAAGAGAATAAATCCTGTGATAAAATACAGACTTACTGGTTGAACGACATGCCCATTTGTATGCACAGTGGCCCAGAGAATTGCTGAAATTGCATCGGTCCTTAAAAGCTTTTAGAAGAGAGAGGAGCTTAACTCAACTTTCACAGCAGAAAAACACAGGCATGGTACATAAAAGTGATTTTGCTTTTGTTATATCTTGTAAGTCATACATGCAAAACATGTTGCAGACATGCTAACAAAAAAAACCCCTTGATTTTCACTGGAGTTTTTTTTTTTTCCTGTTTTTATGTTTCATACTTTTACTGCACAGTAGCCGGATGGAGAACCTGTTATGTATGAATAACATGAGACGGGAGCCCCTCTCAATTGAACACTGAACTGACTTTATTAATGTGAACAACACAATATACACTCCAGCCGTAGCCCGCCTGACATCATTACCTCAACCCCCTTGGCCAGGCTACGGCAAGCCCCAAGGGTCAAATCCCACATACAACATTCCCCCCCTTACAAAGTCAAAGAACCCACCCCCCCCAAAGAAAAAAAAACAAATACAGTATCATCTTCCCCCTTTTATATACACTGTATGTATATATATATATATATATATATATATATACAGTATATATATATATAAAAAACACTAAATAGGCAAAACTCAGCCAACCAAACGGGCGTCTCGGTAGACTACCAGAACGCCCCACTTTGTTGGAGTGTGTTATTCTGCCGCTTAGTCCCAACATGCATTAGTTATTGCTGTCCTCAATATATAGTCCTCCAGGTACCTGGGCCTCTGACAAACTCTAGCTGGGTGTGCCCTAGGTGGGGACTCTGCACCAGGCACCGTCGGCCGTGCCTGTGAGTTCTCACCACCCCAGTCCAACCAGTCCCACCTCATGTCAGGCTGTCTCGCCGTAGCTCTAGTCCTCTGTTCCGGTGGTGACTTTCTGAGTCTGCTGGAGTGCCACCGCGACCCATCCGCAAGCTCGAACGTGTCCTGGCCCCGTTGCCTCATGAAATGCAGGGGCCCCGTCCAGAGCGGCTGCAGCTTGTGAGTGTGGTTAGGGTGTCTAATCCAAACTCGGTCCGACACCTTCAGTTTGTGGGCTCTCGCCCTGTGCTTCCCGTCAAATCGCCACTTCATTTTACGCTGTTGCGCAGCGACCCGGTCCCGTGTAGAGTCCATATTCCTTGGAGGATGAGTCGTGGGCGGCCTCAGTCGATCCAAAGGCAGAAGCACTTCACGTCCCAGCATGAAAGCCGCCGGGGAGCATCCTGTCGTAGCATGGGCTGTTGCCCTGTAGTGAAGCAGTGTACTCTAGAGGGCGTCCGGAAATGTGAAGCCGTCTGCCAAATGGACTCCGTCTGTTTTTCAGGGTTTTGTTTAAATGTTCAACGCCCCCATTGGCCTGGGGATGGTAGAACGCGGTTTTAATGTGTTCCACGCCCCTACCGCTCAAGAACTTTTCAAACGCCCCAGAGGTGAACTGCGGGCAATTGTCAGTCGTGATTGCATTCGGGACCCCCCACCTGGTGAACAGTGACGAAAGGAAACTTGTAACCACATCCGTTGTGACTGAATTAGTGGATAACACCTCCAGCCACTTTGAGAACAAGTCGTAGGCCACGAGCAGAAACCGACTGTTCGGGAGTGCTGCATGTAGTTCACCACAAATGTCCAACTGTATGTGTTTCCAAGGGTCTTTCGGGTACAACAGCGGCCAGAGGGGTGGAGGGGGTGGTCCGCCGGTCTTCCCGCTCTCCAAACATGGAACACAGTTTTTCACCATAGCTTCAATGTCCTTATCAATACCCGGCCACCAAACAGAATCCCTGCAGCGCTGTTTTACCCTGACCACGCCCAGGTGGCCCTCGTGGAGCATCGCTAGGACACACAACCTCAGAGACACCGGTATTAGCGTGCAGTGCCCCCTCGCCACACACACGCCATTCCAACAGCTCAGTTCGTCTTTAAACCGGTGGAAGGGTGCCAGCCCGCCCTGCACCTTTGCGGGCCAACCCTCACTAATCACCGAGCACAGCTGTGACAGCTCGGGGTCTCGTTCCGACTCCGCCTGAAGTTCCTGGGGGGATACTATATCCCGGACGGCCCCGTGCAGCGTATTAACCAGATCCGTCTCTGTTGGATCGACGTCGTCTGATTGCACGGAGTTGGCCGTGGCGCGGGACAGGAGATCCACCACTACGTTATCCTTGCTAGGAGTGAACTGAGTGGTAAAATTGTAGACCCTCAGCCGCTCTGTCCACCTGTGGATCCGCAAAGGTCTGTGTCCCAAACCCAACGTCTCCAGTAATGTCATCAGCGCTCGGTGGTCTGTCCGTAGAGTGAAATGGCACCCATAGAGGTAGATATGCCATCGTTCACACACCCAGACGCAGGCAAGCGCCTCTCTCTCACCCACGGCGTACTTTTGTTCAGCCTCTCCCAGTCAACAGGAACCCCACAAACTCGATGGAGTCGACTGCAAAAATACACTTTTCTCCGTTCAGGGTGACTCTGTGTTCCTGTAGTACCGTCATCACCCGTCCTAACCGATCATCATGTTCCTCACGTGACGTGCCATATACCACGATGTCATCAAGGTATGCCACCACACCCTTGAGGCCAGCCAGAATCGTGGACATTATTTTCTGGAAACAGCTGGGTGCTGAACTCAGACCAAAAGGCATGCGGGTGTACCTGAACACACCCATGTGGGTCACGAACGCTGTCAGGTTCCTGCTGGCTGGGTGGAGGGGCACCTGCAGGTAACCCTGGCGAAGGTCCAGCTTCGTGAACACCTGTGAACCACTGAATGTTGCAGTAACTCCCTCCATCGTTGGAAGCGGGTATTTGTCCGGGATGATCGCCTTATTTACCATCCTAAGATTGATACATGGACGGATGTCACCCAGTTGTTTCTTGGCCACCACGATATTTGATATCCAGGGTGAAGCATCCACTCTCTCAATGATGCCTGCTTCCAGCAGTTTGGTCAACTCCGCTGTGACATCGTCCCGTAGGGTGAGGGGAAGCTGCCGTAGCAGTTGAATTTTCGGCGTCACACTTGGGTCTATGAGCGGGCGGTGGTGGAACGCGCTGATGCATCCCAGGCCTCTGAACAGCACCGGCCAGCAGATGTGCCATATGGGGTATACTGTCAGTACCATTGAGCCCTCTGGGTCCTTGATGGAAAATCCCAATTCACCCAGCAGGTCTATCCCTAGCAAGTCCGCCCCCTGGTGCGAGACTTGGAAGGTGAACGTAGGGACCGTCTTCAACCCACATTTCACTGAAAAGTCGACTGTGCCCGCCATTTCAATCTTGGTGTGGCCGTATCCAAACATTCTCACTGCTCCAGTGTTGATGGTTTTATGTGGGAAAAGTCTGTTCAAAGTAGCCATACTTAGAATGGACCTGCTGGCCCCTGAGTCCACCATAAGCGGCACGTTGACTCCGTCGAGTTTTAGCATGTACCATTTCAATGGTCGCTTCTTCGTACATGCCACACACACCCGTGTTGTGTTTCTGGACTCCGGTGCCAATGATTTAGCAGTGATAAGAGTAGGCCTTGTCCCGCACCCCAGTCCACTGCCTCCTGGGGATCTGCCCCGGAGAATTAGCCACCTTGCTAACAGCTGCGCTGGTGGGGAAACTTGAGTGGCTACACAACACTCCCTTTAGCCAACACCGGCAAACTCCGCTGAACTGTGGACTCGCTCTGCCTAACCAGTTCGAACACGTTTTCCAACGAGAGAGTGTCTTTAGTTAGCTTTAGCTTGCTCTTCAGCCACATGCTGTTGGTACCGTGGGCTAGCTTATCCCAGACCAGCTCCTCCTCGATAGGCCCGAAGGCGCATTCTCTTACTAGGCTGCGTAGCTCTGTAATAAAAGACTTGAGTGGACTCACCGGTTTGCTGTTGGCAGTCAAAAAACTCATATCTCTGCGCCGTGACAGTGGATTTCCGAAAACAGTCCATTAATTCAAAACCGTCTTTCCACGAACCGCTGCCACACAGCCCAAAAAATATCCGCTGGCCCTCCTCACCGAGGTAGTGGACTATTAGGCTCCTCCGTTTCTCCTCATCATCGCCACCCAGGCCGGCCGTAGCCACATACACGTTGAACATCTCCCTCGAGCGGGCCCACGGTATAGCTGGCGTGCCCGGAGACTGTAAAAACAGAGGTGGTTGTCTGACACACGCCCCCATTTTAATCCTCATTGCCAAATGTTATGTACAAATAACATGAGACGGGAGCCTCTCTCAACTGAACACTGAACTGACTTTATTAACATGAATAACACAATATGACGTCATTACCTCAACCCCCTTGGCCAGGCTACGGCAAGCCCCGAAGGTCAAATCCCACATATAACAGAACCTGTAGAAGATGTGTTCAATGACGAGACATGAGTGTATTTCTCAGGTTCGACTTTATTCCAGAACACATTCATCTATGGCTGTGTTGTGAGACATGTATATGTTGGACACTGCATATGTGATTTAACCACGATGAAGGAGAGCCAGCCCCCTGCGGTGCGGAGCCACAGAGCCTGGACCCCCTGCGGAGGACAGGGGACAGAAGACTTCCTGACCACTGAGGCTCGGGAAGAGAGAAGGGGGAGTTATGTAAATAAAAGGCTAATGAATGTGAATAAAGAGACTTTGATATAGATGTGTGATTTCCCCCGCGAGGGAAATGGTTTGATGTGAGAAGGTTTAAATGAGAGAACTTTGGTGTGTTCACTCTCTTTGTTCGCTGCTCAAGAATAAGAGCAGACAGTGGAATGATTTCTTGAATAAACTGAAATGAAAGACAATTCGGTTTCGTTATTCAAGTCTCCCCACATTGGTGACTGACGACGTTGAGAATGAACGAAGAAATTCTCAGGGTCCCGGACTCACAGCGCTCAGAGCTGGCGAGCGCAGTGGCCGTTAAGCTGCCTGATTTCTGGCAGGATAACCCACGGTCGTGGTTTCTGCAAGCAGAGTCGCAGTTCGCGCTCGCAGGAGTAACGGTGGATGACACTAAGTTCCACCATGTCATCGCTAAACTGGACAACAGCACAGCTCGGTGCGTGCAAAGCTTGGTGGAGCAGCCACCCGCGACCGACAGGTACAGCAAGCTGAAATCCACCCTCATCAAGTTTTTCACCCCCTCGGCTGAAGTGAGGGCGAGGAGGATCCTGTCTTTGCTAGACCAAGGTGGACACAGGCCGAGCGCCCTGATGGAGGAGATGATACAGCTGAGAGGGTTGGACAACGATGATTTCATTTTTCAGTTCATCTTCCTCTCCAACCTCCCGGCGCATGCGAGAAGCACGCTGGCCGGCAAAAAGTGTCACACCCTGGAGGAGTTCCGGGAGCTGGCCCAGGAGGCAGACGGGATCCTGGACGCCTGCGGCGGGCAAGCAACCACAGCAGCGACCCGAGACAGCGGGGAGCCAGAGGCGGCAGAACCAGACTGGCCGACGATGGCGGCAACACGGCCGCGACGAGGGGGAGCCAATAGCCCGGCGACAGAGGCGCGGGCACGACACAGCGGAGGAGAAGATCTCTGCTTTTACCATCGGAGGTTCGCAGAGAAGGCACGCAGGTGTGTGCCGCCCTGCATCTTCAGGAGTTCGGGAAACGGCAAGACCGGGGGTCGCTAGCAGCTTCGACCCTCGGAGAACGCAACAAGCTGCTCTACATCACGGATGCGCGCTCCGGACGAGTGTTCCTCATTGACACCGGAGCACAAGTGAGCTTCATCACCCCAACATACGCGGACCGGGTAGCTGGACCCCACGGTGACGGAGCTACGGCGGCAAATGGCTCGAACATCAACACCTACGGGAGAAGGACCTTGCCTTTATGCTTACATGGCCGCACATATGAATGGACTTTTGTAGTAGCGGCGGTGAGTTTCAACATGTTGGGCGCGGATTTTTTGTGTTCACACAATCTGTTAGTTGATCTTGCTAATAGACGGCTGGTAAATGCACTCTCTTTTTACTCTCTCCCCTGTTCAGCTCGAGTGTCCCCGCCACCAGTACAGACCCACGTCGCTACAGCAGGTGGTAAGTTTCACACACTCCTCACCCAATTTCCAGCGCTCACTGTGCCCACTTTTTCAGCGACGGTCGCGAAGCACGGGGTGAAACACTTCATCCCCACTTCTGGTCCTCCCGTGTTTGCAAAAGCTCGGCGCTTGGATGCAGTTAAGCTCGCCATTGCGCGCGAGGAGTTCGCCAGCCTGGAGAGGCTGGGCATCGTTCGTAGGTCGAAGAGCCCGTGGGCTTCGCCGCTGCACATGGTACCGAAAGCCGATGGCTCCTGGAGACCGTGCGGGGATTACCGCAGGCTAAACAACGCTACGGCACACGATCGTTATCCCATCCCGCACATTCAGGATTTTTCGGTGCACCTGGCGGGGGCGCGCATTTTTTCAAAGATTGATCTAGTTCGCGGCTATCACCAAGTCCCGGTCCAACCGGAGGACATTCCTAAAACAGCGGTAATAACCCCGTTCGGACTTTTCGAATTTTTACGCATGCCGTTTGGTCTCAAAGGGGCGGCGCAAACATTTCAGCGGATGATGGATGCCGTGTTACGCGATCTCCCTTTCGTGTTTGTGTACCTCGACGACGTTTTGGTCGCGAGTACTTCAGAGGACGAACACGAAACGCACCTCACAGCAGTTTTTAGGAGGCTGGGAGAGCACGGCTTAATAGTTAACCCAGCCAAGTGCCAGTTCGGCGTTGAGCGGATTGATTTTTTGGGTCACCGCGTCTCCCCGGAGGGAGCGGTTCCGTTACCAGAGAAAGTACGCGCGGTAGCGGATTTTCCCCGTCCACAAACGGTCAAATCACTACAGGAATTCTTGGGGATGGTGAATTTTTATAACCGGTTCCTGCCCCACGCAGCTCAAATCATGCAACCGTTATATGCCGCGCTCAAAAAACAAAAGCCGACCCAGGCGGTCGAATGGTCCCCGGAGCGGGAGCGCGCGTTCACAGAGGTTAAAAAAGCCTTGGCTGACGCTGCGCTCCTGGCCCACCCAGACCCTGCAGCACGTATCGCGCTGACGACAGACGCTTCAGATTTAGCCATAGGGGCCGTTATTGAGCAACAGGTAGCCGGAGTTTGGCAGCCTTTGGCTTTCTTTAGCAAATCTTTAAGCGTGGCTGAGCGAAAATACAGCGCGTTTGACAGAGAACTGTTGGCGCTGCATTTGGCTATTCGTCATTTCCAGTTCTGGCTGGAAGGACGGTGCTTCACCGCTTATGTGGACCACAAGCCGCTCACATACGCCATGGCCAAAATTTCAGATCCGTGGTCCGGCAGGCAGCAGAGGCAGCTGGCCGCAATCTCGGAATTTACCACTGACATTAGGCACGTCGCGGGCAAATTCAATGTAGTAGCGGATTGTCTCTCACGCGCGTTCACGACCCCGACACGCGCAGAGGCAGAACGGGCCACCGTGACCGCGCCGCAGGAGAGCGGCACGGTGGCGCGCGCAGCCCCGGTGCACGTGGGTATAGATTACGCAGCCATGGCAGCGGACCAGGGGGCGGACGCAGACGTGCGCGCGCTCCAGTCTGGACCAACAGGGTTGAGGCTGGAGAGCAAGTGTTTACAAACCGGTATGCCCCCCCTGATCTGCGACATGTCGACGGGGCGCCCGCGTCCGGTGGTTCCGGCCACGTGGCGCCGCCGTGTTTTTGACTCGGTCCACTCACTGGCGCACCCGGGGGTGCGCGCGTCGGTGAAACTAGTGGCGGAAAAGTTTGTTTGGCCGTGCCTGCGCAAGCACGTGAAGGAATGGGCAAAAACCTGCATTTCCTGTCAACGGGCCAAAATTCACAGGCACACAAGAGCCCCGTTAGAACCGTTCCGCATTCCGGCCAGAAGGTTCGACCATGTGCACGTCGACCTTGTGGGCCCCCTACCGGCATCACAGGGGTTCACGTATCTTTTGACAATGGTGGACCGCACCACACGTTGGCCGGAAGTGGTCCCACTTGCGACGACCACGGCCGCGGAGGTGGCTCGCGTTTTTTTAACGGCTTGGGTGGCGCGCTTCGGGGTTCCGTCGGACATTACGTCCGATAGAGGACCGCAATTCATCTCTGAGCTGTGGTCAGCGATGGCCAACGGCTTAGGAGCCAAAATTCACCGCACTACGGCTTACCACCCTCAGGCTAATGGTTTATGCGAGCGTTTTCATAGGTCTTTGAAGGCAGCACTCAGAGCGTCGCTCACGGATGCAGATTGGGTAAATAAACTCCCTTGGGTTTTATTAGGGTTGCGTTCTGCGCCTAAAGAGGACTTAGACGCCTCCCCAGCGGAGCTGGTATTCGCACAAACTCTGAGGCTGCCGGGCGAGTTTTTACCAGAGCACCCAGAGCCCCCACCTCTCTCTGCTCTGGGACCGTTAGTTGGCACGGGGGCAGACACGCTCCCGGGTCCGGTTCATCACGCTTTTCCACGAGTTTTCGTCCCCAAGGCTTTGAAAAATGCCGATTTCGTTTTTGTCAGGCGCGAAGCCCTTAAAGCAACGCTCAAACCACCTTACGAAGGGCCATTTCGAGTGCTGGAGGCAGGTGATAAGCAATTTGTGCTAGATTTTGGGGACAGAAAAGAGACAGTCAGTATTGACAGACTAAAACCTGCTTTTGTCATGAAGGACGTGTCTGTACCGGTCGCGGTGGCGCCTCGACGAGGCAGGCCCCCGCAGAGGGCAATTAACCACTCTCTTCCTCAGTCAACAGACCCGGAGCAGAACAGCACCGCAGGCAAGGCGGGGCCAACGCACAGCAGATTCGGCAGACGGCTGAAGCCCAAGCGGCGCACAGACTGAATGTTGGTGTTGATTATTCAGTAGTGAGTGAGGTGCTATTAAATTTTGGGAATTAGTCTGTTCTTCATCGTTTGGGGGGGGGTTATATGGCTGTGTTGTGAGACATGTATATGTTGGACACTGCATATGTGATTTAACCACGATGAAGGAGAGCCAGCCCCCTGCGGTGCGGAGCCACAGAGCCTGGACCCCCTGCGGAGGACAGGGGACAGAAGACTTCCTGACCACTGAGGCTCGGGAAGAGAGAAGGGGGAGTTATGTAAATAAAAGGCTAATGAATGTGAATAAAGAGACTTTGATATAGATGTGTGATTTCCCCCGCGAGGGAAATGGTTTGATGTGAGAAGGTTTAAATGAGAGAACTTTGGTGTGTTCACTCTCTTTGTTCGCTGCTCAAGAATAAGAGCAGACAGTGGAATGATTTCTTGAATAAACTGAAATGAAAGACAATTCGGTTTCGTTATTCAAGTCTCCCCACATCATCCAACATTCTCAAAAGCAAGAAGAGGCAGAATAATGTTACAGCTCACTCTTATACCTCTGGGGGATTAAGAACTCAAGTCACATGGTGCTTCTGCAAACATTCAATCACAATGCAAGTCTCTGAAGATTCACCATTGTCTCTTATTCTCCGGTGTCCCGGGAAACCCCCCAGGTCCTCTTCTCCGAGACGAGGGCCCGACTTCACACCTCCTCGCCATCTCCTGTCTTGTTCCTCCAGACGTGAAGCCCCAGTCCACATAAGCCATACATTTGTGGGAGATATGAACCAGACATATGTGCCACACTCTTGTGGGGAAATATGAACCAAACATATGTGCCACAAACCCACAATTTTGTTGTACTTTACAGCTGTACAATGACAATAAAGCCTATCCTATTCTAGTCTATTCTATTCTAGTGTCACTTCAAGATTTTAACAGCTGCTGAAAACAACAAAAAAGAAGACAGGCTTGAAAATGTGCAAATTCTGCAAAACAAAATGTTATTGAGGATAAAACTGAAACTGATTAAAAATGCAGCATAAGGATGACTTAAGTGTACAGAAACAAAGAGACAACCAGACAGATAGTTAAAATTTTTTTTTAACAACTTATTGGAACAAGATTACGAAGAAAGGTTGATTGCATCTCAGACCAGCATATACTCACTTCCTTTGAGAGGTGAAAAGGTTGCCCAGTGGCTTCTGAGCACACCACCCTCTGTTGCTTCTTTTTTTTTTTCTTTGATATTTCCTGTTCTCCCTCTAAGCTAAAGAATCACTCAGCTGTTATTTTAAGTTTACAGTGCTAGTTTTCATTCTCATGCATGTGTGTCATCTCATGCAGCTCTCCGTTCTTTGCTGTTTACCCAGAAATATCAACCTATATTTTTCCACCCTTTTCAAGTAACCTATGATTTAGAGCTAACAGGAAGTCATCAGAAGTTTTCAGCTCCATTTAACAGCTTCAGCAGAGCAAGTTAGCAAAGCGCCCCACCTAATGGTCAGTGGTGGTATTACACACGCCTGTGTGCCGTCAGTTTTAACGCAGACTGTATGAAAGATTTAGACGTCAACAGAGACGGATATTAATATATTATATGTATTATATATTAAATATTTAAAAAATATATAATTCAAAAGGGAAACAAGCTTAAAGTTTATTAATAGATACCCCTTTGCTCTTGGGATGAACAATCTCATATTCGAGGATGTCCAACAGCTGCAAATTTAAGCGAACACAACTTTTCAAGAACACTTTCCAATTTTCTCTGGGTAAAAAAGTCTCAGATTTATCAGAAAAATGGGTAAATTTATGAGAAATTATGGAAAATTAGTGTAAAATGGCAGAGAAAATTTGCTGTAGTATACTGTATGTGAAAAAAGGGTAGATCATTTCTGTGGTATTTACTAATGTCATCAGACCATTTACTCTGATAATTCAGCTGTTTTGTCTTGATTTTAAGACTTGGATATGTTTGTAGATCCATACATACTGATTATTTTAAAATTAAAATTGTTGAAAATATCTCATAACAGAATTTGCTGATGGCTGAAGTATAGTTGAGCTGAACTTTTATTCCTCTCAGAGCTAAGAACAAATTTCATCTTCTAGGCTTAATTTCTCAGTGCTGTTCATGACCATCAATTGGACACTACTTTTCAAGATGCATTGTGGGATATTTTTAGTACATAAAGTGGTTAAAAAGACATTCAGACACCCTGAGAAATGGTATACTCCTTACAGTGCAAGCATTGAGCAATTTTGGCCATGGCCTCTGCCTACGTGCAAAACAGCAGTATGGCATTAAGGAATGACCCAACATTGTAGAGCTCTATGATGTAATACATTTGCATCTTTGGTATAATGTCCTAACTGTAATTTCTAACACTCTCACAAATATCGGAATTTCTGATTTTTTTAAAGTAGAAAACTTGATTAGTTGTTAACTTGCTAACAAGTTGCTGGCTCTTAAAGGTGCAGTATGTAATATTCTGCAGTCTAGCTGTCAGATTTCAAAATGCAATCAGTTCACATTTTATCAGTTATCACTCTCTTCCAAAGCATATAGGAGAACCAGCAGAAGCTATTTGTTTAATTAAAGTTTGATCTAAAAACTTGGAAAGACAGTGGTCCAAGATAGCTGCCTACATGGTGAAGGGCCCTCTTCCCGTGTATTAAAAAATATTTTAAGATATATGGAAATGCAGCAACTTTTATTTAAAAATGATTAATGAAAACAAAGATTTCTTGCAGTATTAAATTTCAGAATCTAGATTACCCCAAAATTGTACACATTCTACCTTTAATGTTAACTGAAGACTCCCTCTTCTTCTTCTTTCAGCTGCTCATCTGCCTCCATCTTACCCTCTGTTACATCTTCCTCTGTAACACCAACCTTGTCCATGTCCTCCTTCATTACATCCATGAATCTTCCCTGTTGTCTTCCTCTTTTCTCCCTGCCCAGCAGTCCAATATATCCACTATCCCTCGCCTACACATGGCCAAACCATCTCAGCCTTGTCTGTCTTACTTTGTCTAAAAACCACTCAATCTGAACTTATTTCGAATCCTGTCCCTCCTAGTTACTTCCAATGAGAATCTGAGCATCTTCAACTCTGTCACCTCCAGCTCTGCCTCCAGTATTTTTGTCAGTGCCACTGTCTCCAAACCATACATCATAGCAGGTCTCACTACTATCTTGTAACTTGCCTTTCACTCTAGATGTTATCTGTGATGTTGTTCATGGGACGTATTATTATGTGACATGGGTGGTGGCTCCATCTTTCCGGTTCCGCCGCCACCCGGGGTATAAGAGGGCTGTGAGGAAAAGAGATGATCTCTTGACCTCCTCTCAGCCTGACGGCAGCGCTGTGTATTATATCAGTGAGTCTATAATAAAGTCGTGTTCAGTTCAACACAGTCTTGTCCTTGGCTCCCGTTTTACCTACATAACATTTGACAACGAGGATAAAAAGTATGGACGCGGGAGTTGTTTCAATTTGGCCATTTTTGGAGTTTCCCGGTGAGCCGCCCATCCCTTGAGAGAGGTGGTTCGCTGCTTTCCTACGTTACGTGGTGGCATTGGACCTTGGAAGAATGGAGAAGTTGCGGGCACGTGCACTGTTGGTTCACAACTTGGGAATGGAAGGACAATGTATCCTTAGTACCTTAGGCGAGGGCGATAGTTTTGAAGAAGTGGTTGAGCTGATGGTGCAACATTTTCACGCCCCTGAGAACGCCATCGCCTGGAGGATTCAGTTTCAGCAGCACCGCCAGCAGATCGGCGAGTCAATGCAACTGTATGTTGTGGATCTGCGTCAGCTGGCAGAGGACTGCCAGTTTGGAGCATTGGAGGAAGAGATGGTCCACAACCAGTTGGCGGAGCACACGCTTTGCTCAGTGGCACAGTCGAGGCTCCTTATGCACTCCGACGAACTGACATTAGCCATGGCTGTCGAGATAGCTCAGCAGTGTGAAGCAGCAGACAAGCTATCACGGGAGCTTGGTGAGAGAGCAGCACATCGCCATTTTGAACCACAATCAACGGCACAAGCAGTGGACCCGGACAGCGACAACGGTGTGGAGGAGCACGCTGATGCCGTGAAGATATGGTCCACCCCGAGATCACCCAGGTGTTTGGGTTGTGGGTCCACCAAGCACCGTTATAAGGCTAGAGAGTGTCCAGCAAGAGGACAGCGCTGCGGCATGTGCGGACTCTTGCATCATTTCGCCAGGGTATGTTATGGGTTCGAGCGAGGGGATCCGAGACACACAGAGGATTTCCGCACTTCGCCTCCCATGGTTGTTTGCAGTGTATTCCCAAGTGACAATGGCTGTTCATTCTGTATGGTAGAACTGGACGGAGTGACAGTGCCG
Organism: Pholidichthys leucotaenia; assembly: GCA_020510985.1. Taxonomy (NCBI): domain Eukaryota; kingdom Metazoa; phylum Chordata; class Actinopteri; order Cichliformes; family Pholidichthyidae; genus Pholidichthys; species Pholidichthys leucotaenia. The sequence continues at coordinate 389,549,139 of CM035839.1, read as the reverse complement.
TTGCTGGTTGACACAGGAGCGGTGAGATCGGTGTTGGATTGGGAAACTGTGTGGAGTTCCTTCTCACAGTCTCAGGTTGAAGAACAGCGGTTGGGCTGTGGTCTTTGGGACAGGCCGGTTCTGCAGACGATGGACAGAGCTGTGTGGGACAAACTTTTGCCTAGTAATCTGGACAATGAGCAAGACCAATTCCATTCAGGGCCATCGCTGGAGGGTCCTGGTGACGGTGCCCAAGTAACCCTAGTTGAGGGAACTGGGCGGCATGGTGGGACACCCGTGACGGTGGGTGGCGCTGAGTGGAGGGCCCATGCTGCTCCCGGATTTTGGCTGGAAAGGACCAGAGAGCAGGGGGGTCACAACGGTGACACCAGCGGTGAAAATGAAAGCAAGTGGGGCAGGACCAGCTAGCATAGTAAAATGATGTGCCACTCAGAGACACTGGAAGCCGAGTGGAGTTCCTCTAGGGGTCGCTGATGTAGTCCGACCTAGAGAGAAGGCCCGGTCGAGAGGAGTTCTGGGCAAATGTAAGCAACAGGACAACCAGGGCGGCTGCAGGTGGTGACTGTTCGGAAAGATGGCTACCTTCAGCTATCTGATGTTTCATGGCGGTATCCCAACGAGCTGCGGTGCGCCAAGCAGGAGAAGGAGGTAGTGATGTTACGTCTGACACCAAAGGCCCGAAGCCCGTGTCGAGCAAAAGGGGCGTGCCCAGATGAAGCCTGCCTTGAGGCCTGTATAGTTTGTCACAGTATCACGTGACAAAAGGCAAACGAAGCCCCGTTTTCTAAAATCACGTGATTGCCTTGTTATTTGATGCAATTTGTTTAAAAAGCTGCGGGAAATACAGGAAATGTTCTGCGTGATCCGAGGTGACGCTGAAGATCGTGACGTGCAGAAGAGAAGAGACAAGAGAAGAGCAGAACTATGGAACCACAAAAAAGAAGAAGGACATCTACAGTTTGGGAGCACTTTGACCTGATTTCTCCCAAGAAGGTAAAATATAATGTACAACTGCTTCGATTGATCACATAGAACAGTGGTCCCCAAACTACGGCCCGCGGTCCACATTTGGCCCGGCCCCCTGAACAATACCAGAGACGCTTACCCCCACCCCCTTCCACCTCCTCCTGCACAGAGCTTTTCCCGCACCTCGCTTCCAAAGCCGGCTGAGCGCTGTCTCGTTCCCCTGCTGAGCGTGTGCTCAGCCATGCATTCTGTGCCATGCATTCTCTGTATCACTGTATAGAAGAGCTGACTTACATGCCTCACTATTGCACTTAGAATTCGCTCTTAGACAACTGCTCAGGGCTCACTCACAGCACGCAGCCAGAGCGCTGGGTGAGCCTCGTGATGGAGGAATGAAACACCTTTAAACTTTGGCTTGCTGTGTCCGCCTGCACTTATTTTTTCCTCCACACTGGTGACCTGACGTGAATGGACTGTCTCTCCCTTCTGCCGCGCTGTGGACTATTTCGCTGTGGACTATTTCGCTGTGGACTATTTCTGCCGTGCTGTGGACTATTTTTTGCCTCCACACTGGTAAGCGTTATTTTTTTTTTTTCAGTCTGGCCACGCGATCAAGACTAATACACTCATAGAACGTGACATTCTATTCCACCCTTCTGCAGTCTGTACCCCTATCTGACCCCCCCCCCCCCCCCCAAGAAAAAATACTATACTCACCCCTGTCAAATAAAACGGAATAATGGCGAAAAGGTTAGTTAAGAGAAAAATTGATTCAGAATGCAGGGTATTTAACCTGCAGTGGACAAACGATTATTTTTTTGTTCAATGCAAAGAAAAGGCTGTTCAACAGCGGTGTCTACAAGCCTACTGGAACCTAGAAAAGGATTACATAACAACATAATTTATCCGAAATGGGTGATGGCTGAAGCCGCAGCTTATATTGCCCACCCATGTTCCATCCAAGAACTCAAAAGAAAAAACAAAACAAGAGCGATTACAATTCAGAACGAAGTTAAGACAAAGTGTGACAAAAAAACTAAGCTACAACACAACGCAGGCTGGATATGACAATCCTTCTGTGATTTTACATGTCATCTTGTATATATGTTTGGAGTATTTCTTTCTTTAGTTTTTGTTTAAATTGTCCAAGCGTTGTACATGATTTTAATTCAGGTCCAAAATCGTTCCATAATCTGACTCCTTGCACTGAAACACAGTGTTGCTTGGTGGTAGTTCTCACTGAAGGTTTTTGAAATATACATGTTCCTCTGAAATGATATTGTTTCTCCCTTATTTGGAACAACTTTTGGATATTTGCGGGCAGTGATAGATTCTTCACTTTAAACATTATTATTGCAGTTTTAAAGTCAACCAGATCTTTCAACTTGAGAGCTTTTAATTTAAGAAAAAGTGGGTTTGTTGGTTCCCTGTAAGCTGCTTTGTTTATTATTCTAATAGCTCTCTTCTGAAGCATAAAGACTGGATATATGTTTGTTTTATATGTATTTCCCCATACTTCAGTACAATATGTCATGTATGGGAGTATTAATGAATGATACAAGGTATATAGTGTGGGTTGATTCAGCAAATATTTCACTCTGTGTAGTATTGCAATTGATTTAGATATTTTACCTTTAATATAATTAATATGTGACTTCCAACACAGTTTATTATCAATTATTACTCCAAGAAATTTAGTTTCAGATACCCTTTCAATCTCTACACCATTTACACTGAGTTTAGATACTGAGTTGTTGTGATGGTTGTTAAAGACTATAAATTTTGTCTTACTTAAATTGAGCGTTAATTTGTTTGAATCAAACCACAGTTTAAGCTTTCCTAATTCCTTTCCGAGTGTATCCAAAAGTTGTTCCAAATTGCTTCCACTGCATAATAGATTAGTGTCATCGGCAAACAATATTAAGTCCATTTTTTCTGAAACTTTATATATATCATTTATATACATTGTGGCGGTTTGGGAAAACCCCCACAGACTAAGGACAGATAACTCGCTACTCCTGGTTTTTTCCGCTACACTACTGTGATAATGTCACCTTTCATGCATTGTGTTCATGTGTCCTGTCCTTACTGTGACCTAGAGACTCAGATCAATATGTAGATGTGCCTGTTAACCTCTTTGTTCTGCAGCTGGAGCAAAGTCTAGCAAATCTGCCTATTGTGATGTATGTCTCACAAATGCAAATATCTCATGCCTGTTCTGCAGTCCCTTTGATCAGACAAACTGCTGTGAATCTGCTTTGATGTATTGTTTGAGTTGGGTATAAATACTGCACAGGTTCTGTAACACTTCCTCTCACTCACACTTCAACCTCTGCTGCAGACACGCACTCTGTGTCTTCTTCTCTGAGAGCCAGAGGATCCCCATCCAGCCTGCACACACTTGGGCTGGAGAGGGGATCCCGTGATGGTGGTATGATAATAAAACTCTACTTAAAACCTCCAACAACGCTGCTTTATTTCATGCCGCCGCAACATATTGAATAACAATGGCCCCAAAACCGAACCCTGTGGGACTCCACAAGTAATCTTCAGCAACTGTGAGTTTTTGTTACCAACACATACATACTGATATCTATTCTTTAAGTAACTACTTAACCAGGACAGTGCTACCCCTCCAATACCACAATTTTGTAGTTTCTTTAATAATAAATTATGATCCACTGTATCAAATGCTTTTTTAAGATCCAGGAATACCCCAACTGAATACTCTATATTTTCAATGGCAGTTGATATTTTTTCTATAAATTCCATTAGAGCAAATGCAGTTGCCCTCTTGTGTCTGAACCCATATTGCTGCTCACACAATAAATTATTCTTCAGTATGAAGTTGTCAATTCTCTCATAGAATATTTTTTCAAGTATCTTGGAAAATTGCTACAATCGTGAAATTGGTCTATAGTTTGAGAATTCCCCTCTGTCACCCGTCTTGTATATCGGAATTACTTTAGCTATTTTCATTGCATTGGGAAATATACCTGTTTGGAGAGACAGGTTACAAATATACGTCAGTGGTTTCACTAAGCATTCAATAATAGTCTTGACTAAGAGCATGTCAATACCATCACAGTCCGTAGATGTTTTACTTTTAAACGATTTAACAATTTCAATGACCTCTCTCTCGTCTGTGTTCTTTATGAAAATGGAGTCTTTTATAGCAGTGTTATTGCTTATTGTATCACCTGTAGGCGCCGTAATGGGTATTTCGCGAGCCAAATTAGGACCAATGTTAACAAAAAAGTTATTAAATTCATCTTCAGGTGAAGCTACATTCACACTCTGAGTCGTTTTATTATTTTTTGAAAATTCGGTTGGGTAGCTTGTATTTCTGCTTTTATTTCCAAGAATACTGTTAAGTATTGTCCATGTATTTTTAATATTGTCTCTGTTTTTCTCTAAGTCTTTACTGTAATAGTCTCTTTTACTACATCTTATTATATATGTTAATAAGATGATTATAAGGAAGACACACAAGAACTTTGAGAGACTGCTCATATGAGTCATTTAAGTAAGAGATTCTGCTCTGACAACTAAGCTGAACTTTTACCTGTTAAGATTGTGCACAGCACAACAGAAAGTTAATGTTCCTTGTGTAGAGGATGCCTTCACAAACGAGACTGAGTTTATTTCTCAGGAAAGGTTTATTTGCAGTCTCATCCTCTAACAGCAAGTATCTCAACAAAAGAGACAGGACAATCTTTCCTCACAGCTCTTATACCCCCAGAGACACAAACCCCCCCACATCAAATATCACCCCCCCAACCCACAGTCCTTCAGTAAACATATGAACCCACAGTCCTTCAGTAAACATATAGCCTCCATGCTCTTGGAGTCTCTATTGTCTCTTCCGCCTCGGGGGCTCCTGCTGGGACATTCTCTCTGACTTCCCGTCTCTCCAGAAACCACTTCACACCTGCCGAGGTCTCTGCCGGGTCAGGTCCTTTTGGACGTTTGAAGTCTGTAGAGCAGGGGTCAGCAACCTTTTTGAAACCAAGAGCTACTTCATGGGTATCGAGTCATGTGAAGGGCACCAGCTTGACACACTCCTCTAAAATAACAAATTGTGTGTGTGTGTGTGTGTGTGTGTGTATATATATATATATATATATATATATATATATATATATATATATACTGTATATATATATATATATATATATATATATATATATATATATACACACACACACACACACACACACATAAATAAATAATTATCAATAACTTAGAGTGGGTAACAAACAAGATCAATATTCAACACTTTATTTTTATTAATCTCAGCAATTGTTCAGATGATCCCTTCTACATTTCATAAAAAAATGTCCAGTTTTCACCAGTCCCTTTTAACCATAAAAAACTAAACCCTTTTAATTCATGAACTATGTTGAACCATGTTTGAAAAAGTTATGCAACATTTAAGAAAAATCAACTTTCATATTAAATAAATCTTATCACATTTTTAACTGAACAAATCTGCTGCAATTCTGCTCAAAATCTGTTACATTTAATAAACACACTTTTGTGTGTTCTTCTTCACTGGAATTATATCCATACAGTTCTTGCCAACAATCATGCTTGAGCAACCAGCACTGTCCTTTCATGAGAAGAAACTAAACAAGCACTGAGAGTGCACGGTGGAGCAGTGGTTAGCACCGCGGCAGGAGTTTACTCTCAGCCGGGGGATCGTGGGTTCGATCCCTACCCCCGGCCAACAGTGATCTGTGTGGAGTTTGCATGTTCTGGTGGTGCATGTTCTCGTTTTTCATGCAAAAACATGCAGGTTAGGGAGTTAAGGGGCGCTTGCGCACGCAGCGGCTGGTGGCTTGTTACCGGACTGCAGAACAAATCTACCTACGGGTACAAGATAAGTCCAAAAAAAAAAAAAGAGTGGGTAGTGAAGTGGCGCTTCGCCATCGCCCCGTAAATGAAATACACGCAGCTTCCTTTCACGGTAGTAAAAAAGAACTCTTCCTCCCACTCACTTTTTTTTGCCATGTTTTTGGGCTTGGAAACCACACTGCGCCCACCATCTTAACTGCCCGCTAGCTTACGCTCCACAAGCGCGAAGGTTTTGTCATGCGCACAATACTGACCTTTGAACTAGGTCAGAGTTCACCTTAACTTTACGTATAATAAACATATTTTCATTTTTTTTTATTTTTAAGACATTGCCATTTTAAAATCTATATAAATGCAAGTGTGATTTTAAAAAATATAAAATAAAAAATAGCGGCAGAAAAAATTACATCTGCAGCTCACTTGCGAGTTGTGCTATTTTTAGAACAGGCCTGCGGGCGACACATGTGGTCCCTGCGGGCGACATGGTGCCCGCGGGCACCGCGTTGGTGACCCCTGCTGTAGAGTATGCACCTTCATGCCTACTAAATACATGTGAGAGAAAATGCGTACCATACAAGCATGCCATATATGCGCCCTAAATGTGCGCCATACATGGACTTTTCTTCTGTGAAGAACCCAGAGAGGGTTATTGGGTTATTATTTATTTCATAAATAGTGTTATTTATTTCATTAATAGTGTTATTATTTATTTTCTGACTTTTTTTCCTGTGAAGATCCCGGAAAGGGTTATTAATATTTGGTTATGTGTGGCTTTCTGGAAAACAATAAATGTTTACGTTTAGGCACCCTTGCGATCGTCACACTTTTTCTGTTACAAACTGACCCCGGCCCCCATCAGAGAAGGCAAAAGTTATGTGGCCCTCACAGGAAAAACTTTGGGGACCCCTGGCTTACATACTGATGTGTACTCTTTTTGTAGGTGGTAGTAACCTGTGGCACCTGCTGGACACCACAGTAACTCAGAGGCGTGGGGCATCCAGTGCAGAGGCTGAGGCTATTGTGGAAGTGCAGCGGTACCTGGCTGAACAAAACTAACTAACTAACCTGCACTTATATAGCGCTTTTCTAGTCACAAAGACCACTCAAAGCGCTTTCACTAGTACTAACCCTCTATTCTAAGGGCCTATAGGAAACAGATATCTAGGGACAATTTAGAACAGCCAATTAACCTGACATGCATGTCTTTGGATTGTGGGAGGAAACCGGAGCCCCCGGAGTAAACCCACGCAGCACAGGGAGAACATGCAAACTCCACACAGAAAGGTTCCAACCCCTGCCACCCTGGGGATTTGAACCAGGAACCTTCTAGCTGTAAGGCAACAGTGCTAACCACTGCACCACTGTGACCTATCAAGACAACAGGATCCACTGCAATACTGGCATAGTCACAAAAATCTATATCCTCATCTGTATAAATTGGCACTTCAGTTTTTGTGTATCCTTGCATCTTCAGTCCCCTGTGAACGAATATTTTCAAAGGCTGGGGAAGTTGTTTCAAAAAGAAGAAATCGCCTGAGCCCCAACACTGTAAAAAAACTTTTATTCCTGAATAAAAATCAATAAAACACCTCCCCATCCCCCACCCAACTTCCCCAGTCTAGACTATAACCCAGTCACACAAGCACTTCACATAACTATTTATCCATAAAAACAGCCACACACCAAAATGATTTAATATATCACAACTGACCAATTGACACTTTGATATACCGTCAATGTTATTTTGTCAGTATACCATGATCAGGATAGATTGTTTTTCATCTAGCTTTACAATACCTCAAATGATTATTTTGACATAATACTGGAATAATTATACTAAAAGATCTACTACCCTACATGTAACATACCAGCAGATGTCAGTATTCTTAAATGAGCTGTTAAACGGGGCTTTGTCTGATCAGGATTTGGTGAAGCATTTGGCCAGAAAGACTCGACACATTCACGGGGCCTCATTTTACCATCACTAGAAGGAGGTGTTTGGGCTGCGGTGCGGGCCATCCCTGGGCGTGAAGAGAAGGAGGTGCACCGGAGGGGAACCGTCTGATGGTTTTCCGGGGGGTGGTTCCTCTACTGGGGCAGACTGATGTTTGAGGTGATGCGTTTATTGCATGGTGTTGGTATGAGTGACAGTTAAGCTGTTTATTGGGTTTATTAATGAGGGATAACCTGTTTGTATACATGTTCTGTTAAGGGGATTGTTTTATGTTTTTTATTTTAGGAGCACGACAGTTTTCTGTTGAATGGACTTTATTTAGCAGAGACAGCTGAATAATTCATCTGGCTGTGTGGGGGTGGAACGGTAGTCCACCTGTTCCCCCCTAGCTTTAGTTGTTTTGTGTGAATGTTATAGGCCTCGATATATTTTTGTTTAATTTTAGTGCGTGACTCGGGTTCAAAATTGGGGAGGGTCTTGATTGTGTGTGTGTTTTGGACCGTTTTGGGGTGTGTGTGATGTTGTTCATGGGACGTATTATTGTGACACTGGTGGTGGCTCCACCTTTCTGGTTCCACCGCCACCCGGGGTATAAGAGGGCTGTGAAGAAGAGGGGCGGTCTCTTGACCTCCTCTCAGCCTGATGGCAGCACTTTGTATTATACCAGTGAGTCTATAATAAAGTCGTGTTCAGTTCAACACAGTCTTGTCCTTGGCTCCCGTTTTACCGACATAACACTACCCTTCTGTCACAAATCACCCGACACTCATCTCCACCCAGCTTGCACTCTCTTCCTCACCTCTCTTGTGCATCTTCCATTGCTTTGGATGGTTGACCCCAGGTATTTACTGTACACTCATCTACCTTCACTACCTCAAATCCTTGCATCTTCTCTGTTACACTGGCATCATTCTCATTAACACACATTTCCTGTCTTGCTTCTGACTTTCATTCCTCTTCTCTCCAGTGCATACCTTCACCTCTCCAGGTTCTCTTCCACCTGCTCCCTACAGAGCACAATGCCATCCGCAAACATCATAGGCCATGGAGACTCCTGCCCGACCTCGTCTGTCAGCCTGTCCATCACCATAACAAACAAGAAAGGGCCTGATGTAACCCCACCCCCACCTTTAACCCATCTGTCACTCCGACATCACACCTCACCACCGTCTCACTGTCCTCATACGTGTCCTGCAACATCCTCACACCACATAGTGGTGTGAACAAGTGTTTGTCCCCTTCCTGATTTCTCATTTTTTTTGTATGTTTGTCACACTTAAACATTTCAGATCATCAAATAAATTCAAATATTAGACAAAGATAACACAAGTAAACACAAAATGCAGTCTTTAAATGAAGGTGTTTACTATTAAGGGTAAAAAAACAAAAAAAACAAACAAAAACTCCAGACCTACATGGCCCTGTGTGAAAGAGTGATTTCCCCCACCCCAGTGTTAAAACATAAATTAACTGTGGTTTAGTACATCTTTGGAAAGCTGAGTTCAATTTCTCTACCCACACCCAGGCTTGATTACTGCCACACCTGTTCTCAATCAAGAAATCACTTAAATAGGACCTGCCTGACAAAGTGAAGTTGACCAAAAGATCCTCAAAAGCTTGACATTGTGCTGTGATCCAAAGAAATTCAAGAACAAATGAGAAACAAAGTAACTGAGATCCATCAGTCCGGAAAAGGTTATCAAGCCATTTCTAAAGCTTTGGGACTCCAGCAAACCACAGTGAGAGCCATTATCCACAAATGGCACAAACATGGAACAGTGGTGAACCTTCCCACGAGTGGCCGGCCGACCAAAATTACCCTAGCAGTGGAGCGACAACTCATCCAAGAGGTCACAAAAGACCCCACAACATCCAAAGAACTGCAGGCCTCACTTGCCACAGTTAAGGTCAGTGTTCATGACTCCACCATAAGAAAAAGACTGGGCAAAAATGGCCTGCATGGCAGAGTTCCAAAACAAAAACCACTGCTAAGCAAAAAGAACATCAAGGCTCGTCTCAGTTTTGCCAGAAAACATCCTGATGATCCCCAAGACTCTGGGGAAAATACTCTGGGGACTGACGAGACAAAAGTTGAACTTTTAGGAAGGTGTATGTCCCATTACATCCAGCGTAAAAGTAACACAGCATCTCAGAAAAGGAACATCATACCAACAGTAAAATAACTGACTTTCATTCATTTCATTGGCAGTAGTGTGATGGTCTGGGGCTGTTTTGCTGCTTCAGGACCTGGAAGACTTGCTGTGGTAAATGCAACTATGAATTCTGCTGTCTACCAAAAAATCCTGAAGGAGAATGTCCGACCATCTGTTCATGACCTCAAGCTGAAGCACACTTGGGTTCTACAGCAGGACAGAGATCCAAAACACACCAGCAAGTCCACCTCTGAATGGCTTAAAAAAACAAAATGAAGACTTTGGAGTGCCTAGTCAAAGTCCTAACCTGAATCTGACTGAGATGCTGTGGCATGACCTTAAAAAGGCAGTTCATGCTCGAAAACCCTCCACTGTGGCTGAATTACAACAGCTCTGCAAAGATGAGTGGGCCAAAATTCCTCCACAGCGCTGTAAAAGACTCATTGCCAGTTATCGCAAACGCTTGATTGCAGTTGTTGCTGCTAAGGGTGGCCCAACCAGTTATTAGGTTTAGGGGCAATCACTTTTTCACACCGGGCCATGTAGGTTTGGAGTTTTTTTTTTTTTTTTACCTTTAATAGTAAACGCCTTCATTTAAAAACTGCATTTTGTGTTTACTTGTGTTATCTTTGTCTAATATTTAAATTTGTTTGATGATCTGAAACATTTAAGTGTGACAAACATACAAAAAGATGAGAAATCAGGAAGGGAGCAAACACTTTTTCACACCACTGTACTTTCTCTGCCACTCCTGAGTTTCTCATACAGTACCACACTTCCTCTCTTGGCACCCTATCATATGCTTTCTCTAGATCCACAAGGACACAGTGCAACTCCTAACCTTCTCAATACTTTTCCATCAATACTGTTAAAGCAAACATTGCATCTGTAGTACTCTTGGCATGAAACCGTACTGCTGCTCACTGATTGTGACCTCTTCTTAACCTAGCTTCAGCAACTCTTTCCCACATCTTCATAGTCCCTGTTCTATTTTGGAAAATTCAGCATGTGAAGCTATAGCCATAACAGGTTTAAAATTTTTTTTAACACAAGTCCATCAGTATTTGGACATTTCATTCAATCTAAAACCATAAAAGGCCTTTATAGTTATGCATTGTAGAGACCGTAATTTATTTTTAATGGGAGGATTACACAGACCGTCAATGATGGAGTAGCTCATTCCCGCCTGATGAAATTATCCAGAGTGTGCTCAAATCCTCTGACTGTTGACAGTGACCTTGAGCACATCCTAGATGCAAACCCACTTAAGGATCATTCTGGATGAATCTGGTGAGCAATGGGGCAAATGCCCAGGAGTAGTAGCGATTCCCAAGAAATGTGGACGAATGACAATGAAATTACTTCATTTTTAGAAAAAGGCAACTGGTACCATCTGGCAAGAAATCGCTGGGAATGCAAACAACATGCTGCGGCCTTTGTCCAACAGTGGAATTCAACAGGCTAATAAGAAGACGACCAACGCCGCACCATCGCCTCAGCTCAATTCGGCTTTGCCAATTTTTTTTTTTCACCATTAAACATCCTTTTTTTTTTAAAAAAAAAATGTCATTTTCCAGCTGTCTAGTGCATGAAAAACCACTTTTGGCTGCAGTGTTTGGTTTTAAATACATGCTGTAATACTATTTTACCTCATGTCTTCTTCTCACAGAAAGGAAAAACATTTTGTGCAAATTACTTTATTCATAGATAACGGAACAAACAGAAACATGTTTGTTTTTCAGCTGTGAGCAGAATGTGGCTTCCTGCGACAGCTGCAGCTCTCAGCCTGAATCAACATTTTCATTGAGTCTTCATTCATGTAAACAAACAAAATAAAGTAATTCTGACCAGACAACAAATGTTTTTGTAAATGCCTGCTTGCTGTAAGGTGATGATCCACACACAGACATGACATGAAGCAATTATTGGGGTTAAGATGGTTTCCTTTTCAACTCAAAAAAACACACACAACACATAAGGATTTTGAGAGAGATCAGTCCATTTTCCAAACAGTCTCCAAAAAGCACAAAAAGATAATTTTAGATTATCATAGGATGGTCAATCCTCAGGACTCAAATAGGATGAAGTGATTAAAAAAAATAAATGTACATATTTTACAGGTAAAGGATAAACTGGAATTATAACACAAGGTTTGCTTTCTATGAAGCAGTGATTTAAGTGAGCAGTTCTTCAGTGAGAACTGAAATACATATCCAGTTAATATTAAGCATGTATTTCTGACTGTTCTGTTTTTAACATGAAAAAGAAACTATTAAGTGAAGGGCTGAAATAAACCTCAAGTCAAAAAAATGACCTGCCCACACCATCGATTTTAATAACTGTTCAGTCAATCATATCTAATAAAGGCAAATTAAATCTCCAATATGAGACAGGTGAAACACTTTATTGAAGCCTTGCATGCTGCTTGAGAAACAGTCTATTTTAATTATTACATAGTTTTGCAATATGACTGAGTTCATATAACACCCTGCTTATGATTAATATCTTGCTTTCAAAGTACCGTATGTTGTCCACTACTATAATGCTAAATGTACAGTATACTCAATGTAATGTGGTCCAGATAAATAAAACCAAGTGACCCCCCCCCAATATATAACTATGAGCACACACAAGATCATATCATTCCCAGTCATTCCCAATACAGTACAACCGAAAAAAGAATCATAAAAATTCTGTCATTTCTTCATATTTTCTTCACATTTGCACTCAGAATATCTCCACACATACACACACAGCTGCGGACAACTACTATTGTACTGTCGGTTGTTTAATGGTTAATAATAAATCTATATCATATGATATTATTTATGTTCAGATGAAACTTCCATGGCAGGTGACAACAAAAATGGTGGGTAACGTCTAATTAAAAGCAGGGATCCTGTAATTAATTAAAGGTGTCGGCTTTTCTTAAGTGTCTACTCATTTTCCACTTCTTCTCCTCTCCTCCCTCAGAGCCACCAGAAGCGTACATAGACAATGAGCATGATGACAAAAACACCACCAGCTGCCAGCTTGGCATAGGTGGAGCGGGTGTTCAGATACTTGGCATCGCTTCTGTACTTTTTCGACAGGTTAGACAAGTTGCTGGCCTTGGAGTCTAGTGCTAGAAGGGAGGACAAAGGGGTTCAGAAAGGGGGAAAAGGAGGGAAAGAAAGAGACAGGAACAAAATCAAATGCAGAAAACATACATGTGATACATCAGGATGGCATGTGCAGAGTCCAACTGGCAATATTCAAAACTGAAAATGTAGTAGTAGTAGTAGTAGATTAGTTTATTTGACAGGGACAGTGCAATAAACATAGACAATTAATCAAAGACAATCAATCTGATGTGTTGCACATAGAGTGTATAGCTATTAGCTAATTTGCAACTCTTGTCCCTGGATGGGCTTTAGAAAAAAGAATCAAGATAAAAAATATACACAATAACCACATACATCAATGCAGAAAAATTATAAATACACAATTATAAATATTATAAATATTATAAATACACAAATATAACAGCCTGACTCACATTTAACATAAATATTATAAATATTATAAATACACATATATTATAAAATATTATAAATACACAAATATAACAGCCTGACTCACATTTAACACATATAACATAACTCACATTTGCCTATTTCAGGCCTTCCTCCCTCCGTCACTCACTATAAACAAACACATTTATTCCTTCCATAATGATGAAGCCAAGGTGTAAATGTCCTGTTCTGTGCATTTTTCAGGGACTAAGGTTAAGGTTTGTGATGTCATAAAACCCAGAAAGTGCAATCCACTCACTTCTTTGGGAGTTTTACAAAATAAAGGCAGGTTGTATTTCTTTGTGAACTGAGTTAATATTTTTACTGTGATCCGTAATATTTTTACTTGTCACCAAATTCCACATCTTACAGGATTAAAGGGGTCATTGAGTGAACTTTTTTCTACATATTTTAACAACTCACACATCTTAATGAAATGTTTGGGAGATATTTTGTTCAAATTTTCTTTAATTTTTAAATCATTGCAGCAATTTTCCCCCAGACTTTCTGAGAAAGGCTGGTTTCAGTGCTGCTCTCTAAAATATCTCAGACCACATTCAACTCTGCTTTTCCTCTTACATCACTATTGCCAACATTAGCTGCCCATAGCTGCCTAGCTTGGAGCTAACTAACACAACTGTCTCTCAGATTGAATAAAATAATGCATCACTGGTGTTTCAGTGGTTGATAAGACTATATGACTGGTCCCTGGAGTACAATAAGTACAGAAACATACATGAATGAGTGGTTAAACTGGTAGCTTCAACTAGCCACCTTGGATCATGGTCTGAGAAAACTTTAACCAAGCTAAAATAACATCTAGAACAAAAAATGTGGTCAAGTGTTGTTAGATGGACAAGGATTTCAGTGGAGGTGAATAGAATTTATAGAAAATAGTGATCAAAACAGGCCGGATCCAAGTGGCCTGTCTGTCACCTCTGCCAGGGTGAGCTGTGTCCGGTTAACAGCAATCAAGTCGGACCACCTACCATGCTAGTGCTAACAGTTCAATGTAAAAATCACAGCAAAAATATAACAAAATATGCCAGAATGACATGAGATATTTTATCAACTGTGGATTAGTGAACCAGGTTTAAAGAGAGATGTCTATTAGGGTCCCTGAAATCTAAAGAAAACAACAATATAAACCCTGTTTGGTGTGAGCTTCCTAGTTTTATTCTATGTATGTATGTGTGTGTGCATGCGTGCATTGGTAAATGTTTCTTTTTAAACTGTATTTCTGCGGCTATCTTGACCAGGATCCTCTTGTAAAAGAAATATCTGATTTCAATGAGGTTTTCCTCCTAGTAAAATAAAAGTTAAACGAAAGTTTACAAGAGCACTCTGAGGAGAGTGCAATATCCCCCACCTCTGTTCTTTGAAGATCCCGATACTTACTGATGGAGGGCAGTTTTCAACTTTTCAATATAATTACAGGGGCAGAACCAAATAATGAGAAGCCCATCATTCATGAATGTACAGTAAGTATACAACCCATAGTTGTAGATCAGGATCCTGAGGTGAACCAGTGAAGCAAATTTGGTGACCCTAGAGAGCTTTACACATTTTATAGTAAGACAGTATAGGGAGTGCTAACTTTGACCTTTGACCTTTTGACCCCAAACCTGTAGTCAGAGGTCATGGTCTCAGAGTAAACCTGTGTTCCAGGTTTAGTGACCCTAGCTTTCTTTGTTGTTGAGATATTGTTTATGTCATTTTGATGTTGACCTTTGACCTTGCGATCCCAGATCCATAGTCACCCTCCAGGGTCACAGGGTGAACCTGTGTTTGGTGACCCTAGCTTTACTCATTGTACAGTAATATGGCATAGGGAATGTTAACCTTGACCTTTTGATCCCAAATCCATAGTCAGGTCAGGGTGTACTAAGCTGTCCAAGATGTGTGTTAGATACAACTACTGTATCAATCTGAAAAGCCTACATAATTTTTTTTCAGTAGTTATTGCATTTACCAGATTTAGGGAAAGACCGACCTCTGCCCTTGACCTCAAGGTCATCCAATCAGAGTCAAATTGCAATATGGGCATCATCAGTGTATATCAAACCTTGGTACCAAGTTTCAAAACAATCAGAACAAAATTGTAGAAGGAGCTGATTTCACAAAAGGTGGACAGACGGACAGACTGCCCTATAACATAATCCTTATTTGGTCTTCGCTCAAAAAGGTCGAAGAAGACCCCTTTGGTCTTCGACCGGCGAGAAATTTAAAAAAAAAAAAATACCACTGTTAGCTCAGAAGCTAACGCCTCTGGCTCCCATCCATCTCCATGACAGATATCTATGCTGGCCCATAATAGAGCAACGGGCAGGTATCAAAGGATGCGTTCTGATTGCCCAATAGTGTATTCCGAAGTGGGCTGCACAGGGTATTCCACCATATTAAGTGAGATTCCAAACCGAAGGGAGCGACTGGTCTTCAGTTCAAAGGGAACTGAGAACCGAGCAGGGAAGAAGTGAACAACCGTACATCACTTCACCAGAAGTTGACAAGATTACCCATAATCTGGAATTCCCCCATTGTGGGACTAATAAAGGCTTGTCTTATTTTATAAGCCAGGAGTGTCCAATCATGTGCCATGGAGGGCCAAGACCCTGCAGATTTTCTCTTCTACCCAGTCTCTTCAGCAGGTGTTTTCACTTATCAGCAATCAATGGGAAGAAATTCAGTGGAATCTGCTGTTGAAGACACTGGTTGGATGTAAAGCCTGCAGGGTCTTGGCCCTTCATGGCACATGATTGGACACCCCTGTTATAAGCCATTGCATCTCAAATACGACGGCAGGCTCACATCACACCGGTTTTAAAATCCCTGCATTGGCTCCCTGTGTCCTTCAGGATTGATTTTAAGATTCTTTTACTGGTTTAAAAATGTCTGCATGGCCTTCTCATTTATCAAAATTGTTTTTAACATAGGAGCGCCCATGGACCCTGAGGTCTTCTGGCACTGATCTTTTAATTATCCCTACTGTCAGAACATGCACCCACGGTGAGGTGGCTTTTAGCTACTATGGCCCACGGCTGTGAAACAGCCTGCCAGAGAACATCAGGGCTGCCGAGAATGTTCATGTTTTTAAAAGCAGGCTCAAGACCTACTATTTTAACCTCGCTTTTGATTAGTTTCCTATTCTAATTCTCTTAATTTATGATTTCACACCTATTTTCTGTTACAATTACTTATCATACAGTGAATTATTAACTTATGAATATACGTGTTTGACTGTATTTAAGTGTTCTCTTCTTCTAGTCATCTTAACTGCCTAGTCATTTTATCAGCAAATTATTTTATTATTTATCAGTGACTGTTTTTTTAATCACCCTGTCCAAGCTCCAATGTTTCCTCATAGGGAGCCCTCCCACAGGGAATTGTGCCCGTTTTCTGGCTGCAGGGCACAGGCTTGTGATTGCCCTGGTCTACCCGGCTGAGGGGATCGTACACTGCGGCACCACACCTGCAGTGTCGACCCCTCGAGTTGGACTTGGGCAGTCTCAGAGGTGGTGTTCCTAGAGCCGTGGACATGGCACTTTCCCTGCTGGTGATGGCTTCCTAGTGATGGTGCTTCCACACATGGATCCTTTGTGTCCAGCCATAAGCCATAAGTTTTACAATGATGAAAATTTCTTTGTGTGTGTGTGTGTGTGTGTGTGTGTGTGTGTGTGTGTGTGTTGGGAGGGGTTACTTGTGTTTTATTTCAATGCGTGAAGCACTTTGTGTTGCATCTTTTTGTATGAAAAGTGCTATATACCCCAATGCTTGGTCTTGGGTGGTGGCAGAGGTGGTGTCCCTGTAGCTGCGGACTTGTCGCTTCCCTTGTGTTGATGACTCCCTAAGATGGTGCTTCTACACCTGGATCCTCTGCGCTCGGCCATACCTCACACTGATAAGTGTGTGCGTGCGTGTGTCTGTCTACTTGTACAAGGTTGGGTGGGTGAAGGGCATAACTGTGTTTTTTAATTTGTAAAGCACTTTGTGCTACAATTTTTTTTCCCCTTAAAAGATTTCAGTTTGTTTTTCAGTTGGGTTGTTCAGGTTATAGGTCACATTAATGGTGGAAAAAGTTTTGAAGGGATTTATCTTGGGCTCATTTTTGTACATCACAAAAACCTGGCATTTGAACAGCGTGTGTAGACTTTTTATATCTATCTATAAATGCAAGGAATCTCTGTTTGTGTGTGTGTCGGTAGTAGTAGTAGTAGATTAGTTTATTTGACAGGGACAGTGCAATAAACATAGACAATTAATCAAAGACAATCAATCTGATGTGTTGCACATAGAGTGTATAGCTATTAGCTAATTTGCAACTCTCTGTGTGTTCCGTGCACATCTCCCAAACCGTCGGTTAGACTGGCCTCAGATTTTATATGTGCTTTGCTGAGGTTGCGAGGGTGTGCATCACCGAATTTCAGCCTCCCCGGACATGTGGAAGTTTAGGAGGGGAAATCTTTAATGAACGTTCATAGGGGAGCTGTGGACATTCATAGCTATGTCATAGCTATGCTTATACTTGGTTTCTACAGGCATGCATGGGTATGCATTAGTCCACTGTAAATAAAGCTTTGATTAATTGATTGATTGATTGAGTAAAAGAAACTATTGTTGCTAACGTTACTAACAAGCTAAACTGATGTTGGTTATTGTTTATATCAACTGATAGTAAGAAAAATATATTTGTATTAATATTTTATTTAAGAAATATAAATTATCCACCACAGTATTAGTACATGCCCATGGTTACCGTGGTAACGCCGGAGGAGGGGATGACGGTTACAGGGTGTTTCAAATGGAGAAATTTTGTGAAGGGCGGTTAACGTGTGTGTGTGTACGCATACACAGCACTTCACTTGTGTCACATTTGAATGTTTTGTTTTGTAGCACCTGAAGTCTACACTTTAGCATATGCACTTTGTACAGTTTCATTGTAGATGTTCTTCTCGTGTATGTCTGTTTGTGTGTTTTTGTGACCCGCCGGGGGACTACAGATGCAAATTAGCAGTATTGCTAAATCTGGCATGCTTACTACGTGATGTCCCTTTCAAATAAACATTAAACTAAACTAAACTAACTTAACTGATATTCCCTGAGAACGGAGCAGGGACTAGGGAATACAGCTGAAGTACACTGTGGATCGGAATGTAGCTACAAACAGCACTGGGCTGGGTTTACCATTTTATGACATCTCAAGACAAACCCAAAAGAGACACATTTTAATTGATCATATTTTGTTAATCCTTGTTAGTTTGGATTAGAATTTTTCCTAACATCTCGAGTATTTGTATGTGCACAGATTTATTGATTTACATTTACTATTTGATGATTACAGATTTATATTTATACAGATTTCCACGACTCCTCTTCTGTCGCTATTTCAACTGTGTAACGGTCTCATTTCCTTTGCAGAGATACCCATCATTTGGGGTGAAAACTGCATTGATTTGAGAATGCCCTGGGTACAAGGATAAATGTTATGGCGGTTTGGTGATGTCACAATTCACTTCCACAGTGACCCATGTGCTAATTGTAAACAAGGTTTTAATGTTCAAATCTGCAGTTCCTGGTATTAAAAACAAGTTAATAGCTATCATCTCAAGTACTAAACATTAAAGAGAAAAAAGACAGCTGTAAAGGTTTGGTGAGTATTTATCTACTTGACTAATTAGCTGGAAGGTGAGGGTGTGCCATGCGTGCCTATTGCCTATGGTACAGCTTGATAATCAAGCTAGGCAAAAATTTACAGCTACACCATTGGACTCAAACAATTCAAGGTGAAAATAGCCTTGAGGTTGAAGCTTCTGTGCTGGCCAGAAATAACTCAGACTTACCAGAGAGAGCCTCTCCTCTCTGCAGCACCTCTTCTATGTTAGCCACCATGATTCTTTGTACGTCCTGTAGCTCTGTGTTGATGCTGCCTAGATTCCTTCTTGCTCGGCTGTCGATGTACGACTTCTTGGTTTTTTGAATGTAGGTGTCTAAGGAGAGAGGCAAACACAAACATAATCTTTACATTGTTCCAACTTTCTCATGTAGCAGTTGACAGATCAGCTTTGCAGAACAGAAATTTGTCTTGGAACATTTTCTTCAATTTCCACCATAAAATTTAAATCGGATTCAGATCTGGACTGTTTGCTGGCTATGTCACTGAGTTGATAAATCTGTCCTGAAGCAGAGTTTTGAAACACTGCTCTGTGTCTAGATGCATTATTATTCTGCCAAATGATTTCATCATTACCAAACCTTCTTTCAACTGTTGGCAAGACTAAAAAAAAAAAAAAAAAAATGCCCCAGAACTTCATAGCGCACCTGTGTATTTACTGTGAGATGATGACTGCCATCTCCCCTGGTCTTTTACCCGAGATGCAGCCCATTATCATCAAGGGCTCTGAAATCTTTTTTTTCAGGCAGTCATCTTTATATGTTTCAACTGAACGGCACCGAAAAAAGTTTCAGTATCACCTCCTTCTCCAATACAGACTTGTGATTCATCACTGAATATCACTTTCATCTAATCATCTACAGTATATGACTACTTTTCTTTAGTTGTAACCTTGTTTTTTTCTGTTTTATTTGTTAATGATGGTTTAGATTTGCCTTTTCTGTTTGGAAATCAAATTTCCGTCAGCTTGCTTTTCCATTTCTTTCATTTCATTTCTTTTGTTGTGCATTTTCAATTTTCAAAATATTTGCCTAGAGTTTTCTGCCCTGACACTTTGACTCATTTGTTTGTCTACCTGTATGTTTCCCTTTTACAAGCTTACCTTAGTGTATATACTTGCTCCAAATTCAATTCAATTCAATTCAACTTTATTTATATAGCGCCATTTCACAACAACAGTCATCTCATAGCACTATCAACTGTAGGGAGGACCCCCACAGTTGCAGAAACTGCAACTGTGGGGGAGTTGCAGAAAGACCCCAGCAATCAGGCGATCCCCTGTGAGCAAGCACTTGGCGACGGTGGAGAGGAAAAACTCCCTTTTAACAGGAAGAAACCTCCAGCAGAACCAGGCTCAGGGAGGGGCAGTCATCTGCTGCGACTGGCTGGGGGGTGAGGGGATAGAGAAGAAGAAAAGAACAGACATGTAGAGAGCAAACAGCACGATGGGGACTCAATCTATGGGAGAGAACAAACAAATGTTAATGACCAGCAAAAAAAAAATATTTCATAGAGAGTGAGGAAAGGAGTGAGGCCCAGTGCATTACTGGAGGTCCCCCGGCAAATCTTAGACATAGTTGACCAGTAACAACCAACATCTTTTTGTGTTAAATTCACTACTCTTAAGGAATAATAAAAAAAAAATCCTTTCTATTGTTTCAACTGACCACTCTCTTGTTGGGGCCACGTTTCCTGTCAATCAGCCAGGTGAAATGGTTCATTTAGGTCTGCAGAGACTTTGACTGCAGAATAATTTGTATATTCAGATTTGTTCAAGTAATTGTTTTATAAAATCAGACAGTCAATGACAGAGTAGTTCATTCTAGCCTGATGAAATCTCCCCAAGGGTGTTGACCTTGACCACAGCCTAGATGCAGACCCACTTGAGGATCATTGTGCATGAATTTGCCCAACATTAGGACAGTGTTTCACGATTTTTGTGAAATCATAAATACCCAGATCTCCTGACCTTTAACAATGACCTTGACCTCAACCTAGATGCAGACCAATATGAGGATCATTGCGTTGAGTTTGCTGAGACTTAGGCCACTTGCTTAGGAGGAGTAACAGTTTTCAGAAAATCATATAGGTGCCAAGATCCCCTGACCTTTGACCCTGACAATGAGCACAACTTGATGCAGACCTGATGATCATTGTGCATGAATTTGTTGAGAATGATGGGCAAACCTTTGGACAAGGTTAGTGTGCACACAGCTGTATATGTACTTCATTTTTTGAGTCTACTTGGCCAACCATTTGACGCATGCACATAACCATCATTTATAGTTCACCCCAGTCCTATAAGTACCACAAATGCACCAGTTAGTTCACTGGCTCGATAAAAGAGAAGAAAAACAAGAACCACACACATTTTAGCAACAACAATGACTCCACAAAGAAGAGAAATTTCTGTGTTAACGCTAATCATCATTTCTTTATCTTTCTCTAGTCTCGTCTTGCAACTTTTTAAAAAAATTCTTCCTCTTTGTATGCTGTGTCAGTAGTGCTACATCTTGAATGAGAGGTTCGATCTTGCACATTTGTAGTCAATGTGCACAAGCAACGTGGTCACAAAATTTAGGCTGCACATGCTCAGCTGCGGAGGGGCCCCATGGAACCGAGTGGAGTGGAGACAATGATGTAATTTACATCACACAAGCCTTGCGCTCATGCAGAGCAGAGATTAAACTTAAAACCAGCTTTAAGAGGTGTAGCAATTCCCGTGAAATGAGGACAGACGAATAACATGCAATTAGTGCGGCTTTAGAAGTGGAAGAAGCACAATGGACATGATTTTCTGCTTGAAACAGGTTCAAGAAAAGTGTATCGAACAGGACATGCCGCTTTATGTAGTCTTCATAGACTTTAGTAAAGCCTTTGATACTGTTTCGCGACAAGGACTTTGGCAGGTACTCAAGAAATATGGCTGTACAGAGAAGTTTGTCAGCCTCATCGAGGCACTCCATACAGGTATGCAAGCAAACGTGGCAATGGGTGGTTCAGTATTTAAAGACTTTTCAGTAAGCAACGGGGTGAAACAAGGGTGTGTGCTGGCACCTACACTCTTCTCGCTATATCTGGCAGCCATGCTTGAGGTGGCCTTCAAAGACACTTCAGAAGGAGTATACATTCAAACAAGGAAAGAAACAGACTTGTTCAATGTGGCACAGTTTAAAGCCAAGAGTAAGATATCAATAAAGGTAGTAAGAGAAATGCTCTTTGCCGACGACAGTGCTCTAGTTGCACACAGTGTAGAAGATATGCAATCTTTAGTGGAGAAATTTACAAGAGCAGCTAGCCATTTCAGCCTCAAAATCAACATCAAGAAGACAGAGTGCCTTTATCAACCACCAGAGTTCCAATTATCAACATCACTACCAGAAGAGATCATCTTTGGTACAGAGCCACTAGTCAAGTGCAAGACTTTCAAGTATCTAGGGAGTACTGTTTCAGAGAATGCTAGGCTGGAGGATGAACTATCTCGCAGAATGGGAAGAGCAAGCGCTGTGTTTGGAAACTTGAGGGAGAGACTGTGGAACAATCGACATGTGTCTTATCCGTGTGAAATGTAAAGTGTATAGAGTGACAGTACTAGCTACTCTATTGTACGGTGCTGAAACTTGGACCGTCTACAGAGTGCAGGTGAAGAAATTCCACGCGTACATGATGAGACACCTTTGAGCCATAATGAACATCTCATGGAAAGACAAGATAACCAACATAGAAGTGTTGAAACGAGCTGGTCTACCATCAATGGAGGACATGCTAATACAGATGAACCTGAGATGGCTCGGACATGATGAGAGGATGGACCACCGGCGTCTCCCTCGGCAGTTACTCTACTCACAGTTATGCGAGGGGAAACACAATCAGGGTAGACCAAGGCTCAGATTTAAAGACATTGTAAAAAGAATCTTGAAGAAGTTGGACATAGACAGGAGTTCCTGGCAGTGGAAGGCTAAGGACAAAGCTGTGTGGAGGAATCTGATCAGACCTAAATGAAACAGTCATTGTCGCCCACGACAGACTGCAATGATGATGATTACATTCAGGGTTTCCTCTAGTTACATTTCCAGATTGCGGCTCGCCACGCTTGAAATTATCCTGCCACTCTGAAGAAATATAAATTTAAGAAAAAAATATGAAGGAATGACGGTCCACAAGCACACATACAAACAACGTGCGTGATCATCATCCGTACGAAGTTCAGAAGCGCCCTGCCCGCGTGACCGTTCCAGTCAGCAGGCAGAGTGTCTTTCTAGCGTTGCTGTCCGAGAGAAGCATGAGCTTATTAAAGTACTTTAAACACAGAAAAAATCAGAAGAGGTATGTAAGCAGTGAAGGCATTTATGGTGGTTTTAACCTACTAGTAATAGGAGCAATAATGAAGAGTCACTTAACTAACAGGTGTGGTTAAGAGCTCAAGTAGGTTCATTTTGTCTTCTTTTTAATTATTAGTTTTTTGTTTTTCTTATTTCAGACAAGAATAAAAAATGTTTTTACCTTTACCTTAGTTAATATTAATTAACTAATTTATGTTCATTATTATGTACGTGGCAAGTTAAGATGACCGAAATTCACCAAGTCAATGACTTTAATCCATCAGGAGCCTTCAGACAAACTAAGTGTGCCAACATTTGGATTTCAAAATAAGGGAGGTTTTTCCTGCTATCTGAGTGGTGAGGAGATCTCTAAAAAAAAACTATAAATTTACAGAGATATAACAAAAATAACTGCATCTTTGGTCATTTAAGTTAATTTATTTCATTAAACACAATTTTATGATTTTTTTTTCTTTGAAATCAGTTAAATTATTGCTTTGTTCTGGCTCTGCAGTATTATGGTCAAAAATGTACATTGTTACAAGGAAAAAGTTAAAAAAAATTACCACAGTCCGTTTCAAATTTATTTAAAAAAAACAGTAATTTTATTAAAAAAAGACAAAAATTAGCCATAAAATAATCCACAAATTTATAACAAAGTCTCAAATGTACAAGAAAAGTCAGTTTTACAAGAGGAAATTACAAATTTGAGGAAAATGGTTTCAAATTTAGGTAAATTTACAGAGAAAAATAGAAAACTAAGAAAATTGTTATAACTTTTGGAGAAAAACTTCAAACCTTGAAGACTGAAATCAATACTCAAGTTTTTAAGTGGGTTCCCTTTGTACCCTTAACGAGAAATTTTTGGTTGTCTACTTTTTTTTTTTCCACAATATTTTTTATTGAACCTTTTTTTTTAACAAACATGACACAAACAATCAAACACTAACACTAAAGTAATTAAAAAAAATGTACTAAAAACACCAACAACCACTAACAAAAGCAAGTCATCAACAATGCTCCTCTGCTTAGCCTAGGTAATCCATTATATAAGTATACATATTATACATTCACCAATTTGGAATTTACAAGGTCCACACACATCATTCACCTTCTCCTTCAGAAGTTATGTTTAATTTCTTTACATAATCAATGAAAGGTCTCCATATATTCTCAAACACATTTTCCTTTGATTTCAGTATGTATGTTATTCTTTCTAGTGGAAGGTTTAACATCTGTCTTAACCACTGAGTCACATCTGGTCTGAGTCTTTTTCCACAGTAGTGCAATACATTTTTTGGCATTAAGCAAACTGAGGTCTATGAATGCTCTTTCACTCTTATTAAAGTTATGCTTTTCTGGATACAGACCCAACAAAAACAGTTTAGAGTTCAATGTGAATTGTTTTGAAATTATTTTTTCAATTGTTACCCTCACCTCTTCCCAAAACATTCTAATTTCTCTACCTTCCCATAAACAATGAAATAGGGTTCCTTTACTTTCCATACATTTTGTGCACGTATCTGGTATGTTTTTGTTATATCTATTTAACTCCACCGGTGTAACATACATCCGCATTAACCATTTAAAATGTATCAATTTAAGACGTACATTTATTGATTTGGTTTGAGCTTCTGTACAAGCCAATTCCCATTGTTCCTCTGAAATTTCAGTTTGCAGGTCTTCTTTCCAATAATTCAGTCTTTTCTGTGAGTTTTCACTTGAGGATAGTGTCAATGAGTTATAAAACTCTGAAATAATACCCTTTCTCTTACTATCTTTCGTCAAAATTTTTCCCAAGGATGAATAAGTAGGTCGGGTGAGAGCATTATTTTGATTTGAGTGAATAAAATTCCTAAGCTGAAGATATTTAAAAAAATGTGTTCTATTAAGATTAAATTTGATCCTCAGTTCTTCAAAAGACATTATGTTATCTGAACGTGACAAATATAAGTCTTGAATCTTTTGAATCCCTTTTAAATTCCATACTTTAAATACAGCATCCGCTCTCCCTGGTTTAAAATATTGATTACCCCATGTTGGGCTAAATTGTGACAATAAGTGTGGTTCTTTTAAATATTTTTTGGTTTCACACCATATTTTGATCAAATGCTTTACAATTGGATTTTTAACTTGTTTCTGTAATTTTTTAGCCGAGTCTGAGTATATGAATAAGGGAAGAGGTAAAGGTAAATTGTATGATTCCATTTCAGTCCAGTGAGGGAGATCATTTGATGAAAAATAATATGTCATAGACCTCAGTTGTGCTGACCAGTAATACAACATAAAGTTTGGACATTTCAGACCTCCACGATCAAATGGTAAATATAGTAAGGACAGACGTAATCTAGCCTTCCTATTGTTCCATATAAATTCCACTAACTTTTTTTTTAATTCTTGAGAATAGATCTGAAGGTGGTTGTCTACTTTTAATTAACATGACACTAGATATTTTCTAACCTGTTTGTATACCACCATAATGCCAACCAACCATAATGCTCTGCACTGTGTGTCTATATATATACATTTATAGTAATATGGACATATGTTTACTAGATGTTTTTTCTTGCCTTCTGATTGTTGCTCTGAGTGTTGCTATCGCTGTGCTGTTGCAATCCTGGAATTTCCCCATTGTGGGACTAATAAAGGCTTATCTTATCTTATCTTATAGACGGCAAGTGAACCTGAATTAGACAGGGCTCAGAGAGGGCAAGATGAGAGAAGAGAGAAGCTAAGGAGAGGAAAGTGTTCAGGCAGAGGGTCCAGGGGCCTCATGTACAAAGGGTACTTAGTACAAAAACACGGCCTACGTCCTTTTCCACGGAAAATTTCAGATGCATCAAGAATGAAATGACCGTGGAAATATGCGCAGCCCCACACTAACTTCATGGCTGGTGTACGTACGTTTCTACTGTTATTGGTCCGTTGGCAACACTTAGAGGTGATGTTGGGAGACTGATAATGACGTGAAAATTATTGTACACACCAGAGACACATGATGAACAAAGATCCAAGTGTGTGCAATTAGATGAGTGGATATAAAAGCAAGCGCAAAGAAGTTCAGAAAATGCCTCTAACAACAATGGCGTTAGCATTATTAGAGGATATTGCAAATTGCGCAGTGAAAAGAGAAAGGGTATTTAGAGACAGAGAAGATTTTGTGGCTCAGGATGATGACTGGCTTGTCAGCCCGTTTAGGTTTCTACGGGCAGTCTTTGTGGAACTGTGCTCAGTGCTACGGCCGCTCTTGGAGTGCAACATGGCGACAAGCCGTGCGCTGCCCGTTCCAGTGCAGGTGCTGACAACACTGGGGTTCCTGGCAACAGGGGCATGCCAGAGGGAGCTAGCAGACCAATCCAGAATTTCCCAGTCAACCCTGAGCTGAACTATGCCAGCTGTGTGGGATGGCATTATCCAGTTGTCACCCAGGTACATCATATTCCCACATACAATGCAGATGAACAGGTCAACATCAAAGCGCAATTTGCAGAGACAGTCAGTTTTCCTAATGATTCTAATGAACAGCATTGCTGGGAACAAACTACAAGCTGGCACTGTATGGATGGGTGGCTTCTTGGTGAGTAAATTCATGTAATTGTCCTAATAATAATCCACCTCATGCGCAATGCGCCTGTGCGCCCCCAAATATGATCCTGTCTTCAAGGCTTCATTACAAGTCAGTGGGTCGAGTAAGTGACTTTTTTTGCTGATTAAACTAGTTTCACAGCATTCTACCAAGCCCCCAATTGCCTCTGTGTGTACAGTAGTTATGTCAATAAACGCATGCGTAACATTTGAAATGTAAGCGTGTCACCCTTCCCCCAGCATTCTTCATTCATTTACAATAATAGTGTGTGTAATCCATGTAAGTTGTAAATAACTATAAAGGATGAGATTTGCATTTTGGACATATCCATGGCTGCACGGTGGCGCAGTGGTTTAGCACTGTGGCAGCACAGTTTTACCCTCGGCCGGGGGATCGCGGGGATCATGAGATCGTGGGTTCGATCCCAGCCCCCGACCAACAGTGAGCTGTGTGGAGTTTGCATGTTCTCCCCGTGTTGCGCGGGTTTACTCCGGGATTTCTCCGGTTTCCTCCCGCACACCAAAAACATGTAGGTTTAGGGCGCTCGCGCACGCAGCGACCGGCAGCCGGTGGCTTGTCACCAGACTGCAAACCAAGTCTACCTACGGGTACAAATAAGTAACAAAAAAAAAAAAAAAAAAAAAAAAAAAAAAAAAAAAAAATATCCCCTCAGTTTAACTCATAGCCCCTCAGTTTAACTATATTGTTACAATGCTATCAATTAAAATACCAGACATAATTTTTAAAAAGTATGAAAACATAGTTAAACATTTTTTTGTGGGAGGAGAAAAGACCAAGAATTAGATTAAGCAAATTATATGCCCCTAAGGACAAAGGAGGGTTAGGCCTGCCCAGTCCTATACTGTACTGCTTATCATTTGAATTAGCTAAATTGGCAAAACACTGGAAGTCTGTCAGGGATGGCAACAGGAAATTCTGATTTCAGCTTAAATCTAATTTGGTCGATTGACTTATGGGGGGGCCAGGGGGGCGCAGCCCCCCTGAAGCTGGGAGATTTTCAGTAAAACAGAAGTAATTTAGACTGAAAAAAAATGATAAAAAAAATGAAATACTAGACTTAGATAAATCATTAAATTTAATGAAAAGTTAACTTACTTTTTCTTCAATGTTGTCTCACTGTCTTTAGTCCAACATATTTAACAGTTCTATAAGAGTTTATTACAATATTTACACTGGTCACCAAGTCACTTCTAATGTGAAACTTTCTTCCTTTTGGCAGCAAGCTGTGTCAGTCTCTGAACTTCATCTCCTTTTCTGGTTTCTTCAGAAACTGTCCCGAGTGTTTCTGTTACCTCGTCGAACTCTGAGCCAATTTTCACCTTTACCGTCACTCTTCTCTCAAGCCAATTCCATTGGAACTTATTTTTGACACTTTTGTCTATTTCTAGCACTGATGACTCCTGATTCTTCGATAAAAATCTCATAATTCCGCTGAAAACAATACCAAAAGCTCAGAATTCCAACACGAACCAGCGATGTGATTTAGGGTTGGGGAAATTATCTGAAAATTCAGCAGGGGGTCTGGGGGACACAGTCCCCCAGCAGGGTCCGGGGCAGAGCCCCGATGGGGGGGGGGGGGGGGGGGGGCAAAGCCCCCCGAAGCTCCTGGGTTTTTATGATTTTTAAGTACCAGAACTGTGCTTAAATGACATAAAACAAACAGCTGAATGCCACTTATTACTGTATAATATTGACTTATGTTCCAAGAAGATAGCATTCCTAAAATATTCCAACAAGCATTATCCATCACATGCTTTAACACTTGATCAAATCAAAATCAGTTAATTTTATCTGTTCCATAATAGAAATAAAATTCCAACATACCATTACTTTTTATAATTTCAGCATTCATTTCAGATCACCAGTTTCAATCTCCATTGAGACTTGAGCAGTTCATTTTGCCCAATCACTGATGTAGCCAAGTCTTAGAAATATTCAAAAGTTATGAGTCAATGTCCACTGTGCACTGTCAATTTCAAACTGTTTGGAATCATAAAAGGGGATGGTTAACTTTTATTACCGTTTCCTCCCTCGTGCCAGCCCAGCTTATACAGCCGTTGTACGCCGCCAGTAACAGAGAGTTAATGGCTCTCCACCTGGCCATACACCACTTCCAGTCCTGCCTGAAAGGGTGCAGCTTCACTGCGTTCGTGGACCACAAGCCGCTAACATACTTAACGTACTTTATCTTCCTGGAAGATAAAATAAAGCGGAATTCGGCGAATTAGCAGAAAATCACATCCCTGAGAACACGCCGCCATGAATCTTTGAAAAAGCATACAACAAGCCATTTGATTGGTCCAATCGTTTGCAACTATCCAATCGCAGGGCTGTTTACAAGACAGCAGTGGCTTGAACACAACACATCTGGGTTATCGCGGGAGACGACTTCCGGGGAAGCGCCGAGCGCTTATGTAATAGTGTTGATTTTCGCTAAAATCGGTAACAATAAGGTACCTTACCCCCCCTAAAACTTTCTCAATGGATTTAGACGATTCACAGAAATGATCAATTTGAAAATAAATCGGCAGAAATCTGTGGATCGGCGGAAAATTGCCATCCCTTGTCTGTGGACAGAATGGGTTGGGTAAATATAGTCAGAACTGTGTTTTCCACTCAATGTCATTGATATGTTCTCTCAAAATCCAGGAAATATATAAAAAAAAAAACATCCTCAGTCATGCAAGAGATATCTGGGATAAATTCATAGAATGTATAAGCTGTCAGTGTATGTTCAGAAGTATTCATCATTGTGGAATAATCCTGCAATCCGCACTGGGAAGACGACTATATACTGGGAGCAGTGGCGTTCTAGTGGCATACGTACTATAGGAGACCTACAGTATGTAGTGACGGAATATTCTTATCTTATGAAAATTTAATTCACCGATATAGCTTAGAGGGTAAGGGTCAATTTTGGAGGTACCTACAGAAATTGTGTGACATCTATTTTTAAAAGGGTTGATAACAGTTTTATCTCCTTTTTTGACTTGCCACTGAAATGCCGCACAGCTTCACAGTTTTATAAAATCAATAATAACTTTATAAGTAATGACTGGACCAATATGAAAAGGCTTTGGCAGAAAGATTTAGGAGAGGAAATTGATGATAACAGATGGTGTAGAATTGTGGAAGAATGTGGAAAATTTGTGAAAGAAGCTAAAGGGAAGTTTACTCAGTATAAAATATTGTATGGTATTACCATACTCCACTGAGATTGTACAGAATAAAACTGGCAAAAACTAATTTATGTTGGAAATGTCAAATGACAATGGGAACATTTCTGCACTGTCTCTGGGATTGTTCTTGGATAAGGCCATTTTGGGTTAGAATCTTATCATTTATGTCTGGATGGTATGGTTCAAAAATTCCTAATACTCCTGCTCTTTGTTTGCTGGGGGACATATCACAAATGTCAAACATTTCAAAACTGGATTTTTCAGTTATCGTGGTTGGTTTAATCATGGCATCAAGGATTATATTTAGACACTGGAGAACAACGGAAGTTCCAACAGTGAAAGAATGGACAGATGCGATGGTGAAGACAGTACCATATGAACGGATGCTCAGTAGACTGAAGGGAGAGATAGGGGATAGACCCTCAGCATGGGACCATCTTTGGACACATATGAAAACAACCTCTGACTCGTGGTTTAGGGTAAATTTTAATGATCTGCCAAGAGATAACCATGTCCTAGTTTATACATCAGTACTTTGTATATTCACCATATGTACAACAAGCTGTCTGGTATTATTTCTCTTTTACATACCATGTACATGGCCTTCCAAAGAAAATTTAATAAAAAAAAAATGAAAAAAAGAATGATATAGTATAATTAACATATTCCAGTTACAATAGTGTCACGTGCCCCCCCCCCCCCCCGGAAAAATATGTTACCACCGCGCCAAGGTGTTTAAGCCAGAGGAAGCACTGACATTAGTTCCTTTTGGCTTCGCCAGAATGAAAAAATAAAAATAGTCTGAAATATGCATTTCATATGGAGTAACAGGTCTTTGATTTGATATTATGAATTTTCTTGTAAGAAAAATATTATCTACAGCCGTGGACAAAATTGTTGGTACCCCTCTGTCAATGAAAGAAAAACCCACAATGGTCACAGAAATAACTTGAATCTGACAAAAGTGGTAATAAATAAAAATTCTATGAAAATTAACCAATGAAAATCAGACAATGCTTTTGAATTGTGGTTCAACAGAATTATTTTAAAAAACAAACTCATGAAATAGGCCTGGACAAAAATGATGGTACCCTTAACTTAATATTTTTTTGTACAACCTTTTGAGGCAATCACTGCAATCAAATGATTTCTGTAACTGTCAATGAGACTTCTGCACCTCTCAGCAGGTACAGTATTTTGGCCCACTCCTCATGAGCAAACTGCTCCAGTTGTCTCAGGTTTGAAGGGTGCCTTCTCCAGACGGCATGTTTCAGCTCCTTCCGCAGATGTTCAATAGGATTTAGATCAGGGCTCATAGAAGGCCACTTCAGAATAGTCCAATGTTTCGCTCTTAGCCATTCTTGGGTGTTTTTAGCTGTGTGTTTTGGGTCATTATCCTGTTGCAAGACCCATGACCTGCGACTGAGACCAAGCTGTCTGACACTGGGCAGCACATTTCTCTCTAGAATACCTTGATAGTCTTGAGATTTCATTGTACCCTGCACAGATTCAAGACACCCTGTGCCAGATGCAGCAAAGCAGCCCCACAACATAACAGAACCTCCTCCATGTTTCACAGTAGGGACAGTGTTCTTTTCTTGGTATGCTTCATTCTTGCGTCTGTGAACATAACACTGATGTGCCTTGCCAAAAAGTTCCAGTTTTATCTCGTCTGTCCATAGGACATTCTCCCATAAGCTTTGTGGCTTGTCAACATGCAGTCTGGCTAATTCCAGTCTGGCTTTTTACCTCCGCCAGGCCGAAAAGGCCAGGAGGAGGTTATGTTTTTGCCGGAGTTTGTGTGTTTGTCTGTCTGTCTGTCTGTCTGTCTGTCTGTCTGTCTGTCTGTCTGTCTGTTGGTTAGCAAGATAACTCAAAAAGTCTTGGACGGATTTCCATGAAACTTTCAGGCATTGTTGGAAATGGTACAAGGAAGAACTGATTAAATTTTGGGGGTGATCCGGTTCACCGTCTGGATACAGGAATTTTTTTAAAGCATTTTTCAACACTGTGACATACAGCCATTTTCAACATGTGCGCAGGCGCAATAGAGGGCGCTGGTCGACGTGTCTGATGAACACAAACTCCGCCTTCTTCAAAGTTTAAGGCACAAAAGCACACAGAAAACAGGGCTCGCCAGAGTGCCTGTGTTTGCACTACGCTGCAAAAGCTGACACGGGCAGCTGTCCGGCGTCGGATTATTTGGCAGAAATTCCCCGGCCAGCCATAGGGGCTGCGCAAAAACCAGCTCTCTGCCGGGGGAGGCTTCCAAATCCTCTTTTTTCCGCGGACCGCAAACCCAATAAAACCCACGGCAACCATTATCGCACCTTCTTTTGTCCAGCGGCTCCGGAACAGAGAGGAATCCCGGCGCCAGTAATGCTGCGCCTGATATGTCTCACTCTAATGCTAAAAGTGACTGCATCAGGGATTTACCACCTTGAATGAATGAATGGCCTGGGCCCGCCGCAAAACCTCACACGGGCAACTGTCCGCCGATGGATTGTTTGGCAGAAATTCCCCGGCCAGCCATAGGAGCTGCGCATTTGGCACAAATTCACCGGCCAGCCATAGGCGCTGCGCAAAAACGAGCTCTCTGCCGGCGAAGCCTCTAAATTCTCGTTTGCCGCGGAGCACAACCCCCCAAAAAATAATATTGTAGCGAACTCAATATGAGCACCCTACTTGGCTTGCCAAGTGGCTTGACCCTATTGGCGACACAGGTACAGTGCGGGACTCCGGAGCGTGAGTTCGAACCTCCCGGTGGGACGTCGCCATGTCGAGCAGCACGTTACAATATAATATAAAACCCACGGCAACCTGTCTACCCAATTTGCATCTGTCAGTGGAGGAGATGGACACAACAGCAACGTTTCAGTTTATTACCTCCGCCAAGGAGGCAATGCTTTTACTACTGAACCACTAATCCTATCACTATCAGATTGATTGTCATTGATTAATTGTGTGTTTATTGCACTGTCCCTGTCAAATAAACAAATAATCATTGTGAATCCAATTGCTAGTCATATGTTTACATGCTCAAGGAATCTGAAAACGTACACACAAACACTGTATGGGGGGAATTGTGGCGCTTGGCGGAGGTCTGCGCTCTCCGAGTGCTTTTCTAGTTTATGATTTGTTTTCAACAGTGGTGCCCTCCTTGGTCGTCTCCCATGAAGTTCACTTTGGTTCAAACGACGACGGATGGTGTGATCTGACAATGATGTACCTTGACCTTGGAGTTCACCATGAATGTGTTTAGAGGTTGTTCTGAGCTCTTTTGTTACCATTCTTCATCAAGTTTCCTCCTGCAGCCATGTCCAGGGAGGTTGGCTACAGTCCCGTGGATCTTCAATTTCTGAATAATATGTGCAAACCTATTTTTTTTTTTTAATAGGTTTGACCAACCGCCCTCCCCCCCGCCGACTGCACAACAACCACTACTGCCTTTAAAGTCATCGAGACCTGCTGTCCACACCCCACTCCACCAACACCCCCCCACTCCCAGCACACAGTCCCCCAACCTGACCCTCACTAAGACGCAGGTGAGGATGGAACTGAGGAAGATCAAGGCGAGGAAGGCCTCGGGACCGGATGGCATCAGCGCGAAGCTCCTCAAGTCCTGTGCAGACCAGCTGTGTGGGATTGTGGAGCACATCTTCAACCTGAGCCTGAAGCTGGGGAGGGTACCACAGTTGTGGAAAACATCTTGTGTGGTACCTGTACCAAAGACTTCCCACCCCAAAGACCTGAACAGCTACAGACCAGTGGCCCTGACGTCTCATGTGATGAAGACCTTGGAGAGACTGCTCCTTGCTCACCTCCGTCCCCTGGTGGGACCAGCGATGGATCCACTCCAGTTCGCCTATCAGCATGGCATTGGGGTGGAGGATGCAGTGATCTTCCTCCTTCACCGTTCTCTGTCCCACCTGGAGAAGCCCGGGAATGTGGTGAGGATCATGTTCATTGATTTCTCCAGTGCTTTCAACACCATCCAACCGATGATCTTGAAGGACAAGCTGCTGTGCGCAGGGGTGGACCAGCACCTGTCATCATGGATCCTGGACTACCTCACTAACCAGCCACAGTTTGTGAGAACCCGGGACTGTGTGTCCGACATGATCATCGGTAGCATGGGGGCCCCCCAGGGAACGGTTTTGGCTCCCTTCCTGTTCACCCTTTATACTGCGGACTTCTCACACAACACAACACACTGCCATCTACAGAAGTTCTCTGACGACTCTGCGATTGTTGGCCTCATCTCCAACGGAGATGAAGCTGAGTACAGAGGACTTATCCAGGACTTCGTGGACTGGTGCCATCGGAACTGCCTCCAGATCAACGCAAGGAAAACTATGGAGCTGGTGGTGGACTGCCGCAGGCAAGGACAACCCCTCACAGCACCAGTAAACATACAGGGAACAGACATTGAGATGGTGACATCCTACAAGTACCTGGGTGTTCATCTGAACAATAAACTAGAATGGTCACACAATACCGACGCACTCTACAAGAAGGGACAGTGCAAGCTGTTCCTACTGAGGAGGCTCAGGTCTTTTGGTGTACAAGGGGCGCTGCTGAAGACATTCTATGACACGGTGGTGGCATCAGCCATCACTTTTGGAGTGGTCTGCTGGGTCAGTGACATTACAGCAGCCGATAGGAAGAGACTGAACAAACTGATCAAGAAAGCTAGCTCTGTCCTGGGGCAACGCCTTGACCCAGTGGAGGAGATAGGAGAGCGAAGGATGTTGGCTAAACTGTCATCTCTGCTGGAGTCCGAGTCCCACCCTATGCAGGACATACTGAACACACCGAGGAGCTCATTTAGCAGTAGACTACATCATCTTAGGTGCGCAACCGAGAGGTTTCGCAGGTCCTTCCTACCTATGGCTGCCAGACTGTCTAACCTAAGCAGGGCTGCTCGCAGAGATAGCAAAAAAACGCAATGACCTAGTAGTATTGAATGCAAAAGATGCAATAGACTTACACACATGGTCCCCTCCAGTATACAGCTAGGACAATATCAGTCGCTACGGAGGGTGACAATATGTATGGGTACATATTCGTACTATGTAGGATAACTAAGTAGACGGTTATGCTGTTTATTCCATCTAGCTACAATGCTTTGCACTGTGTATATATATTTATATATTTATGTGTATGTATGTATATTCACTGCTCTTATTTTTAATTTTCTTATCTTCTGTAATTATTGCTCTGAGTGTTGCTATCCCTCTGCTGTTGCAATCCTGAAATTTCACCATTGTGGGACTAATAAAGGCTTATGTTATCTTATCTTAACTGTAGTCACAGGAACATCAAGCTGCTTGGAGATGGTCTTATAGCCTTTACCTTTAACATGCTTGTCTATAATTTTCTTTCTAATCTCCTGAGACAACTCTCTCCTTTGCTTCCTCTGGTCCATGTTTAGTGTGGTACACACTATGTCAACAAACAGCACAGTGACTACTTGTCACCCTTTAAATAGGCCGACTGACTGATTACAACTTTGTAGACACCTGTGATGTTAATTAGAGGACACATCTTGGTTGAACATGTCCCTATGGTCACATTATTTTCAATCTTTTCTAGGGGTACCATCATTTTTGTCCAGGCCTGTTTCATGAGTTTGTTTTTTAAAATAATTCTGTTGAACCACAATTCAAAAGCATTGTCTGATTTTCATTGGTTAATTTTCATAGAATTTTTATTTATTACCACTTTTGTCAGATTCAAGTTATTTCTGTGACCGTTGTGGGTTTTTCTTTCATTAACAGAGGGGTACCAACAATTTTGTCCATGTCTGTATATTAAATAAAACACAGTAAGTCATCATAATCATACTGAAAACAAATGATCATAACAATAAGCTCAGTGGAGCAGTGGTTAGCACTGTGGCAGCACAGTAAGAAGGTCACAGGATCGATTCCACCCCTGACCATCGTGGGTTCGATCCCACCCCCTGATCATTGGTGACCCTTCTGTGTGAAGTTTGCATGTTCTCCCTGTGTCTGCGCGGGTTTACCCCGGGTACTCCCAGTTTCCTCCCACAGGCCAAAAACATGCAAGTTAGGTTAATTGGAGACTCTAAAGTGGCCTTAGGTGTCAATGTGTGTGTGAATGGTGAAGAGATTGGCACCGTACTGTGGATGTCTCATCCATCCAGGTGGATGCCCTGTAATTTCCCTCTGGGGATTAATAAAGTATACAAAATAAAAATAAATAAAATAAAATGTACAATCACACTGTACAACAGGATGAAAAAATAAAACTCGTCATAATGATATTCTGTAACAAGTTGCTCCAAGATCTTTCCTATTCTTTCTTACCGAATTCAATGAATGAGTACGGGCGAGATACTGTGGAGACCCTTTTTCCATGCTGCTCATGAAACTCTGCCTGCAGGTCTTCTAGGTAAGCAAAGGCTAGCTTCTTGGGAAAGCTGGCTTCACACAGCACAAGATAGCACACTCCTTTCTCTATAAAATAGCTGAAAATGACCAAAAATACAATCAGTGTCGACAAATGAAGTTGGGTAAAAGTACATAAACTAGATTCTTGACTTTTTACTCACTGAAATGCCATCGATCCAGCCTCTAAAGTGCACCGTGTGGGACTCTGCTCATTGAGTTTCCTGAAGAGCTGCTTAGCTTGACTCTGATACTGTTGAAGATCCCGACCCAACTTAAGAGATTAAAAAAAAACAAAAAAAAAACAGCTGCATCACACAATTCATTCAGGTCTCACTGTATAAATTGCAAAATTCGACCTGGGCAAGAAACTGATTTTGAGAAGCAGTTGCAGAAAGAATTTACACAATCCAATAATTTTTGCCTAAAACACCTGACACCCCCCCCCCCCCCCCCCCCCCAAACACCCAAAATGTAAACTGAAAGCTCCTTTTGAACCAATTGGAGCACCAGTGTGGTTTTTGTCTGAAAGGTAAAAGTCTCCATTTTTTTCACGCAGCTGTCAAATCATTAAAAGTGGTACAGACATTGAATAATACAATTTGTAACACAATGAAAAACATGGTATCTGCAGTTATAAGGAAGGTGAATTTAATTTACACATTACAATTAGCCTTGTCCAACCATTTACCCAAACTGAAATTACTGCAAATTTTGGGTCATCATCCCAGCTCAAAAATGTGCACTTCCCCAGGATTTATGTTGCTATTAAATACTAAAGTTATTCAAGTAAAATACCCAAAACTAGCCCCTACCCACAAAACTAAGCGTTGCAGTTTAATGGAGAAAAAAAATATGAGAAAAAAGTTTACATTTTACAAAATAAAAATGTCAGGTTTGCAAGAAATTATTATTGTTCAATCTGCTAACGTGTTTTTTTTCTTAATGTGTGAAGCACTTTGTGTTACAACTTTTGTATGAAAAGTGCTATATAAATAAAGCTTTGATTGACTGATAACTTTCAGTTATATAAAAAAATAAACTGAATGAGGATTTCACTCTACAGTGCAAGAAAACTGTTACGTTTATCATATTTGTTGTATTTTAAGACCTCTGAAAGGCAGATTTAAGGATTGATTGTCATTTTTACAATAATAAATTAGAGCCCTAATTTTGGATAAATTGAGAATATTTTAAGGATCTGCAGTCATCCAACAATGACAACATAGGATCAAAGATTTAAGTATTACCCAATCGCAGTTCAAACATGATTAAAATCTCTGTTTTTCTATCTGTAGGTAAAAACGAATAATGGAATAAGGAGAATAACACTATGAACTACTATATGTATTATTTAACAAATACAGATTACACAGATTGGGTATGCCTACTGGTTGAGTGTTTGACAAACCAGAAAAAAAATGTAGCAATAGTCTAGATTTCTGTGAATCTCCCTGGGTGATACTTTCTTGCCTTATAAAGTATTGTAAATAAAATAAATAAATTACATAACAGACCAATTTGCAAACAAGTGATGTCATATTTGATACTGAAAGCAGTAGTTTTTTTTAAAGAAGCCATTCAAACCATTTATGGTCATCTCAGGATTTTGTGTGGTATTATGCCACAAGTTTGAACATCACAGAAGACTCATATGAGAAGAGAGACAACAAACCTTTTCACTCCCCTTTTTGAGAGCAATAAAGAGAGTAAGGATAGAGCGTTAGAATGCACAAACATAGTAAACCATGCATCATATTACAGATCATTGATTATTAATGACCAAATTCTAAAGACAAAAAAAAATGAGACCACTAAGTTTTCCATCAAAGCATTTGCAACAACAGTTATCCAAAATATCAATGACTATGTTGACATGCACACAAATAAACTGATTATAATTGGATTTCTGGAGTTATCTGATTATTCAAGTAGTCATGTAAACAGAATAATCAGATGAAGGCCATAATCAGGTTATGACAAATTACATTAACTCAAGTAGTTTACTGCCCAATAATCTGTTTATTCAATGCATGTAAACAAGTCAAATCTGACTGTTACCAATATCCATTTATTCCCGGTTATCAGATTACTGTGACCATGTATCTGGGCTCATAGTCTTGCAAATCCACCAACTTCACAACAGGGCCATGATGAATCGGTGAAAGTAGTTTTCAGCAAATTCTGGTGAACAAATCGACTAAAGCATCACAGTTAATTCACTTTCTCATAGGCCTTAAACCTATAAATAAAAATAAGTAACTTACAGTCACTTTATCAGATCTTGTCTACAACCTGTCACTAAAAAACACAAAGATCCATCCATCCATCTTCTACCGCTTATCCAGGGGTCCAGGTTGCAGGGGCAGTAGTCCAAGCACAGAAGCCCAGACTGCCACCTGGTTCACACAGCACCATGATTCCCATGATCTTTCCTCCAAGTAGTGAGCCCACTGGAGGGCAGACCCATGCGGCTCCTTTGGGTAGACTGGGTCCTTGAGGTAACTTTTTTTCATGGGGATCTGTTGGCCCACTCTTGGTCCGGCCCCTTACCCCAGACCAACTTGTCTTGGGAAACCCCACCAGGGACAAGTTGTCCCCGACAACATAGCTCCTGGGATCATTGGGGCACTCAAACCCCTCCACCATGATAAGGTGGCGACACTTAAAGATAAAATAGATTAATTATAGTATAAACATAATGGCAGAGAGCAGTTTTAAACAAAAGCATATAGATTTTTAAAGTCCCCCTGAAACTGGCAGTTAATAAATTGTGATCAATGTATCAACATGTGAACTGAAATTAAAACAAGAGTATCAACAGTATTGGCTTATTCGATGCAATAACTGTTGGCAGTAGATAGTCTTTAGTAGCTGTGTGACATCAGTTGTGTAGTGGATAAATATTCGAAGAGATTCTGATCAAAAGCTGAAAAAAATCTCTTATTTTACAAGTTTAAGATTTTATTGGATTTAATTAAAATAAAAAATACTACAGCGTTTCCTCTGGCATAAAGACCTTGGCGCGGTGGCAACATATTTTTCCGGGGGGGGGGGGGGGGGGCATGACACTATTGTAACCGGAATATGTTAATTTTATACTGTAGGATCAGCTCTCCTCAGGCCAATTCAGGAAATCACTCTTCATCTTAAAGAAACTCTCACTCAAGGTCTGGTCAAGAATTGCTGTTTTTCTTCATCATCAGAACCCCAGTGGAAATAACTTTCCTTTGTAGAGAAACCCAATAGGAACTGTTTTTAAATGATTAAGTGCACTATAAAACTTCTGGAGTCCCCTCCAATCAAACAGTTCATGCTGATAGCATCCGTTTGTACCAGGAACTGGCCCTCCTAAAAAGTCATAAAGTCCCAAATTTTACTCCTTAACCCAGCAGGCTATGCTGATAAACTCTTGGAGCCTTTCCAGATAATCCATAAAATTCAGCAACTGTCTCCCTTTTTGCATGCCAGGTCCTGGGGGCATGTTCAGGTCACCTAAAAATTATCTACAGCTCAACAGCACCACCTGGTGGACATCTACGGGATATGTTTCATTACTTTTTTTTTGTTTCATTACTTTCGCAATCTGGGACTGTTACTTATGACTGAACATTAATTTTTGTCAAGCTCTCATTCCTCAGGATAACTCTGGACAGTGTGAAGATAATCCTTTCTAAGTGAGCTCACCTCTCTGTGGAAGTCAGACTTCCAAAAAAGTCTTTTCTTCTTCACCTCAGAAGGCGTGCTTACCCTATTGAATGTTTTTTTTTTCTTGGACTTTTAATTTTGCGGCCTTTAAAGTGGACTAATAGAGATTTTGGACTTTTCTGTTTTCCCATGGAGAAGAACTCAGATCTCGTGGGTGAAACTGACTAAATACATTTTCCTTCAGCCTTTGGGGTTGTCCTGTGTGCTGTGGACATCCTAAATTGTCGGACTGGTTGCCAACAGACGTCACGTCTGCTCCTGGAGCCCCGTTCATCCTGCTGCTGGCTATGTGCTGCATGCTCCGGAGAGCCCCCAGCCGAGTCTACACTTCTCACAGCTGTGAACGACTGAAAGATGACTGGCCGTCGCTTTCCCCCGTTTGCCACCTTACTTGCGTTTGTGATTGCCGCTGAAAATCGGCTGACCCGGCTGTGTTTGTAAGTGAGACTCCCACTTTCCTATCTGCTGGGTTTAAACGACATGTCCCAAATATCAATTATAATTGAACATAACCAATGTTTCATGGTACAATTAGTCCATCAGCCGTAGGACAAGCTATAAACTGGAGTAAAATTCCTATTTTCTTTTCAGTAACATCCGCCCATTTATGTAGATTAATTCAGAAGTTTCCTTTTTCAGATAATCAGCTTATATAATTTTTCCCCATAAAGTCGCGTTCATTTTTATGTATGATTTTGTTAGCTACCTCAGCCTTCCATTGCATTCCAGTTGAAATATAAAATCTGGTTTCCTCTTGGTTCCACAAAGGTTTAACTGTAGCGTTTATGCTCAGGAATCCATTAACAGTTGATATGATATTTGACACCTGTTGATCATTTGAATCCGTTTACAAATCATTTGAATGCAATGCCATGTAACCTGAATTAGTTTCATTAATAAACTTGTAAACGAGAGAAGTCATAATTGGTTTTTGTTGCATACACGCTTTCCTGGGTCACGGCAGTAAAGAACTCACTAATGTTTGAGATTGATTCATTAATTGATTGAAGGTACAGAAATGAATTAATTAATAATTTGTTCGTTAATAATTCGTTTTGTCCTGCAGAATTTTTTTGTCATTGTAACCAGGGTAGTTAACCCCCCCAGGTTATCTCCATATGATTTTTAGGAATAAGATGTACTGAACGTTTTATTTCTTAAATTTGAATTTCTTTAAGTTGAAATCAAACTTTATCTGATAGTAAAAGGGTAATAGTAGGAAATATTCTTTTTTTTTCTCCAAACAAAATATTAAACCTTAACTGCTATAATGTTACTGTCTCTTTAAATTAAATGTGTAGTTTTATGTACTCTCCGTCTGTGCTCAGAAAAGAACTAGGAGTAGTCCTCTTGCTTCGAGATCATCTTGTTTTTCTTTATACATGCTGCTTGGCCTGTGTAGACGTTGGGAGAGGAAAAAACGGAGCTGAACAAAAAAAAATTAGCTTATAAACATAGAAAACAACCTGGAAACTAAACTTTGACAAACAACAGACTAATGGAACCCCTGACGTCGAGTAGAACTGCTTTGAA
Organism: Pholidichthys leucotaenia; assembly: GCA_020510985.1. Taxonomy (NCBI): domain Eukaryota; kingdom Metazoa; phylum Chordata; class Actinopteri; order Cichliformes; family Pholidichthyidae; genus Pholidichthys; species Pholidichthys leucotaenia. Next base: position 389,507,225 of record CM035839.1, on the reverse strand, counting down.
CCATTTAGAAGTGTACACTGATATCCCGGTGAGTTTCAGTTGCTACTCAGTGTGCAAATTAGCATGCCAACTATATTAGCAAAATGTTACCCACTGTTAAAGGGAAAAAACTTTAATATGAACCTTGTACTCTTAACAAAACCAGTTGGGATAAACTTAAAGAGGGCAAAAGTAGTTCTTTAACATGTGATAACTGTGCTAAGTGTGCTATTGATCCTGTGCTATCATTAAAGTGTCTAATTTCTGTGTTTAAAGTGCCCAGTGGCCACTTGGTGCTGGCTAACTTGGGGCCACAGGTGTGTAGGCTAGCGTAATTTTTCATGATCCTAAGCTTCATTTGAGTGCATTGGGTCCTGTTTTACTGCATTTACACTACCTTAAAGTACCAAATTAATGTATATGTTGCAGCATGAGGTTAAAGTAATGGGGAAAACAGATTAATTTTGAACTGTTCATGTGAATCCATGTGTTTGTAGTAGAAGCTGGTTAAAATTACTATAGGTTGTTATGACTTCATGTAAGCTTGTTATGTGTCTATATAAGCAGTAAATTTATTGGAGTGCATGTAAATAGACATTTATCATTATGGATTTTAGGGAGTAACTTTCATGCACATTTGTGTAGGCTGTTTTTTTGTGTGAGGAGTCTTCAGTTGGAGTCTTGAGTCTTTGTCCATCTATCATCATCAGCTGCTGTTCTTCCCCATCTCCATCCCTGGTTGCGTTCATCCACCTCATCATTCCATTCCTGTTCCCCTCCCTGGTTGAAGTCATCCACATCGCCATTCCATCCCCACTACAACAGTCTTCTTGAGCCGATATTTGGGTTTTGGACATTCTTGGGGAAAAAAGGGTGGTAGAACTGTTTGAGTGCACTAATTTTCTTTTTTTTTTTTTTGTCATTTATCATTTTGCTTACTTTTCCTCTTTTATTTGAACTTTTTTCTTTTTTTTATACTTTTTCTTTCCTGAGATCTCAAGAGTTTTTTGTTTGTAATTTACCGTACCTGGTTAATGGTTGGTTAACAAAAAAGGTGTGTACACCCATTGACACTGATTAGAGTTCTAAATCCAGCTGCTTATTGTGATATTGTAATACACCTTTAATAATACTACCAATCTGTTTCGTGTGTGTTATTTGGGGTGGATGTTACAGGTCTGCTTAACAGTTGACAAGTAAATTACTGCTAATCTTCGTATTCGAGCCTAGATGAGAAATTAGCCCCTATTCTGTAATATAGTCACCAGAGCTATCTGTAAGGACAGTAGCGAGGGGGTGGGGGTTACATCATGGTTTACATAAATGACAAAAAAATTGTATTTTTTTGTATTTTTATTCTAGTGTTTCTTTTTTTTCAACATTCGTAATAGTAATTTACTCATACATACTTAAATTATATGATCAGAGGTGGGTATAGTAGCCAGAAATTCTACTCAGGTAAAAGCAGTGCTTTGAAATTAATAATTAAAAGTAGACAACCAAAGATTTCTCGTTGAGTTAAGGGTACAAAGAGCACCAACTTAAAAACTTGAGTAATGACTTCAGTCTTGAAGGTTTGAGGTTTTTCTCCAAAGTTTATAACAATTTTCTTAGAGTTTTCTACTTTTCTCTCTAAATTTGAAACAATTTTCCTTAAATTTGTAATTTCCTCTTGTAAAATTGACTTTTCTTGTACATTTGAGACTTTATTATAAATTTGTGGATTATTTTATGGCTAATTTTTGTCTATTTTTTTAAATAAAATTACTGTTTTTTAATAAATTTGAAAGAGACTGTGGTATTGTTTTTTTCACTTTTTTCCTTATAACAATTTTTGACCATAATTTTGCAGAGCCAGAACAGAACAATAATTTAATTCTGATTTCAAAGAAAAAAAATAATAAAATTGTATTTAATCAAATAAATTAACTTAAATGACCAAAGACGCCGTTATTTCTGTTATAATATTTCAATATATTTATAGTTTTTTAGAAATCTCATGTCTGTTCTTTTCATCACGTCTGTTCTTTTCATCTTCTTTATCCCCTCACCCCCCAGCCAGTCGCAGCAGATGACTGCCCCTCCCTGAACCTGGTTCTGCTGGAGGTTTCTTCCTGTTAAAAGGGAGTTTTTCCTCTCCACTGTCGCCAAGTGCTTGCTCACAGGGGATCGCCTGATTGCTGGGGTTTTTCTGCATCCGTGGGGGTTCCCCCTATAGTTGAAAGTGCTATGAGATGACTGTTGTTGTGAAATGGCGCTATATAAATAAAGTTGAATTGAATTCTCACCACCCAGACAGCAGGAAAAACCTCCCTTATTTTGAAATCCAAATGTTGGCATGTTTAGTTTGTCTGAAGGCTGCTGATGGATTAAGGTCACTGACTTCGTGAATTTCGGACATTTTAACTTGCCAGACACAAAATAATGAACATAAATTAGTTAATATTAACTAAGGTAAAGGTAAAAACATATTTTTATTCTTGTCTGAAATAAGAAAAACAAAAAACTAATAATTAAAAAGAAGACAATATGAACCTACTCGAGCTCCTAACCACACTTGTTAGCTAAGTGACTCTCCATTATTGCTCCTGTTACCAGCAGGTTAAAACCATGATAAATGCCTCCAGTGCTTACATACTTCTTCCGCTTTTTTTCAGCATTTAAAGCACTTTAATAAGATCATGTTTCTCTCAGACAGTGACGCTAGCAAGACACTGCCTGGCGACTGGAGCGGTCATGTGGGCGCGGCGCTTCTGAACTCCACATGGATGACGGTCACGCACGTTGTTCATGTGCGCGCTTGCGGGCCATCATTCCTTCATATTTCTTCCTAAATTTATATTTCTTCATAGAGTCGCGGAATAAATTCAAGCATGGCGGGCCACCACCCGGAAATGTTACCTGAGGAATCCATGTACTAAATGTACTAACTGAATACCAGTGTAACTAAGAAATCTCCAGATAACTGAATACTGGGGACAGCTCATAAAATGTAAATATTCTCCAGCATAAACACCTGAGAAGCCTGGGAATTGCAGACACTGCCCACTGTAACTGTGGCTCAGAAGAGCAAATGTCCGCACACATTCTCCAGACTTGCCCACTTTATGAAGGTATCTTCAGGCCTTCTGGCCAGAAGATACCTGCCTCGCCAAGAAACTATGAAGAACAGCTGACGACCTTCAAAGGACAGTGGACTTCCTGGTAGCCACTGGTCTGAAGCTGTAGCAGCACAGCCAATGGACATTGACTGCAGAAGAAGAATTCTCCAGCATTCCACGCACACAACACCTCTGTACCATTTGGACTACAGTTTGTATGTGCTGTACTTCCATAATACTTGCATTTTCCACAGTACCACCTCTACCTATCTTCATTCAACTGCCATTACAGGTGGACAGACATATTTACAGGTATTCACATGTATAGGTCTGTGCTTGTGGGGCTTAACTTTAAACTGGGAGGAGCCAACATTTTCCCTAGTGGTCACACTAGGAGTGAACAAAAGACCTCATTTAATAAATGTATCAAAAACTGATTGCAGATTATACTCAGTAGTTCTGAGTAATCCAACTAGAAACTGAAACATAATGGTGCATCTAAATGATCCTTTTTGATCTTTGCTTTTCTTTTAGGACGTAGTCTACCTTACTTGCCTGTATAATTTCTAAACCCTTATACATCCCTTACAAGCATAAAATATAAAATGATATGCAGCAGCCTCTTAACAGAGTATCAGGAATTAAAATAAAATAGGTGTTTGAGGAGACTGAGCAAATGACAACCTGTCTTAGTGCAGGTGGCCTCAAGGCCGATACAGTACATACAAGAACAGAGAAATTTGTTCTCTCTCCCAGGGCTGCAAGAACAGAATGACATCATTTTGTTCTTGCAGCCCTGGTTTGGGAGCTCTTGCAGCTTGTTCTTGACACATCATTGTGGCAGAACTTTTTTCTTGCGTGGTGTCCAAGAACTATTGTGTGATTAATCAGAAATGTGAATTTCCCAGGAGTTCTGCACTTTAGTTTACTGTGAAGTATGAAATCTCCGGGCCAGAAAGAACTTTGTTCTTGCCACATCAAGAAAAAGAAAAAAAAAATCCTCTGTTCTTGCGGAGTAAGTAAAGGCCTTAAAGCTGGAAGCCTCCACGTATCACTGAGTCGGTCAACTTTCACACAGAAGACGATGCTAACATCACCCAAGACATACATTTTTGAGGAAATAGTGTCCCGAAGAGAGGTTTCAGAGGCAGTAAGTAAAATCAACATTAGCCAGCGTCTTAATGTGATATTACATCAACTTGGAGGCATTTACAGCAAACACAAAAACGGCTGAAATATTAACCTGTTCGTCCTCCTGCATCGAAGCGGCTAACGGCAGACCGTCGGCCAGCCGCGCGATCATCGTCAGCAACACCATGTCTGTGAAACGTCCCGCTGTTTCCCCAGAGGACCGAAAATTGTGGAGATAACCTGACGGTATCTGTCCGACAGCCTCCAAAGTGACAACAACACAGCAGAAACACCGCTGAGCTGGCCGGAAACACTACAGCTTTATGTGTCACTGCCAAATAGAGCCGTCCATTTATTATACGGAACCCAAATACCGCACAGATACGTTCCGTGGAACGAGTAAATTTTCAGATTAAATAAATTACAACACTGTAAAAGTTAAGAAAAGGCTACAAGTAAATAAGTATATAAAAAAAATTACAGCTCAGCTCACTATTTATCATTGCCAAAATACATCATCCTGCTCATGGACTGTTCCAGCTTCTCCCCTCCGGAAGGCGTATCAGAAGCCTTCGGACTAGAACCAGCAGGTTTAGGAACAGTTTCTTTCCAACAGCTGTCACGTTATTGAACTTAGTTCCCCGCTGACTCTCTTACCATCATCTCTTACCATCCTCACCTGTACATAACATAAAGCAGCTTACAGGGAACCAACAAACCCACTTTTTCTTAAACAAAAAACTCTCAAGTTGAAAGATCTGGTTGACTTTAAAACCGCAATAATAATGTTCAAAGTGAAGAATTTATCACTGCCCGCAAATATCCAAAAGTTGTTCCAAACAAGGGAGAAACGATATCACTTCAGAGGAACATGTATATTTCAAAAGCCTACAGTGAGAACTACCACCAAGCAACACTGTATTTCAGTGCAAGGAGTCAGATTATGGAACGATTATGGACCTGAATTAAAATCATGTACAAAGCTTGGACAATTTAAACAAAAACTAAAGGAAGAAATACTCCAAACATATTTACAAGACGACATGTAAACTCACATAAGGATTGACATATCCAGCCTGTGTTGTGTTGTAGCTTAGTTTTTTTTTTTTTTTCCTCTCTGTGACATTCTGTCTTAGATTTGTCTTGAATAGTAACCGCTCAACTTAGCTTAGTTTTCCTTTTTTTTTTCTCTCAGTCACACTTTGTCTTAGCTTTGTTCTAAATTGTAATCACTCTTGTCTTGTTTACTCTTTTTTCTTTTGAATTCTTGGATGGAATATGGGTGGGCAATATAAGCTGCGGCTTCAGCCATCACCCATTTCGGATAACTCACGTGGAATTGTATAGTAGAAGGAGTCTTTGTCTAATTTGACCTTGTTGTTATATTATACAGTTTCTTTTAACCTGTACTGTATTGTAACGTGCTGCTCGACATGGCGACGTCCCACCGGGAGATTCGAACTCACGCCTCCCGCTCCGGAGTCCCGCACCCTACCTGTGTCGCCAATAGGGTCAACCCACTTGGCAAGCCAAGTAGGGTGCTCATATTGAGTTCGCTACACTACTCCCCTCTGGTTCTCAACATCGTCCCGATGTCAGCGCCCCATTACTGCTTTGGACAGGAGATCCCACTTCTGACACCAGTGTAACGTGCTGCTCGACATGGCGACGTCCCACCGGGAGGTTCGAACTCACGCCTCCCGCTCCGGAGTCCCGCACCCTACCTGTGTCGCCAATAGGGTCAACCCACTTGGCAAGCCAAGTAGGGTGCTCATATTGAGTTCGCTACACTACTCCCCTCTGGTTCTCAACATCGTCCCGATGTCAGCGCCCCATTACTGCTTTGGACAGGAGATCCCACTTCTGACACCAGTGTAACGTGCTGCTCGACATGGCGACGTCCCACCGGGAGGTTCGAACTCACGCCTCCCGCTCCGGAGTCCCGCACCCTACCTGTGTCGCCAATAGGGTCAACCCACTTGGCAAGCCAAGTAGGGTGCTCATATTGAGTTCGCTACAGTATTATCCGAAATAAAATTCATTCATTCATTCATAACTGCCCATCTAACTTATTGTACATTATTTGCACATAACAGTACTCTTAACTTTCTGCACTGCTGCATATATTTGCATATATTTGCTTAAATTGCACATACTGTTAATTACTGTATATACTGCACTGCTGTCATTTGCACTTCTGATTGGATGCTAAACTGTGTTTTGTTACCTTGTATTCATACATGTGTAATGACAATAAAGTTGAATCTAATCTAATCTAATCTAATAATAATAACAATATAAAGGATTTTACAGTGGTATGCAAAAAAATTGGACACAACTTAAAAAGATATTTTGTTGATTTAAAAAAAGGTGTATTAAAGTATGTAGGGTGCTCAGATTTTGCACATGCTACAGTTATGTACTGTACATACAATTCTGTGAAAAAGTATTTGCCCCATCCTGATTTTTTATATTTTTTGCATATTTGTCACACTTAATATTTCAGATCATCAAGCAAATTCTAATATTAGACAAAGATAGCCCGTGTAAATACAAAATACAGTTTTAAAATGATGATTTCATTTATTAAGGGAAAATGGTATCCAACCTGACCTAAATGGTCCTATGTGAAAAAGTAATTGCCCCTAAACCTAATAACTGGTTGTGCCACCCTTGGCAGCAAACAACTGGACTCAGGTCTTTGCCATAACTGGCAATGAGTCATTTACATCACTGCTGAGGAATTTTGGCCCATTCTTCTTTGCAGAATTGTTTTAATTTAGCCACACTGGAGGGCTTGAGCTTGAGGTCACTGATCCCCAGACATTCTCCTTCAGGATTTTCTGATAGAGACCAAAATTCACGGTTCCATCAATTATGACAATTTGTCAGAATCAGAATCAGAATCAGCTTTATTACCAAGTATATTTACAAGTAAACACACAAGGAATTTGACTTGACATTGGGCGCGCACATTAGGCGCATCCAATGACACGGCAGCCATAGGCGCCTGTCTGCAGTGGGGGTAAAGGGGGGAAGGGGGGGGGGGGGAAAACACAATAGGCAGAGAGAAAAAACATAGTTATCAGAATCACGCTCGTATAAGCTCATATAAGCTCATGAGCCAAATTTTGATTACACAGAAAAAAACCCTCTATGCACATTAGCAGACAATAGATACAATCACACAGCAGAGGGAGGGAGAGCAGTGTGTGTATATTTGCATGTCATTGTGTAGTGTGAGTGTAACAGTTGTTAGTGAGCAGCAGAGGGCGCCTCCAGGCAGTGGATAGATGTTATAATCATGTGACTTATAAACAAGTCAAAGATCAGAGTCTGTCTCTCTTTTCCTCTTCCTTGCAGAAGGCACATGGGCAATGTCCTTGAGAGACCAATCCGCTGACGACAACAACTGATTGTTGATGTATGGGTAGACATAAGCCACTTCCCAGCGTTATCTTCATCGAGGAGGAATGTAAACAAAGGCACCAAAACACAAGGTCAAATCTGCACAGTGCACTCAGAGAATAAAAAATTTCTCTCTCTTCGATTCTGTGCTTCAATTTCATACAGGCTTGAATCATACTTTAGATCATTCTCTGGAGAGCACTCAGCGATCCACAGATGTTATCCACCTACCGAAACATAGGTAAAACATGTCCAGAGAGTTCGTTCTCTCTTCAATGCATGCCAGATAGTAAATTCCATGTTAATCCTGCCGCTGACAGTCAGTGCTCCCCCCAGCTGGACGAATTGTTGAATTTGTTAAGGGAGCTACGCCGGGGTCCGCATTTGATTAGCTCACCCAGATAATTTCGATACACTAGGAAAACTCCAGGGGCCAAACAGAAGATCCTGTGATCAGTTCAATCTCAGTCGAATCACACAGACACATGAATTCCAATACCATGAGTCTCCCTTGGGTTCCCCCTGACCCGATCTTCTACTTTTTAAAGTGGTGACAATCGCATATAAGTCGCTTTCCAGATCCATAATTTCCATTTGGATTAAGATTCAGCCAGGAGAAGAGTGACATTGCAAGCTGGGATCAGAAGGGAGAGGATTAGGAGGGAGAGGGAAGAAAAGCGTCTGCTCTCTCTCAGAAGCGGAAGTGAAGTCCAGGTCCTGAAGCAGCAAAGTAGCCTCAGACATCACACTACTACCACCTGACTGTTGGTATGATGTTCTTTTTATGAAATGCTGTGTTAGTTTTATGTCAGATGTAATGGGACACACGCCTTCCAACAGTTCAACTTTTATCTCATCAGTCCATAGAATATTTTCACAAAGGTGGGGATCATCAAGATGTTTTGGGCAAATGTGAGACAAGCCTTTGTGTTCTTTTTGGTCTGCAGTGGTTTTTGCCTTGGCACTCTTCCATGGATGCCATTTTTGCCCAGTCTCTTTCCTATTGTTGAGTCATGGACCAGTGTCCAAACTGAAGCAAGTGAGGCCTGCAATTCTTTAATTGTTGTTCTGGGTCTTTGTTTCTCATCTGTTCTTGAATTTATTTAGATTGTGGCATGATGTGTTGCTTTTTGAGATCTTTTAGCCTACTTCACTTTGTCAGACAGGTTCTATTTTGATTTCTTGATTCAACAGGTCTAGGTGTGGCTAGTGAAACTGAACTCAGCTTTCATAAAAATGTGGCTCATCACAGTTAATTCATGATGTAACAGGGTAAAATACTTTTTTCACATCAGGCCAGATAGGTTTGGATAACTTTTTTCCCCTTAATAAATGAAATCATCATTTAAAAACTGCATTTTGTGCTTACCTGGGTTATCTTTGTCTAATGTCAAAATGTATTTGATGATCCCAAACATTTAAGTGTGACAAATTTGCAAACCTATAAGAAATAAGGAAGGAGGCAAATAGTTTTTCATGCCACTGTATGTACAGTATGTACTGTATGTACATCGGGGAGTATTGAACATGTCAACATTTTTCTCATTAAACATATTTCTGATGGAGCCATTGACCTGAGATTTTCACCAGGTATCAATCACAACCCAAGTAACCCATACATACAAAGAAATCAAGGAAATTATGTTCACAAAACAAGTTATATTTAATAAAGGGGAATGACAAAAGGAATAAGTATTGAATACACTTGGTGAAATTCATTTTCTATTTAGTAGAAAAGCCTTTGTTGGTAATGACAGCTTCCAGATGCCTCCTTATGGAGAAACTAGGCCCAGGCATTGCTCAGGAGTGATTTTATACCATTTTTCCACACAAACTGTCTTCAGATCTTGAAGGGTGTTTTCTGTGAACTCTGATCTTCAGTTCGTTCCATAGATCTTCAACTGGATTCAGGTCAGGTGACTGACTGGGCCATTCTAGCAGCTTTATTTTCCCTCTCTGGAGCCAGTTGAGAGTTTCCTTGGCTGTGTGTTTGGGATCTTTCTCTTGCTGAAATATCCACCCTTATTTCATCTTCAGCATCTTGGCAGATGGCAATGGGTTCTTATCAAGGATGTCTCTGTACATTTGTCCATTCATCTTTCCTTCAGTTATATGAAGTCTGTCTGTATCATGTGCCGAAAAACACCCCCACACCATGATGCACCCACCTCCAAACTTCACTGTTGGTATGGTGTTTTTGGGCTGATGTGCAGTGCCATTTCTCCTCCAAACATGCTGTGTGATATGGCGTCTAAAAAGGTCAATTTTGGTCTAATCTGATATTCTCCCAGTATTTTACTGGCTTGCCCAAATGTTGTGCAGCAAACTTTAAATAAGCTTCATCATGTTCTTCAGCAATGGAGTCTTGCGAGGTGAGCGGGCACAGAGCCCATGTCAGGTGAGTGCATTACTTATTGTTTTTTTTGAAACAGCAGTACCTGCTAACTCCAGGTCTTTTTGGAGTGCTCCATGAGTGGTCTTTGGCTCTTGGATAACTCTTGTGATAATTCTTTTGACCCCTCTGTCAGAAATCTTGTAAGGAGCTCCTGGTCATGGCCGGTTTATGGTAAAATGATGTTCTTTCCACTTCCGAATGATGGTTCCAACAGTGCTCACTAGAACATTCAGCAGTTTAGAAATGCGCCTGCAACCAATGTCATCATTATGTTTTGCAACAATAATGTTGCAAAGATCTAGAGAGAGCTCTTTGATTCTACCCATCATGAGTCCTTTGTGGTGTGACAATCTAATATTCACAGACCTTTATAAAGGCTATCAGTCAGGACTAGGGATGTTAATGATTAACTGACTTTCAATTAACTGTCGATAAGAATTTAGTCGACTAAATTAAATTAGTTTGTGGCGGTTTGGGAAAACCCCCACAAACAGACTAAGGACAGACAACTCGCTACTCCTGGTTTTTTCCGCTACACTACTGTGATAATGTCACCTTTCATGCATTGTGTTCATGCGTCCTGTCCTTACTGTGACCTAGAGACTCAGATCAATATGTAGATGTGCCTGTTAACCTCTTTGTTTTGCAGCTGGAGCAAAGTCTAGCAAATCTGCCTATTGTGATGTATGTCTCACAAATGCAAATATCTCATGCCTGTTCTGCAGTCCCTTTGATCAGACAAACTGCTGTGAATCTGCTTTGATGTATTGTTTGAGTTGGGTATAAATACTGCACAGGTTCTGTAACACCTCCTCTCACTCACACTTCAACCTCTGCTGCAGACACGCGCTCTGTGTCTTCTTCACTGAGAGCCGTGGGCTCGCTCTCGGCGCACACGCACGGAGCCGGGAGAGGAGCTCGTGACGGCGGTATGATATAATAAACTCTACTTAAAACCTCCAACAATGCCGCTTTATTTCATGCCGCTGCAAGTTGTCAGTTAATTGATAACTCAGCAGTCCTTTTCAATGGGAGCTTATTCTATGAACTGTAGTGGCTTCACCGTCCAGGCGGGGGTGCACATGGTCACCCACTGCCACATTTCAACCGAAAAAGCAGAAGAAGACGCTAAGCCCCCAGAGAGTGCTTGTGCGCTGTGCAGAGCAAAAAAAGAGTTGTCGGAGAGCCACAACAAGTTCCAGTGGCACATTCCAATGTCCACCCATCAAATAAACAGGGCGGAGAAATGGATTGCAGCAGGCTACACAAGCGCAAAAACCTGTCCTTGCTGCCTCCCTTCCTGCAGCCACAGTGGCACACGTGGTGGCTGTGGCTGTATCCATTAAAACTTGTGGCAGCTGTGGCTGCAGCCACAGTATAACTCGTGGCTGCAGCCACAGCAGCCACAAATGGAACTTGCTCTTTGTCCTCCCTTCAACCTGCCACTAGACGGGAAAGCAGACCAGACTCAAGTCACCTTTGAGGTAACAACGGAGGGAGCCCAGATTGTACTGGGTTTGCCTGGATTGCCGAGGTACTGTGTTTAACATGCGACAGATGAGGCAACTCACAATTTATTTTCCTGTTAAAGCAGTCTACCAGTGCATCTCAGTAAATTAGAACATGAAAGTTTCTTTGATATAACTAAAAAAAATAAATTTTATGACCCGAGATGGATGGATGGATGGATGGTAGTTTTAAAATAAATAATAAGTCATGACATTTGTAATTTACTGAGATGTACCAGCACATAGTCTACACTACACAGTGCAAAATTTGTTAAACTACAAAAATGCCATTGTCTATAGTAAAAAAAAAAATGCAAATGGTACAATAAATCTTTGAGGAATATAATGTCCATGTTTTGTTCATCCATCCATTCATCCGTCTACTACCGCTTTTCCGGAGGTCCGGGTCGCAGAGGCAGCAGTTCAAGCAGAGAAGCCCAGACTTCCCTCTCCCCAGCCACCTGCTCCACCTCTTCAGAGACGATACCAAGGCGTTCCCAGACCAGCTGGGAGACATAGTCTCTCCAGCGAGTCCTGGGTCTGCCCCAGGGTCTCCTCCCAGTGGGACGTGCCCGAAACACCTCAAGTGGGAGGCGTCTAGGAGGCGTCCTGATCAGACGCCCATACCACCTCAACTGGCTCCTTTCAATGTGGAGGAGCAGCGGTTCTACTCTGAGCCTCTCACGGATGACTGAGCTCCTCACCCTATCTCTGAGGGTGAGTCCAGCGATCCTACGAAGAAAGCTCATTTCAGCCGCTTGTATCCGCAATCTCGTTCTTTCGGTCATTACCCAAAGCTCATGGCCATAGGTGAGGGTAGGAATGCAGACTGACTGGTAAATTGACAGCTTTGCCTTAGAGCTCAGCTCCCTCTTCACCACAACAGACCGGTACAGCGTCTGCATCACTGCAGAGGCTGCTCCAATCCATCTGTCAATCTCTCGCTCCATTCTCCCCTCACTTGTGAATAAGACCCCGAGATACTTAAACTCCTCCACTTGGGGCAGGAGCCTGTCCCGAAACCGCAGAGGACAATCCACCTTTTTCCGGCTGAGGACCAAGGACTCAGACTTGGAGGTACTGATTCTCATCCCAGCTGCTTCACACTCAGCGGCAAACCGTCCCAGTAAGAACTGTAGGTCATTGCTGGATGAAGCCAGCAGGACAACATCATCTGCAAACAACAGAGATGAGATCCTGTGGTCACCAAGCATGACACCCTCCACTCCCTGGCTGCGCCTAGAAATCCTGTCCATAAAAATTATAAACAGGATCGGTGACAAAGGGCAGCCCTGGTGGAGTCCAACTCTCACTGGGAATGAGTCTGACTGAGTGTTGGCAATATGAACCAAACTCTCACAATACATACAGAGACCGAATAGCTTGTAACAACAAGCCCGATACCCCATACTCTCGAAGCACCCCCCACAAAAAACCACGAGGGACGCGGTTGAATGCCTTCTCCAAGTCCACAAAACACATGTAACTAGTTGGGCAAACTCCCACAAAGCCTTGAGGATTCTCGAGAGAGTAAAGAGCTGGTCCGAAGTGTCACAGCCAAGACGAAAACCACATTGCTCCTCCTGAATCCGAGGTTCGACCAACGGCCGGACTCTCCTCTCCAGTACCTTGGCATAGACCTTCCCATGGAAGCTGAGGAGTGTGATCCCTCTAAAGTTGGAGCACACCCTCTGCTCCCCTTTTTTGAAGAGAGGAACCACCACCCCAGTTTGCCATGCCAAAGGCACTGCCCCCAACCTCCACGCAGTGTTGCAGAGGCGTATCAACCATGACAGCCCTACAACATCCAGGGCCTTGAGGTACTCAGGGCGAATCTCATCCACTCCCAGGGCCTGGCCACCTAAGAGATTTTTAACCACCTTGGCGAACTCAGTGTAATGACTCGCTCTGTGCCATCATCTTCTACAGCTGTGTGCACACCTGCTCCCCATCACTCACGGGCTTTATAACCTGCTCTGCCTGGAGTCTGGCACGGAGCCGTCTGTCTCCCTGGCTGCAGAAGCCCGACTCTCGTCTTCTAGCCTACGTCCAGGTCTCTTTGCTCCTGTCAAGGACCTCCTCATCCTGGCTTCATCCCTTGGAAGGATTCAGCCTCGCCACACCAAGTAAGCGCTATTGCTACTCACCCTTTCCAGCTATTTTCCCCTGTGCACAGGTGGACTCCTCTGGCGGTGGAGTTGGTTCTCCTCGGCGGTGGAACGTGCCTTCCTCACTCCAGCGGGCCACCTGTCCATCACCGGCGTGTACAGCAGACGCTGTCTTCCTGGCAGTAGCCTCCGGGCCAACCTGAGCGTCCCTCTTCCACCTGCAAAGTAAGCCCCAGTCATTGCTTCGCACATTCTCTGGTGGACTGCACTAACATCTGTGCCTCTGTCTTGTCATAGGGTTGCCAGGCTGAACGGCGCTCTGCTCACTCCCAGCTACAACGTCACTACTGACAGCCATCACCGCATTCACTACACATACACACACTCACACACTTACACAATATCAATAAAGATAATTGAATCCACTTGAGCCTGTGTCTGTTCCCTGGGTCTGGTGAACATGTCAGTACAGCTCCGTCAATGCGACCCTTCGAACAGCGCGCTAGTGTGCCAAATTAACAACTTAGAGGCTCGAGTGGATCAAATAGCTTACCAGCAACAGGTTATCCTGAATCAGTTGGCACAAATTAACAGCCAGTTGGATCGTCTGGATGGACAGCAGGCATTTCCTCCGGCCTCAAGAAGTGTTTCGGCTCCCGTTAGCTCCCCTCCTAGCCAGGCTAGTCAGGTTCCCTTGGCCCGACTCACACCAGTTCCCACGCGCGCTCGCTTCGGTGGTAAACTAGGGGAGGCCCGTAGGTTCTTACTCCAGTGTAAGACAGTTTTCCAACGGGTCCCGGGGTATTTTCCAACTGATCACAGTCGCATAGGCTACATTGCTAACTTGTTGGAGGGGCAAGCTCTAGTCTGGGCATACGCCGTGATGGCTAAGCCGGGCTACACTAACTTAACTTACAGGCAGTTTGTTAGCGAGTTTAACAAGGTATTCGACCACTCCGATTGCAATAGCATGCTCACCACTCGGCTGCTAAACCTTCGACAGGGGGGCAGGTCCGTTGCGGACTATGCTGTCGATTTCCGGGTGGTAGCGGCAGAGGTGGGGTGGGAGGATGCCTCATTATGCAGTATCTTTATTAGAAGCCTGAGCCCTAGCCTGCGGGATGAGCTGGCCCGCCTAGATAAGCCTGAGAAGCTAACGGAGCTAATTTCCCTAGCAATCAATTTGGATAACAGGCTGAGGGAGTAGGCAGCCGAGCGGAGAGCTTCCGGACGCTCGGGTGCCCAGTTTCATCGCTTCTCTCAGCCTCCTCTATTGGCCCTGGCTTCGCTTGAGCCCTCAGATGCGCCAGAGGCTATGGTAATGGGGCGGACCAAGCTCTCGTTGGCTGAAAGGCAGCGCCGCAGGGAACTAGGCCTATGCATGTATTGTGGGAGTGATGAGCATGAGGTAGAGTCCTTCCCCGTTAGGCCAAAAGAGGGGGTCCATGCGTCACAGTAGGGGGACTCACGGACTCATCTCGGCCTAATCCCCTCTCCAAATGTCTCCTGCCCATTAGATTTATCAATAAACAGACTGAATTCCTCACACACGCTCTGATTGACTCGGGGGCTGAGCAGAGCTTTATCTCGGGGGAACTGGCAACCCGACTGGGGCTTCCCTGCCGACCACTTAAGTCCCCCCTAAGGCTTATTGCTCTGTCCAAGGCCCCTCTGGCGATGGTGTCGCAGCAAACCGTCCCGGTGTCTGTCATTGTTCCCGGCAACCATCAGGAGGACCTGAGCCTGTTTGTTTTACCCACATCGGCCTCTCCTGTCATCCTGGGCTACCCCTGGCTCCAGCTCCACAACCCCACCCTTTGACTGGCGTGCAGGGAGTGTTATCTCTTGGAGCTCTTTTTGCCTCAGCGCGTGCTTGCAATCCGCAGCATGCTCACCATCTGTGTCTCTGTCCACCCCCGCCTCCCCTCCTCCTGACCTGTCCAGGGTGCCGCCTGAATATCACGACCTGGGGGCAGTGTTTAGCAAGTCCCAAGCGCTGTCTCTCCCCCGCCCCCACCGCCCATATGACTGCGCCATCAATCTCCGGGTTGACGCTCCGCTGCTGTCGAGCCGCCTTTACAGCCTATCGGCTCCAGAGCGAGAGGCGATGGACACCTACAGCCGTGGACAAAATTGTTGGTACCCCTCTGTTAATGAAAGAAAAACCCACAATGGTCACAGAAATAACTTGAATCTGACAAAAGTGGTAATAAATAAAAATTCTATGAAAATTAACCAATGAAAATCAGACAATGCTTTTGAATTGTGGTTCAACAGAATTACTTTAAAAAACAAACTCATGAAACAGGCCTGGACAAAAATGATGGTACCCCTAGAAAAGATTGAAAATAATGTGACTATAGGGACATGTTCAACCAAGATGTGTCCTCTAATTAACATCACAGGTGTCTACAAACTTGTAATCAGTCAGTCGGCCTATTTAAAGGGTGACAAGTAGTCACTGTGCTGTTTGGTAACATGGTGTTTACCACACTAAACATGGACCAGAGGAAGCAAAGGAGAGAGCTATCTCAGGAGATTAGAAAGAAAATTATAGACAAGTATGTTAAAGGTAAAGGCTATAAGATCATCTCCAAGCAGCTTGATGTTCCTGTGACTACAGTTGCACATATGATTCAGAAATTTAAGATCCACGGGACTGTAGCCAACCTCCCTGGATGTGGCCGCAGGAGGAGACAGATAATACGAATGGTAACAAAAGAGCCCAGAACATCCTCTAAACACATTCATGGTGAACTCCAGGGTCAAGGTACATCAGTGTCAGATCGCACCATCCGTCGTTGTTTGAGCTAAAGTGGACTTCATGGGAGACGACCAAGGAGGACACCACTGTTGAAAACAAATCATAAAAAAGCCAGACTGGAATTTGCCAAACTGTAGTGTTGACAAGCCACAAAGCTTCTGAGAGAATGTCCTATGGACAGACGAGACAAAACTGGAACTTTTTGACAAGGCACATCAGCTCTATGTTCACAGACGCAAAAATGAAGCATACCAAGAAAAGAACACTGTCCCTACTGTAAAACATGGAGGAGGTTCTGTTATGTTCTGGGGCTGCTTTGCTGCATCTGGCACAGGGTGTCTTGAATCTGTGCAGGGTACAATGAAATCTCAAGACTATCAAGGCATTCTAGAGAGAAATGTGCTGCCCAGTGTCAGATAGCTTGGTCTCAGTCGCAGGTCATGGGTCTTGCAACAGGATAATGACCCAAAACACACAGCTAAAAACACCCAAGTATGGCTAAGAGTGAAACATTGGACTATTCTGAAGTGGCCTTCTATGAGCCCTGACCTAAATCCTATTGAACATCTGTGGAAGGAGCTGAAACATGCCGTCTGGAGAAGGCACCCTTCAAACCTGAGACAACTGGAGCAGTTTGCTCATGAGGAGTGGGCCAAAATACTGTACCTGCTGAGAGGTGCAGAAGTCTCATTGACAGTTACAGAAATTGTTTGATTGCAGTGATTGCCTCAAAAGGTTGTGCAACAAAATATTAAGTTAAGGGTACCATCATTTTTGTCCAGGCCTATTTCATGAGTTTGTTTTTTTAAATAACTCTGTTGAATCACAATTCAAAAGCATTGTCTGATTTTCGTTGGTTAATTTTCTTAGACTTTTTATTTATTACCACTTTTGTCAGATTCAAGTTATTTCTGTGACCATTGTGGGTTTTTCTTTCATTAACAGAGGGTACCAACAATTTTGTCCACATGTGTGTATATTAAGGAGTCACTCAGCTCAGGCATCATCCGGCCTCTGTCCTCGGCGGTGGGGGCGGATTTTTTTTTCGGTGGAAAGAAGGATGACTCCCTAGGCCGTGTATTGACTTCCGGGCTCTTAACAATATCACCATTAAGGATAAATTCACCCTCCCGCTGATGGACACGGCGTTCGACTCCCTCCAGGGGGCCTCATGGTTCACCAAGTTTAGACCTCCGCAACGCCTACCACCTTGTGCGGATCAGGGAGGGGGACGAGTGGAAGACGGGGTTCCGGACCCCAAGCGGCCACTTTGAATACCTCGTGATGCCGTTTGAGTTGACCAACGCTCCGGCCGTCTTCCAATGCCTAATTAATGACGTTCTCTGGGATTTCCTAGGATCATTCGTCTTTGTGTACCTGGACGACATCCTGATCTTCTCCCAGTCGCTGGACGAACACCGGGTTCACGTGAGACGGGTCCTCCAACAGCTCCTGGAGAACAAGCTGTTTGTGAAAGCTGAGAAGTGTGAGTTCCACGCCCACAAGACCTCATTTCTCAGTTTTATCATCTCGCATAATCAGATCATCCCCGACCCCAAGAAGGTTAAGGCGGTGGTGGATTGCCCCCCCCCCCCCCCTCGAGGAAACAGCTTCAACAGTTCCTGGGGTTCGCCAACTTCTACCGCTGGTTTGATCAAAATTATAGTGTTATTGCCCTCCCCTTGACCCATCTCACTTCCCCCAAAGTGGCTTTCCGGTGGATGGAGGAGGCTGCAGTGGCATTCACCGCACTCAAAACTAAATTCTCCTCCTCTCCTATCCTGACACAGGTGGACCCTACCCTCCAGTGCCTGGTCGAGATGGACGCTTCTGATTCTGGGGTGGGGGCGGTCCTATCTCAGCGCTCCCCGGTGGACGGGGTGATCCGTCCCTGCGTGTTCTTCTCCCGTCGTCTGTCCCCGGCGGAGAAGAATTACGACATCAGTGACAGGGAGCTCCTGGCGGTGAAGCTCGCCCTGGAGGAGTGGCGTCACTGGTTGGAGGGGGCCGCCCAACCTTTTATTGTATGGAGATCACAAAAATTTGGAGTACCTGAGGACTGCCAGACATCTGAATGCCCGTCAGGCCCGTTGGTCCCTGTTCTTCGGGCGCTTCAATTTCATGATCACTTACCGCCCCAGGGCTAAGAACGTTAAGCCAGATGCCTTGTCCAGGCAATTCGCTCCAGATGCTACGGAGGGGCATGAGCATAGCATCTTTTCTGCTTCTTGTGTCGTGGGCGCCCTCTCGTGGGGCATCAGGGAGAAGGTCCTGAAGGCACAGGAGACTGAGCTGGATCTGGGCGGGGGGCCTGCGGAGAGGTTGTTCATTCCTTCGTCTGTTTGGGGTGAAGTAAACCACTGGGCCCACTCCTCTAAACTCTCATGCCATCCAGGGGTGACCCGCATGGTGGAGATTCTCCAGAGGACGTTCTGGTGGCCGGCGCTTCGGAAGGACGTCACCAACTACATCCGCGCCTGTCCCCAGTGCGCCGCCGGTAAGACACCATCTTCTCCTCCTGCAGGATTGCTTCACGCGATGCCAATCCCCAGCAGGCCCTGGTCCCACATCGCCCTGGACTTCGTTACTGGCCTTCCCCCTTCTAATCATTACACCACTGTCCTCACCATTGTTGACCATTTCTTCAAGGCCGCCCACTTTGACCCTTTGCAGGGGCTGCCTACGGCACGGGACACAGCGGACCTGCTGGTGCAGCACGTGGTACGTCTTCATGGGATACCCGTCGACATCGTCTCCGACCGGGTTCCCCAATTCGTGTCCCAGGTGTGGAGAGCCTTCTGTAACGCGCTGGGGGTGATGGTGAGCCTGTCCTCCGGTCACCACCCACAGAGCAACAGGCAGTGTGAGCGGGCCAATCAGGAGCTGGAGGCCACCCTATGTTGTGCCATCTCCTCCAGTCCCTCGTCTTGGAGCACTCATCTCCCCTGGATCGAGTACGCCCACAACTCGACCGTGTCTTCAGCAATTGGTATGTCTCCTTTCAAGGCCTCTCTGGGTTATAATCACCCGCTTTTCCCTGAGGAGGAGAGGGACATTGCTGTGCCATCGGTTGGTGCTCACCTGAGACGCTGTCGCCGGCTCTGGACGGCTACCCGCACGGCCCTTCTTCACACTGCTGAGCGTAATTCCAGGACTGCGAATCGCCGCAGGACACTGGCCCTGCAATACCAGGTGGGTCAACAGGTTTGGTTATCTGCTCAGCATATCAATCTGAAGGCAGAAAAGAAGAAGTTGGCCCAATGCTTTATCGGCCCTTTTCCCATTGTTCGCATTATTAATCCCGTGGCTGTGCGCCTGGCTCCCCCCCCCCCTCCGTATCTGCCTTACGTTTCATGTCTCCCAGATCAAACCTTTCTGTTCCAGCCCTCTCTGCCCCCCTCCCAGGTCTCCACCCCCACCTGTGGTGATCAACAGCAACCCGGCGTGGAAGGTCAACGCCATCCTGGACGTCCGCCGCCGGGGTCGCGGTCTGCAGTACCTGGTGGACTGGGAGGGGTATGGCCTGGAATGGAGATCCTGGGTACGTCCGTCCTTCGTGTTGGATAAACATCTCATCAGGGACTTCCACCGGACGCACCCAGGTAGGCTGGATCAGGTGCCGGGAGGCACCTCTCGGGGGGGAGTACTGTAATGACTCGCTCTGTGCCATCATCTTCTACAGCTGTGCGCACACCTGCTCCCCATCACACACGGGCTTTATAACCTGCTCTGCCTGGAATCTGGCACGGAGCCGTCTGTCTCCCTGGCTGCAGAAGCCTGACTCTCGTCTTCTAGCCTACGTCCAGGTCTCTTTGCTCCTGTCAAGGACCTCCTCAACCTGGCTTCATCCCTTGGAAGGATTCAGCCTCACCACACCAAGTAAGCGCTATAGCTACTCACCCTTTCCAGCTATTTTCCCCTGTGCACAGGCGGACTCCTCTGGTGGTGGAGTTAGTTCTCCTCGGCGGCAGAACGTGCCTTCCTCGCTCCAGTGGGCCACCTGTCCATCACCGACGTGTACAGCAGACGCTGTCTTCCTGGCAGTAGCCTCCGGGCCAACCTGAGCATCCCTCTTCCACCTGCAAAGTAAGCCCCAGTCATTGCTTCACACATTCTCTGGTGGACTGCATTAACATCTGTGCCTCTGTCTTGTCATAGGGTTGCCAGGCTGAACGGCGCTCTGCTCACCCCCAGCTACAACGTCACTGCTGACAGCCATCACCGCATTCACTACACATACACGCACTCACACACTTACACGATATCAATAAAGATAATTGAATCCACTTGAGCCTGTGTCTGTCCCCTGTGTCTGGTAAACATGTCAGTCAGCCCCTGTGATAGGCGAGTCGTCCCCCTCATCCACAAGCCCTGCTTCCTCTATGGAAGGCATATCAGTGGGATTGATTGGGGAGATCCTTGAAGTATTCCTTCCACCACCCGACAATATCCCCAGTGGAAGTCAACAGCGCCCCATCCACACCATACACAGAGTGGACAGGGAGCTGCCTCCCCCTCCTGAGCCGCCGGACAGCTTGCCAGAATCTCTTTGAGGCTGACCGAAAGTCTTGTTCCATGGCCTCACCGAACCATACCCGAGTTTTTGCTTTAGCAACCACCCAGGCTGCACTCTGCTTGGCCTGCCGGTACGCCTCAGCTGCTTCAGGAGTCCCACAAGCCAACCAAGCCTGATAGGACTCCTTCTTCAGCTTAATGGCCCCCCTCACCACTGGTGTCCACCACTTGGTTTGGGGGTTGCCACCACGAGATGCCCCGATGACCTTGCCGCCGCAGCTCTGGGCCGCTGCTTCAACAACGGAGGTGGAGAAAATGGCCATTCAGACTCCATGTCTCCAGACTCCCTTGGAATGTGGTTGAGGTTCTTCCGGAGGTAGGAGTTGAAGACCTCCCAGACAGGGGCCTCAGCCAGACGTTCCCAGCACACCCTCACTATATGTTTGGGTCTACCAGGTCTGAATGGCATCCTCTCCTGCCATCGGATCCAACTCACCACCAGGTGGTGATCAGTTGACAGCTCTGGACCTCTCTTTATCCGAGTGTCCAAGACATACGGTCGCAGGTCTGATGACACGATAACAAAATCAATCATAGACCTGCAACCTAGGGTGTCCTGGTGCCAGGTGCACATATGGACACCCTTATGCTTGAACATGGTGTTCGTTATGGACAAACTGTGGTTAGCACAGAAGTCCAATAACTGAACAGCACTTGGGTTCAGATTGGGCAGGCCGTTCCTCCCAATCACCTCCTTCCAGGTTTCACTGTCATTGCCCACGTGCGCATTGAAGTCCCCCAGTAGGACAATGGAGTCTCCAAGAAGAGCACTCTCCAGCACCCCAGTCAGAGACTCCAAAAAGGGTGGGTACTCCGAACCATCATTTAGTGCATAGGCACAAATGATGGTCAGGACCTGTTTCCCAACCCGAAGGCACAGGGAAACATCTGTTTCGTCCACAGGGGGAAATTCCAATATAGAGGCAGCAAGGTGGGGGGATACAAGAATACCCACCCCTGCTCGTCGCCTCTTGCTCGGGGCAACTCCAGAGTAGGCCAAGCTCCAGTCCTTCTCCAGGAGACTGATTCCAGAACTGGAGCTGTGTGCTGAGGTGAGGCCGACTATATTTAGCCGGTATCACTCAACCTCATGCAACAGCTCAGGCTCCTTCCCCACCAGAGAGGTGACATTCCATGTCCCAAAAGCCAGTTTAGGAAGCCTGGGATCAGACTGCCAAGGTCTTCGCCTTTGACTGCCACCTGATCCACATAGCACTGGACCCCCATGATCCCTAGGGATCATGTTTTATTCAGTATATGAAAAAACATCAACTTTTTATATGTTAAAGATAGACCGTATTGTACCAAGGGAAATTCAGATTCTCAGGAAAAATGCCACTTATCAATTAATTGTTAATTGATCGATAAGGTAAATCAATTATCAGTTAATGAATTAATTGATAACTTGCATCCCTAGTCAGGATTTAATCAGCTGAAATTAATTTGCACTGATGGGGGATGGGATAGCTTCCTAAATTCTGATGGAGTTCAGCTGGTTTCTTGGCTTTCTATGCCTTTTTGCCTTTTGCTCTTTTCTTCATGTGTTCAATACTTATTCCCTGTGTCATTCCACTTTATTAAATATAACTTGTTTTGCGAACACAGTTGCCTTGATTTCTTTGCATGTATGGATTACTCTGGTTGTTACTGATATCTGGTGAAAATCTCAGGTCAATGTCCCTTTCTCCCCTTCCACAGCATGTGGGACACCATGTGGTGTATGGAGTGGTGTCTACCTCCGTTTCACTGACTCTAGGCCACACAGGCCACAGCTACAGTGTGTGTGGGGGTCAGTCCTCTGGTAGCTCTGTGCATTAACTTTACTTTCCCCGTTCTATTATGCTGAGCACCAAGCTAGAAGGCGGAAAGTAGATAGATACATACTTTATTTCGAACAAAAAAGTAAAAAATAAAACAAATGACTAGTGCGATAAAAGTGACAGTATACAGTGCTCGAAAGGGAGAAGGAAGAAGTGAACACTTATTTACTCCAACTCCTCTTTTCCCTAAATACAACCCATGTGAAATATATACAAATTACCTCATTTAAGACCCCAAGTAGACAATTAACTATATTTTGTACATATCAACATTGATGCCCATGTATCCCAACATACATACAGTCCATACATCAAAACCCAGCCCCAAACAACACAGATATACACAGTACTGTCCCACCTACCATTCCATAGTGTCCCAGAGTGAGCATAGTGAATTGTACATATAAATACTACCCCTCTAACGTATATTCTTTCAGCAAATAATGTTTATACCTATTTTTGAATTGATTTCTGTTTGTACATAGTTTCAGTTCCAGCTCCAGACTGTTCCACAAATCCACCCACAGACAGATATGCACATACTTTTCTTAGTTGTTCGTACCTTAGGTTTTGTAAAGTTTAAGTCTCCTCTCAAATTATAATCATTGTCTCTTTTATTGAATATTTTTTGTATATTAGTTGGGAGTTGATTATTAATTGCCCTGTACATTACTGTACTTGTGCTGTCTTAAATTTAACTAAATCCATGAACTTTATGACATGTGACTTTAAAAACGAGTTGGTATGGTCTCTATATCCAACATTATTTATTATCCTTGTAGCTTTTTTTTGTAATGTGCATATTGGCTGTAGGTTGGTCCTGTAGGTGTTTCCCCAGACCTCTACACAGTAGTTAAGATATGGTAGAAACAGTGAATTGTACAGTAAGAACAATGATTTATAGTCCAAGATGTGTCTTGTTTTCCCCAGTATCCCTATACATTTTGCCAACTTGGCCCGGATGTGACTGATGTGAGGTTTCCAGCAGATTTTATTGTCTAGCGTCACCCCCAGAAACTTATTTTCCTGTACTGTTTCTATTCTGGTATCATCTATCGTTACCATTATTTCATGATTTATTTTAAAATTTCCAAGCAACATAATCTTTGGGTTTTGTTTTTTTTTCAGATTTAGAGATAATTTATTTTTGTTGTACCACTGCGTTAACCTTTTCATTTCAGTTGTGACCACCTCTAAAACCTGCTGCAAATTCTCACCAGTGCAAAGGATATTTGTGTCATCCGCAAACAAAATAAATTTCAGAATTTTTGATACTTGGCATATGTCATTTATATACAAGATAAAGAGTTTGGGTCCCAAAACTGACCCCTGGGCACCCCACAAGAGATGTTCATGAAGGGTGATTTGTGCTCACCAATTTGTACAAATTGTTGTCTGTTACTTAAATAACTTTCCACCCAACCCAGTCCGACCCCTCTTATCCCATACCTTTCCAAATTCCTCAGTAAAATTCTGTGGTCGATAGTGTCAAAAGCTTTCTTTAAATCTATAAATACTCCTACAGCAAACTTTTTTTTATCTATACAACTAGTAATTTCTTCTATAAGTTCGATCGGTGCCAAAAATGTAGATTTATCTGCTCTAAAACCATACTGGGTGTTTGTAAGGAGGTTGTGTTTTTCAATGAAATCATCCAGTCTCTTAGTGAAGATTTTTTTCAAGTATTTTGGAGAATTATGAGAGTAAAGAGACCACCAGCCTGTAATTTGTGAAATAATGACTGTCTCCTGTTTTGTGTAGTGGTATTACTTTTGCTATTTCCATTTTGTTTGGAAATGTACCAGTTTGAAATGACAGGTTACAGATGTGGGTGAGTGGTTTAACAATTCCTTCAATTACTTTTTTCACTATTGTCATGTCAATTTCATTCCAGTTAGTTGATTTTTTGTTCTTAAATTTACTCACAGTCTCGATAATTTCCTTTTCAGTAACTGCACCCAAATAGATTGTGTTTGGATTTCTATCTTCTATTTCATTTACAGAACCACTATCATTTGTTTCTATTTTATATGGTCTTTGGTATGACCCGACCAGGATTTGAACCCATGACCTCCCGGTTGTGGGACGGATGCTCTTCCAACTAGACCACCACTCCAGTTCAATTGCCTTGATTTCTTTGTATGTTTGGATTACTTGGGTTGTTCCTGATATCTGGTGAAAATCTCAGGTCAATGGCTCCATCAGAAATATGTTTGATGAGAAAAAAGTTGAAGTGTTCAATACTTATTTTCCCCACCGTACGTACTGTATGTATATATGTATGTATGTATGTATGTTTGCTTGTAATAATGTCTTTTTTCAATATCTTACAGTGTCAATTAAGAATTTTGCTATTTGTCAAGGGGTGGCAAATTTTTGCATACCACTGCAGGTTTCTTGTGAATGTACAACCCTTTTTTTAATCCGGCATGAATAAAAATAGTATTGCATTTTGAAACCACACTTTAAAATATAGATGCAACACTTTTGTTTATACTTTTTTAAGTTTTAAAAGATCAGACATTTTTTCTAGACATAAAAGGTCCATTTCAGTAGTATGAATTGTTGCACAGCTGTGGTTTTACAATAAAATCCCACTTTAAAATGTACAGTTTCTCATTAAAATAAATTTACTTTCGAGTGCACAAGGAAAAAAGCTTAGCGTTTTTATATGTATTTGTAAAAACAGGATACAAAAAAACCATGTATTTACATTTTTGTTGATTGCATTTCTTTTGCACACATTTAAAAAAGCAGTAAAAATATATAGGAAAAGGATATCCTTTTGGAAAATAAAAGCCATTAATGGAAGTCAGCTTGTGTATTAGTGTCCTGTCTACACAACATAAAACCCCAGTTGAAAAGCCCAATGCTCTTTGTGACCAGAATGTCAAACCATTCCATGTTATTCCGCTTCATTTATGCTCATTACATAAGATACATTTACCCTTTGATGTTTATTATACTGAATAATGTCACTCCTGCTCCTGTACATTCACAGCATCAAGATGAGTAAAGTTTAAAAGTGAACAGTTGGCAGTAGTGTGTAGCAGAGTTCAATTTAGTAACAGAAAAAAGCCAAAAAGTTGTTATTGACTTGAAGAATGTTCCTCATTCATCTTCAGCTTTTTTGTGGCCTTCATCCATCACAAACCTCAGAATAGAGGTTGCTCATTAGGATGTAATGTACACACCAGCTTGATCTTTGTTTATTCTGTAATGTTGAGTTTATGTTTGAATATTTGAAATTTCATCCCTCATCAGCAGTTTGTGTTGTGATGTTTTGGTTGTAACTGAGCAGTACTCTCTATGCTCACAGATTTTGCAATCACTACAAACAGTTACTCAACTAAATTTAACAGATTAGATTTACAAGAATATGTTTTTAAGAAGTCTATAATATCCTCAAATGTGAGCTCACTGTGTCCTAATGTCAAACACAATCCTCAATATAGGCTACATGTAAAACTGCTTAAGACAAAACAAGTGCAAAATAATTAGGGAGTAAAACAGTAAATTCATATATTTGGTGGTTATAATGTAATTTTTATTTGTTTTCAGGTTTGAATGGTACAGTTCCTTTCCCTCTGTTTAAGCCAGGGGTCATCAACCTTTCTATTGCAAAAAAGTTGTTTTGAGGAATTTTTAGCTCCCCCAAAGTTATACATTTGTAATTTTTCTTTGCCTTTTCCCCCCTTAGCTTATTTTTACTTTTCATAAATGTATAGTTTTTTCCTGAAGGCTTACAATATTTTTCTTGTAAATTTATGACTTTTGAAATGACATTTAATGAGTTTATTACAAATTTATATATTTTTTTCTTGTCAATTTGGGACTTTTTTGGTGAATTTAACAGTTTTTGCAAACATTTTTAATTTTTCTTCTTCCATTTTTTTTAAATTTAAGTTTTTGTAAAGGGTATACATGTCATTACAGCATTGCATTGTTTACATTTTCATCACATATTCCCCCTTTTTTTTGTTTTTTGACAACATTGGAAAAAAATTATTACAACACCCTTTTTTTAAGTGAAAGAAAAAGAGAAATTAAAAAAAGAAAACAAAAAAACAAAAGAGAAAAATAAAAGCGCATCTGAGTAGCATTGGAACAAAGAGAGGTGCCATTATTGAAATGGTATTTGTCAAAGATTAGATCTGATGGAAGACACATATGTGTTCCAGGGTTGCCAAAAGTTCAAGAACCCATCCATGTCCTGTCTCAGTGCAAATGTCAACTTTTCCATCGAATAAATGTTCTAAATCACGTTAATCCAATCTTCAGGTGTAGGACAGTCCTTCACCATCCATTTTTTTGTTAGAGCTTTTTTACTTGCCAATATTAAAACAGTGAATAAGTATTTTTCTCCTCGTCTTTCCAGTGATTCCGGTAGTAAACCCAAATACAAAGTTACAAAAGAAAAGGGAACTGTTACTTTGAAAATTTTCCCCAATATTGTCTGTAGATTGGTCCAATATTGGTGGATAACTGGGCATGACCAAAACACATGAAAATGATTTGCAGTCTTTTCACCACACAAGCGCCAACAATTCAACCCTTTACGAGTAAATTTGTTTTGTGCAGGTGTTCTGAAAAATCTTACCAACTTTTTCCATCCAAATTCTCTCCACAGCAGGGATGAAGTACTTTTCCATTGTTGTTTATTTAGCTTTTCCCATATTTCCAGTTGTAAACTGAAATTCCCCTCTTTTTCCCATCTCTCTTTTATATATGATATGTTGTCTCCTTTTAAATCTTGAAGACCATGGTATATTTTAGAAATGTATCTGATCCCTGGGATCCCCTTATATGCCATTAAGAAAACCTTCAGAACACCTGACTGGGCCCTTTCCAAATCCTCCTTTTTAAGTATTTTGTTTATGTGGTGTCTAAGCTGAAGGAACCTGTAAAGGTCTTGATTTACTAGACCTTGTTTTTTCAAATCTTCAAAGCTTCTTAAAGTTTGCCCTTTAAAAAAATCGTAATATTTTATCAGTCCGTTCTCTTTCCACTTTTTAAATCTAGTGTCTGTTTTATTAGGAGTACAGTCCTGATCATAGGAAATCCATTGCAATAATCGATAGGGTTCTTTAGTTTGATTCTCTCTGACTATCTTAAACCAAATTTTTAGCGGGGTCTCTATCCACGGGTTAGTGTTATTCAAAAGTTTAGGTAAGGCATTGTTCCCTATTATCGCCTGTAGGGGAATGTCACTTGTTATTTGGCATTTTATCTCCTTCCATTGTGCAGTGTAGACTGGGTTACATATTTCTACTAAAGTTTTAATTTGCGTGGCTTTAAAATAGTCCCTGATATTTGTCAGCGCGAGCCCACCTTTGTCTTTGTTTAGCTGTAGGGTTCTATATCTGATTCTAGGTCTCTTGTCCTGCCATATGAATCTTGAGATCCTTCTGTCCAGTTCTTGCCATGTTTTTTTGGGAGGTTCTACCAGTATTGTTTGGAAAGGTATAGAAGACGTGGAAGTATATTCATTTTGACTGCTTCAATTCTTTGTGCAGTACCCAAGAATGGTATCATATTCCATCTTGCTAGATCAGATTTTATTTTTGCCATCAGTGGATCATAGTTTAGTGTTATAATTTTGTTGAGTTGTTTCGGGATATTGACCCCCAGATATTTCATAGATTCCATCTCCCAGTTAGTTTTGAATTTGCTTAGTAAATATTGATTTGGGTCATAGTTGAATGTTAAAATTTGGGTTTTATGCATGTTTAATTCGTACCCCGATAACTCTCCATACTCTGAAAAAACTGAGATTAGTTCTGAAAAAGAGGTGTCCGGCTGCCCCAGGTATATTAAAATGTCATCAGCAAAGAGTGCTATTTTATGTTCCTTCTGACCAAGTGTAATACCTTGAATTTTTTGATTCTGTCTTATCCATTGGCTCAGAGGTTCTATGAAGATTGCAAAGAGCAGTGGAGACAAGGGGCAGCCCTGACGACATCCTCTTTCCAGTTCAAAGGATGATGATAATTTACCGTTAATCCTTATTTTAGCTGTTGGTTTTTTATATAATGCCTGGATAGTTCTAATGAAGTTGTTATGAAAATTGAAACTGGATAAGATTCTATATAGGAAAGACCAGTCAACCGAATCAAATGCTTTTTCAGCATCTAATCCCAATATGGCTGCATTTAAATTATATTTTTTTTATATGATGAATTATGTGTAAAGTGTGTTTAATGTTATCTTGTGTCTGTCTTTGTCTTATAAAACCTGTTTGGTCTAAATGAATTAAGTCTGTCAGTATATTTTCTAACCTTTTGGCAAGGATAGCAGTAAAAAGTTTATAGTCCTGATTTAACACACTGATTGGTCTGTAGTTGTAGCAGTCTAGTTTATCCTTTTCAGGTTTAGGTATGACTGCAATGACCCCTTCTCTCCAGAAGGGGGGGGATTTCCTGTGTGTGGAGGACATAGTTAAATGTTTTCAGGAGGAGAGGAGATAGTTGCTGTTTAAAGGTTTTGTACCACTCTGCTGTATAGCCATCTGCTCCTGGGGATTTGTTAGCTTTAAGTTTCATAATTGCTTTTTCTAATTCTTTAGGTTGTATTTCTGACAGTAGTTTTTTATTTTGTGACTCAGTAAGTTGGGGAAGATTTAATGTATTTAGGAAGGCTTTGGATGCGTTTGTGTTTTTTTTGCGGGAGTACAAGTTCTTGTAGTAATTCTCGAAGCTTTTAAGAATTTCCTGAATTCTAAATTTTATTTCCTTTGATACTGGGTCTCTGATTTTGTAGATTGCTCTCTCCGTTTGTTGTTTCCTCAATTTATAGGCTAGTAATTTTGCCGATTTGTTACCTGTTTCATAGTATTTTTGTTTCAGAAATGTAAGTTTCTTCTGGATTTCTATTGTGTACATCTCGTTTATTTGTTTTTTAATTTCCTTAATTTTGAGCGAGTCATTAGAATGAGTGTTGTCTTTGTGCTCTTTTTCTAGTTTCTTAAGTTCTAACTCTAATGTGATTAGTTTTTCTTGTCTCAGTTTCTTTTGGAGTGCCAGTTTTGCGATAATCTTTCCCCTTATTACAGCTTTTCATGCGTCCCACAGTATTAAAGGAGATACTTCTCCATTATCATTTTCTTCCAAATCTCTGAGAACATCTGATTCCAATTCATCTTTCAGTGGTCCTTTCAGGACATTTGAATTTAATCTCCAAGAAAATGTATTATTTGTGTATTTTTGGATATTTAAGTCCATATAGATCGGACTGTGGTCAGAGAGATCCATCAGTCCTATTTTACATGTTTTTACTCTTCCAATGTCTCTATTAAACATAAAAAATAGTAAATCCTTGAGTATGATGAATGTGGTGCTGAGTAAAATGTATAATCTTTTACACTGAGGTTGAATTCCCTCCACACGTCACAGATTCCCATTTCTTTTAGTAGCATCCGAGTTTTTCTACTTTGAGTGTTATTTTGATGTGGAGAATTACCTGATGCATCCCAGTATGGATTCAGTCTTAGATTGAAGTCTCCACCACATATCACTAAACCTTGGGCTTTAGTTATCATTAGGTCAAATACATTTTTATAAAATTTCCAGTTGGCCCCTGGAGGTGCACATACATTCAGCAGGGTGATATCTTCTCCCTCTAGCCGACCAAGTACCATGCTAAATCTCCCTTCTTTATCTTTGTGTTCTGAATTTTTTTCAAATATAATTTTGGTTGAGATCAATGTCGCTACCCCCCTCCTCCTCCCTGACTTATGTGAAGATGAAGAGATCAGTTTAAACCCTTGTCTATTAAGTTTAGTGTGCTCCAAGTCTGTTAGGTGGGTTTCCTGTAAAAATATTATTCCTGCTTTGTCTTTTTTCATTTTGCCTAGAATCTTGGATCTTTTAACTGGATTCAGGATCCCTTTTACATTATATGAGATTATTTTGGTTACACCCTGTTTCTCCACTGTATTGTCTTATTTAGTATAACAGTGTAGTGGCCCTCTTTTATGCTACTCAGAAACTGAAAGAATATTAAGAACATAAAAAACATTGAGAGCATAGTATATAAAACTTTAAAACAAAAAACTGTCAAAAGATCTTCCTGAACTGAGGTCTTTTCAGCAACCTAAGTAGAGCCTTGATGGTGCGTTGGCTCTGAGGGAAATTCCTCAAACTTTGTTACGTGTTGAGGGCCCTCTCTTACCCCTGTAAGTTGTCCCATGTTTTTAACGTGAGTTTCAGATCCCAATCCAAACTTGTAATGATTTTTTTTTTTATGCCTATACCCTATGAAATTGTGCGCAACCTCCCACCACCATCACAGCAAACAATCACGTTAATACAGTATTTGTTAGTGTGGAGAGTTCATGTGGTTCATTGTCACATTTCTATTTTAACAAGTTTTTTTTTTTAAAGACTTATTTGTTTCTAATATTATGACTGTTCCATGAAATGTTTTACCACTTCATACTTGCTGATTCTGCATCTTCTTTAATGTTTGTTACCTTGTATGAGGACGGTTGGATGCGCAGATTGATTAAAAATATCGTTATTCCCTCCTGAAAGCGTTCAGTTTTTCCTTATAGCCCTGGCGCTGGGTTTCCCGCTGCTGGCCCGTGGATTTTGAGGGTCTCTGTGTGCACCACGTTTGAGCCTTGATTCTTTCGATCGGGTCTGCTGCGGGTTTATACATCGTTACCAGGAGCCCTCTTCTCGCCATATCCCTGGTTGCTTCTTCCGCCGAGTTGTAGAGACACGTCTCTTCCCCGTAAAAAACCCGCAGCTTCGCCGGAAATGGAGTTTGAAAGCACAGTTTCTTCTCTCTTAGTACCTTTTTAGCGTTATTGTATTCCCGATGCTTTTTAAGGACCTCCGGGGCGTAGTCATGCTCCACAAAAACTTTTCTTTCTTGGTGCATAAATCCTTTTTTCTGCCAAGCCAGTCTCAAAACCTCTTCTTTTGTTCTGAAGTTGGAAAACTTCACCACCACTGATCGCGCGGGGGGGGGGGGGGGGGGGGGTGCTTCCGCCGACGGCCTTGGGGCTAATGAATGATGCGCCCTTTCTATTTTCAAATCGGTGGATTGGGGGATTTCCAACTTCTCTCTCAGTATGGTTTCCACGCATGCAGCCATTGTGGTAAAACCGTCCTCGACTCCTTCTTTCAGACCATGGAATTCTTATGTTACCCCTTCTTAGTCTTCCTTCCTGGTTGGTTAGCTTAGCCTCCAGTCTTGTCTGTCGTTTGAGTAATTCCAGCGTGGTTTCTTCCAGCCCTTTTATTCTTTCCTCTGCTTCCATGATTTGGGCCTCAGCCTGGTCCACTCTGTTGTTTGTCCTTTTCATTTTGTCTTTAATTTCATGAAATTCGGCCCAACACTCTCGGCGAAATTCTCTTAATTCTTGAAGTACCGTTTTTAAGCTAACCGTGTTGCTAGCCTCATTCTGCTCCTCTATTTCCGAGTGGTTGTTGTCCTCCAGGTCAGATTCTCCGGCCGATGCGTGTCTTGGCCTGGTAAATGTCGATCTCTTCTGTTTTCCTTTAGGCATAATGACTTTGTCTTTTGATTTTCACTCTTCCATAAATCCGTTAAATCTGATTTTCATGGTATTTTCACGGATGGGGTCTGGGAGCTTCAGCGTTAAGCTGCTATCACTATGGTGTCCAGACCGGAAGTCCTTCTTCTTCCATTTTTAAAAAGTTTTCTAATAAAGCCAAAAGAAGCCACTTGATACGGGCAAACAAGCACACTCTCAGGCAACTGCAGTATCCCCTGCCTCTATTTTCTTTGAAGATCCTAATATGTCACTGAAGGAGATCAGTTTTCAACTTTTCCAACTTACTAACTAACTAACTAACTATTGGGGCAGAACCAAATTATGATAAGTTTATCATCCATGAATATACAATAAAAATAGCTGTATAAATTATAGTTGTAAGTCAGGATCCCAAGGTGAACCTGTGTACCAAGTTTGGTGACCTTAGCTTCATTTTATAGTAAGAGGGCATAGGGAATGGTAACCTTGACATGTGACCTTTTGATCACCCCAAACCCATAGTCAGAGGTCATGGTGTGAACAATCCAAGATTTGTCTTAGATACAACTCTGTTATCAATTTGAAAACCCTACATCATTTATTTCAGTAGTTATTGCATTTACAAGATTTAGAGAAAACTGACCTTTAACCGTGACCTCAAGGTCTATAATTCCTGTAAAAATCATCCGATCAGGCACAAACTGCAATATGCACATCATTAGTGTACATCAAATACTGGTGCCAAGTGTCAAAACAATCGGAACAAAACTGTAGGAGTTGATTTCACAAGACAGTTACTGTCTATTAACTGAGGTGAAATAGGAGATCATAAGTCAGGGGATATAACTCCTGCAAAAATCAACCAATTGGAGCCAAACTGCAATATGCACATCATCAGTGTGCAGTAGGGCAAAAAAGTATTTAGTCAGCCACCAATTGTGCAAGTTCTCCCACTTAAAAGATGAAAGAGGTCTCCAATTTTCATCATAGGTATACCTCAACTATGAGAGACAAAATGAGAAAAAAAAATCTAGAAAATCACATTGTCTGATGTTTAAAGAATTTATTGGCAAATTATGGTGGAAAATAAGTATTTGGTCAATAACAAAAGTTCATCTCAATACTTTGTTATATACCCTTTGTTGGCAATGACAGAGGTCAAACATTTTCTGTAAGTCTTCACAAGGTTTTCACACACTGTTGCTGGTATTTTGGCCCATTCTGTCATATCCGGCTCTAGGGAGCCGGGCAATCAGAGCCAGGGGCAAGCCAGTGAGTCGTGATATTTTATTCAGGGTAAAGGGGAAGGGATGAGGAGAGCACAGATACTCATGCAGACGTACACTCACAGGTTGCACAGCGCAGAGGTAAGCAGCTCGTACCGGACGTGGGGGTAGCAAGACGTACATACTCACAGTGGGATACAAACACAGGAATGCTGCAAGAGGAGTATAAGCTGACACCAGACGAAGGGGCTTCAGCTTAGCAATGTGTTTATGTCGCAGCCCCGAGTCATCGAGGCTGCTCCTATTTATCCTCATTGGCAGCGCCCCAGCTGATGAAGACTAATTGGCCCCAGCCGTCCATAATGCTGCCAGCTGGGGGCCAGCTGAGACGCTGCTCAATGGGAAGCAGGGATAAGGGAAAACATGGGCTGAGTGCCGAGACGGCATCTCAACCCATGGTGACAGAGCCCCTCCCTCAAGGTCGGGCTCCTGAACGACCAGGAACATCCCAGACCCCCCCCCCCCCACCTAGGGTGGGAGGAAGGGAGGCGGACCGGAGGGGAAGAAGCCAAGGGAAGGACAACACCAATGGGGCAATGCAGGGTAGCGGGAAAGAAAAACCCAAATACAATACTGACAAAACAGAATAATTAACCCAGGTACAGATGGGGAGAAGAACTGGGTCAGCACGCCGGTTACATACTACCCAGAGAGTACCAACCATGCGTGACCCAGAGCAAGGAAAAAAGAACCACCAAAAAGGTACAGGGCAAAAATGCTGAGTACGGTTAAATAAAAGGGAACCTATACACAGCGCTAATTTAAGTACATACACACAGTCACCAAGAAAAGTGAGGGTGACTGGAACAAATAGACAATTACAGAGCATGGTGTTACGAAAAACAAGGCACATGACTCTAATGAACAAACAGGACATAAGAGAAATACTGAGTGCAGGCAAAGAAAAACCCACACACACGAATATATAAACACCCAGTCACCTAAAGAAATGAAAGTGACTGGAATAAATGGATAACTGCAGAGCATGGTGTTACGGAAAACAAAACATAACTCTACAATGCAAAAACGGGACTAAAAACATAGTACAAAAAGTAAAATGTTGAGCATGAGCGATGGAAAACACACAGCACTATAAATACGAATCCACCAACAGGACAAAAATACTACACCCAAGTGACCTTAATAACGATAAAAGAAAGTGACACCCGAGGTGCATGGCAGGCAGAGTCCAAAAATAGCCGAGATGGCTCCGGAGATCTCCCCGCCCATTGTCCAGCTGGCGAATCAGGGGAAGAGAAGTGTTCGGACGGCGAACTCTGGACCCAGATCCCAGATCCCAGGAATCCAGTCCACCGGCAGCCGAACCAGGCTGCCCAGAGGGAAACAGACCAGTGGGGGGAACCAGATCACCGAACCGAAAGTTCTGTGGGTCGGGTCGTCGACCCGCATCACTCAACCACCAGGACCGTTGAGACGGGCGAAGGATCAGAGCGGATCCCGGTGGAGGAGGCTCAGGGGAGAGCCGATGACGAGGGCGGCGGGCGTCAGGCCGCAGGAAAACGGCCACCTCCTCACCGGACCTGGACAATACTGGGGCAGCACCCACGTCGGACCCCGATCGGGCCTCAGGCGAACCCACGTTGGACCCCGACTGGGTCTCGGGCGAACCCACGTTGAATACTGCACCAGAACCGACCTCCAACGTTGAACCCGGACCCTCCAGCACCACGAGGAACAGCAACTCCTTGCCGGTGACCCTGGAAGAAGGCTCAGAAGAGAAAACAGAACCGGGATCAGGATCACCGGCAGCGCCAGAACCCGGCGAGACGAGTTCAGACGCAGCGGACGGCTGCACCCGGCTCGTCTCCCCTGGAGATAGGCTGAAGTGCTCGGGGATAAAAAGAGAGAAAAGAAAGGAGAGCACTCGCCTGATCTCGGGTTCTGACGCCGTCCAGGACTGCGAAGATCCAGGATCCGTCGTCAGGAGGTCGTTGTCAGGCTCCCATCTAGCCGCGTCGGGCCCCGCAGCCAGCACGATGGTCAGCGCAGCTTGAGATCCCTCCAGCTCAGGTAACCCCGCCGACGATCCACTCGGCGTGAAGCCAGAAGAATCTCGTCCCGCCGGACCGAACCGCTCCTCCGT
Source organism: Pholidichthys leucotaenia (assembly GCA_020510985.1). NCBI lineage: Eukaryota > Metazoa > Chordata > Actinopteri > Cichliformes > Pholidichthyidae > Pholidichthys > Pholidichthys leucotaenia. The sequence continues at coordinate 389,471,544 of CM035839.1, read as the reverse complement.
GGAGACCCGGGCACGCTCAGTCGTCGGCGTAGACTCCACGCAGCAGTCAGTCCCCCTCCTCCGTCCGCAATGTAGCTGCGGAACCACAGGCCCTCTCCATATCCCACCACGTTGACCCGGAGCCGGGGACCGCTCGGCGGAGAGAGACACAGAGGATGCGGGATTAGGCATACAGGTTACAGCAGGTGGGGAGAGTTCAGGGAGCTGCGAACCCTGAACTTCTCCTCCAGGGATGTGACAGAGCAAATCATTAAGCAGGTGTGAAAAAACAATGACTTGCCTGCCCCCTGGAGGTTGAGTATCGCCTGCTGTAGTGGAATCTGCTTCTTCCTCTCCCCGCCCGGCGATAACGGAGGACCCCCCGGGAATTCGTCTGAGGGTCGCTCGCGTTGTCTCCAGCAGAGAGCTCACCAGGCCGGGATTCCAGGCACACACAGCGGTCAGGAAGCGCGTCGAGGAGGAGGGGGAAACAGCCGGGGTGAGCCAGCCCGAATGTCCAGGAATGACAGCGGGGGAACGAGGCTCAGGGGACGAGGCTGTAGAATCTCCACACTGACGAGGCGAAGGGATGACAGCTGCGTGGGAGGAACGGTCCTGACGATGACCCAGAACTGGATCCGGATGAGGTTCGTGCAGAGGTGACTCGGCAATGTGATGACGACTACTCCCAGGGGACGAAGCGAGGGGGAAACCCAGGATTCGCCGCTCCAGATCGGAGATCGAGACGAGGAAGGCGTCGAGCACGGGAAAGCTTCGTAGCCCTGAAGTCCTCACCATCAATCTCACTGCCGCCGCCACATGCCTGAAGGTGGTGACAGGAAACACAGTAGAGCTCGCGACAGCCACTCGACCCCGGACATAACTGCTGTCAGCTGCGGCTCCTTGAAGGGAATCCCGAGTGACGTGGCGCAGGTCGGGGGAAGTCCTCTGGTTGGCGCGAACTCCCGGACTGGAATAGCGGCAGGAACGGGACTCCGAAGCGGGGAAAGACATCGCCCACTTCGACTCCCTGCCGGGATTTCCATCCACCCCGCGGAGCTTCTCTCGCTGTGTACCTGCAGCGTCTATCCTGGCACTGTCCTCCAGATGGTACAGAGAGTGAGGTTGACAGTCCAGGAGTTCCTCAGCACGGCCCGGATGCCAGCGTCTCGCGTTGGAGGCGTCGTGCAGGGTGAAGAACGTCCCGTCGACAGCCTCCGAGATGGACCTCAGCTCGTCGCCCTGGCGCCGGAAGTGACTCCTGGGAAACGGCATGCTAGCAGTGCTGACACCCGGACAGAAAGGTACATTTCCACAGCGACTCACGGCCGCCGGCAACTCTTCTGGCTGCGACATACTGTCATATCCGGCTCTAGGGAGCCGGGCAATCAGAGCCAGGGGCAAGCCAGTGAGTCGTGATATTTTATTCAGGGTAAAGGGGAAGGGATGAGGAGAGCACAGATACTCATGCAGACGTACACTCACAGGTTGCACAGCGCAGAGGTAAGCAGCTCGTACCGGACGTGGGGGTAGCAAGACGTACATACTCACAGCGGGATACAAACACAGGAATGCTGCAAGAGGAGTATAAGCTGACACCAGACGAAGGGGCTTCAGCTTAGCAATGTGTTTATGTCGCAGCCCCGAGTCATCGAGGCTGCTCCTATTTATCCTCATTGGCAGCGCCCCAGCTGATGAAGACTAATTGGCCCCAGCCGTCCATAATGCTGCCAGCTGGGGGCCAGCTGAGACGCTGCTCAATGGGAAGCAGGGATGAGGGAAAACATGGGCTGAGTGCCGAGACGGCATCTCAACCCATGGTGACACATTCCTCCATGCAGATCTCCTCTAGAGCAGTGATGTTTTGGGGCTGTCGCTGGGCAACACGGACTTTCAACTCCCTCCAAAGATTTTCTATGGGGTTGAGATCTGGAGACTGGCTAGGCCACCCCAGGACCTTGAAATGCTTCTTATGAAGCCACTCCTTCGTTGCCCGGGCGGTGTGTTTGGGATCATTGTCATGCTGAAAGACCCAGCCACGTTTCATCTTCAATGCCCTTGCTGATGGAAGGAGGTTTTCACTCAAAATCTCACGATACATGGCCCCATTCATTCTTTCCTTTACACGGATCAGTCGTCCTGGTCCCTTTGCAGAAAAACAGCCCCAAAGCATGATGCTTCCACCCCCATGTTTCACAGTAGGTATGGTGTTCTTTCTCCTCCAAACACGACAAGTTGAGTTTTTACCATATAGTTCTATTTTGGTTTCATCTGACCATATGACATTCTTCCAGTCCTCTTCTGGATCATCCAAATGCTCTCTAGCAAACTTCAGACGGGCCTGGACATGTACTGGCTTAAGCAGGGGGACACGTCTGGCACTGCAGGATTTGAGTCCCTGGCGGCGTAGTGTGTTTCTGATGTAGCCTTTGTTACTTTGGTCCCAGCTCTCTGCAGGTCATTCACTAGGTCCTCCCCATGTGGTTCTGGGATTTTTGCTCACCGTTCTCGTGATAATTTTGACCCCACGGGGTGAGATCTTGCGTGGAGCCCCAGATCGAGGGAGATTATCAGTGGTGTTGTATGTCTTCCATTTTCTAATAATTGCTCCCACAGTTGATTTCTTCACACCAAGCTGCTTACCTATTGCAGATTCAGTCTTCCCAGCCTGGTGCAGGTCTACAATTTTGTTTCTGGTGTCCTTTGACAGCTCTTTGGTCTTGGCTATAGTGGAGTTTGGAGTCTTGACTGTTTGAGGTTGTGGACAAGGGTCTTTTATACTGATAACGAGTTCAAACAGGTTCCATTAATACAGGTAACGAGTGGAGGACAGAGGAGCCTCTTAAAGAAGAAATTACAGGTCTGTGAGAGCCAGAAGTCTTGCTTGTTTGTAGGTGACCAAATACTTATTTTCCACCATAATTTGCCAATAAATTCTTTAAACATCAGACAATGTGATTTTCTGGATTTTTTTTCTCATTTTGTCTGTCATAGTTGAGGTATTCCTATGATGAAAATTGGGGACCTCTCTCATCTTTTAAGTGGGAGAACTTGCACAATTGGTGGCTGACTAAATACTTTTTTGCCCCACTGTATATCAAACTTTGGTGCCAAGTTTCAAAACAATCAGAACAAAACTGTAGAAGTTGATTTCATGAAAGTGGGACAGATGGACCACTCCATTAACATAATTTCTCTTTGGTCTTTGACCAGCGGGGGATAAAAAGCCACCCATACCTCCCTAGCTGCAAGTTGCACTCCCCTGCTGAATTTGAAATTGACACGAAAATCATGTTACTACATTTGAAACAAAAACAGATCTTATTAAATTACAAATTTTAAAGAGTAGTGGAAATATCTGAGGTATTTTTGTGGTTGTCTTAACAGAACTGTCATTTTAATGTATTTTATGACAAACTGAACCCCATTTAAAGATGTTAAAACATATTACTTCCAACAGAAGAAAATGGTAGATAAGCAAGTTTTAAGGTTTGCCAGTTCAGTAAAGGCATGTGAAACATGTTTTTTTTTTTTTTTTACAGATTTAAAACTCATGTCTAGTATAGATATACTAGACATGAGAATACTAGGAGGTCTGTTGTGAAGAATCATAGCAGATTTGAATTTTATTGCCAGGTATTAGAAATCACCAAAATACAACATATAGTACTGTAAAGTCTGTATAGCCTCAGGCCATTAGTAAATACAGAGTCAGAATGCAAGAATGAAAATGCTGAAATTATTTGAAACCACAATGCTGCCTCATTCTAACAAACAATGGTGTTTGGTAACTGACAAAACATTTATTGACACGTTCTTTTAGACACACACAAATAAATGACAAGTTTCAACCCTTATCAAACTGTTTTAAACATTAAACTCAATCAGCGCCTTGTTCCTGACTTTAAACAAAGACTTGTCTGAACAGCCATGGGGGTGCACAAGCCATTGTACTCCTAGTGCCTGGCCCAAGCCCAGGTAAAGGGACAGAGTTGTGTCAGGAAGGACATCAAACATAAAACCTTTGCAAGATCAAACATGCGGATCATGACAAATGAGACTTCCATACCAGATTGGTTGAGGCCCATGTTAACAGTGACCACCACCGATGCCGTTAACCAACAGAGTGTTGGTGGAAATTGGGCTACTGTTGGTCGAAGTTCGAGGAGGAGGATAGGGGGAAGCTGTGTTAGGAGGGAGAGAGAGAAAAGGAAAGGTAGAAGTGTGGAGGTGAGAGTAGGGACTTTACATGTAGGGACTATGACAGGTAAAGGCAGAGGGTTGGCTGATATGATGAAAAGAAGAAAGGTATAGATATACTGTGTGTTCAAGAAACCAGATGGAAGGGAAGCAAGGTTAGGAGCACTGGGGGTGGATTTAAAACTGTTCTACCATGGTGTAAATAGGAAGAGAAATGGAGTAGGCGTAATCTTGAAGGAAGAGTACACCACATTCCAAATTATTATCCAAATGATATTTGTCTCTGATTTTCCTAAATAGTCAATGCAAATGACAGTATAATTTTCAAGTCATCAACCGTTAGAGCATAATTCAAATTTTACTGAACAAACCTCCCAATGATAACTATTTTTTTTTTTGCAAAAATAAAAAAAAAAATCAAAATGCATTGTTCCAAATTATTATGCACAACAGAGTTTCAAAACATTTTACTGGTTGTAAAGAACTGAAAATGGTAATTTGTTGAAGTTGCAGCATTAGGAGTTCATATTTACTGAAATCAAAAGCTATTTCAATCAAAAACATCTTAACAGGCCAAGTTACATGTTAACAAAGGACCCCTTCTTTGATATAACCTTCACAATTCTTGCATCCATTGAACTTGTGAGTTTTTGGAGAGTTTCTGCTTGAATTTCTTTGCAAGATGTCAGAATAGACTCCCACAGCTGCTGTTTTGATGTGAACTGCCTCCCATCCTCATAGATCTTTTGCTTGAGGATGCTCCAAAGGTTCTCAATAGGGTTGAGGTCAGGGGAGGATGGGGGCCACACCATAAGTTTCTCTCCTTTTATGCCCATAGCAGCCAATGACACAGAGGTATTCTTTGCAGGATGAGATGGTGCAGTATCATGCATGAAGATAATTTTTCTACAGAAGGCATGGTTCTTCTTTTTGTACCATGGAAGAAAGTGGTCAGTCAGAAACGCTATATACTTTGGCAAGATCATTTTCACACCGTCAGGGACCCTAAAGGGGCCTACCAGCTCTCTCCCCGTGATTCCAGCACAAAACATGACTCCGCCACCTCTTTGCTGACATTGCAGCCTTGTTAGGACATGGTGGCCATCCACCAACTATCCACTACTCCATCCATCTGGACCATCCAGGGTTGCACGGCACTTATCAGTAAACAAGACTGTTCAAAAATTAGTCTTCACGTATTTCTGGGCCCACTGCAATTGTTTCTGCTTGTAAGCATTGGTGGAGAGGGTGGCAGGAGGCAGCAGTCCCGAGCTCACAGCTGCTAACAGATCCACCATCAGGACATTTGGCGAGCAGACACTGATGATATGCTTACATGGACGCAACTTTCAGTGGGACTTTGTGATAGCTGCATGTTCCGGCCCCATTCTAGGCGCAGATTTTTTTATGTGTGTATGGGTTGTTTGTCGATGTTGCTAATAGGAGATTAGTGGATGCTGTCTCTTTCATCTCTCTGCCCTGTACAGCTCGGGGAGCTGGGTCAACAACACTGGCTAATGTGATAGCTCCAGGGGGTAAGTACCAACAGTTGCTCACACAGTTCCCGGCACTCACGGTCCCGACTTTTTCGGCTACGGTAACGAAACACGGGGTTGAACACTTCATAACAACAAAAGGCCTGCCAGTGTTAGCCCGACCTCGGTGCTTGGACGCAGCTCAACTGGCCAGCGCGCGAGAGGAGTTTGCCAACTTAGAGCAGTCGGGCATCGTCAGGCGCCCCAACAGCCCGTGGGCATCCCCGCTACACATGGTACCTAAAGCTGACACGTCATGGTGACAGTGCAGCGATTTCCGGCGCTTGAATAACGCCACGGAACATGATTGTTATCCAATTCCGCACATCCAGGATTTTTCCGTGCACCTGGCCGGGGCGCGCGCTTTTTCAAAAATGGATCTGGTCCATGGATACCATCAGGTCTCGGTGCCTGCGGAAGACGACCCAAAAACAGCAGTAATAACTCCTTTCGGCCTTTTCAAGTTTTTACACATACCGTTCGGATTAAAAGGCACAACACAGACTTTCTACAGGATGATGGACGCAGTGCTTCACGGCTTGTCCTTCGTTTTTGTCTACTTAGATGACATTTTGGTAGTCAGCGCGTCCGAGGAGGAGCACATCACCCATCTCAAGATAGTTTTCCAGAGGTTGGAAGCACACAGGCTGATAGTTAAGCCGGCAAAGTGCCAGTTCGGTGTGCCAGTGATTGATTTTTTGGGCCACCGCATTTCGCTGGAGGAGGCGATCCCGTTGCCGGATAAGGTGCGCGCTGTGTCGGATTTTCCGTGTCCTCAGACTGTGAGAGCACTACAGGAGTTTTTGGGAATGGTTAATTTTTATAACCATTTTCTTCCCCGGGAAGCCCAGCTGACGCAGCCTTGTATACCGCGCTTAAATAAAAGAAGCCTGCGGAAACCGTCGACTGGACTGCTGAGTGAGACCAGACTTTTACAAACGCCAAAACAGCGCTTGCGGATGCCGCGTTGCTCGCCCACCCGGATCCGTCTGCATGGATACTGCTCACTACGGCTGCATCTGATGTTGCCATAGGGGCAGTGGTGGAGCAGCGCGTCTCAGGTTCGTGGCAGCCCCTAGCATTTTTTAGCCGAACTTTGCACGACAACAAACGCAAATACAGCATGTTCGATAGAGTTGGCTCTCCACCTAGCGACGCGCCATTTCCAGTTCTGGCTGGAGGGGCGCAAGTTCACCGCGTTCGTGGAGCATAAGCCGCTGATGTACGTGATGGCCAAGGTCTTGGAACCATGGTTGGCCCGGCAGCAACGGCAGTTGGCTGCAATTTCGGAGTTTATGACCGACATTCAACACGTTGCCAGTAAGCTCAATGTTGTAGCCAATTGCCTGTCATGCTCGTTAATCGCCCCGGACTACATGAGAATAGATTTCCCTGCCATGGCCGTGGAGCAACCCGAGGACATGGACATTTGCACGCTCCAGTCTGCGCCAACTGGGTTAAGGCTGGAGAGCAGGGTGGTGCAAGAAGGGTGCCCTCTCTTGCTCTGTGACATCTCCACCGGCCGCCCACGCCCAGTGGTTCCGAGCTCTTGCCGCCGTCGCGTTTTTGAGTCAGTCCACTCTCTTTTGCATCTGGGAGTATGCGCTTTGGTGAAGCTAATGGGGGCGAAGTTCATCTGGCCGCAGTTGCGCAAAGACGTGAAAGAGTGGGCTGCAGCTTGTGTCGAGTGCCAGCGGGCCAAAGTGCACAAGCATACCAGAGCCCCCCTTGAGCCATTCCAAATCCTGCCTAGGAGGTTCAACCACGTCCATGTGGATTTGGTGGGACCCCTCCCGCCATCACAAGGTTTCACGCACCTTTTGATGGTAGTGGACTGCACCATGTGCTGGCCTGAAGTGGTTCCACTGGCTTCTACCATGTCCGCGGAAGTGGCTTGCGCTTTTTGTCGGCTTGGGTTGCAGGTTTCGGATC